>JASDDO010000014.1:631893438-632493438 GCA_030015575.1 Agapanthus africanus | reverse complement strand
CCGTCCATGAAGGAACAAAGGAAAACTGGCCGGAACGGAATACAAACTGGTAACTTCAAAAAACTGATCCCGTAATAAATTACAGGAAAACCCCGCGACTGTATATACATACCCGCATTTGTATTTCGACCGAATACAAATGCAAAGAGACAAAATATACACTGTACAATACTAGGATCCGGCTTAAACCAAAGCCCGCTAGTATTATCCGTCCGATCATGATCCGTGCAATACCGAACTTATATGATCAAACCCTGCCATATCTCCATACGGCCTCTACAACGATTCGCCCGAAACTTGAGAAACTGTCTGTGGGGGACTCTAAAAACTCGTCAATACTTTGGCTGTGGATTTAACCACTAGCACGTCAGAGGTATTAGCCGTATGTAACGGGCTACCAGGTATTGACCAAAAGGGAGGTCGATGAGCGAACTCATCCTGACACCCTACTGAGCCTGTGTTGCGCCACGGCAGCGCCTCGGCCGTCTATCCGAGGCCAAAATGCGGAATCAAAATTTTCTTAACTTTTAAACTGGCGCTACCGCGGACAATAAACCCGGATCGTAACCATTAACCGATACTAGCAATCAAGAGAAAGGATGAGAGATATACCGAGTGATCCAAGTCCTCCGGTCTTCTCGTCATCGTCCCGATCTCCCGTGGAAACTCCGGTCGTCGCCTCCTCGCCGGAAGGGCACCACATCGCCTGCGTCTTTTACGGGCTCCCGCCTCAATACCGAGGCAACTCGGGCATGAAGCCGGCAAGTCGACATGCCCAAGATATGCTGTAGAATGTAGTGTAGGAACTTTGTCTCTTGGATTTTATGTAGTTGCCATTGATGGATGGAGGAAGAGGTAAAGAAAATTGGTGCTTTCAATTTTCTAGCAAGAAGAAGATGAGATGAAGAATTCCTCACATAAAAAAATGAACTCTCTCTTTCTTTTTCTCTCAAGTGAATCCTCTCTCATCTAGTGAGAATGGTGGAGGAATGAAAATACAAACCATAACAAGAAGGGAGGTGAGTGTAGTAAAAGCAAGGGGGTGACCACAACCCTAAAGAAATGATAACCATCTTAAATCACAATCTAATCACTTCTAATCTCAAAAAGCAAGTCATCATGAAAAGCAAAGATGCTTAATCTATCATAATGCCACAAGTGCAAGAAACCCCCTCCACAAATATTATTTGCAAACTTGCAAATAACCCCCTCCATCGGAAATGTCCGGCAGGGAAAGAACAAAAGAAAACCGGCCGGAACGGAATGCAAACTGGCAACTCCAGAAAACTGGTCCCGTAATAAATTACAGGAAAACCCCTATACTGTGCATACACACCCGCATCTGTATTCCGTCCGGATACAAATGCAATGAGACAAAATCTACACTGTACTAAACTAGGATCCGGCTTAAACCAAAACCGGCTAGTAATATCCGTCCGATCCTGATCCGTGCAATACCGCACGTGTCTGATCGAACCTTCCATATATCCATACGGCTACTAGTACAAACCGTCCGATCCTGATCCGTGCAATACCGCACGTATCTGATCGGACCCTGCCATATCTCCATACGGCCACTACAGCGTTTCGCCCGAAAGCTTGAGTAACTGAAAGTGTGGTGGACTCTAAAGACTCGTCAATACTATGGCTGTGGATTTAACCACTAGCACGTCAGAGGTATTAGCCAATACGTGACGGGCCACCAGCTATTGACCAAAAGGGACGTCGATGAGCGAACTCATCCTGACACCCTACTGAGCCTGTCAGTGACAATATCCGTACAGTCCGGTCCGTTCGTCTATGAGCATCGCATGTCGGGCCTAGGGGGTTGGTAAAAGTCAGACCCCCAAAAGCGGTACAAGTCGTGTCGGAGTGTAGCCCAGAACGCCCTGAGATACTACTGGAATACCTACCAGTAAATCTCCTGCCTCGGACGAGGGCTTTACGTAATGGCTCTCCTAGACACAGCGCGACCTCACCTCCAATACCGGGAGAGACGAACCCCTGAAGATCCTCTCACTGCCTCCATGTGGCTTGGGACTGTACCCAACTAAAACCTGTTTGCACGACTCCTTTGAGCCGTGGTAGGGTAGTAATCAAAGCACAGTGGGAACTCACACGAGACAAATGACGATCTCAGGTCGATGAACTAACCTGTACACATGTCACCAGGGAACTGCTATCTGACATCTGGTATAAGACCAACTAGCAGGTTCCCGGCGAGTCCTGTCCGGTGTACTCATAACCCAATGAGCACCTGTATACATCTTAGGTGAACCAACTGACACCAGTGGCTTGTGAGACAGGCCACCGCCCCTCGTCGGGGTCTCGACTGTATACACTAGTCTACTAATGGAGTATCGATGCCCTGTCTCGAAACTCCTACGACTAGGGACCTTTTAAGGATGTGCTTATAGACTACCAGCTCCCACGTATATGATCGCCATCATACTGCTGGTAGTCAAGCAAGAATCCTAGGTGCTCTATCAACGTGTAATAGCGACATGTCAGGTCACCTAAAGCAGTACACGATGATAAAGATAAACCAGATAGCATACTATCATCTCGAGTAAGACTGTCCTACCGGGATAGGTCCTCCCTCAATCATTGCAATCATATGCCTGTGATCCAATAATTGACTCTGAGGGCACTATCTCCAACAGCCTGTCAGTGACAATATCCGTACAGTCTGGTCCGTTCGTCTATGAGCATCGCATGGCGGGCCTAGGGAGTTGGTAAAAGTCAGACCCCTAAAAGCGGTACAAGTCGTGTCGGAGTGTAACCCAGAACACCCTGAGATACTACTGGAATACCTACCAGTAAATCTCCTTCCTTGGCCAAGGACTTCGTGTAATGGCTCTCCTAGACACAGCGCGACCTCACCCCCAATACCGGAAGAGACGAACCCCTGCAAATCCGCTCACTGCCTCCATGTGGCTCGGGACTGTACCCAACTAAAACCTGTTTGCACGACTCCTTTGAGCCGTGGTTGGGTAGTAATCAATGTACAGTGGGAACTCACACGAGACAAATGACGATCTCAGGTCAATGAACTAACCTGTACACATGTCACCAGAGAACTGCTATCTGACGTCTGGTATAATCCCAACTAGCAGGTTCCCGGCGAGTCCTGTCCGGTGTACTCATAACCCAATGAGCACCTGTATACATCTTAGGTGAACCAACTGACACCGGTGGCTTGTGAGACCGGCCACCGCCCCTCGTCGGGGTCTCGACTTTATACACTAGTCTACTCTTGGGTATCGATGCCCTGTCTCGAAACTCCCACGACTAAGGACCACTTTAAGGATGTGCTTATAGACCCCAGCTCCCACGTATATGATCGCCATCATACTGCTGGTATTCAAGCAAGAATCCTAAGGGCTCTATCAATGTGTAATAGCGACCTGTAAGGTCACCTAAAGCAGTACACGATGATAAAGATAAACCAGATATCATACTATTATCTTGAGTAAGACTGTCCTACCGTTATAGGTCCTCCCTCAATCATTGCAATCACGTACCTGTGATCCAATAATTGACTCTGAGGGCACTATATACAACAATACAGGGTGATAACTGCCAACAGACTTGGCTGCAACACTTGCACTGTTTCCAACTCTTGAAACCTATCACCCGTTCTCAGTTCTTTACCTTTCTGTAGCCCATGTAACAGATTACATATCCGGGATCCTGATCCGGTATCAAATACCCAGGACGTAGAGGATACTGAGAAACAGTTCTTTATAATGAAACACACCCGAAGAAGATGCATCAGCATGCATTTTCTTCGTTTGGGCGGCACGAGAATTCTGGTAATCCCCAATTTCCTGCTCGATCTTATAATATTTATAAGTTGGAGCGGGACCAATGTTCCCTAGCGCAGTCTAACAAGCGGGTTCGGTCAATACATCCGTATTATTAACTTGATTAAGGCGTGACATAGTCGCAACCAGGAGAGAGAGAGAAGAAAACACTCTGCTTGCGTTTTTTGCAAGATTAGATTGGTTATCAATTTATCTAATCAGGATGGCTCCCACCGTTTTAGTCAAATCTTCCTTCAAACCCTAAAAGGAAAGACTAGCCGGGATTAATTACACGCTACAAGTTCGCCAATCTTTCAGCCAGGCTAGTGCCGGTACTTTGTGGAAGGTTCCCGTGCTTTCGTACGGACCTAATTAAAGTAAACCTCGTTTTCCCAGGGGCGTAACCCCGTTAACACCTACTTGATCGGCTAATTGTAATGTGTAAAACTCTCCCAGGAGTAACTCTTACTCTCAGTGGGTATCGGGATCCAACTATCTCATAAAAGGTATGCAATCTCATTGCAAATTTCAACACTTGAAATTCCCGATAATATTTTGCCCCTAGTACTTATGACCTTAATTATGATCAACATATCATAAGCACTAGTCATGTTCTACCCGTCATTTCATGATTAATTAGACCCACCCACATGACCCTCAACTATGGTCGACATAATCACATGACTGTCCTAATTAATCACATTATATGCAGTGTAGGAAGACATCACTTAGCTACCGTACACTATGCCTCAACTATAGTCGACATACGCATCACGAACACTAAGTATTCTACTTCCAAAAATGACGGAGGGCTACGATAGGTTTTTAAGAAAACCTTTTGCGTAATGAACTTGATATCGTTGTAGAATCGAGTGATTTTGAAAAGGAGTGTTTTGAGGTTTTTACTAGTTTTGCTAAAGAGGTCACTCCCGGTGAAGGGATCTCGGCTCTTTCCTTATCGAATAAGGTGCAGGATATTTCATAAATATCACTATGCAAAGCAAAAAATATAGAAGCAATCAAAAGACAAACCGAGTGGGTTGTAGCATCTGCTAGTTTCTCTAAAGAGGTCACTCCCGGTGAAGGGATCTCGGCTCTTTCCTTATCGAATAAGGTGTTGGATATTCTACAAGGAATACCTCTATGCAAAGAAGGAACCAGAGATGGTGTCCCACTGGATGAATAGCCAAACCCACATCCCTAAACCCCTACGAGAGCGGCAAGCAACACTGCCAATTCTAGGGTTAGGAGACCCGGTCTCGACTTCTCGAGATGGTCTCCCACTGGACCCTAGAACCCGGTTACTTGTGCTCCCCGCCTTGGATCTAACCTAATGCGGAAAAGTAAATAATATACAATGGTGACATCATCCTCAGCCCGGAAGTGCCCCAATAAAAGAATATTACATACAATGAATTTTACATGAATGAAAAAGAAAAAACTCTCATCTAACATAAAACCCCCGGCTATTCAAAACACGACGATCCAATATAACATATCACAGCAACACATAATATCACATATCATCAACGTAAGTAAATATGCGTATCCCAATTGTCATTGATGTATAGCAACGAAACCGGCGATACACCACATATTACACTTACGGTCGCAAAAAAGAAAGTATAAAACTACAACAGTTGGAATCCCCAACCTCCTTAAACATCGCATGCCTAACCAAATGAATTCCTTAGACATCGCATGCTTAACAATTATAAACCCCGCATTTTAGTCTCAACATCGAAAACACTTTTCAATATCTAGTCGGCCAATTCAACAAGATTCCCGACATCCTGATCGAATGCTCGTCGCAAACTTTAGTAGACGGCCACACTCCCGGATGCCGTCAACGAAGTGCACTAAGGCGGAACACCGCTGCCGCAAGCACCCGAACGGATGCTTTTGGCGACGGGGTTCTCCTACAGTCACTTGGTCAGGGCTATGGGGCGTGGCTATCTATTAAATTTACCCGGCGAGTATCCGCGTACGCTACGTGATTGCGACGGACTTTTGATCACATCAAAATCCCGCGGCAACCGATCACCTGAGACTAAACTGCTAGATTTATATCATTCAAATTAGTTATCTCATAACTACTTGTGGATCCCAAATATTGTATCACATTCTAGATAAATAGACAATGTTAAACTTTCCGATCGAATAAACAAACACCCAAGATTTCCCAAATAGCTCAACACTTGAGCGGAGTACAAAAAGTATCCATCACATGCCACAATACTGATGGTCCAGCCGTAGAAGGGTCAAACCAACGCCTCACATGTGGCAACGCCGTACTGCCCCAAACCCTAAGGTTTAGAGGCGGTTCAGACGGTCACATAATCGAGTTAAGGTTTGTGTTCTTCTAGAGGGTCCACCACGTTACTTGCACGACTTAGAACGTTCTTTAACTAAGGAAAAATCCAACACTTGGAAATTTTCCGGCAGGGAAAAAAGTGAGTTATTGATATCCGTTCGAACTTTTTAGCACGTTCTAAATTACCCGGAAAAAACTTAAACGAAGTCAAACTTTCCGATCGAATCAACGAATACAAAAGATCTCCAGAAAACTCAACACTTGAGTAGAATTAAAAAATTCCCAGAAGCATGCAAAAGTACCTACGGATGTTACTGTAGAAAAAGCTAACCCTAATACCCCTTTATGGCCGCGGAACCGCCGCGTAAGGCAAGGTATTTCCGCGGTTCCAGGGCGCTTTGAGGGTATTAGAGGCTCGTTTTTCACAGTAATTCCTAAAATACCCTGCTTAATTTTCTGAGTATTTTTAATACAGAAAAAATAAACATTTTAAACAATTTCCAGAGAGGGGTATTATGCGACGTTTCGGGGTTCGATTGGACTTTAAATTTCGTCTAGACTTCTCCTAAAGCTCTAGCTTGGCTCTGATACCACTGGAGGGCTACTAGGCACTGTCACAAGGGTCCACAAGGCATCAACCATGCCCGATTTAAAATTTAGACATGCCGAACAACCCTAACCAAGATCTTAGACTAGAGATTAGGGTTAATCAAAGAAAGTAAACAACTTTACTTCTAAGAGTTAGGCATTACAACCTTTGTAGTCCGTTACTTCACTTCAAAAACTCTGTGTTGAGGTCCCTTCGCTGCGATCATCGAGTACCCGGACTCAAGAGAGGCTCCATGAAGAGAAAGATGCAAGCTTGCTTCCGATCTTCGATAACAAAGATAATCTACCTTGAAGAAACTCAAGCCCAAGCTTTTTTGCTTCACTGATCAAGTATTAGCAAAGCAAACACCCTAATCTAAGTGGCTTGAATAGCTGAGGATGATGAAGTAGGAATTTAGCTCTCATTTGTTTTCTATTTCTCACTCATTTTCATCACTAATGAAAAAGCTAGAAAGCTTTTTCCAAAGGAAGAAGAAGAAGAAAATTACTTTGTGATGAATAATGAAATCAAGTGAGATTAGAAATGAAACCATGGGTTAAGTATGAAGACTTAACCCATGTAGAGAATTAACTATGGTTAAAGGGTTGGGTTGGGTTAAATAAATATCTTTGCAAAATATTACAAAATATCAAGGTCAAAGTCAAATCTTCAAGAAGCTTCTTGAAAGCTTCATGAAAGCTTAACCCTAATCCAAACCCTAACCATATTTAAACTCCACAAATCATGTTGCATTTATAACCATAACATGTTACAATATTATATATCACATACACAATATTTATTGTAACAAAATAAAATAATACAATTAACAAATATCACATATATATTAATGTATTACCCGAGTGAGAAAAAGAATCTTTAAGTGAGCAAATATTAGTTAATGTAATATAATATATCAAATATATAATTATACATTAAATTATCGAATCAACTCTTGATCCGATAATCCGGCTATTTCACAAATAACCGACTAATATAATCTGTATCAGTTCATCGAATCAACACTTGATCCGATGACCCGGCTATATCACATATACCCGGCCGATATCATATATCACGAGAATCTAGTACGGTATCACATACACGTATTGTTCTCGGTCCTGCACATATCACATATGTGCTCCTACTCCGTTTTGCCTGAGCCAGGAAACCTCTGTGTAGGACTCTAAAGAATCGCCAATACGCCGGCAGTAGGTGATGATCATATCAAACACCCACAAGCTGCAAGCGGTCAGCTAAACGTAACAGCCACCCAGGTATTGAGAAATCAGAAGATCAACAAGCAAGCCTGTACTTTCTCCCGTGAATCCAACCAGTAACACTCCCGTACAGTCCGGTCTCTTTGTGTGATATATCACATATCTCGTCTAGGGGTGGTAAACGTCAGACCCCAGTAGCTCGATAATTCATGTCGATATGAGGTCCATAACAGTTTGAGAAACTACTGATAACACTTACCAGTAAATCTCAGCAACCCTGGCCAGGAATTTCCAGTTATAGCCAATTGAACACAGCGCAACATCAACTCCCTATACCGGGAGAGACGAAACCCCTCCTATCGCTCATTGCCTCCATGTGATTCGGGGCTGTACCCAAAAGCCACCGTTTTGCACTCCCTAATGGACTTGGTAAGGTGGGAATCAAAGCACAGTGGGAATCACACAAGACTCTATGACGATCTTGGGTCTACATACTAACCTGTACCAGTGTCACCAGAGAACTGCCATCTGACGTGAGGTATAATACCATCTGGGAGTTCTCGGAGAGTCCGTCCAGTGTACCCAGTCTCCACCGAGCACCCGTATACCTTCTCTGATGTCAAACACCAATGGATATGGGATCATCCATCGCCCATCATATGGGTCAAGAAGCGCATACGCTAGTCTACTGTGGAGTATCGATGCCCTGTCTCGGTACTCCTACGACTAAGAACATTTGAAGGATGTACTTAACGACTACTCTATCCTCACTAGTATGATCTGAATCATAGTCCTGGTAGTCAAGTACTCATCCTAAGGGCTTTATCAACATGTAGCATAGAGACAATCAGAGTACATGTTAAGATAAAGTGCAACCAGATAGCATACTATCATGTCGAGCAAGAAAGTCCTACCTATATATGTCCAAGCATCCACTACAATATACATCGTATATACAGTAATGGCCTCTAGGGCATACATATAACTAACATCCGCAACCACCTTAGACATCATAAACCCAATGTATCACATACATTGGATTTCATGCCTAACCAAATGAATTCCTTCGACATCACATGCCTAACAATTATAAACCCTGCATTTTATTCTCGATATTGAAAACACTTTCCAATAACCTGTCGGATAATTCAACAAGATCCCTATAACCTGATCGAATGCTCGTCGGAAACTTTAGTAGACGGCCGCACCCCGATGCCGTCGACGAAGTGCACTAAGGCGGAACACCGCGGCCGCGAGCACCCGAACAGATTCTTTTGGCGACGGGGTTCTCCTACAGTCACTTGGTCGGGGCTATTGGGCATGGCTATCTAGTAAGGTTATCCAGCGAGTATCCGTGTACACTACATAATTGCGACGGACTTTTGATCAACATCAAAATCCCATGGCAACCGATCAAATGAGACTAAACTGCTAGATTTATAAAATTCAAACTAGTTATCACATAACTACATTTGTGGATTCCAAATATTGTATCACAATCACATATAGCTAGACGATGTTAAACTTTTCGATCGAATAAGCAAGGACCCAAAATTTCCCAACAAGCTCAACACTTAAGCGGAGTTCAAAAAGTACCCAGAACATGCCACATCTCTTATGAATCAGCCGTAGAAGAGTCAACCAATGCCTCACTTGTGGCACCGCTGAACTACCACAAACCCTAGGGTTTGATGGCGGTTCTGACGGTCACAAAATCAAGTTAGGATTTCGTTCTTCTAGAGAGTCCACAGAATCGCTTGCAAGATTTTCTGAAAATTTTAAACTCGGAAAAATCCAACTCTTGGAAAATTTCAGCGAGGGAAAAATTGGGTTATTAATATCCGTACGAACTTTTTAACATCGTCTAAATAACCCGAATACATGTTAGAATTACGATTACGAAACATTCCGAATTGCTTTTGCAGAAAGTTAACATCACATGAAAATTTAGCAAAAACAAACAACACCTGAAATATCAAAACCCAGAGCCTGAAACACTGAAAAAATATGAAGCCCAGAAGCCTTAATGGAGCCGGCCTGCTCGGTTTTTCCCCTCATGTGCTCGTGCAAATTACGAGCAATTGGGTTCAAATTTCTCCCGTGTTCATATTGCATCTCATACAACATTCTGCGGTTGTTTAAAAAAATTTTAGAGGTTGTTTTAAAATCGACAGAAAGTGGGTTGCAACGTTTCAAGTTTCGGAGTCATTTCAGTTTCGTAATCCTAGCAAACATCGTCTAATTTTTTAGCATGGCTCTGATACCACTGAAGGATTACCTAGCGCGGCAACAAGTTTTTGGGAGGCATCGTCCATGCCGTTACTAGAAAATCCGACGATATTAAATGTAAACACTTTACATCTAAGTGAATGAGGAAATACAACCTTTGTAGACAGGTCCTTCACTTCTAAAGCTCCATGTCGTAGTCCCTTCGCTGCAAGTTGTGAAGACCCGGACTCTAGTAATGGTTCACATAAAGAAACGAACAAGCTTGCTCAATGTCTTCGAGGCCGAATATGATCTAGGTCGAGGAGACTCGAGCTCATGCTACCTCTTCACTAATGGTGAAATTAGTGAAGCAAGCACCCTAAACTAAATGGCTAATAGTAGAGGATGATGAAGTAGGAAGTGGGCTCGCTTTAGATTTATTTTTCTCACACTTTTTCATCACTTTGTCAAAAGCTAGAGAGCTTCAAGAGGAAGAAGAAGATCAAGTGATGAACAAAAAAGATGAGGTTAGAAATGCAACCATGGGCGAGTTATGTCATGCTTAACCCATGTAGAGAATAAATCATGGCTAAGTGTTAAAGGTTAGGTTAATAAATATCTTAAGTGAAAACAAAAGAGGTGGACTTAGTCAATGTTCTACAAGCTTCATCCAAGCTCATAACCATGACTCATTCCACTTTATGTGAATTACTTAATGATAAATATAAACCCTAACATTAACCCTAGCATGGTCTAAGTCTCATACACCCTTGTTGCATGTGTAACCTAGCATGACACATGAATATATATCACATATATATTTATGTGTGCAAAAATAAAACAATACATTTAACATATATCACATATATATCAATGCATCATAAGTGAGAAAAATGAATACTTAAGTGAGCTAATATTAGTTAATGTAATTTAATATATCAAATATATAATTCTACATTAAATTATTAAATCAACACTTGATTTAATAATCCGGCTATATCACATATAACCGACTAATATCAAATGTAACAACTTATCGAATCAACACTTGATCCGATAACCCGGCTATATCACATATAACCTACGATGCCACAAATCGCGAGAATAGAATACGGTATCACATACACGTATTAATCTTGTTCCCGCACATATCACATATGTGCTCCTACTTCGTTTCGCATGAACCGGGAAACCTCTGTGTAGGACTCTAAAGACTCGTCAATACGCCGGCAGTATGTGATGATCATATCAAACACCCACAAGCCGCAAGTGGTCTGCTAAACGTAACGGCCACCCGGGTATTGAGCGATCAGAAGATCAACAAGCAAGCATGCTCATACTCCTGCGAATCCAATCAGTAACACTACCGTACAGTCTGGTCTCTTCGTTTGATATGTCGCATATCACATCCTGGGGGTGGTATAACGTCAGACCCTAATATCCTGATAAGTCATGCCGATACAAGGTCCATAACGGTTCAAGAAACTACTGGTAACACTTACCAGTAAATCTCAGCAACCCTGGCCAGGGATTTCCTGTTATGGACAATCGAGCATAGCGCAACATTAACTCCCAATACCGGGAGAGAAGAAACCCCTCCTATCGCTTATTGCCTCCATGTGACTCAGGACTGTACCCAAAAACCACCTTTTTGCACGATCTCTTAACCGTGGTATGGTGGAAATCAAATCACAGTGTGAATCACACAAGACTCTATGACGATCTCGGGTCTACAGACTAACCTGTACCAGTGTCACCAGGGAACTGCTATCCGACGATAGGTATAATACCATCTAGGAGTTCTCGGCGAGTCCGTCCAGTATACCCAGTCTCCACTGAGCACCCGTATACCATCACTGATGTCAAACACCAATGGATATGGGATCATCCAACGCCCATCATATGGGTCGAGAAGCGTATACGCTAGTCCACTCTGGAGTATCAATGCCCTGTCTCGATACTCCCACGACTAGGAACATTTGAAGGATGTACTTACCGACTACCCTGTCCCCACTAGTATGATCTGCATCATAGTCCTGGTACTCAAGTACTCATCCTAAGGGCTTTATCAACATGTAATAGAAAGACAATAAGTGTACATGTTAAGATAAAGTGCAACCAGATAGCATACTATCATGTCGAGCAAGAAAGTCCTCCCTATATATGTCCAAGTATCCACTACAATATACATCGCATGTATAGTAATGGCCTCTAGGGCATACATATAACTAACATAAATATCATCTTCTTTAAAAGGCGAGACCTGGGGATCAACAGTTTGGACTGAAAGCTATTTATTACAATTAAAGATGTGATTTTCTTTCTTAAAAATCATTTGGAAATGAGGTGGAGAGTGAGGTGGTTTTGGGTATGGTTGATGGCATGTAAAGAGGGTCGAACTTCAATTGTTTAAGGTAAAATGTTGTGACATATTTTTCTGGTTGAAATAAAATATTGAAGTCACTCCATTCTCTCATTTATTCCATACTTGGCTACTTTTTATTATGGCTAGCTCTCATCCTCCTTCATTTACTCTCTTGAGTTTTGTATTAGAGTGAAAATGATAGTGGAAAAATCGTGCATCCCCACACTTCATTTCTACCGAGCATTAAGCGTCGATTGCTTCACTAGATGAAGTTGGAGCTTGGATCGGTTTTCTTCAGGTGGATCATCTTTGGTAAGGACGGTCGTCTATCAAGCTTGTTACCAACGGCTTACGAGGAGCTTAGAGGGGTCTTCCACGATTGGGTGGACACGCATCAAAGGTTGTAATTCCTAAACCTTACATGCTTAGTTTCTAGTTTAGTCTTTAGAACGATCGCTAGGGATCAGTTTCTAGTGTTTCCCGTAAAATTTTTGTTTTTAGATTCCGCATTGTCCGCTGTTGTAACGACAAGGGCACTAGAAACTTTCAATGGTATCAGAGCCATCTAAACACTAGAACTAGTTGTAGACAATATTATAGTTTCGACGCCAAAAGTTTTTCCGGATCGAGTTTTGAATTCCAAGTTTCTGTCCATATCTGAAAACACACATGAATTTTTTTTTTGAGTATGTCATTGGACTTGTTTTAAGGTATGAAAACATGGCACAAAACCCGAGAACCTAACTCCAAAATATGTCCGCTTATTCTTTTTGGCCGCTTCTTATGCCCCAAAATTTGAATTAGGTTCCTGGGTTTTTGTGGTGGCTTGGAAATCGGGAAACTTGATTTTTGGTATACTTCTTTTCGCCCCATATTTCAGTTAAGGTTATCTTTGTTTTGGGGCAAGTTCGGGAAACTTTTCGGTCAAAACTAATACATCGTTTATGATCCGTATTTTTTGTTTGTGTGTTAAACATCATCTAATTTCTATATGTTCGATTATACGTGGTTGAACACTTGCTTGTGTTGTTTGTTGTTGTATGTATATCTTTGTGATGGTTTAGCTGGATTGTTGTGACGGATTTCCCCACGTGTGATTTCTTGTACAGTTTTTATTTATATTGGTGTATACCTTTGTTCGAGACGAGCTCCAACTTGCGGCCACCGTTTTCGTGTTATGTATATTCTTTTATTAGGGTTCGACTAGGATGCGGTCAATGTTATCGTTGTATATATTTATTTTATGTACAAAGATCGACCCACGGAGGAGTGCCCAACTTACCGGATTCTCGAATGCGATGGGTGACTAACTCATGGTATTGAGAATGGGTTACCCCGTTTCTAAAATTGGCAGGTGGCTTGCCGCACTCATAGGGTCTAGGATCGATGGTGTACGAGCTATCTACATGACTGGGGAACGTGTCGTCTTATTTGCAGCTCAGATGAAACGCGGGGTTCCCAGTTTATCCGCTATTCCATATTGTTTGCTGCATACCCGTAATGTTATTACTTGCCTTTGATATATCTATATATATATATATATATTAGATGTTTCTATATGTTTTGCATCCGCGCTAGCCCTGTCCTGGCCCTGCCGTAAGTTAAGTAACCTGACGGTGAAGACCCGGGACCCTGTGGCGAATACGGATGACATATAAAAGCATGGTATTTTGGTTGTTTCTGGTGTGGCTTAAAAAATTAAAATGATGGGATCACATTATATGTTTAATGCAAGAAAATTAAACCTAAATGATGTTGTCGGAACCATTTTTTAAATCTACTCGGTTTTCTTCGGATCGCATCATATTCTTTTGATTTATATAGAGGTATTCGGTTAGGAATATTTTGCATCTCATTCTATGAGGAAAGAGCCTTGATCCATTCATGGGAAGTTCTTTCTTAAGCAAAATTTTATGTTACTAGTTTTAAAATAAGATCACTCATTTTCAAAACCACTCGAGTTTCTTCAACGATATCAAGTTCATTACGTTAAAGGTTTTTCACCAAAACCCAGTCGTACCTCTCCGTCATTTCAGATTAGTATTGCTTAGTATTCGTGCTATGTTTGTCGTGCTCTGCCAAGACGTAGTGTTTGGTAGCTATGCACTGTTTTTCTGTTATATGGATATGTGAATTGGTTTGGAAAGTTGTGCGGCTTTGTTGACTGTGTCAAGGGCTCGTGCGGATGGGTTTAATGCAATCAAGATAATGACGGGTTGAACTTGACTAGGATCTTTTGATTTGTTGATTGTTTCAAGTTCACTTGGGTCCTAGGGGTAAAAACCATATCGGGAGTTTCAAATATAAGGTAAACTTGCTATGTTTGTGCATACCTTCTAACGTGTGGTAATTTTGGTCGACTTCCGTCCGAATTATCGCACGATGATAGTTGGGTCCCAATTCACATTAATTGGTAGGTATTATTTCTCGGAAGATTTCCACTTCATAATTAGCTAACCTATTAGGTGCCTAGAAAGTGTTAATGAGTCTACGCCTCTGCAGAAATGAGGTTATTAAATTGGGTCCGTGTGAGAGCATGGGGAACCTCCTTTGGAGTACCAACACCGGCCTGACTGAATGGTTAGTGAACTTATAAGGTGTATATGATCCTAACTATTTATTTTTTTTAGGATTTGAAGGAGAATTCAAGGATACAGTGGGAGCCATTCTGATTAGATAAAGTGATTAACCAATATAATCTTGATAGAGTACACGCTGAGTATTTCTTCTCTCTTTGGCAGTGACCCATGACTTATCTTAAACTAAAACTCGTAAACCAAGTTGATCGAACCTTTTTACACAATTTGGTTTTGGATTGTGATGATTTACGACAAAGTCCCATATATCCCTGCTACTCCTACTTTTCCTTTGCTTATCTCCAGAACACTCGGTATCACTATGATGATCCATATTGCTTGGAAAGGCCATCGTATAGTTATATACGAACTCGAGAAAGTTACTTCAGTTGAGAATGACCACCAGTTCTGGAGAAATTGAATAGAATTATGCGGCTGTCTCATTCGTTAACATTCTCTCTACTTGAGAGCTCCTTGTACTAGGAGAGTACATTTGTTACACTTGTTGGATAGTCTTCTTCCAAACCTTAGGCTGGTGGCGAAAGGTAGGGAAGGAAGAAAACCAACTAGTCTAAGTATGATGTACAGAAGGTGAGATGTAAAGGCATATAAAGGGTTGGACTGAGGGCAATGGAAATTGCGATTACTGTTGTAAATTTGAATAGTGGAAGAAGTATTACTAAGAATACCCGGCCATCCCCATACAACATTTATGTTTTCAATATTTTTGTGTACTTGTAATCGAAAACTGTTTTTCCAATTAATTCTGACTCTAGGGTATGTATATACCAGATTAGTGTCTCACATTTATAGGGTATTACAGATTCTGAGAAAGAGTATAATATTGGAAAATAGGGGATATCCTTAATATCAAAATTCGTAGAAATTGGTGATATTGGATTAGATCGTCTGGTTTTGCCTAATGGCAAATATTTAGTTTTGAATAACCGTTATGCACCAATTTTTAAAATTGAATATCTGTATCTTTATTTTATAAAGTGAGATATAAATTTTGAAAATTATATTCCAAACATTTACCTTTATCAGTAGAGAATAAGGTAAGGTGCATTGAATAACAGAATTTTAGTTAGTAAACTCCTTGGGGATAATACATGAAAATGTATGTTGTCCAGTGTCTTTCAGGACAAGGGGTTGGTACTCTTACTTCATTTAGGTAACCTATAAGTTCTCTGATCTTAGACACGCATTCGTTAAAATGCAAGGCCCAAAGATTTTGAGAAGTTTAATGTGTAAGATTGAAGTAGAGAACCAACCATTGGAAGCATCAGGATTTTTTGAAGTGATCGAAGATATAAATACTTATGCTAGGTATTCCATTGTAGTAATATTGAGAACATGATTCTCTCACAGGTTACTCATCCGTGGGTGTGCTCCTTGGTGAGTAATATTGTATGACCTTTTTCCATTTAGGATATGCTTGGAAACAGCTGATAAAATTTGAATATGGTTCCATCTAAATTTGTGTCTTTGATTCTATATGGATATAGAATGGTTGCATATCTTGAGATTGTTAAGATGTGGAGTCATCCGGTTTCTGTTTAAAAGCAGAATCCGAACAAACTCAAGATACGCTTCGGTAATTGCAGTTTTTGGATTATCCCGAATATTTCTAGGGTTTTTCTTCTACCAGTTTCAAGATCAATAGTTGTATGATTGTCACGACCCGAAATATTAGCTCGTGACCAGCACTTGAATTGTTAGTGCACGGCAGCGCCCCGGCCGTCTTTCCGAGGCCAAAATGCGGAAACAAAAATTTTTCTTAACTTTAAACCGGCGCTACCGCGGACTATAAAACCCAGATCGGACCATTAACCTATTACTAGCTAAGTGAAGAAAGGGTAGAGAGATATATCGAGCGATCCGTGTCCTTCGGTATTCTCGTCGTCGTCCCGATCTCCCCGCGGAATCTCCGGTCTTCATCTCCTCGTCGGAAGGGCACCACATCGCCGGGTTCTTTTACGGGCTCCCACCTCTGGACCGAGAAAACTCGAGCATGAAGTTGGCGAGTCGACGTGTCCAAGAATGCTGTAGGCTAAGTGTAGCGTTGTTTGTCTCAAGGGGTTATGTGAAGTTGCCTTTAGAATGGAGGAATGAACTATAGAGATGAACTAGAATTTTTGGTTGCAAACAAAATGAGATCAACATTTTTCCCCCACCCAAAAAAATTGGACA
This sequence comes from Agapanthus africanus, assembly GCA_030015575.1. NCBI lineage: Eukaryota > Viridiplantae > Streptophyta > Magnoliopsida > Asparagales > Amaryllidaceae > Agapanthus > Agapanthus africanus. The sequence goes on along the minus strand of JASDDO010000014.1, from coordinate 632,476,167 downwards.
GACCCCTCCCTCTAATGGCCGGCCCCTTACTAGAATGATGGGAGAGAGTGAGCAAAATTAATGCAAGAGAGAGAAAAGAGTGATGATGAGAAGAAATGATCACAAACAAAGTCCAACACTCCATCAACCATCATATCTCGAAAAGTCAAGCAATCATGAAGAAAGAAGTCAAATGATGGTGGAATCATCATGAAGCAACAATTTACAAAGACCACCCTCCACAATGCTAATTTGCACATTTGAAAATAAGCCCTCCTCCACCAATTTTCAGCCAAAGAAAGAAACAAAGGAAAATGGCCGAAACGGAATGCAAACAGGCAACTTCAAAAAACTGATCCCATAATAAATTACAGGTGTTTCCTGATTTAAAATCAGGAAAGCTTCTGTGAAAAGCTTCAGAAGAGGGTCACGTGCTTACACGTGACTAGCGGTCACGTGTTGGCACGTGACACCTAAAAACGTCATCAAGGCAAGTTCGATTCCCTGACTACGAGGAAGAAAAGGAAAAGCTTCAAGGAGAGTCACGTGCTCCCACGTGATCAGGGTCACGTGGCGACACGTGACGTTGAAATGCAAGCGTCAAAGGCACGTCGGTTAACTGACCAAGTCAAAGAAAATGCTTCAGAAGAAGTCACGTGCTCCCACGTGACCAGGGTCACGTGTTGGCACGTGACGTTCAAGGCAGCAAACGCGTTTTCAGAACAACCAAGGAAAGAGAGTTCAAACAAGGGTCACGTGCTCACACGTGACCAGGGGTCACGTGGTAGCACGTGACGTTTAAGCAGCAATCAGAAGACACAGCGCAGAAAGCTCATTCCAAAGGGGGGTCACGTGCTCACACGTGACCATGGGTCACGTGATCACACGTGACCGGCTTTCAAAGCCCATTTTATCAACAGAATTAAATTCTGAAAGAAATTCAGATCTTTCCAAAGGAAAGCGGTTATCTGGAGCCAATCAAATTAAAGATTCAGAGGTCATCTATTTATGGAAAATCTCGGGTTTGGAAAGATTTCCGCTTTAAATCTAACCAAAATAAAAAGGGAGAATCTCTGGATTTGAAATCCAACGGTGAATAAAATTCACCTAATAATCCAAAGGTCCAGAACGAATGAAGGATGCAAATCAAATCTCTCAATGAAGATTCGTCACAAAACTAATTTATTCGGCTGCTTCTCCTATAAATAGGAAGGAAGAGATACAAAAAACATACATGCGCAGAGAAGAAAAGAAAGAAGAAAAGGGAGGAGAGCTTTGATACTTTGAAAAGACTCGGATCTTCTGCAAAAAAAAAACCTAGGTAAGAAAGGGAAGGCTTTTTTTGAAAACAAAGAGAATTTAATTCTCAACATGTAAAACAGAAGAATATATTTCCTCTCTCTCTGGCAGAGGATCTGCAAAGTGCACATCTCCCCTTTAGGTTGAGAATTTAATTCTCAATGGGTTGAGATCCTGCCATGCAGGTCCAAAACATAGAGAAAGGATGCAAGCATGAGAATTTAACTCTCACCGAATTATAGGAATTTAATTCCTTTAAAATAAAATTAGGGCTCGACCCTGTATCATGGGAATTTAATTCCTTCAAAATAAAAGAAGTAGGGTTTAACCCTGATTGAGAACATAGTTCTGCTGAAACAGCAGGAATTTAATTCCCTTAATCATAATTCCCGAAAAGGGGAGTTTAATTCCTTAAAGGCTTTTGTTCAGTTCTTCGCATAAACGAGGAATTTAATTCCCACAGAAAATCTAGAGTCAAACTCTATTCCAGAATACAAGTCTTCAAAAGGAAATAGGAATTTAATTCCTCTAAGATTTAAAGTTCGGGGAATTTAATTCCTGGAAAAAAAAAAGAGTAACAGATCCTCTAAAAACTACATAGCGGCAGGGTCACGTGCTACCACGTGACCCCCCAAAACCCCTACAGAAAGCCCCTTTGAGGCAGCACCCCACGTGACCCACGTGACCATCAGCAGAAGCCTTAACACAAAGGCATTTGAATGCCCATCACGTGATGGCACGTGATGCTCTGAAAGACGCGATAGTTTCAGCAGAACAAATGAAGGGAAGGCGCTCTCACATGCTGCCACGTGACCCTTCCTACCTGAGTGTCTAACACCAAAATTAAAACTCTCGAGCCCAGTGTTAAAACACTGTTGGGCCTTAGCATTCAACACTGATTAAAAAGCCTTATTTGCAGTGTTCAACACTGATCTGCTTTAGTGTTTAACACTAATTTGAAAAAGCCTTATTTGCAGTGTTCAACACTGATCTGCTTTAGTGTTTAACACTAATTTGAAAAAGCCTTATTTGCAGTGTTCAACACTGATCTGCTTTAGTGTTTAACACTAAAAAGCCTTATTGCTGGTGTTTAACACCAATTATCTCTCAGTGTTGAACACTAACTTGTCAACCGAGATGTCATTCCCAGTATTCAACGCTGATTGCTCTAAAGTGTTTAACACCAGGCTTAGGCCCAATTGGCTAAAGGGATAGAGGCAAAGCCTCTCCTGACTGGACTTAGCCCAAGCTGGCCATAAGTCCTCAATTTGTGATTAACTGGGCCGATAGGCTCATAATATAATTGATCAGTCTTGACCCAAATTGGGCCAAGGAATATTTAATCCACCCCGGTTCTAGGGTACATCTCTTCACTCCTTTGATACTTGGCATTGTAATCCCTCAATGTCTTCAAAGAGGTGACGGGTCCCGAAGACCATTCATGATATGGACTGTGGGGTCCTTAAACCCATGCATAATACAAAATTCCTGGTTACGTGGAACATGGATAACGTCACTCTTTGACCCCGCGGAAAACGTCCAGAGCGGATCCTGGTCCTCGCAGAGCACGGCAATGAACCCGTGTGAAGCATCCAGAGTGGAGCCTGGTCCTCGCCCAGCACGGCAGTGAACCCGTGTGAAGCATCCAGAGCACATACCGGACTGTGGAGTCCTTAAACCCATGGACTATGACGTCCTTAACCTTGACCGAGATGTCTTAAAACTACCAATGGACCGCAATGTCCTTAAACTACCCATGGACCGCAATGTCCTTAAACTACCCACGGACCGCAATGTCCTTAAACTACCCATGGACCGCGACGTCCTTAAACTAGAATAATAGAGCCCCATATGCTCTTTCGTCGGATCTAAGCGGTCCCGTTTAAGTTGATCTTAGCCTCAAAGATGGCTAACGCGTCCTTAAACCTTCAAGCAGACTGGACTATGAATCCCCATAATTAACTCTGGTTCGAGGGTACATCTCTGAACTCCTCTGACATCCGTCGTTGTAATCCTTCAACGTCGTCAGAGAGGTGACGGGTCCCGACGGCCACATAGGCGATGGACCGCCATGTCCCTAAACTGGAACATTAGAGTCCAAACACTCTTTTGTAAGATCTAAACGATCCCGTTAAGTTGATCTTAGTCACAAAGTTAGACTGACGTATCCTTAACAAACGTTTGAGTTGATCTTAGCCTCAAGTATGGCTGACGAATCCTCAAACCGAACCCCCAAACCCAAATTTAAGATAATGCGGATTTGGACCAGTCCGTGCCCTACGGGCGACGACATAACTCAGTCTCCGTAAACGATCCACGGGCAATAAAACATAAAACAAAAACACACGACACGAAGTGACCATCTGGAGAAGGAGAAAGTTGTTACCGCGATGCGGTAGCGTAATTAACTGCAGGGGCTTGCGCCTGCAGGGAAGAGCGTCCCCACAATCAAAAACCCCTCAAACGAGGGGGAATCTGACGAAGTCTGCTACATCGGACGCATCCGTCTAGACCTTCGAGACATGGTGCCATGAATCAACTTGGCATCCTCGGAGAGGTGGACGGATAGCACCTATTGGCATCTGCCCCGAATTTCAGGCGAGACGGCCCCCACGTCCCGCGTGTCCGTTCGGAGGGGAACAGATTCTGGCACGCCCGGTGGGACCTTTTCCTCTTTCCACTCCACACTTTGTGTGTCGTGATTCGCGAACCAATCGCGGTTCGCTAACAGTTGCCCTTGGGTTTCAAGATACTAAGAATTGGCGCCTTGCCTATTGCAGAAAACAAAGGATCGATGGCTGCTACTTCCGCGAAATCCTCCAACTGCTCAAGCTGCAATTGCGACCAACGCTTTGCCTCGCCGGGAGGTATAGCCTATGGACCCCAAGCTCCTTCGTTGTTCACAATGCCGGCGGACCAGGTGACTCAGGCCACTACCGGATTGTTCTTTGGGACTATACTCCCACCATCCAGCTTCACGGTGCCAGTGCTGACAAAGGAAGCCCTCAAGAAGTCGGTCTTTAATCGTCTCACCCCTGCCACGGCTCCTCTCACCGAGTCGTCCGATGTCAGCGCCTCAGTCTTTTCTAGATTGGGCCAGAAATCCTGCAAATTCGTCGCAGAGAAGGCTGCTCCTAAGAAAACGGCCGCTCATGCCTCCGAAATCGCCAAGGCAGCTTCCCCGGCCAAAAAGTCGGTCTTTACCAGATTAACGGCTTCAGCTCCCGCTCCCGTTGCACAAAGGACATCGGTCTTTGACAGGCTAACACCAACAACGACCCCCCACCCACACAGGGGGCAAGACGAAACCATTCTTATATCTGACTCTACGCCATCTGCTCGACGTGCTCGGCGTCGTCATTGGCGCCGAATAAGGAAAGCCGGGGGCAACTCCCCCTCCGGATTGACTCCACCAGCCCCGGTGGCAGAAGTTAATGTTGCTGTTCCAACTGGGAACAGCTTCAAAATGCTAAATAAGGTGCGAAGGAATTCCTCTACTGCAGTGCTGAAGAGGTCTCCTCCCTCATCAGAAAAGGTTGTGGGAATAGAATCAGAACGGCCCCGATCTCCTCAACGGCTGTCTTCCAAAATCTATAAGGTTTGGCGGCAGGCCCGAGACTCAATCATCGATCCAAACTTCTCCCGCCAGCATAAGAAGCTGAAAATCCAACCGAAGGCTGGTCACCAGGCGAAACCCCAAAAGGCTGTCTGGACGCCCACCTCGATGGCCCCCTCAACCTCCATGGCTCATAAAAGGAGGGAGCCAGAGAAGATCCCTCAACATGCAACGACGGCTAAAAGCAATGAGCCCAGACACCCTAAGTCTGGGGGCACGGTGGTGCACACTGTTTACATGGTCTCTGGAAAGGAGGAGAGCCGCACCTCTACGGGCCACCGACCGCTGACCCGATCCGTGACGAAAGCCCAAGAACAACAACAAAAGTTGCAGGAAATGAAGAGTGCTATGGCTGCACTTACCGGGCCAAAAGAAAGCCCGGAAACATCCTCAGACGCACGCCGAGAGGAGGAAACCGACGCTGAGTTCCTTCGCCGGACATTGGAGAAAAAGGACAAAGAGGCTGCTGAACAAGCGGCTAATATACAGCGCATGGGCCTTCTCTTCCAAGATATGATAGGAATGATGATCCAACAGGACCCACCCATTGAAGATCCCCCAATCGTCCTGGAAGATGACCGAGGAGAAACGTCAAATCCACCACCAGCCCTCTCAACGGCCAAGGAAGAGACGATTTCTAAGGCTGACTTAGCCGACTACATAGCCCAGCAAATCCGGGTCCATCATGCGACTGAGGCAGCTGGTCAAGTCGTGAAAACAGGGCGGCCGTATCCAAGCTGGTATGATCAAATCAAATACCCGCAAGGCTATACGATACCGAAATTCCATGTGTATAAGGGGACCGGCAATCCTCATCAACACGTCGCCCAGTTCCGGGCCCTCTGCGGTAACACCGGCGGTGACGATAAACTGTTACTCCGTCAGTTCGTTGGCAGCTTATCAGAAACAGCGTTCGAATGGTATTCAGAACTCCCGAACGATTCCATCAAAACGTTCGCTGAAATGGAGTTGTTGTTCACTCAGCGGTTCGCAAGTGCCAGCGAGCGCACTCCAATTACTGCTTTGATCAACGCCAGGGTAAAGCCGGGCGAAACCTGGGTCCAGTACGCTATACGCTGGCGGAATTTGTGGTCGAGATGCGAGCAACGCATTGAGGAAGCACCCGCAGTGGGTATGTTCATGGGAACCCTAGACCCCCACGCAACTATCTCCCAGTTTATGATGTTCTTTAAGCCAACCACATTCTAGGCTTTAATCGACAAGTTGGCTCAGATGGACCAGATGGGTCATAGGCCACCTCCCCCGAAGTCGGAACCTCGGAATGATAAGGGTAAAGGAAGAGCAACCTTTGTCGCGAATGCCCAACAGCAACCTGACGCCCCGAAATCGGCAGATCAACTGGAAGAAAGATGCCGGTATTATAATGAAAAGATGAAGCGTCCCTACTCGTTCCCACGAGACAAGATGAGACGGTTATTTGAGCTGGCAATACGCAACAGGCTTATTAACCTCCCGAATCCAAGGCGACCGCCACAACCCACCGAGGTGAATAACCCCAACTATTGCCCTTACCATCAGACGGTAAGCCATCCGATTGAAGATTTCTTCGTCTTCAAAGGATGGATCGAAGATCAATACCTCCAGGGGAAGTTTGTACTGTCCGAAAAGTGGAAGGTGAACCCGCCACAACCACATACTCCTAAAAAGGCAGACACACCGGGGGCAACCTGCTCCTTTATCGAAGAAGTTCCATGGGAGGTCGTGCTATCAACGAAGACCAAAAGGATGCTGAGAGACCTTCACGCGTGCCCTGCAATCGAATGGAAGGACCCTCTTGAACCTCGAATTATCGAAGGAGCAGTGAAGCCCCACGCAACTACGAAGACTGCTGATAAGGGCCCAAATACTCACATCCAGCAGTCAAAAGCTTCGAAGAAAAAGAAGAAGAAATCCAAGAAGCCCGCGAAGCTTGGAGACGAGCGCACGAACTTGCAGAAGCAAATCGACGCGCTGGAAGAATATAATCAGAAGGCGCGAATTCCTGTCACACTGCAAGAGTTCCTCAGCCACATCTTTCAAGAGGACGATGATGGAGAGAACTCGTCGGATGAATCCGAAGAGTATGTGGCAAGTTGTAACGTAATCTCCCACTCGCTTACCGATGACGAGACAGCTCCTGACACTAAGAAGCCGGAGGCAGAGCCCGAACCAAAGCGTGCGACGCTGACAACTGATATGATCAATGCCTTCCTAGACGAGATTCGTCTAAAAAGTAAAGCAGACCAGGAGCATGAGATGGCAGCATCAGGAGGAACCAAATGCGGGCAACTGAACGAAGGAGTTGAACTACCCCTGCCAGAGCGAAAGGCATCCGAGATGGACAGGAAGATATTCAAGACGAGGAAAAGGTTCGCCAAAGCCATGTCAATGGGAATGAGGCTACCACCCTCGGAAGGAAACACACACAATGGGGCGGAGAAGCACCCCGATTACTGCGCATATCATCGGAAAGTCTCACACCCCACAGAGGAGTGCGACGCCTTTAAGATATGGTGGCAAGGATATGTTGCTCGTCGGCAACATTTCAAACGCATGAAACGCAAGAGCCGTCGGGAGCAAAGAAGCGCCGTTGACGGACCCAACAGAATTACTGGCAACTGTTATATGGCTCATGCCGAGGGGTCGCAAGTCCTCACCTTTGGGAGCGACTCTGACGAAGAAGTGACTCTGGGCCCTCTCTTTGAAGAATCCATGCTAAGGAAAGATGAGGAATCAGAAGCCTGCGGAAACACTCAGCTGCGCAATCGCACGCTCCCGGAAAAGAATCTCGGGCCTACGAACAGAAAAGATAAGGGAAAGGAAAAGGTCACTGAAGATATCACTTTGGATGACCAAGTCGCGAAAGAACTGGCTGCCAAAGACCTTCCTAGGAGGAGTAAAGTGGACTATAACATCCTCGCGCATCTAAGGAAGCTACCTTCTCAGCTTAGCATTCTCGACGCCCTCCTATTATCAAAAGAAGCACGGGACTCACTAATTAAGGCACTACAAGAACCTGAGCAATTCCAAGCCTTTCTCGCCACTGAAAAGATGAAGGACGAACTGGAAGAAGTGCATACGGCCGACGTCACTTTCGGTGATGAAGACCTCCTTCTCGGGACGTGCGACCATAACCGTCCCCTATATGTCTCTGGGTACTGCCATGACATCAAGATAGGCAAGATCCTGGTGGATAACGGATCCTCCGTTAATCTCCTTAATGTTCGGGTATTGAAGGAAATCTGCATGAGTGTGCAGCATCTCGCTCGGGATAAAATTACTATCTCCGGTTTCGATTCACAATCGTCACGGACTCTTGGATCTGTGATACTAACGTTACGCTTCGGGCTTCTCGTCACAGACATCAAATTCCATGTCATTGACGCCAAGACCTGTTACAATGCCTTGCTCGGCCGTCCTTGGTTACACGAGTACAACATCGTCCCTTCTACACAACATCAGTGTATGAAGTACTTTAAAGATGGTTTCGAGTATACTGTAACGGGTGAGCTGAACCCATTTTCCGTGAACGAAGTCCGCAAATACGAGGATGCGAAATACTTTTTGCCAGACTTTGAAGATACAGAAAGGTGTCACGACTCGGAGAACAAGGCCGCCGCCACCATCCCTGTTTTCGGAAGCGATACCGAAGAAGAAGAAGAGATAGTTTATACGGGGCCATCTCAACGCAACAACCGGAGGACGCCCACCCCCATACTGGTCTTCGGAAGTGATTCGGAAGATGAGGTCAATGCCATATTCTCCAATCGGCTTTCAATACAAGCACCTCCTGGCGATGACCATAACTTGCAAATCACCATGGTACCGCGAAAACACTACAAGGACCTCGACACGCGTCAAGCTCACAGTGTGCAAGAGCTGCAAAAGTTTTGCGTCCCCCCCAGGCGAAAGGGTGAGAAGATGATCCTATTCTATCGATCCTCAGAGTCGAAAGTAGAGAAAGAGATCTGGCACGGCGTAGATGCTACATGCGACAGACTCCAGCCCATCCGTCTGCCCAGATACTATACAAATGGATTAAAGAAGCTATTGAAGCGCCAAGGGGTACCCTTAAAACAAACTGTTCAACAGGCTCGGTTCTACAACAGGATTTGGGATGTCCCTGGAACCCAACGCAAATTGCCTAATGGGAAAATGGAGACACTCGGGCTTGGATACGCAAGAACCGGAAAACGAGAACGGGCTCATAACAGCCACGCTATATATACCTTTGATGAAGAAGAGGACGCCCTGTCAGGAGATGCCAACCCCTCGTCAAAACCAGAACACGCGATTGAGGCGCCAAGTCCGTCATTTCTAGAACGAATGGACAAGCCTACCAGGAAAGTGGGTCAGAAAGGTCGGGAAGACCACAGCCGCGAAACGGCCATCTATGAGAAGGCCAGGACGCAACGTCTATTTCAACAGATTGCAAAAGACAAAGATGTTCATCCTTGTCAACCCATCATGCGAAAGGCCCGATGCGGAGACGGAAATAAGTCGAGAAGCGGAAGAAAGAGCCGACAACAAAGACGCAAGATTAGAGGGTTACGTGATCGGGTACTGCACAGCTCGGATTCGCCCTTCATAAAAAAGATGAGTCGAGCGTACTCCTTCCCCCGAGACAAGACGGAAAGGTTACTCAAGCTCGCCCTAAAACATCAGATGATCACGCTTCCGGAGTCTAAACACCCTGAGCAAGCTAATAAGGCCTCTCGCTCGGGCTATTGCTCTTATCACCGAGCCGCAGGACATCCTACCGAAGACTGCTTCACCTTCAAGAACTGGGTCGAGGACCAGTACCGACGGGGCAGATTCGCTTTATCCAACAGCTGGAGGGTAACGCCGCCGCGAAAGCACGAGCCCAAGGCCGCAAGAGCGGAGCCGGATCCGCCTCGGCCCCGGGAGTGGATTCGCACCTGTTATACGATTACGATAGACAACCCTCCCCGGTGCTTCGAGAACAGCGATGATGAGGTTATCTCAGAATTCCCGCCCGCTCCGAAAGAACTGGAAGACGGTATACATACTACCGCAGATAACCTCAGAAAGATTGAGTTGGGATCGGCAGAGGACCCGCGACCAACATTTGTCAGCGAGCTACTCTCTGAAGAAAGGGTGGCCGCGTTAAAGAACGTGTTTCTACGGCATAAAGATTGCTTCGCGTGGAACTACTCCGAGATGCCAGGTTTAGATCCGGAGGTCGCTGTGCATAAATTAGCAATATCCCCAGATATCAAGCCAGTCAAGCAGGCGCCAAGAAGGATGCGACTCGAGCTTGAGATGAGCATCAACGCCGAAGTCAAGAAACTGATCGATTCTGGATTTATCCAAGAAGTCCAATATCCCGATTGGATCGCCAATATCGTCCCGGTGATGAAGAAGAATGGGACGGTGCGTATATGCGTGGATTTCAGGGATCTCAACAAAGCCTGTCCAAAAGATGATTTCCCGGTGCCGGTAACCGAGCTAATGATAGATAACACGTCCACTCACGAGATTTTCTCCTTCATGGACGGTTCCTCAGGATACAATCAGATAAAAATGCATCCCGAAGACCAGAAGCACACCGCTTTCCGGACCCCTTTGGGTGTATTTTGCTACAGGGTTATGCCCTTCGGTCTAAAGAATGCCGGCGCTACCTATCAAAGGGCCATGACAAAGATCTTCGACGACCTCATACATGACATCGTCGAGTGCTATATCGATGACCTTGTAGTAAAGAGTATGTCATACGAAGATCACTTAAAGCATCTAGAGACTGTATTTCAACGCCTTCGGCAATATAATTTGAAGATGAATCCCCTCAAATGCGCGTTTGGAGTCTCCTCGGGAAAATTCGTGGGATTCGTCATCCGACACCGAGGTATTGAGATAGATCCGTCAAAGATTAAAGCGATCATGGAAATGCCTCCGCCAAGAACCCTCAAACAGTTGCGGTCTCTCCAAGGGAAGCTCGCATACATCCGGCGATTTATCGCAAATCTTTCAGGCAAATGCCGCCCCTACAGTCACCTGATGAAGAAGGGAACCCCATTCGTCTGGGATCAAAAATGCCAAGGTGCACTAGACGAGATCAAGCAGTACCTGCAGAACCCGCCGGTATTGGCCGCGCCGGTCAAGGGAAAACCCCTCATTCTTTATACAACCGCCCTCGAAGGTTCCTTGGGCGCACTATGGGTGCAAGAGAACGATCAGGGGAAAGAGAGAGCACTTTACTACTTAAGTCGAGTCCTACTCGGGGCAGAAAGCAATTACTCCCCCATTGAAAAACATTGCTTGGCATTGATCTTCGCGATAACAAAGCTCAGGCACTATGCGTTGGCACATGAAGTCCGTCTTATTTCAAAGGTGGATCCCCTTAAATACTTGATGTCGAAAGCCATATTGACGGGACGACTCGCTAAGTGGGCCCTGCTCCTGATGGAGTTCTCGATAACGTATCAACCTCTCAAGGCAGTGAAAGGTCAGGCCATTGCCGACTTCCTCGCTGAGCACCCGATACCGGCCGATTCCCCGCTGAGCTGTGATTTGCCAGATGAACATGCATTCGATGCGATTGGCACCAGTAGCACTCGATGGGAGCTCTATTTCGACGGAGCATCCTCAATAAAGAAACAGAAGCGAGGTATCCCAATGATCAAATCGGGGATATGCCTCATCTTTGCAACTCCACAAGGAGGGATAATGCGCTTCGCCTTCTCCTTAACAGAACCAAGAACAAACAATGAAGCCGAATACGAAGCCCTGATAGCAGGCCTCGAAATCGCTATTGACATGGGAATTGAAGACCTCCTCATATACGGGGATTCTCAGCTGGTCGTTAGTCAAGTAAATGGTGACTACCAAACGTGCAAACCGGAGTTGGTGAGATACGGCGAAAAGGTGCAACAACTGTTGGCCCAAATTCCCTCCTATACTTTGGAGAACATACCGCGCGCGGAAAACAGCAAAGCGGACGCGTTGGCCAAACTCGCTAAAGAACTGGCTGACGAGAACCTCGATGACGTCAGAATCGTGGTACAAAGCCGTCGAGTGCTCACCCCCGCAGAAATACCTCCGGAACCATATAAAGAGGGAGCAACTGAGCAGACAACCCTACAAATAAAAGACCAAGAGAAGGCCGAGGACTGGAGGGAAGTCTTCATAGACTACTTTAAGTCCCGCCGCATACCCAAAGAAGCGTCCTCGAGACATCAGCTCATGAAACGAGCTCTATCTTTCGCTTTCGTCAACGATACTCTATACAAGAGATCGCTTGATTCTCTATGGCTGAGATGCTTGGGACCTGACGAAACAGAAAAAGTCGTTCAGGAAGTCCACGACGGGCTTTGCGGCTCTCATCAAGCAGGCCCAAAGATGAAGTTAAAAATCAAACGGATGGGTTATTACTGGCCCACGATGATCCAGGACTGCCTCGAATACGCGAGGCAATGCCACTCGTGCCAGATTCATGGAGACTTCATCCACCAACACCCAAATCCACTACACCCAACGGTGGCCAGCTGGCCATTCGAAATGTGGGGAACGGACATAGTCGGCCCCATTGAGCCGGCATCATCTCGGGGACATCGTTTTATCCTGGCGACTACTGATTACTTCTCCAAATGGGCAGAAGCAATACCATTGAGGGAAGTGAAGATGGAGAATATCCTCCACTTCTTCAAAACGCACGTCATCTACCGGTTTGGAACCCCACGGCGGATTATCTCCGATAACGGGCCAGCCTACAGAAGCCATAAGATTAGCCGCTTCGCGCAGCAGCACAATATAGACTGGAGGTATTCTTCAGTTTACAACCCACGAGCCAACGGTCTGGCCGAGGCCTTCAATAAGACCCTGACAAAGATCATAAAAAAGACCGTTTCCCGGAATAAGAGAGACTGGCACGAGAGGCTGCAAGAAGCCCTTTGGGCTTATCGAACTACATTCAAGACGGCCACAAACACAACGCCATACGCGTTGGTATTTGGGACGGAAGCAGTACTCCCCCTCGAGATAGAGTTACCCTCTCTACGAGTGGCAGTCCACCACGAACTGACCGACGAAGAAAATGCTCACCTTCGACTTGAGGAGCTTGATGCCCTCGACGAAACCCGACTCATAGCGCAACAACATCTAGAAGCCTACAAAGCAAAGATGACGCGCTCGTACGAAAGATTGACCAGGCCAAGGGCATTCCGCCAAGGCGAACTCATGCTGGTAGTCAAAAAACCTATGATCCCCAATCGTGCCAAGCGGGGAAAGTTCGAGCCAAACTATGAAGGCCCGTACATCATAGACCAGGTTTACCAGGGTGGAGCCTATCTACTCGTGGACATGCACGGTGAAAGGCCTTTCAGGCCAATAAATGGCCGCTTCTTGAAGAAATACTATGCTTAGTGAGCCACAGCCTGGGTCAACGGTAGATGACGACGACTATGTCCGCTCGCTATCTTCCTAGGCTCAGACTTTACAAGCAGTAGCTGGCCCTCCCATAACGACGGACCGAAACGTCCTTAAACTAACAAGGGACCGAAACGTCTTTAAACTATGAACGGACCGAAACGTCCTTAAACTATCAACAGACCGAAACGTCTTTAAACTAACGGTGGACCGAAATGTCCTCAACCTAACGACGGACCGAAACGTCCTTAAACTAGCGACGGACCGAAACGTCCTTAAACTAACGACGGACCGAAACGTCCCTAAACTACTGCCGCAGCATCCTTAGGCTGGCAAGATGATAAAAAAAAAAAAAAAAAAAAACGGTATGTCCATAAAGCAAAATGGGCACGGATAAAAACCCGAAAGGGCTCCGTGAGTAAAAACAGCAGGACTACCGGCGAGTGTTTGTGAAAACCCGAAAAGGCGCAAACTCGTTTAAAGACACTTATAGGGTCCTCTCGACCTTGTAAGGAGAAATCACCTGCGTGAGATCCTTACGACTCACAAAGGGGCAACACACTTAGGGATCCTCACGATTCCTAAGGAGAAAATACACTTACGAGATCCTCACGACTCGTAAGGAGAATTTTCTTATGAGACCCTCACGGCTCATAAGACTTGAAAGTCTTGAGTTACAGAAACCTAAACCTGTTCTTAAGCAAATCCTCCACAACCTCTGACATTGCCCTACAAGCTGCTCGAACTGACCCTTGTATACAATCCACGGGCGCGAATAAACATTTCCCTAATAAAGTCCCACCCGTGACTGGGGATATATCCATATGGTGAACAACCCTTGCAAGTCCTCTCGACTTATAAGGGGAAAATCCTCTTTGTAAGATCCTTACGACTTACAAGAGAACATGCACTTAAGAATCCCCACGATTCTTAAGGAGAAAACACGCCTGCAAGATCCTCACGACTTGTAGGGAGAAACACCTTTGTGAGACCCTTACGGCTCATGAAGTCAAAAGCCTTGGTCGACAGGACCCCTAACCCTGTTTGCTAAGCCACCTTTGTTCAAACGTCGACAGAGGCAAATGATGATTCGCTCCTGGTAAACATTCCAGTTGTAACGGTGCTGATGCCGAAACCGGTATCCAAAAGAAATCCGAGCTTGCCGCGAAAAAGCTAGCAAGCCACACATGCATGACAAAATAGCCGAAATGATGGGACGACTTGCAATAAAAAGAAGCAAGCAAAATCTCGGCGGTTCACAGATAACTTAGTGATCACCACCGTGGCATTCGTCTCGATACAGCAGACGCGATACCAGCAAATGAAGCGAAGGCCAAATTCCTAGCTTCATTGTCTCGACGACACAACATCGAGCGAAACGGAACAGCGGCAACCCCAAGTTCCATGGCTCGGCGACACATATCGCCAAGCGTCAACCCCCATCCCGTGAAATGCGGATACAATCAGCAAACTTCCTGGTTACGTGGAAAGCGGATAACGTCACTCTTTGACCCCGTGGAAAACGTCCAGAGCGGATCCTGGTCCTCGCAGGGCATGGCAGTGAACCCGTGCGAAGCATCCAGAGCGGAGCCTAGTCCTCGCCTAACACGGCAGTGAACCCGTGTGAAGCATCTAGTGGAAACTTCCTGGTTACGTGGAAAGCGGATAACGTCACTCTTTGACCCCGTGGAAAACGTCCAGAGCGGATCCTGGTCCTCGCAGAGCATGGCAGTGAACCCGTGCGAAGCATCCAGAGCGGAGCCTAGTCCTCGCCTAACGCGGCAGTGAACCCGTGTGAAGCATCTAGTGCAAACTTCCTGGTTACGTGGAAAGCGGATAACGTCACTCTTTGACCCCGTGGAAAACGTCCAGAGCGGATCCTGGTCCTCGCAGAACATGGCAGTGAACCCGTGCGAAGCATCCAGAGCGGAGCCTAGTCCTCGCCTAACGCGGCAGTGAACCCGTGTGAAGCATCTAGTGCAAACTTCCTGGTTACGTGGAAAGCGGATAACGTCACTCTTTGACCCCGTGGAAAACGTCCAGAGCGGATCCTGGTCCTCGCAGAGCATGGCAGTGAACCCGTGCGAAGCATCTAGTGCAAACTTCCTGGTTACGTGGAAAGCGGATAACGTCACTCTTTGACCCCGTGGAAAACGTCCAGAGCGGATCCTGGTCCTCGCAGAGCATGGCAGTGAACTCGTGCGAAGCATCCAGAGCGGAGCCTAGTCCTCGCCTAACGCGGCAGTGAACCCGTGTGAAGCATCTAGTGCAAACTTCCTGGTTACGTGGAAAGCGGATAACGTCACTCTTTGACCCCGTGGAAAACGTCCAGAGCGGATCCTGGTCCTCGCAGAGCATGGCAGTGAACCCGTGCGAAGCATCCAGAGCTGATCCTGGTCCTCGCAGAGCATGGCAGTGAACCCATGTGAAGCATCCAGAGCGGAGCCTAGTCCTCGCCTAACGCGGCAGTGAACCCGTGTGAAGCATCTAGTGCAAACTTCCTGGTTACGTGGAAAGCGGATAACGTCACTCTTTGACCCCGTGGAAAACGTCCAGAGCGGATCCTGGTCCTCGCAGAGCATGGCAGTGAACCCGTGCGAAGCATCCAGAGCGGAGCCTAGTCCTCGCCTAACGCGGCAGTGAACCCGTGTGAAGCATCTAGTGCAAAATTCCTGGTTACGTGGAACGTGGATAACGTCACTCTTTGACCCCACGGAAAACACCCAGAGCGGAGCCTGGTCCTCGCCAAGCACGGCAGTGAACCCGTGTGAAGCATCCAGAGCAAACACCGGACTGTGGAGTCCTTAAAATCCACGGACTATGACGTCCTTAACCTCGACCGCGATGTCTTAAAACTAACGACCAACCACCCCTATTCCTTGTTAGTGTATATGCCCTAGAGGCCATTACTGTATCATACTAGTTTGTATATTACTTAATGGAAGCTTGGGATATTCACCTTGTATAAACAATCTTGCTCAATATAGTAGTATGCTACTTGGTTTGTTTCTACTTCAATGTGTACTTGTGTTTATTTTACTATATCACTTATACACATTAGTGGAGCCCTTTAGGATCTTTGCTTGATTACCAGCGTTGTGATGGCAGTCACACTAGTGGGGGCTGGGTAATCTATAAGCACATCCTTATACAGGTCCCTAGTCGCAGGACTATCGAGACAGGGCATCGATACTCCGGAGTAGACTAGCGTATGCGCTTCTCATCCCAGTGTGGGAGATGGTCTGTCCCACAGCCATCAGTACGTCGTACTAGAGATAGTATACGGGTGCTCGTTAGGTTACGAGTACACTGGACATGACTCGTCGGGAACTGACAGGTTGGTATTATACCTATCGTCAGTCATCAGTTCCCAGGTGACATGAGTACAGCTTAGTCCGCTGACTTGACACTAGCACTTCGCCTCGAGTGTGTTCCCACTGCACTTTGATCACTACCCTACCACGGCTCAAAGGAGTCGTGCAAACAGGTGGTGGTTGGGTGCAGTCCCGAAGCACTTGGAGGCAGTGCCGGTTAGACAGGATTCGTCTCTCCCGGTATTGGGGGTTGATATCGCGCTGTGTCTAGGAGAGCCATTACACGAGTAGTCCCTGGCCAGGGCAAGCGAGATATACTGGTAGGTTCCAGTGTTATCTCAGGGTGTTTTGGGCTTCACTCCGACACGACTTGTACCGCTATTGGGGGACTGACGTTTTACCGCCCCCTAGGCCCGACATGCGATGTATCAGACGAACAGACCGGACTGTACGGAGACTGTCACATTCAGACTCAGTAGGAGTACAGATGGGGTTTCACCTCGTCAGCCTTCTTGTCGGCATCTACCTGGGGACCGTTACGCACAGCTAGTGCCGCTTGCGGTCTGTGGTTAAACCCACTGCCAGCGTAGTGCCGAGTCTTTAGAGTCCCACACAGAGGGTATTCGCCTCTGGGCAAAATAGAGTAGAGGTCGCATGGTTTTGCGACAGGGTTCGTTCTCATCCGCGCACTTGTGCACGTTTGGAGTCCGGACGGATATTGCCAGCGGGCTCTGGTTTGAGCCGGATACTGGTATATGTTTTGGGGTTGCTTTTATCTCTCAGTATTCATGTTCCTCGGAACAAGAATGCAGGTGTGTATGCACAGTTATTTTGAGGAGGAGGAAGATGATTTTCATTAGGGTTTCGGAACGGGTGCGTATGCACAATTGACAGTTATCATTTTCCAAACCCTAATGGATTTATGGATTATCTATTAATAATAGTAATTAAATGAGAATTTTGTTATGGTTGATTTTGTTGACTTGTTGACCATGGTTGACTTGTTGACCATGGTTGAATGTTGACCACCATCATGCTTTGTAAAGATCCTCCTTGATTCATGCTTACATTTCATTTAAAGAAGCATGATAGTGGTCATTCCAAATTACCATCAACTATTCTTATTTGAATTATTATTATTTAGATAATTCTTTTCTTTTGGCAATATGGTTGCAAGAAAGAGAAAAAGAGCTCATTATCTCATTTAGCTTCTCTCTCCTCTCTTCATCTTCTTCTTCCTCAAGCTCAAGGTGATTCCTTCTCATGTGTTGAGAATCATTCACCTTGAAAAGAAAACAACCCCTAGACACTCTCTACTCTCCCTAGGGTTCAAGGTTTAGCAAACCGGAATCCCTAGTTCACTCAAAGATCGAGGAAGAGCCCAAAGGTAGAACCTTCGAGGTGGATCCATCTTCGACGGAAGAAGGCTACAAGGCAAGAACCATCAACCTCTACAAGGTTTGAAGAAGAAGGAGTTCAAGTTTAGGTATAACCTTCATCCGAGTAGCTAAGACTCTTTAGCTTTTATGCTAGTTTAGTTTAGACACGATCCCGACCTAGTTTAGTCCATGTTGCCTCTTGCGATAAAAATTTGTTTTTTATACCGTTTCCGCCTCCCCGTAAGAACCGGGGGTCGCAATATGGACTTACAGTGGTATCAGAGCCTAACTAAACTTAAACTAGCTTGGTAGTGAAGTGTAACGAAGTTCGGAACCGAAAAAAGTCACAAAACCGGAAAAACAAAACCCTAAGTTTCTGTTAAAATTTTTTCTGCTCTAAATGAAAAAATTTATACTTGTAAATTCGGCTCAGGGTTTTGTGTGAACACCCAAGAAAAACGATGCCCTAATTCATCCAAACCGCCGCCCTTCCGCCGCACGAGATAGGTATTTGCCGCGGAAGCGCCGCGCTTTGTCTTCTTCTGTGCATCGTTTTTCATGCAGTGTGTGTCTGTGTTGGTTTTGGGATTTTTAAAATATATTATATGTGCCCAGATTTTCCAGAACAGAAATTTGCTTTTGGAGTCCTATAATTCCGTATTTTTTCCGAACTTCACTGCACTTTGACTATGATGGTTATATCTGTGATGCTTGCATGTATTGAACGTCGGCTAATCGCTATAAGACGATTAGTCGGGGTTATACATGATCTGTGTTTGATATTGGAATGTGTATATGAATGTGTTGGACTGTCGCGGGTGAATAGCCGGGGTGGATGTGAGATGAGCTTTTGTTTTTCTTTCATTCATTGTAAATGTAAATTGATGTAATAATTATTATTTGTTTGGCCGCACAACCGGGTCGGGGTTGTAGCCGTCATTGTATAATTCTATTTACTGTTTTTGCTCCTAGGATAGACCCATGGAGGGGTGCACAAACTGCCGGGTACTTGGCGGGTAGTTTGCCGCACCCGTAGGGGTCTTGGGTGGGGTATTGGCTATTCACCGCGACCGTGTTATCCGCTTTTCGTTTCAGGCTCGAAAGGATTGCGGATTGCTAGTATATCCAATGTATTCATCTGTGATCTGTAATGTCTATCATTGCTTTCTATTTAGGCGTTGCTTATGTTTTACAGCCGCGCTAGCCCAGCCCCCGCTCTGTCGTTAGTTAAGTAACCTAACGAGTGATGACGGGACCCCGTGGCGAATGCGAATGGCATAAGCGTACGTCATATTTTGGTTGTTTTCTGCAATGGTAGGATTTAAATGATGGGACGCATTAAAAGTACTAATGCAAGAATATCACGCATTAAAAGAACTAATGCAAGATAATAAACCAAGTTAAAATCGTTGGAACACTTTCGAAAAACCACTCGGTTCTTTTCAAAACTAACTTTTAAATGCGGAGTTTGAGCCACTCCTTCTAAAAGCTATCTCGTTCCATCGATTATATCAAGTTCACTACGTTCACGGTTTCGCCAAAACCATTCGTAGCCCTCCATCGTTTCAGTTAAATATACGGTAGTATTCAAGCTATGTATTTTGACCTCACGCCAAGGCATAGTGATTGGTAGCTGCCGGATATTTATCTGTTGCATAGATAGAATGCGTTGGTTTGAGACAGTCGTACTGCCATTTTGGCCTACGTCAAGGGTAGGTACGGGTGGGTTCAAATTAACCAGGATAATGATGGGAAGAACTTGACATGTGACTTATGACATTTTGACCTCACGCCAAGGTCATAAGAGCATGGGGCAAAAATCCACATCGGGAGTTTCATAAGTACTGAAACTTGCTAGATTTGCATACCATTTGGAGTGTGGTGATTCTGGTAGGATTCCTTCAGTTTCGTCACGCGATGATATTTGGATCCCGATCCTACTGTGAGTATATGCTACTCCTCGGGAAATTTCTCACTAGACGATCAATGCTATAAACCTAGTAGGTGCCTAGAAAGGTGTTAGCGGGGCTACGCCCCCAGGAAAAAGAGGTTATTTAATTAAGGAACTTCGCGAAAGCGTTGGAAAACCTCCCTCGAAGTACCGACACTGGCCTGGCTGAACGGTTAAGCAAGTATTGCACGGTGGGATTGATCCCGGCTAATTCTTCCTTTGTGGTTTGAGGAGGGATTCGAGAGACAGTGGGAGCCATCCTGTTTAGACAAATTAAAAACCATTCTAAACTTGCAAGAGCATCGTGCTAAAGTGTTTCTTCTCTCCCCCCTGCAGCGACCAAATCGAAATGACTGGACTTAAGTTGATTCTAGATAAAAACATATTGACAGGGCCAAACTACAAAGATTGGCTCAGGAATGTCAAGTTGGCAATCACTTACGACAAGCTGGGGTATCTTCTTACCACCAAAGCTCCCCCCGTCCCAGGTCCCACCTCCAGCGTCGCGGATAAGGAAATCCGTAAGACTTGGGAGATTGACAGCGCGAAGGCCAGGTGCCTCGTACTTGCCTCGATGGACAACGAACATCAGAGGAGGCACGAGAATATGGATTTGGAATCCATATTTCTCCATACAAAAGAACTGTATGGAGAGCAGTCTCGTATCGCAAGATACGAAGTGTCGAAGAAGTTGTTTTCGACAAAGTTGGCCGTCGGATCATCGGTAGCGGACCACGTGCTTAAGATGATTGGCTACACTGAGGAGCTCGCGGAACTTGGGACCACGTTGGACAGTGAACTCTATACGGATATAATTCTCCAGTCCCTTCCATCCACTTACGCCCAGTTCATACTGAATTTCAACTTGCAAGAAAAGGAAGTTGAACTTTCAGAACTCCTCAACATGCTGAGGAGCGCAGAGGGCACCCTACAGAAGGGTAGGGAAACACCCGCTTTGTTTATAGGAGGATCTTCTTCCTCTAGGTCCAAGGCGAAAGCCAAGGGAAAGAGGAGGAAAGCCCCCGCCAAACCAAGAGGCGGTGTTAGTAAAGTGGGTACGAAGGGAAAAGAATTGGCAACAAAGATCGCGGGGAAGCTTGTGGGGAAAGAGGAATGCTTCTATTGTCACAAGAGTGGACACTGGAAGAAAGATTGCAGGGCTTGGAAGGCCAGGACACAGGAACTGAAGCAGGTTGCGGCTTCAGCTTCAGGTGTGTATGTTATTGAAAACTGTCTTTCTATAAACTCTACTTCCTGGGTATTGGATACCGGATCAGGATCTCATATCTGTAATTCATTGCAGGCGTTGAGAAATCGTAGGTTTTTGAAGGAAGGTGACATGACCCTCAGAGTTGCAAACGGAGCTAGCATGGATGCTAAAGCCGTGGGGGACTATCACCTGGGAATGTCAGATGGGCATGTTTTGGTTTTGCGTAATTGCTTTTTTGTACCCAACGCAACTTGTAATATCATTTCTGTATCTTTGGTTTCAAAAGAAGGTTATGAATTTGCGTTTGTAAGTAATGTTGTAAACATTCACCTTAATCAAGTTCTGATTGGGTCAGGTACACTGAGCAATGGTATATACGTATTGAACCAACCACAGATTTTCAATGTCCAGAATACACACAAAAGAAAGTCTCCAGATATTAATCAGGCTTTCTTATGGCATTGTAGACTGGGTCACATCAATGAGACACGGTTGACTAAGTTACATAAAGAAGGATACTTGGATCCGTTCGAGTATCAGTCTTATGCCACTTGTCAATCCTGTCTCAAAGGAAAGATGACAAAGACTCCGTTCACTGGACACGAAGTAAGAGCGAGCGAGCTCTTGGGGCTCGTACACAGCGACGTGTGCGGTCCAATGTCTACACTTGCGCGAAGCGGTTTTTCTTACTTCATTACTTTTACGGATGATTTTTCAAGGTTCGGACATGTCTTCTTGATGAAACATAAATCTGAAGCCTTTGGAAAATTCCAGGAATATAAGAATGAGGTAGAAAAACAAACCGGCAAAAGTATCAAGATTCTAAGATCGGATCGAGGTGGAGAATACTTGAGTGCCGAGTTCCTGAACTACTTAAAAGAGAATGGAATTCTCTCTCAGCTTACTCCTCCATACACTCCGCAACATAACGGTGTATCGGAGAGACGGAACCGCACCCTATTGGATATGGTACGGTCCATGATGAGTAACGCTGAGTTACCGCGATCATTCTTGGGGTATGCACTAGAATCAGCTGCGTACCTTTTAAACCGAGTACCCACTAAGACTGTGCCTACCACACCATATGAGTTATGGAGTGGGAAGAAACCCTATCTTCAATATCTGAAGATCTGGGGATGTCCGGCTTTTGTCAAAAAGCAGCATGTGGACAAACTCGAGGCACGCTAGTACTGTGCAAGTTTGTGGGATACCCAAAGAGCACCAGGGGGTATCTTTTCTACTACGCAGAGGAACAAAAAGTCCTTGTTTCTCGTAATGCCCACTTTCTAGAACACCAGTTCTTAGAAAAGGAGATAAATGGGAGCGCAGTAGAACTGGAAGAAATTCCAGAACCACAGACTATTACTGAAATCTTAGTGGAACCAGAGGGTTCAAATGAACAGGACATTCCTACGCCGCTCCGCAGGAGTAGTAGGCAGTCTCATCCGCCCGAGAGATACTACGGTTTTCTCATAGACGGGGATAGAGAGGACTGCATCATAGATTATGATGAGCCTACTAGCTTCCAGCAGGCCGTTCAGAGCGTTGACTCGGTAAAATGGCTGGATGCAATGCGGACCGAAATGGAGTCCATGTACACCAACAAAGTATGGACGTTGGACATTGCTCCAGACGGGGTAAAACTCGTAGGATGTAAGTGGATCTTCAAAAGGAAGATTGGTGTAGATGGACAGGTTGAGACCTATAAAGCTAGACTTGTAGCAAAGGGTTTCCGTCAAAGACCTGGCTTGGACTATGACGAAACCTTTTCTCCAGTGGCTATGCTGAAATCCATTCGGATCCTTCTTGCCATTGCTGCCTTCCACGATTATGAGATTTGGCAGATGGACGTAAAGACCGCTTTTCTGAATGGAAATTTAGTGGAGTGTGTCTATATGGATCAGCCAGAGGGTTTCATTCAGAGTGGGAGCAGCGGAAAGGTGTGCAAGTTGCTTAAGTCCATCTATGGACTAAAGCAGGCATCGCGGAGTTAGAACATCTGTTTTGATGAGACGGTCAAGGAATTTGACTTTATCAAAAATCCAGATGAACCATGCATCTATAGTAGATTTGTAGCGAGAACTGTAGTATTCCTCGTTTTATACGTGGATGACATTCTCTTAATAGGAAATGACATTCCTATGCTACAATCTGTCAAGGGGTTCTTGTCACACAGGTTCTCCATGAAAGACCTGGGTGATGCCTCATACATCCTGGGGATCCGGATCCATCGTGATAGATCCAAGAGGATATTAGGACTTTCTCAGTCCAGGTATATCGACACCATAGTGAAAAGATTCAGTATGGAAGATTCCAAGCGCGGTAACCTACCGGCTTGTCACGGGATCACCCTCTCTAAAGAGATGTCTCCCAAGACTGATTTGGAGAGGGATCGCATGTCTATTATACCCTACGCTTCTGCGGTAGGCTCTATAATGTATGCGATGTTGTGTACCAGACCGGATGTAGCCTATGCACTGAGTGTGGTAAGCCGGTATCAGTCAAACCCTGGGGAGAAACACTGGATAGCGGTAAAGAACATTCTCAAGTACCTGAGAAGGACTAAGGAGATGTTCTTGGTATATGACGGAAAAGACCTCCAGATCGAGGCCTTTGCTGACTCCAGCTTCCAGAGTGACAAGGATGATTCCAAGTCCATGTCGGGTTTTGTCTTTACCCTCAATGGAGGGGCGGTGTGTTGGAAGAGCTCCAAACAGGAAACCGTTGCAGACTCGACTATGGAAGCGGAATACATCGCTGCATCTGATGCCGCAAAAGAAGCTGTCTGGATAAGGAAGTTCTTAAAAGAACTTCAGGTGGTTCCGTCCATTGTTGACCCAATACCTCTGTATTGCGACAACAACGGGGCTATAGCTTTAGCAAAGGAACCCAGGTCCCATCAGAGATCCAGGCACATCTTGAGGCGGTATCACCTGATCAGGGAGATCGTGGATCGCAAGGAGATCGAGGTTCGGAGGGTTGCTTCAGAAGAGAACACTGCAGATCCATTCACCAAGGCCCTACCCCAGACTCAGTTCGAGCGGCTGATCGAGATGATAGGTCTTCGATACGCCAGTACATGGCCTTAGTGCAAGTGGGAGATTGTTAGTGTATATGCCCTAGAGGCCATTACTGTATCATACTAGTTTGTATATTACTTAATGGAAGCTTGGGATATTCACCTTGTATAAACAATCTTGCTCAATATAGTAGTATGCTACTTGGTTTGTTTCTACTTCAATGTGTACTTGTGTTTATTTTACTATATCACTTATACACATTAGTGGAGCCCTTTAGGATCTTTGCTTGATTACCAGCGTTGTGATGGCAGTCACACTAGTGGGGGCTGGGTAATCTATAAGCACATCCTTATGCAGGTCCCTAGTCGCAGGACTATCGAGACAGGGCATCGATACTCCGGAGTAGACTAGCGTATGCGCTTCTCATCCCAGTATGGGAGATGGTCTGTCCCACAGCCATCAGTACGTCGTACTAGAGATAGTATACGGGTGCTCGTTAGGTTACGAGTACACTGGACAGGACTCGTCGGGAACTGACAGGTTGGTATTATACCTATCGTCAGTCATCAGTTCCCAGGTGACATGAGTACAGCTTAGTCCGCTGACTTGACACTAGCACTTCGCCTCGAGTGTGTTCCCACTGCACTTTGATCACTACCCTACCACGGCTCAAAGGAGTCGTGCAAACAGGTGGTGGTTGGGTGCAGTCCCGAAGCACTTGGAGGCAGTGCCGGTTAGACAGGATTCGTCTCTCCCGGTATTGGGGGTTGATATCGCGCTGTGTCTAGGAGAGCCATTACACGAGTAGTCCCTGGCCAGGGCAAGCGAGATATACTGGTAGGTTCCAGTGTTATCTCAGGGTGTTTTGGGCTTCACTCCGACACGACTTGTACCGCTATTGGGGGACTGACGTTTTACCGCCCCCTAGGCCCGACATGCGATGTATCAGACGAACAGACCGGACTGTACGGAGACTGTCACATTCAGACTCAGTAGGAGTACAGATGGGGTTTCACCTCGTCAGCCTTCTTGTCGGCATCTACCTGGGGACCGTTACGCACAGCTAGTGCCGCTTGCGGTCTGTGGTTAAACCCACTGCCAGCGTAGTGCCGAGTCTTTAGAGTCCCACACAGAGGGTATTCGCCTCTGGGCAAAATAAAGTAGAGGTCGCATGGTTTTGCGACAGGGTTCGTTCTCATCCGCGCACTTGTGCACGTTTGGAGTCCGGACGGATATTGCCAGCGGGCTCTGGTTTGAGCCGGATACTGGTATATGTTTTGAGGTTGCTTTTATCTCTCAGTATTCATGTTCCCCGGAACAAGAATGCAGGTGTGTATGCACAGTTATTTTGAGGAGGAGGAAGATGATTTTCATTAGGGTTTCGGAACGGGTGCGTATGCACAATTGACAGTTATCATTTTCCAAACCCTAATAGATTTATGGATTATCTATTAATAATAGTAATTAAATGAGAATTTTGTTATGGTTGATTTTGTTGACTTGTTGACCATGGTTGACTTGTTGACCATGGTTGAATGTTGACCACCATCATGCTTTGTAAAGATCCTTCTTGATTCATGCTTACATTTCATTTAAAGAAGCATGATAGTGGTCATTCCAAATTACCATCAACTATTCTTATTTGAATTATTATTATTTAGATAATTCTTTTCTTTTGGCAATATGGTTGCAAGAAAGAGAAAAAGAGCTCATTATCTCATTTAGCTTCTCTCTCCTCTCTTCATCTTCTTCTTCCTCAAGCTCAAGGTGATTCCTTCTCATGTGTTGAGAATCATTCACCTTGAAAAGAAAACAACCCCTAGACACTCTCTACTCTCCCTAGGGTTCAAGGTTTAGCAAACCGGAATCCCTAGTTCACTCAAAGATCGAGGAAGAGCCCAAAGGTAGAACCTTCGAGGTGGATCCATCTTCGACGGAAGAAGGCTACAAGGCAAGAACCATCAACCTCTACAAGGTTTGAAGAAGAAGGAGTTCAAGTTTAGGTATAACCTTCATCCGAGTAGCTAAGACTCTTTAGCTTGTATGCTAGTTTAGTTTAGACACGATCCCGACCTAGTTTAGTCCATGTTGCCTCTTGCGATAAAAATTTGTTTTTTATACCGTTTCCGCCTCCCCGTAAGAACCGGGGGTCGCAATATGGACTTACATTCCTCACAGATTTTTGCCTCGGTTTAAGGGTACATCTCTTCACTCCTTTGATGCCTGGCGTTGTAATTCCTCAACGTCTTCAAAGAGGTGACGGGTCCCTGCAACCAAACGTCGGACTGTGGAGTCCCTAAATCCACGGACTATGAGGTCCTTAACCTTGACCGTGATGTCTTAAAACTAACATCGGACTGTGGAGTCCTTAAATCCACGGACTATGAGGTCCTTAACCTTGACCGTGATGTCTTAAAACTAACATCGGACTGTGGAGTCCTTAAATCCACGGACTATGAGGTCCTTAACCTTGACCGTGATGTCTTAAAACTAACATCGGACTGTGGAGTCCTTAAATCCACGGACTATGAGGTCCTTAACCGTGACCGCGACGTCTTTAAACCACAATACCTGGAGAAACCCCTGACTCCGTAGAACACGGAAAAGGGTAACCGCATCCGGCACTTACAAGTCCTCACGGCTGGGAGAAAAACTCTTTAGGAGACCCTCGTGGCTCGTAAAATGCAGAAGTCTTAGGAAGCATATCTTAACCCTGAATCCTGAGCCATCGCTGTCCTGCAAGGAGATCAAGATAGAATATCCGCAGAATGCATTCAATAAAAAGGAGACACACCATTGAGAAAAAAATGTATCTTTTATTCATGAACCAAGATGGATACAAAGTACAATTCATGAAAGAAACAAAAAAAAGAGAGATACTCTTATTCATGAGTATGTACAAAGAAGGGGAGAGAAGATACAAATTCTTAAGCCGGCGGGCGATGTAATAATTTGACCAACTCATCGTTCTGTTGCTGAGCCACGGCTTCATGACGCGAGATCTCCAGAAGACGAGCCTCCGCCTGAGCTTGCTGGGCCTGATATGAAGCAAGCCGGGCTTCAAGCTCTTTTTCAGTGGCCTTGTGAGCCTCGACCCTCTCACGAGTGAACATGGCGGCTTCATCAAGAGCCACCACCTCTTTGATGGACTCCTGAAGCACCCGCCACAGCTCATACGCTTTGTCGGATTTGGCTGTAAAGCTGGCCTGAAGCTCACTCAGCACCTTAGAAGCTAGCTCCCTCTCTGAAAGTTTACGGTCGAACCCTCTTCTCGCACAACAATATGTTCGCTACGTACCGTTCTACCAGGCCATGTAAGCTCGCTTTCGTGACCACGACCTTAGAAACAAGACACTTACAAGACCATATGAATGGACTTCCGGTTGACAGCACTAATCGATCTGAAACAAGTTCATATCACCCGGTATGAAAAGCAACGAGAATATTTCCAATGTTTATCCTATCGAGCATGTGTTAGCAATTACATGGACATTCGGAAGAGAGATAAAATTCAAGGCTTTGATTCACACGCAACAGGACAATAGTATTGGTAATTGAAGAAAGTTTTCATAAAAGGGAACACAAAATTTATTCGTGCAAGCGGAAACATACGTACGAGTACTGAGCCTACATGAAAGTTCAACATAAAGCATAAAAAAAAGGGGGGGGGGTTCTACACTAACGAAAAAGATCACCAAACACAGGATCAACGGCACAGGGGTTGATGAAGCAAAGGACAAAATTCTCCATCTCTCTCTCCGCTTTCTCCAGCACATCGAAGCGACGATTCTCGCGAGGAGTCGCTCCCCATCGGTTGGTGCCGTGTTCGTCCGCGAATGCAAACATAATAGCCCGCCGGGCCTTTATCTCGCTCAGTAGATGAATTGAGCAGTCCCTCAGAGCCTGAGTAATCAGACAAGCTTCATGAAAGCTCTCGAGCTTTTCCTCCGCCGCATCAAGCATCGCCAGGGTCATCTCTGCCGGGTGAGGGGGAATATCGGCAAGCACGGCCGAGAGGATCATCCGGAGCCAGAGAGAACCCATCGGGAGGGGAGACCCCCTACGGATCGAGAGTTCATGCATGGCTGAGTCGCATTCGTTGTCGGTAAGGAGAGGGTCCACCAACCGAGCAGCAAAGCGGGGGATCATCTCCTCAAGAGAAACTTCCCACGGCTGTCGACGAGCATGAGGGCGATTACAAGCCATGGCACTCGTTTCTCCCTCAAGAAAAATACATATGAATCTCTCCGTGAAAAGAAAAACCTCATATATAATGAAGTGCATTAAGTGCTGTGCGCGGAAAATCCTGCATGGAAATTATTTCCAAGGCCCAAAAAAGGAAAAGCCCCGAAAGTCAAGGAGACGGAACTATTCCCAAGGCCCCTTTTCTACACCTAACATTGTGCACTGAAAATATGGCATGAGGAAAATCTTGTGAACCGTCGCATCAAGAGATCTCACGTGTAGAACACGTGAGGCCCAAACCTGCAGTGCATTTGAAAGGAAGAATATGGAGTAGTACCCTGCATATTAAAGTACAAACAACAATAGTAGCAGAATAATAAGATCTCAGAGAAAAAACATGCAAACATACAGAGACCCAACAAAACTTATCATCCAGACTTCAAGAAGGCGATACAAAATAAAAAGATAAAACTTTTATAATGGCAAGGCTTCAGACACGGGGCACGGGTTGAGAAACTCGGAATTGACTTTATTCAAGATCTTCCAAGCATTTCGAACCTCCCGAGTATGCTTTCTCTCACGGTCACAGGCATCGGGGTCCCCGCGGATGTCCTCTTCCCTCCGGTAGGCGCCCAGTATAGCTGATTGCTGAAAAATCTGATGAAGGAGAGCAATGAGATCATCCCGCCTTCTCTTTGAGATCAAGCCCATAAGGTACACCGAATGCACCTTATCCTCGGCAATGTCCAAGTCCCCGAGCGGTATGCCGGCACAAAAGAGAGGAAGTGCCTCCCGGATCGCCAGCACGATTAGCCTCAGAAGAGAAGAGCGACGGGGGAGGAGCCTATGGTTGTACTCGTCGAAACGGCTCATGATCTCGGCACACTGAGCATCGGTGAACTCCTGGTTCTGACTGCGGCCCAGCGCACGAATGTTCCCGTAGGAGATAATCTGGTCAAGTCTATACAGATGGGCGTCCATGATACCTGAAATAAAAGTCACGAGAATTATTACAAAATCCCCCTCGCATTAATTACAGAAGAACAGCCTCGGGCCAAGAGACCCCAAGGAGCCTCTGGGTGAAGAAACTGAGTTCTTCATAAGAATTAAATTCCTTATCAGGAAAAAGGGAATTAAATTCCCAGGAATAATTTTGATGGAATTAAAGTCCAGGGAGTTGAAACGCTGTCATCGTCCCCCCAAAGATCACCTAAACCCTAAGAGATCTACAGTTCGAAAGTCAGGTGGTTTCCTGTTCTTATAAAAAAACTTGAAGAAAAATGGGTTCTTTGTGAAACCCTTAACGTGGATTTAAAATCCAAAGAGTTCTTTTAAGGACGAAGGCGCTCTGGCCGTTCAACATTATTACCTGAGGAAAAGGGATCCGTTGACAGAGTTAAACTCTGGAAAATTTTGAAAACAGAGAACTAAGCTCTGGAAACGAGAATTAAATTCTCAAAGAGGAAATTCTCAGAGGAAGAAGATGAGCAAAGTGAAGGCTCCTATGAAGAGACAGCGGTATTTATAGAAAACAATAGAAACGCTTCATCTCCCAAATCCCTAAATGAATCCAACGGTCGCAAGAGGTGACAGCGTTGCACTCACGTGCAGACACGTGAGAACAACGCTGTGGGGGCATTTGTTTCCTGATTTAAAATCAGGAAAGCTTCTGTGAAAAGCTTCAGAAGAGGGTCATGTGCTTACACGTGACTAGCGGTCACGTGTTGGCACGTGACACCTAAAAACGTCATCAAGGCAAGTTCGATTCCCTGACTACGAGGAAGAAAAGGAAAAGCTTCAAGGAGAGTCACGTGCTCCCACGTGATCAGGGTCACGTGGCGACACGTGACTATGAAATGCAAGCGTCAAAGGCACGTCGGTTAACTGACCAAGTCAAAGAAAAGGCTTCAGAAGAAGTCACGTGCTCCCACGTGACCAGGGTCACGTGTTGGCACGTGACGTTCAAGGCAGCAAACGCGTTTTCAGAACAACCAAGGAAAGAGAGTTCAAACAAGGGTCACGTGCTCACACATGACCAGGGGTCACGTGGTAGCACGTGACGTTTAAGCAGCAATCAGAAGACACAGCGCAGAAAGCTCATTCCAAAGGGGGGTCACGTGCTCACACGTGACCATGGGTCACGTGATCACACGTGACCGGCTTTCAAAGCCCATTTTATCAACAGAATTAAATTCTGAAAGAAATTCAGATCTTTCCAAAGGAAAGCGGTTATCTGGAGCCAATCAAATTAAAGATTCAGAGGTCATCTATTTATGGAAAATCTCGGGTTTGGAAAGATTTCCCCTTTAAATCTAACCAAAATAAAAAGGGAGAATCTCTGGATTTGAAATCCAACGGTGAATAAAATTCACCTAATAATCCAAAGGTCCAGAACGAATGAAGGATGCAAATCAAATCTCTCAATGACGATTCGTCACAAAACTAATTTATTCGGCTGCTTCTCCTATAAATAGGAAGGAAGAGATACAAAAAACATACATGCGCAGAGAAGAAAAGAAAGAAGAAAAGGGAGGAGAGCTTTGATACTTTGAAAAGACTCGGATCTTCTGCAAAAAAAAAACCTAGGTAAGAAAGGGAAGGCTTTTTTTGAAAACAAAGAGAATTTAATTCTCAACATGTAAAACAGAAGAATATATTTCCTCTCTCTCTGGCAGAGGATCTGCAAAGTGCACATCTCCCCTTTAGGTTGAGAATTTAATTCTCAATGGGTTGAGATCCTGCCATGCAGGTCCAAAACATAGAGAAAGGATGCAAGCATGAGAATTTAACTCTCACCGAATTATAGGAATTTAATTCCTTTAAAATAAAATTAGGGCTCGACCCTGTATCATGGGAATTTAATTCCTTCAAAATAAAAGAAGCAAGGTTTAACCCTGATTGAGAACATAGTTCTGCTGAAACAGCAGGAATTTAATTCCCTTAATCATAATTCCCGAAAAGGGGAGTTTAATTCCTTAAAGGCTTTTGTTCAGTTCTTCGCATAAACGAGGAATTTAATTCCCACAGAAAATCTAGAGTCAAACTCTATTCCAGAATACAAGTCTTCAAAAGGAAATAGGAATTTAATTCCTCTAAGATTTAAAGTTCGGAGAATTTAATTCCTGGAAAAAAAAAAGAGTAACAGATCCTCTAAAAACTACATAGAGGCAGGGTCACGTGCTACCACGTGACCCCCCAAAACCCCTACAGAAAGCCCCTTTGAGGCAGCACCCCACGTGACCCACGTGACCATCAGCAGAAGCCTTAACACAAAGGCATTTGAATGCCCATCACGTGATGGCACGTGATGCTCTGAAAGACGCGATAGTTTCAGCAGAACAAATGAAGGGAAGGCGCTCTCACATGCTGCCACGTGACCCTTCCTACCTGAGTGTCTAACACCAAAATTAAAACTCTCGAGCCCAGTGTTAAAACACTGTTGGGCCTTAGCATTCAACACTGATTAAAAAGCCTTATTTGCAGTGTTCAACACTGATCTGCTTTAGTGTTTAACACTAATTTGAAAAAGCCTTATTTGCAGTGTTCAACACTGATCTGCTTTAGTGTTTAACACTAATTTGAAAAAGCCTTATTTGCAGTGTTCAACACTGATCTGCTTTAGTGTTTAACACTAAAAAGCCTTATTGCTGGTGTTTAACACCAATTATCTCTCAGTGTTGAACACTAACTTGTCAACCGAGATGTCATTCCCAGTATTCAACGCTGATTGCTCTGAAGTGTTTAACACCAGGCTTAGGCCCAATTGGCTAAAGGGATAGAGGCAAAGCCTCTCCTGACTGGACTTAGCCCAAGCTGGCCATAAGTCCTCAATTTGTGATTAACTGGGCCGATAGGCTCATAATATAATTGATCAGTCTTGACCCAAATTGGGCCAAGGACTATTTAATCCACCCCGGTTCTAGGGTACATCTCTTCTCTCCTTTGATACTTGGCATTGTAATCCCTCAATGTCTTCAAAGAGGTGACGGGTCCCGAAGACCATTCATGATATGGACTGTGGGGTCCTTAAACCCATGCATAATACAAAATTCCTGGTTACGTGGAACGTGGATAACGTCACTCTTTGACCCCGCGGAAAACGTCCAGAGCGGATCCTGGTCCTCGCAGAGCACGGCAATGAACCCGTGTGAAGCATCCAGAGCGGAGCCTGGTCCTCGCCCAGCACGGCAGTGAACCCGTGTGAAGCATCCAGAGCACATACCGGACTGTGGAGTCCTTAAACCCATGGACTATGATGTCCTTAACCTTGACCGAGATGTCTTAAAACTACCAATGGACCGCAATGTCCTTAAACTACCCATGGACCGCAATGTCCTTAAACTACCCACGGACCGCAATGTCCTTAAACTACCCATGGACCGCGACGTCCTTAAACTAGAATAATATAGCCCCATATGCTCTTTCGTCGGATCTAAGCGGTCCCGTTTAAGTTGATCTTAGCCTCAAAGATGGCTAACGCGTCCTTAAACCTTCAAGCAGACTGGACTATGAATCCCCCTAATTAACTCTGGTTCGAGGGTACATCTCTGAACTCCTCTGACATCCGTCGTTGTAATCTTTCAACGTCGTCAGAGAGGTGACGGGTCCCGACGGCCACATAGGCGATGGACCGCCATGTCCCTAAACTGGAACATTAGAGTCCAAACACTCTTTTGTAAGATCTAAACGATCCCGTTAAGTTGATCTTAGTCACAAAGTTAGACTGACGTATCCTTAACAAACGTTTGAGTTGATCTTAGCCTCAAGTATGGCTGACGAATCCTCAAACCGAACCCCCAAACCCAAATTTAAGATAATGCGGATTTGGACCAGTCCGTGCCCTACGGGCGACGACATAACTCAGTCTCCGTAAACGATCCACGGGCAATAAAACATAAAACAAAAACACACGACACGAAGTGACCATCTGGAGAAGGAGAAAGTTGTTACCGCGATGCGGTAGCGTAATTAACTGCAGGGGCTTGCGCCTGCAGGGAAGAGCGTCCCCACAATCAAAAACCCCTCAAACGAGGGGGAATCTGACGAAGTCTGCTACATCGGACGCATCCGCCTAGACCTTCGAGACATGGTGCCATGAATCAACTTGGCATCCTCGGAGAGGTGGACGAATAGCACCTATTGGCATCTGCCCCGAATTTCAGGCGAGACGGCCCCCACGTCCCGCGTGTCCGTTCGGAGGGGAACAACAGGAAAACCCCGCGACTGTATATACATACCCGCATTTGTATTCCGACCGAATACAAATGCAATGAGACAAAATCTACACTGTACAATACTAGGATCCGGGTTAAACCAAAGCCCGCTAGTATTATCCGTCCGATCATGATCCGTGCAATACCGCACGTATATAATTGAACCCTGCCATATCTCCATACGGCCTCTACAACGTTTCGCCCGAAACTTGAGAAACGGTCTGTGGGGGACTCTAAAGACTCGTCAATACTTTGGATATGGATTTAACCACTAGCACGTCAGAGGTATTAGCCATACGTAAGGGGCTACCAGGTATTAACCAAAAGGGACGTCGATGAGCGAACTCATCCTGACACCCTGATTGATACGAAAAAGTGTTTTTGTAGTTAACCGCAATCAATAACGGTGTCGCGTGTAGCTAGACCGAGATGAGTACGGGTCGTCCTTTGGGAAACGTGGAACCTTTTTACTTTTACTTTAGATGTGTTGAGAAAGAGAGGAGAGATAAAAAATTTTATAGAATGGTTTCTAGATCTACGTTAACAAGAATGTAAAATATAGATCTAGATTATTTTCAAGATGTAGTTAATATAATAAGAGGGCTTGTAGGGCTCGTTAGGATTTAGTAGTTATGGACGATTAATTAAAAGTTACCCTATTTATCCATTAATAGATTTAGAACTAGAACGACGGTGATGCGTGTAGATTAGGGTTTCTGGAGGGAAAAGGAATCCCACTCTTAACCCTTATCTCGACACGGAACTCCGTTCATATCTAGCCTTTACCAAAACAATCATTAATCTAATCTCTAATCGCGGTCGAAACTAGCAAAGAATTGCTAGCGCGCCCGATTAGGATGTTAATGATTCTTTTGATAAAGTTCCTAAACTTTATAGGACTTAAAAAGGGTTTAGTTATTTTCATCGTCCATTAGCCTACCCTAATCCTACGAACCCTAACAAGCGGAGAATTACTTGCGCATGTTGGGAAAAGAAGATGAAAAGACAGAGAGGGAAAACATAATGTAAAATGCAAAAGAATTAAATAAAATAACTACCTTTATTAATCAACTGAATAATCTACACTTTTATTCCGTAGAAAATGATTACAAACTAGTTGTTTCTCGATCTTTCCTAAGGAGGTAGACGAACAGTTGATGATCAGCCTGGATGCGTGA
The DNA here is from genome assembly GCA_030015575.1 of Agapanthus africanus. Classification (NCBI taxonomy): domain Eukaryota; kingdom Viridiplantae; phylum Streptophyta; class Magnoliopsida; order Asparagales; family Amaryllidaceae; genus Agapanthus; species Agapanthus africanus. Next base: position 632,441,438 of record JASDDO010000014.1, on the reverse strand, counting down.
GCGTCTGTGGCTTCGTGATCTCTTCGGCTTGATGGCTTTTCCAAGAGGCTCTCGGTGCCTTTATATAGTGCAAAGACAGAATCTTATTGTTGAAAACTTGGTAAAATATAGCTTGGATTCACACCAGAAAATCTTGCCTTCCAATTCCACAAAAGTGCGGCGGATCCGTGGCCCAAGGGTGGGTTTGGCCGCGGATCCGCGCTCAATGGATGAGATTTTTTGATCAATTTTCTTTGGCTCTCTGATTTTGACATTTGGCAATCCTAGGCATCTTTAGAATTCAGAAATCTTCTCTCGGTTGCTTCCAGACTTGGTCTCCAAGTTTTGCTTCTTAATTTGGCAAGTTTTCTTCAACAAATTGATTTGTTTGTTAAATCCTGCACAACAACTTGGAAATCTTTTGCACAACAACTCAAATAATATTTAGTAGACTTTGTTCTACTAGGATTAGGTCAATGAATTTATTTGCATACACTTTCCTACCAAATGATAATTAAAATATATTAACACATGGAAAATGGTGCTTTTACACATAAACCCTCATATGTATAATATATTATAATAAAGTCCTTTTTTAATATGAAAATGGTAGGAAAAATGTAATACAAATGTGCAGTTTTATCAACTGAACAAATACCCCCAAACTTATCTTTGATCGTCCCGAGCAAACTAGTTTATTCAAGAGAAGGAGAAAAAGAAAGGAGAAAGCTAAGCACACTTTCGTAGGCAGACACGATTGCACTGAGCACGTGCAACAAGCCGTTAAACCTCTAGGTGTCCCTAGTAGGAGGAGTGTTGTCTCCTGAGGGTTTTCAGCGGATTACACCCACAAAATCCTATAAAAAAAGAGAGACGGTGAAATTTACATATAAAGACAAGAACCATAAAAGAAATACTTTGAAAAGAAGAGTTTCCAACTATACTAGCTTTTCAGTTGTCATGAGCCCTATCTTAATAGTCATGAAAAAATGTTAGAAATCACATCATCCCTCAATAAAACATTGTCTTTATTCTTCATTCCTACCTTTCATCCAAACATTGATCATATAACCCCACGTGTGTGTAAAGAACATCCCTACACTCGGAGAATTCAATTCAAGCTATCATACTCTTGTCCATCTACCTCAGTACTTTTTAATTTGATGAATACTTAGATTTGCTCACACATTTTCATGCGACCGTTAATACTTATTGAGGTACTAACCGACCGATTACTCATGTGCTTGCTGATTTGGTGATAATATTTTCCTCGTCTTGCACCACCTAAGGCTTAGCAGTGACTCCCAGACCAGTTGGCCTTAAGGCACTAGGTGAAGAGGCACCCTCGCTATATTTTTTTATTGCTGCCTTGGTGATAACAAAACCAGTGTTCATTTTTTTTTCTTTTCACCATTTTTATATTTTCTTCATTTTTTTTATTTTTTCATTTCCTTCATACTTTGGCTTTTAGACAAGAGCATTTCAAGGTATCCTCTACTATCCCGAGTTTCAAGACGTGTGTAAGTGCATATAGTAGGGTATCAACATTCAAATGTTCGGCTTCCAGAATAGAAACTATTTTTCAGACTTATTTTTATCCTCAGATTAGTGACTTCCTTCATTTTACTAACCCTTGGGACAACAGCTCATAACTACTTATTACCAGTTCGTGTAAGAAAACTTCTAATTTTCTTGGTTTTCTTAAACTATTCCTATCTTTTGGATGTAATTTACTTTCTACTCTTTTGTTATAAAAGAAAAAAAAATTTAAAATTTTTGAAATGTTGTCCTTATGCAAAATATGATGCAAATTGATGTGTAAATAAGCACAAACCTCCCCCAAACCTGTTTACAGCAGTGTCCTCACTGATGTCATCCATTAAGCAAAAATAACCTGTAGACTTGGGAGGAAATTATTAATGGGGGCAACAATATATGAAAGTGAAAATCCTCCCCTAAACGTATTTTAGGCTCACAATTTTGTAAAAATCATTTTCTTTCAAGAGCCAAAATATACCACCCCTCCCCCAAACTTGAGTTAAACATTTTTAATCTTTTAAAATCACATGAGGGGGTCAAGGTTATTGGTCAATGCCAAGCTTTGCAAAGACCGAAGGTCAATACCAACCATTCAAAAATTTTATCGATGAAGCACCAAGGTTGGTGGAATAACATGTCACCTATTGATGTGAAGAAGTGGGGAGGTGACAAGAGGTGTATTGGAAAAGGATTGCGTCTCAATTTGGAGAGACGACACAGTGATAGTAATGATGGATGACTCGCATTGTCATGATTGTCCAAAAGAGGGGGTGGAGGTCCAATTTCTTCATCTTGGAGTTGATTCATCTCAACACCCGTGTCTTGTAAAAATGCGAGTTCATCAGCGAAAATTTCCTCAAAGCTTTCATCGATACCCCGAAAAATAATGTCATCAGAAAAAATGGGGTGATCGTCAGACTCAATATAAAGCTCCTCATTAGATGTTGACCCGGACAACTCGGTGGAAGAGTAAATGGTTGGGTGATTGGTGGAAGAACATGTCACCTATTGATGTGAAGAAGTGGGGAGGTGACAAGAGGTGTATTGGAAAAGGATTGCGTCTCAATTTGGAGAGACGACACAGTGATAGTAATGAGGATGACTCGCATTGTCATGATTGTCCAAAAGAGGGGGTGGAGGTCCAATTTCTTCATCTTGGAGTTGATTCATCTCAACACCCGTGTCTTGTAAAAATGCGAGTTCATCAGCGAAAATTTCCTCAAAGCTTTCATCGATACCCCGAAAACGGCGCCATTTGATTGATACGAAAAAGTGTTTTTGTAGTTAACCGCAATCAATAACGGTGTCGCGTGTAGCTAGACCGAGATGAGTACGGGTCGTCCTCTGGGAAACGTGGAACCTTTTACTTTTACTTTAGATGTGTTGAGAAAGAGAGGAGAGATAAAAAATTTTATAGAATGGTTTCTAGATCTACGTTAACAAGAATGTAAAATATAGATCTAGATTATTTTCAAGATGTAGTTAATATAATAAGAGGGCTCGTTAGGATTTAGTAGTTATGGACGATTAATTAAAAGTTACCCTTTTTATCCATTAATAGATTTAGAACTAGAACGACGGTGATGCGTGTAGATTAGGGTTTCTGGAGGGAAAAGGAATCCCACTCTTAACCCTTATCTCGACACGGAACTCCGTTCATATCTAGCCTTTACCAAAACAATCATTAATCTAATCTCTAATCGCGGTCGGAACTAACAAAGAATTGCTAGCGCGCCCGATTAGAATGTTAATGATTCTTTTGATAAAGTTCCTAAACTTTATAGGACTTAAAAAGGGTTTAGTTATTTTCATCATCCATTAGCCTACCCTAATCCTACGAACCCTAACAAGCGGAGAATTACTCGCGCATGTTGGGAAAAGAAGATGAAAAGATAGAGAGGGAAAACATAATGTAAAATGCAAAAGAATTAAATAAAATAACTACCTTTATTAATCAACTGAACAATCTACACTTTTATTCCGTAGAAAATGATTACAAACTAGTTGTTTCTCGATCTTTCCTAAGGAGGTAGACGAACAGTTGATGATCAGCCTGGATGCGTGAGCGTCTGTGGCTTCGTGATCTCTTCGGCTTGATGGCTTTTCCAAGAGGCTCTCGGTGCCTTTATATAGTGCAAAGACAGAATCTTATTATTGAAAACTTGGTAAAATATAGCTTGGATTCACACCAGAAAATCTTGCCTTCCAATTCCACAAAAGTGCGGCGGATCCGCGGCCCAAGGGTGGGTTTGGCCGCGGATCCGCGCTCAATGGATGAGATTTTTTGATCAATTTTCTTTGGCTCTCTGATTTTGACATTTGGCAATCCTAGGCATCTTTAGAATTCAGAAATCTTCTCTCGGTTGCTTCCAGACTTGGTCTCCAAGTTTTGCTTCTTAATTTGGCAAGTTTTCTTCAACAAATTGATTTATTTGTTAAATCCTGCACAACAACTTGGAAATCTTTTGCACAACAACTCAAATAATATTTAGTAGAATTTGTTCTACTAGGATTAGGTCAATGAATTTATTTGCATACACTTTCCTACCAAATGATAATTAAAATATATTAACACATGGAAAATGGTGCTTTTACACATAAACCCTCATATGAATAATATATTATAATAAAGTCCTTTTTTAATATGAAAATGGTAGGAAAACTGTAATACAAATGTGCAGTTTTATCAACTGAACACACCCTACTGAGCCTGTCAGTGATAATATCCGTACAGTCCGGTCCGTTCGTCTATGAGTATCGCATGGCGGGCCTAGGGGGTTGGTAAAAGTCAGACCCCCAAAAGCGGTACAAGTCGTGTCGGAGTGTAGCCCAGAACACCCTGAGATACTACTGGAATTCCTACCAGTAAATCTCCTGCCTCGGCCGAGGGATTTGTGTAATGGCTCTCCTAGACACAGCGCGACCTCAACCCCAATACCGCGAGAGACGAACCCCTGCAGATCCGCTCACTGCCTCCATGTGGCTCGGGACTGTACCCAACTAAAACCTATTTGCACGACTCCTTTGAGTCGTGGTAGGGTAGTAATCAAAGTACAGTGGGAACTCACATGAGATAAATGACGATCTCAGGTCGATGAACTAACCTGTACACATGTCACTAGGGAACTGCTATCTGACGTCAGGTTTAAGACCAACTAGCATGTTCCCGGCGAGTCCTGTCCGGTGTACTCATAACCCAATGAGCACATGTATACATCTTAGGTGAACCAACTGACACCAGTGGCTTGTGAGACCTGCCACCGCCTCTCGTCGGGGTCTCGACTGTATACACTAGTCTACTCTGGAGTATCGATGCCCTGTCTCAAAACTCCCACGACTAGGGACCTTTTAAGGATGTGCTTATAAACCCCAGCTCCCACGTATATGATCGCCATTATACTGCTGGCCGTCAAGCAAGAATCCTAAGGGCTCTATCAACGCGCAATAGTGACCGGTAAGGTCACCTAAAGCAGTACACGATGATAAAGATAAACCAGATAGCATACTATCATCTTGAGTAAGACTGTCCTACCGGTATAGGTCCTCCCTCAATCATTGCAATCTCGTGCCTGTGATCCAATAATTGACTCTGAGGGCACTATCTCCAACAATCTCCCACTTGCACTCAAGGCTAATTATTGCGATGTCGCATACTCACAGCCTGTATGATACCGAACACCCAACTCCTCTACTAATCAGTCTCACAAAACCTGTTTGCGAAACTAATTCGTTCAAGGAATAGCCTCAGTGAGTGGATCCGCTCAGATGTTTCTTTCTATGTCTCTTTTTATCTCATGTTCGCGGAGAAAGCCATCTCCCGAAATGAGCAATACCTGTCTTAGAATATGTCTGGATATCTGATGGGACCTAGCTCATAAATAAACTCCAAATCAAAACTTCTTAGACTGTATCGTCAACTGAACTTAATCAGTATCCTGTCCCATGCCTCCCTCAGTATCCGCTTGGACCTCCTGTCCAAACTACTGCCCCTCGTCAGAGGGAAAACTATAACTCTGACAGTCACTCTGTCATCCAGGTCACCTTAGAAGCATGGAATGATAACTGTCTCCCGAATGAGGCCGTCGTTATCATATCCCTAGAACATTCTCTTATGTTCTAAAACTGCTTCCGATCGTTTCTCCAGGATTGGATTAATATCAACTTATTGCATCTACTGTAAAAACAACATCTGGTGTGGTACTTGACATCTCATGATTGACTCAATTGCCTAAGAAAGTGATCTGCCAATCATGCACATCCCTCTCCCCTTTAGTCTGTAAGACACCTTAGAGAGGGTGACTCCATCACCTGCAGGTACACTACCGTGCCAGGATTCGTCCATTCTAAAGCACCTTTAGAATGCTGTCTAAGTACCCAGATTGGGAAACTACCCAAATCTAGATCTAAAATCATAGATCCAGTTACCAGAATGTCTGATATTATATCTATATCCTATGTGGAGAAATCACTGTGTGACAACCAAAGTATAACCGATCGTAGTATAGGAACTTCACTTCCTACTATGAGTATGTCATCCAAATACCAGGACATCACACCCTACTACCTTCTTAACAGATCCATCCCCTATTCTGATGAAGTCAAACCTATGACTGTCACATCAGAAATAGATGATCTATCTCAGCTATATCTGCTTTAGTCTACAAATAGACATAAGCCACTTGTCCACTATACTTTCGCTGCTCCCACTGACTACGACAACCCTTTGGCAGAGTCATATACACGTACACTTCTGAAGCCAGTTCAGAACGACGCTATACTCATCCTCCTGCCGGGTCTCATAGCCTGGAACAATAGTAGTGTCAAGTCCGGGTAAACAAGAACCTCTCTGTCACCGTCCTTGAGGCTACTGGAGTACCTCTCGGGTGCCTGAAGTTACCCACCATATCTACAGAGTGGCCAATGGAATGTCAAACCAGATTGAATCTATAGGTTCTTATCAAATTTTCAGTAATCGTTTGTGGTTCTGGAATCACTTCCAGTTTTACCATACTCCCACTACTGTTTTCTGAAAAATCCATTTTACTTAAAACTGTGGCGAGTCTAGAACAATATCACTATTGATCTTCCAGATGGTAGAAAGTCAACCCTCATCATAGCCTGGGTCAACCCACAAACATCCATTACAGAAACGTGCCTTGAGTTGTCCAGAGTCTGGTTTTAAGCATAAGCTGGACAACTCCCCGTACCTTAACAACGTCAAGATACGAACTGTTCTATATCCAATACAGAAACAGAGGCACTGATTTAATTGAACCAGATTCAAATCATGCAGCTGTCTCCAGTGCATGCCAACTAAATGGAGAGAGGCCGATCGGCATTACTCAACTTAGGAGTACTTCAAATTATGAGTAACCTGAAAGAGAAGCATGTTCTCTTAATCATTACTATTAACTGAATACCATACACAAGTATCTACATCTTCGATCACCTTGAAGAATCCCGATACTTGCAACATCTGGTTCTCTATTTTACTCTTATACCTATAACTTCTCAAAACTCAAACCTTGTGTTTCTACGAAACACTTGTCTAAGAACTAGAGAAGTCATAAGTAAACAGAATATAGTACGAGGACCAACCCTCTGTCCTCATGGATACTGGACAACATACAATACTCTATATAAGTTCCTTGAGTTGAATAACTCAAACCCTGTGTGTCGTAGGTTGAAAACTGTACTATGGTTATGAAGAATTACACCGCTGTTTAATCCTCCTTACCTAACCATCCACTGATATAGGTAAATGTCACGGACATAATTTCAAGAAGGTATATCTCACTCTATAAAAATAGACGTACAGATATATCAATTTGAAATTGGTGCATAACAATGGATATTCAAAACCAAATAATTGCCGTCCGGCAAACAACCCAGGCGATTTTCTTAAATATCACCAATTACAACGAATTCCGATATAATGAGGATGATCACCTAATTCCCAATGACTTACTCCCACTCATCATCTGTAAAACCATACAGATGTGAGAATCATACCTGGTAAATACATACCCTGGAGCAAGTGTCAAATTGGGAAATCAGTTTTCTATTAACAGTACACAGTGAAATGTTTCGTAGGGGTATCCGAGTATTCCTAGTAATGCCTCTTCCATTATCAGATTCACAATTGTAACCGTATATTTCTTTGCCATCTCCACATCCCTTCATATGTCTTTAGTCATTACCTTCTGTACACCCTCTTAGGCTAAATGGTTTTCTTCCTTCCCCACCGTTCGGCACTAGCCTATGGTTTGGAAGAAGACTATCCAATAAGCATAATGGGTGTACTGTCCCAATCCTAGGAGCACTCGCAACCCGAGAGAAGGTAAAGATAAAAGACAACTGAATAAACCTTATTCCTATTTCTCCTAAACTAGAATCCATCCCCGAACTGGAACAAGTTCCTTTCGAGTTCGTATATAACCATACGACGGAGTATCCAAATAACTGTGGAACTTCGTAGTGATATGGAGTGTCGTGGAGAAATACAAAGGTGAAGTAGGAGTGGCGATGAAATACTTGGTTTGGTCGTGAATAGCAGTCGCAGTTTATTTTGCCCTCTTACTAATCCCTTTCTTTGTCTTTACTTAATACCTTCTGTACACCTTTTAGGCCAAATGGTTTTCTTCATTCCCTACCGTTCGGCACCTGCCTATGGTTTGGATGAAGACTATCCATTAAGCCTAATAGGTGTGTTATCCCCTAATCTAACGGGCACTCGCAACCTGAGAGAAGGTAAAAGGAAAAGACAACTGAATAGTCCTATTCGTTTTCTCCAGAACTGGAAACCATCCTCGAATAAATTCCTTCGAGTTCGTATATAACCATACGATGGTTTTATCCAATGGAAGTGGACGTTCGTAATAATACGGGGTGTCCTGGAGAAAAGGGTAAAAGTAAGAGTGACAATGAGGTATGCAACTCAGACAATCCAAAAGCCAGTGTTTAAGAAGGTTCGGTCAACTTGGTCACTGAGTCATAGTCTAGGGTCGGGTCATGGTCGCTGCCAAAGAGAGAGAGAAAAGAAACACTCAGCGTGCACTCTAACCTAGATCAGAATGGTTACCAATTTATCTAATCAGGAAACCTCCCACTGTAACCTCAAATTCTCCTCCAAACCTGAAAGAAGAATTAGTCGGGATCACCCGAGGAGTAAACCAACTCATCAGTGGGAATCGGGATCCAACTATCATCGCATGATAACGTGATGGAATCCACTCACGTTATCACACTCCAGAAGGTATGCGCATATCTGGCAAGTTTCAGTTTCTTTAGAAACTCCCGATGTGATTTTTACCCTTAGGAACCAAGTGACCTTGACACAGTCAACAAATCAAAGAGTCCTAGTAAAGTTCAACCCGTCATTATCCTGGATTGCATTAAACCCACCCGTACAAGCCCTTGACACAGTCAACAAGGACGCACGACTTTCCTAACCAATCCCATTAATATGCCACAAACGAACACTACTTAGCTACCGTACACTACGCCTTGACACGGTCAACAAACGCAACACGAATACTAAGTAATGCTTGTAAGAAATGACGGAGGGCTACGTCTAGTTTTTGGCGAAAAACTTTTAACGTAATGAACTTGATATCTTTGAAGGAACTGCATAGCTTTTTATAAAAATATAGCGACGAGAACCTTTGCTAAAGAGGTCACTCCCGGTGAAGGGATCTCGGCTCTTTCCCCGTAGAATGAGGTGCAGGATATTCCCACTGAATACCACGATGCAAAGCAAAAGTAATCGACTATAGTGAAGTTATTGCCCTGACGCAAACTTCTGTCCAAGGGGTCACTCCCGGTGAAGGGATCTCGGCCCTTACCTCGTCGACTGAGGTGCTGGATATTCCAACTGAATATCACTGTGCAAAACAAAAGAGAACGCCCTTGCAATAACAGCTTTTTGAAAAATGTTCCAACAACATCAGAATAGGTTTGTTTAGCTTGCATTGATCCGAATCAACGCAGTCCCATCAATTGATCACACAAATAAAGAACGAAAATAATGATGTACGTATATGCCATCCGCATTCGCCACTGGGTCCCGTCATTACCCGTTAGGTTACTTAACTAACGACAGAGCGGGGACTGGACTAGCGCGGATGCAAAACATATACAACATCTACTAGTATATATATCAATATATAATATTCGCTCAAGGCGTGATAAAATGCAACATCACAGAAATGTAATAAGCATCATAGAACAATACAGATATCTGGGATCCCCGGGTTTCATAGAGCCGCTACTAAAACCCGACGTTCCCCTGGTCGTGTGGATAGCCTGTGCAATGAAATCCTAGACCCCTATGGGCGCGGCAAGTTACCCGCCAAAACCTGAAGCGAGGTAGCCCCCTTCAGCAACGTAAATGGACCACCCAGCACTTCAGGGAATCCGGTAACTTGGGCACCCCTTCTTGGGTCAACCTGTACCCTCTACGAGTGCGGCGAATAGCCCGCCAATTCTAGAGTGAAACCCCCTCCATCTCAAAGCCATGAGATGCGGGCTCTTTGCCTTCTAGAACCCGGCTATCCGTGCACCCCACCTTGGGGTAATCCTAGTACAGAAAGTAAAATATACATACAACGGGTACATCGACCTCAGCCCGGTCGTGTCCCAAAAGAATAATATACAAACAGGCAGTGACGGCAGTCCACATGTCGGACGCTCGCCCCGCAATATCAAATGTACATAATAAACCAAACTGTACTACCATTGCATCCAGGCTATCCACCATGACAATCCGCAACATCACAGCACAACACAGAATATCAACGTGAATGTCACGTTCGCAAATCCGTCTAAAAGGCCTATAGCAGTTAGACATGATTTACTGATCAAATGACATTCACGGTCGCAGATATAATGTAAATTCTGTGAACTAACATGTTTAAAATTTTCGATCGACTAAATTTACCGAAGTGGGCCCCAAGCACAACTGTAGCACTCAAAGAAAATCTGGGCCCAAAAAGAACATACCAAAAACCCTATTTCCATGTCAGAAGCCCACTGTGAAAATTTGGTGCAGTTTGGCCACAGAACGGCGGCGGATCCGCGGCCAAAACCTGGTTTTGGCAGCTGATCTGCCGCGCTACAGTAACATCAGCTTACCAAATTTTCACAGAATTCATAAAAATCCCTGCACGTAATTTTCCAATGTACCAAATAATTTTTAGAGCACAAAAAAATTCGACAGAAAGTACGACATGGAAACGTGGTTTTTGGAAAATCCGTTCGATCGAACGTGTAAACACGTTAGAGAAAGCTAGACTAGGTTAATGGCGTGGATCTGATACCATGTTAGTGCACGGCAGCGCCCCGGCCGTCTTTCCGAGGCCAAAATACGGAAACAAAATTTTTTCTTAACTTTAAACCGGCGCTACCGCGGACTATAAAACCCGGATCGGACCATTAACCTACTACTATCTAAGTGAAGAAAGGGTAGAGAGATATACCGAGCGATCCGTATCCTTCGGTCTTCTCGTCGTAGTCCCGATCTCTGTTCACATCATAATATTGCAATTCATACGCCCCATTTTTGTGCAATTTATAAGTAAACAGGTGCTTTTGACGATCGTTTGTTACATAATACAGGATACAGACTTTTGAAGCAAATACAGTGAAAAAGACAAAGATGATACAGGAAATGGACTTTTGACCAACCAGCACACTGATCCTACTCAAGCCGAGACGAACGTCAAGTGAAACGGTCAAAAAGATCCTTACGAGTTTCACTGAGAATCTGAAGAATAACAAAAAGCCCAACAGAGAAAAGCACAGTGAAAACAGAGAGCCCAAGACAAGATCAACCAAGCACAGAAAGTTGGAGGCCCAACACCACCATAGGGCCGCGGATCCGCGGCCCAAGCCAGTATCTGCCGCGGATCCGCGGCCGTCTAGTGCCCGGGTCGGTGGAAAATTCTTCTGTTGCTGAGACGGTTCTGGTGTTGTGATTTTTAGGGGGTAAATCAGTAAAGTCATGTCTACGAGAGTCTGTAACCCTAGCTTCACTAGTTACTTATAAATTGTAATCTAGATCTAAAAAATGGATGCCTCTTTATATTCAATAAAAGTGAGATTTGTTGGAGGAATCAAGAGCATCATCTTCTTCTTGTAAGTCTTTAGTTTATTTAATTTCTGCCTTAGTATAATTGTTTGCTTGCCCTAGGAATCATTTAATTGCCAGTTAGCTAATTTCTAAATCTGTCGTAAGATAACTATTTAAAACATAAAACACAAAAAAAATGTTTCTTACTTATAATTCCCTAATGTGCGAGTAAAAATTCTCGCTCGTTAGGGTTAGGAACAAGGGAGTGAGTGAGAGACGGATGTCTCTCACCTCCTTCAATGTCAACTTATTTTTAAACGAAACCTTCATGCACACATATACGATCCGCCCCCTATGGCACCCTACCTATAAGGTAACGGTGTTCCGTAGTATAAAAGGCCGGACTTATATGATGTCCATGAAGCTCACATCAATGAATAAGAAAAGACGGACAAGGATCTAGAGGAAGAAACTTTGTTTCTTCCCGATCATCCTAATCCCTTTTCCTATTGATTGTTGTGACTTTCCTAAAAGCTTAAATCACGACATTGAAAGAGGTGAACACATCGATCTCAACACACTTACCTTCGACCTAACCCTAATGAGTTCTTTCTAATCACATAAATTAGTCTTAAACTCAATCGATAAAAAAACCAAACAACGATTTGAATCAACTCGTTATAACACAAAATCAGAAACTAACACATCCCTGCGGATCGACCCGTATTCACCGGCTAGCTGCGAAGCGACGCCGTTTCTGATTACTGTAAACTACAAATTTTTTGATTAATCAATCTCCCCGCGGAATCTCCGATCTTCATCTCCTCGTCGGAAGGGCACCACATCTCCGGGTTCTTTTATGGGCTCCCACCTCTGGACCGAGGCAACTCGGGCATGAAGTTGGTGAGTCGACGTGTCCAAGAATGTTGTAGGCTAAGTGTAGCGTGGTTTGTCTCAAAGGGTTATGTGAAGTTGCCTTTAGAATGGAGGAATGAACTATGGAGATGAACTAGAATTTTTGGTTGCAAACAAAATGAGATCAACATTTTCCCCCCACCCATAAAAATTGGACAAACCCCTCCCTCTAATGGCCGGCCCCTTACTAGAATGATGGGAGAGAGTGAGCAAAAATAATGCAAGAGAGAGAAAAGAGTGATGATGAGAAGAAATGATCACAAACAAAGTCCAACACTCCATCAACCATCATATCTCCAAAAGTCAAGCAATCATGAAGAAAGAAGTCAAATGATGGTGGAATCATCATGAAGCAATAATTTACAAAGACCACCCTCCACAATGCTAATTTGCACATTTGCAAATAAGCCCTCCTCCACCAATTTTCAGCTAAAGAAAGAAACAAAGGAAAATGGCCGAAACGGAATGCAAACAGGCAACTTCAAAAAACTGATCCCGTAATAAATTACAGGAAAACCCCGCGAGTGTATATACATACCCGCATTTGTATTCTGACCGAATACAAATGCAATGAGACAAAATCTACACTGTACAATACTAGGATCCGGCTTAAACCAAAGCCCGCTAGTATTATCCGTCCGATCATGATCCATGCAATACCGCACGTATATGATTGAACCCTGCCATATCTCCATATGACCTCTACAGCGTTTTGCCCGAAACTTGAGAAACGGTCTGTGGGGGACTCTAAAGACTCGTCAATACTTTGGCTGTGGATTTAACCACTAGCACGTCAGAGGTATTATCCATACGTAACGGGCTACCAGGTATTGACCAAAAGGGACGTCGATGAGCGAACTCATCTTGACACCCTTCTGAGCCTGTCAGTGACAATATCCGTACAGTCCAGTCCGTTCGTCTATGAGTATCGCATGGCGGGCATAGGGGGTTGGTAAAAGTCAGACCCCCAAAAGCGGTACAAGTCGTGTCGGAGTGTAGCCCAGAACACCCTGAGACACTACTGGAATGCCTACCAGTAAATCTCCTGCCTCGGCCGAGGTCTTTGTCTAATGGCTCTCCTAGACACAGCGCGACCTCACCCCCAATACCGGGAGAGACGAACCCCTGCAGATCCGCTCACTGCCTCCATGTGGCTCGGGACTGTACCCAACTAAAACCTGTTTGCACGACTCCTTTGAGCCGTGGTAGGGTAGTAATCAAAGTACAGTGGGAACTCACACGAGACAAATGACGATCTCAGGTCGATGAACTAACATGTACACATGTTACCAGGGAACTGCTATCTGACGTCAGGTATAAGACCAACTAGCATGTTCCCGGCGAGTCCTGTCCGGTGTAATCATAACCCAATGAGCACCTGTATACATCTTAGGTGAACCAACTGACACCAGTGGCTTGTGAGACCAGCCACCGCCCCTCGTCGGGGTCTCGACTGTATACACTAGTCTACTCTGGAGTATCGATGCCCTGTCTCGAAACTCCCATGACTAGGGACCTTTTAAGGATATGCTTATAGACCTCAGCTCCCACGTATATGATCGCCATCATACTGCTGGTCATCAAGCAAGAATCCTAAGGGCTCTATCAACGCGCAATAGTGACCTGTAAGGTCACCTAAAGCAGTACACGATGATAAAGATAAACCAGATAGCATACTATCATCTTGAGTAAGACTGTCCTACCGATATAGGTCCTCCTTCAATCATTGCAATCATGTGCCTGTGATCCAATAATTGACTCTGAGGGCACTATCTCCAACATGAATCACGCAACGTCTAAAGGCGTAACGGAATTCAAGTAAGCTGAAATCCAGAAATCTAAACCTTTTAAGAAAAATAAAGGAGGTGAGGTTTTGAAATAAAGGTATAATGACATCAAGTTTTCTTGATGCATAGAAAAGAAACATGAATGATGCAAGTGAAATTTACTAGTTTGAAAACATGTTTCGTCTTTTAAAAAATTTGGCAGCACCTCCTTTGTATATTTTGATCCAAAACCATAAATACATAATAATGATAAAAGCATCCCCGAGCGGGAGCTAGCTTTTCGCCAAACGGCGGATCACAACCACGCAAAACAGTATAAATAAATATACGACGCCCCAACGGCGAAGTTCACCACAAAAAGATAAATAAAAAGAAAGACATCAAAACCACAAGTAGCGAAAAACCCCTCGCTCTAAGTCTCGCAACCACAATCTCACTAAGTCTCATTACTTATACAATTTACTAATTTTGATTGATGGAGTTAACTAGATACAATATGAAATGTAGATACAAGAGTGGGAATGATACAAATGTCCCACCTACCAATGCAAAACACCCGAATGCAACTGTGTGCCAGCGAAGCCGCTACTGGTCCAAGCGGTCAACCTGCAAGAACTGTGGCACAACGGGGGTGAGTTGCCAACTCATGAGTAGAAAAATATCAACAGATAGAAATCGAATAAATAACGTCTCCTAGGTGAACTATATCATAAAGGTAATACTATGATATCTAGGGTGACCGGGTCTGTAAATGTGCCAACAAGATAGTCAATGCCTATAAGCATGCGGATAACATCCAACAGTAATAATCAATGCATATATGCATGTGGACCTCGTCCACCCATATAATCAATGTATGTATGCATGTGGATCCCATCCAACCAGGTAATCATTGTATGTATGCATGTGGATCTCATCCAACTATAATCAATGTATGTATGCATGTGGATCTCGTCCAACCAGGTAATCAGTGTATGTATGCATGCAAGTATGAGGATATAAATCAACGGTGTCCCTCGCGACACATCAAAATCATGGAACCTGGGTGTCCAACATCGACACCCGAAAACATCATGAAACCCATGTCCAGCATCAACACGTAAATCCTCATATATCGGGCTCCATCTGTCCGAATTGGCCCACGGGCTCCGTCAGTCCGGATCGGCCCATATCATCTCTCGACTCCGGTCGGTATCCTCCGGATATCCGCCGAGCCCAAATATTATCACCGGTAAGTAGTAATCCCTCTGCCAGGCTCACCGTCTACTGCATAGCGATCCGTTCCCGCCCGGGGTACCATACCGGGTCCACCATGTACCTGTAATCGGCCTCATCCGCCTCCTCGAATCGGGTTTCACATGTCGCTCTCAGCACCGAGAAAACACATGGTGGACGCACTGAAATATCATATTAAGAAAAACCGGGTTTTAAAATAACACATAATCTCTTTTGAAATGTCCACGGTTCTCAAATCCAGAAATCTCATGAAAACAACATATCTCAATGCGAAAAATAATAGAACATGATGTATGCGACATATAAGAGAAATGCGAGCATATCCGTGTTAGTTGTATGTATGCCCTAGAGGCCAGTATTGTACAGATGATGTATAAAATATTGGATGCTTGGACATATATAAAGAGGACTTTCTTGCTCGACATGATAGTATGCTATCTGGTTGCTCTTTACTTTAACATGTATACTTGTCTCTTTATACTGTCTTATAGTTACATGTTGGTAAAGCCCTTAGGATGAGTACTTGACTACCTGGACTATGATGCGGATCATACTAGTGGGGACATGGTAGTCTACAAGTACATTCTTCAAGGTCCCTAGTCGTGGGTGTATCGAGACGGGGCATCGATATACCAGTGTAGACTAGCGTATACGCTTCTCGACCCATGAGACGGACGATGGATGATCCCATATCCATTAGTGTTTGACATCAGAGATGGTATATGGGTTCTCAGTAGAGACTGGGTATACTGGACAGACTCGCCGAGAACTCCCAGATGGTATTACACCTCATGTCAGATGCCAATTCTCTGGTGACACTTGTGCAGGTTAGTCTGTAGACCCGAGATTGTCATAGAGTCTTGTGTGATTCCCACTATGCTTTGATTTCCACCTTACCACATCCATGAGGGCGTGCAAAACGGTGGTTTTTGGGTACATTCCCAAGTCACATGGAGGCAATGAGCGATGGGAGGGGTTTCGTCTCTCCCGGTATTGGGGGTTGAAGTTGCGCTGTGCTCGATTGGCCGTAACAGGGAAGTCCCTAGCCAGGGCTGATTTAGAGATTTACTGGTTAGTGTTACCAGTAGTTTCTCGACCCGTTATGAGCCTTACATCGGCACGACTTATCGGTTATTGGGGTCTGACGTTTACCACCCCTAGACTTGATATGAGACATATCAGACGAGGAGACCGGACTGTACGGGAAGTGTTACCGGCAGGGTTTTACAGGAGTTGGAGCGGGCTTGCTTGCTGATATTCTGATCGCTCAATACCCGGGTAGCCGTTACGTCCAGCTAGTACCGCTGACGGCTTGTGGGTTCTTGATGTGATCATCACCTACTGCCGGCGTATTGACGAGTCTTTAGAGTCCTACACAGAGGTTTTACTGGCTCAAGCAAAACGAAATAGGAGCACGCATGTGATATGTGCAGGACCGAGAATAATGCATGTATGTGATACCGTATTCTATTCTCGCGACTTTATGTATCATTCGGTTATATATGATATAGCCGGGTTATCGAATCAAGTGTTGATTCGATAAGTCGATACATTGGATGTTAGTCGGTTATATGAGATATGACTGGATTATTAAGTCAAGTGTTGATTTAATAATTAAGTGTATAATTGTATATTAGATATACTAGTTTACATTTACTAACAAATATTCACTTAGGGTTTTTTCTCACATGTACACATCTTTACTATATATATATGATATATATTTAAATGTGTTATATTTTTGTATCATGGTTGATGATACATCATCCATGGGTGTATGAGACTTACACTATGCTAATTTTTATTTTGGGTTTTTAATATTCAAAGTAATTACAAAATCAAGTGGAGGATTAGAAAATGCATGAAGCTTGTGGATGCATTGACTAATTCAACTTGAGTTTGTTTTTACTATGGATTTTTATTAACCCAACCATAACAATTAGCCTAGGGTTAAGTCTCTACAAGAGTTAATATATGATACTCACTCACCATGGTTAGTCTACTCACTTGATCATTATCCTCATCTCTTTCTTTAGTTCATCTTCTTCTTCTTTGTTCAAGAGAAAAAAAAGCTTGCTAGGGTTTGATCAAAAGTGAGAAAGCTTGTGAGAAATAAAATTCTAAAGAGAACCCACTTCCTATTTCTCCATCCTCTACTGGATTAGCACTTTAGTTAAGGATGTTTACTTCACTAATTCTCTAGTTAGTGAAGTAGTAGCTTGAGTCGGAATTCCCTCGACGTAGATCATTTTCGGCCTCGGAGACTTCAAGCAAGGTCGCATCTTTCGCCTCGTGAAGCCATGCAAGAGCCCGGGAGAACTTTGATTGCAGCGAAGGACTACGACATGGAGCTCTAGAAGTGAAGGACAGATCTACAAAGGTTGTATTTTGCATACCCTTAGTCTTAAAGTTGTTTACTTGCTATTTTCTTCTCCTAATCTCTAGTATACGATCTAGCTTAGGGTTGTTCGGCACATAAAAAATTTAATTTTGGCATGGTCAATTCCTTATGGAGCCTTGTTAGTGTGCCTAGTAACCCTACAATCCGTATATCATGCAACATGGAACAGTGATATGACATATTAAAGGAAAACCGCTCTTTTAAATGATTCCAATTTTTAAAATATAACATGCGGTTCTCGATTTTACAATAAAACCAGGTATCTATGTAGGCACAATATGTATATGCGTAGGTATAGAGGTACCAATGTGTATATGTGCCAATATGGGTATGCAATGTGCATATACGCAAGTATAGAGGTACCAATGTGTATATATGCCAATATGGGTATGCAATGTGCATATGCGCAAGTATGGATGCATCAATGTATATGTGCACCAATATGAATATACAATGTGTATGTGCGCAAATATGGATGTATCAATATATATGTGCACCAATATAAATATACAATGTGTATGTGCGCAAATATGGATGTATCAATGTATATGTGCACCAATATGAATATACAATGTGTATGTGCGCAAATATGGATGTATCAATGTATATGTGCACCAATATGAATATACAATGTGTATGTGCGCAAATAAGGATGTATCAATGTATATACGCAAGCAGGTTATACGAAGAGTCATATCATGATGCAGCAATCCTACTGTGTAGTGACATGGCAATTATCGATGATGAAGTGTGTGAGCCTACAGTCTGTGTGCGTGTAACATACGAATCATCGATAATGGTGCAGTGTACTATCACAGGTATAAGCAGTACAATGTGAATAACATGAATTCATCATAAGGTAAATCATATGCAAATGCTGACGGGTATACATATCTAACATGATCGAGTCGGTGAATCTATCAATCAGCATCCAGCCACACAATGACACGTACGGTATAATCCATCGTACGTCATCCTCTAGTCAAGGGTATGGATCAATCATCAAGTCAAACTCATCATGCACTGAAAATCATCGTACGGCGGCTTTAAGCTAAAAAGGATCCTATCATCCTATAAGACAAATAAGGGTACGGCCTAATATCACGTACGACCTCTCATCCATGATTCAAAACATTCTATATATGTATATATATCTATGTATCTATATCCCGGTTCACGTCCGCAATAATCTCATATCAGGGGACCAGCAGGGAGTAAATCATCTCGATCGACTCGCATCCGTATACCAACATATCATCATATCATCATATCCGTCTTATATTCTTTCATCGCATTTATATCTCTCATCAAGTTGAGTTTACATAAACATTCAATCTCTACTAAGTATAAGTATCTAATCTAACATACACACCCGAACCATACAATCAGATTTTTAAAGAAATGAATCGTAGTTTTGAAAATAGGGGTTACGGTGTTTTTAAGAAAAAGATATCATTTGAAAATCCATAACATCCCTCAAGGTATATGTTTAAAAGATACATACGATTCTTCGTTTTAGAAAAATGTATGGTCCGGATGACGCATCTACATCGACTATCTAGTCCTATAGTAACCTAAACGGCAATATCGTCAAACATCATCCTCAAATACTGTCATCGCATAATAGCCATATTATATCATTTCTAACTATCCTTAGCTTCTAATATAGCATCGCTAACTGTCCTTTTATTTATAACCGTAGATTCCTAATCTAGGTTTCCTTAACCTTATTCTATAAATCAGTTTTCCATCAAACTTTGCGGGGGTGCTATACGCCATCCACCCGACTTCCCCCGTAGATATAGATCCACTCACCTTGCTTCTTGCTTGCCGAAGTCGATGACGCCATGCTCCGTCGCCTCGGAATCCACGCGAACGTACCTACAATAATAAACATTCGCAATACGTATTAAATAAAGGCGGAAAACCAAAACGGCACACGTTTCGCTCATAGGTTAAAACCTATAGCTTCGCGTGCAAAACACGACAATTAATCCTGGTCGTTGACATACAAACGCCACACAACGGAAACACAATACCAAATACCAAAATCAAGTCAAAACGAAGTCGTAAAACAATGCATCAACTCATGAAAATGGTCCCAGATTTTACCCTAAGCCAAATTGGTCAATTCTGCATATATAGAGGGTCTAATTTACATCTAAAGGGACCCCAGAACAAATACGAAGCCATTCCAACCTAGCCTGGCCGCAATTTGCGGCCAGGTTGAATAAATCTGCGGCCATGGTTCGCGGCCAGGTTGAATAAATCTGCGGCCATGGTTCAGTGGTTGGGGCTCAGGTCTTAGTGGTAGCTTCCTAGGCGCCTGCACGACTCCCAGTAATTGCTAAATTATTTCTAGTGCCCCCGGGTTGCTCCAGATTCCAAAATACCCTCACAATTCACACATTTATCCGATGTCGGGATTTCTAATTTCCGTGTTTTTGGTTTCTAAGCTCTGGTCCAGGTCAAGAATCACCTCACAAGTCTCCTTGACAGCCACAAAACATCACCAATTTAAAACAAACACTCAAACCCTTTACTAGGGGTTTCTAAGATCAAAATTCCACACACAATCAACCTCTAAACTACACAAGAATGCAAAGAAACTAAAATTAAACTAAAGGGAAGAATTTATACCTCTATTAGGCAACCCAAGAAAAACCCTAGATCCTTAAGGTTGTCAAAACCTAAATTTTCTTGGTCCAATGTGTAGATGAGAAGGAGATGGTCAATTTTAATGAAAGGGGTTTAGGGTTTTGGTGGAGTTTTTGAGGTGGGTCTCTAGGGGTGAAGTGGAGGGAGATGAAAATGAAGAGGAGAAGAAGAAATGAAATGGGGAAGGGTATGGGGCTGCTGCCTTCTCTCTCTCTCTCTCTCTCTCTTTTAATCTAACCCTCTCACTCTATTTTTACCTTTTTGCCCTTTTTCACCCTTTTCTCTTCTCTTTTAAAAACCAACCCATCAAATACCCAAAAAAACACAAGAAAACATGTAACCAAAATGCAACATGACATGGTGCACTAGCCATGAAAAACTGTAGAAACACGGATTTGGCTTAATCGCGATTAGCAGTGCACTAATCGGGTTTTTATCGAAACTGCATATAAAAATTTTAAAAATACCAAATCCTTTAAATATACTATTAATGAATAAATCATTTTAATTTCAATTTATTTCATAATTATTGGTATATATTTATACCCTTTTTCGAAAACCCCAATTTCGCAAATCGGGCAGTTTTCGGGAAAATTATTATTTTAATATTAAATTCCAAAAATAATATTTTATATTTTCTGAAATGTTACAATTATTCTTGACTCGCCACCTTTTTATAAAAGGAATTTTTTTGCAAAAGAAACTAGTGGGAGTGGCAGAACTGGAAGTGATTCCAGAACCACAAACGGTTACTGAAAATTTAGTAGAACCCGGAGATTCAATTGTGTAAGTCGATGTCACGCACCCCCACGCACTTGTGGGGAGGCGGAATTTACAAAAACAATTTTTTCATACTATGCAACACCGACTAAACTTCAGGAACTTAACAGAAACCTTAACTAGCTATTTCTACTAGGAGGTTCTAACTACTATGAAAAGTGTTATACCTCCTTGTTAACAAGTCCTTCGGGTCTTCTTCTCCTCCTCCTCTTCTTTAGCTTCTCGAAGATCGGATCGCGCATGAAACGTCGGCCTCCTCATGTCGAAGATGATCCACCCGAGAGTCTATATATCAAGCTCCAACCTTTAAACCGATGTAACTAGGGTACCTAATTCGCTAAGCTAGGTAGCCTAGAAGATATAGAGTATCTAATGGAGTATTTTATCTCATGAGACCCTATGGTTCACAACTCATGTGAGGGTTAGGGTCTTAAGGAAGAAGGAGAGGAAAATATGGAGAGAGAAAGAAAATGAGCAAATAAGCAAGTCTAGAGGCAAGTGAAGAATGTCTCCTACACTTCACTCATTCAAGCATGTAATATTTTCCAATTGAAAATATCAGCCATGCTTGAATAATGAGTCCAAACTAATAAACAAATGCAATGAGCCATGCTTCACCCCATGCCATGAATGTGTCCAATTTCCACCTCATTAATCTATTTCTCAAAATAGATAAACCAAATAATGAGGTATCCCCTTCTAGAAGCATGTCTTGTGAAATTATAAGAATGCCCTCACCGTATATACATACCCGTATTCGTATTCCGAAAAATACGAATACAATGAGATAATAATAATCCAATAATATAATACTAGGATACGGATTAAACCAAAGCTCACTAGTATTATCTGCCCGAAAGACATCCGTGTAGCCAGTATACGTATGTGATCGGAACCCTGCCATAAAACCATACGGCCTCCACATCGTTTTGCCCGAAGCAGGGATACCCTCTGTGTGGGGCACTAAAGACTCGACAGTACGCTGGCAGTGGGTTTAACCACAAGTCCGTCAATGGTACTAGCTGTACGTAACGGCTACCCAGGTATCTGTCGATAAGAAGGTCGATGAGCAAACTCATCCGAACTCCTAATGAGCCTATCTGTGACAATATCTGTACAGTCCAGTCTGTTTGTATAAGATACTTGTATATCGGGCCTAGTGGGATGGTAAACGTCAGACCCCTATCGGCGCAATAAGTCATGCCGGAGTAGAGCCCAATACACCCTAAGAAACTACTGGAGTACCTACCAATAAATCTCGATTGCCCTGGCCAGGGACTTTGTGTAATGGCTTTCCGAACACAGCACGATATCAACCCCCAATACCGGGAGAAACGAATCCTATCTAATCGCTACTGCCTCCAAATGCTTCGGGACTACACCCAACTACTACCTGTTTGCACGATTCCTTTGAGCCGTGGTAGGTTAGTAATCTAAGTGCAGTAAGAACATGCTTGAGACGAATATTGATATCAAGTCAACGGACTAACCTGTACTCATGCCACCCGGGAACTGCTACCTGACTATAGGTATAATACCAACCAGCAGTTCCCAACGAGTCCGTCCAGGTAACTCATAACCCAATGAGCACCTGTATACTATCTCCGGTACGACGTACCAATGGCTGTGGGACAGACCATCTCCCCTGCTGGGATGAGAAGCGTATACACTAGTCTACTCTGGAGTATCGATACCCTATCTCAATAATCCTACGACTAGGGACCTGTATAAGGATATGCTTAAATACTACCCAGCCCCCACTAGTATGACTGTCATCACAATGCTGGTAGTCAAGCAAAGATCCTAAGGGCTCTACCAATATGTATAAGCGATATGCTAAAAGAAACACATGCACATATTGAGGTAGAATCAAACCAAGTAGCATACTACCATTTTGAGCAAGACTGTTATTATAACTGTGAATATCCCAAGTTTCCAATATGTAATATACAATCCAGTATGATACAATAATAGCCTCTAGGGCATATATCACTAACAAATTGGACTCGACAAATCTTAGCCACTCCGCAGATTTAGTAGGTGACCTCAGCCATTTGAGAGATACTTCGATTTTTGTTGGATATAGTGCCTTCAAAGAAATTATTATGATTGCAAGTAGACGGTTATGATAATTGAGAGAGGACTTATACAAGTAGAACAATCTTACTCTAAATGATAGTATACTATCTGGTTTGTCTTCATCATTGATGAAACCCATACTATTCTTGCTTGACTACCAGTATTATGATGGCGATCATATACGTGGAAGCTAGGTTATCCATAAGCACATCCTTAAATGTCCCTAGTCATGGGAGTATCGAGACTGGACATCGATATTCCGGCATAGACTAGTGTATAAGTTTCTAGACCCGGACGAGGGGCGGTGGCTGGTCTCATAAGCTATTGGTGTTGTGTCACCTAAGATAGTATACAGGTGCTCACTGGAGGTGAGTACACCGGACGGACTCGCCGAGAACTTTTAGAAGGTATTATATCTATCGTCAGACGGAAGTTCTCAGGTGGCATGCGTACATGTTAGTAGGTGACATCAGGCATCCGAGAGGTATTTCGGTTTTCTTATAGACGGTGACAGGGAGATCAACATCATGATAATGATGGACCTACTAGTTAACAGCGGGTCATAAGAAGTGGTAAATTCGAGGTGACCAGATATTTCGTATCCAAGATGGACTCTACGCACTTCAGCAAATTATGGATTTTGGAATTTGCTGGATGCTCCTGAAAGGGTAAAACCTACTAGGGGTAAGTAAATCTTTCGAGATCTGTGCAGGTGGAAAGGTACTAACCTAATAAGGCTAGACTTGTTGTAAAGAGTTTTCATCAAATACTCGTTGTGGATTGTGATGAGACATTTTACTTCAGTGTCTATGCTGAAGTCCATATGGATATGACTTGACACTGCTGATCTTAACTATGATATCTGGCAGGTGGATGACTATAACGTCATTCCAAATAGGAATTTGGAAGTGAACATATATATGACTCTGCTAAAGGGTTATCGTATTCAGTGGGAGCAGCGGAAGGTTTGCAAGTTGCTTATGTCTATTCATAGACTAAAGCATGAATAGCGGAGATGTATCATCTATTTAGATATGACAGTCAAGGTGATTGAATTCATCAAAACAATTGATGAACCTAGTAAGAAGGATGTAGGGAGTACTGTCCTGGGATTTGGATGACATACTCCAGATAGGAAGTGATGTTCCTATACTACACCCGGTTAAACTTTGGTTGTCATATAGTATTTTCTATACGTTGGATATGGATAATATATTAGGTGTTGGATATATGTATGCCCTAGAGGCCATTATTTGATAGTGATGTATTGACATGTATATGTATGTATGTATGTATGTATGTATGTATGTATGTATTCAGAAGACTTTATTTCTCGACATGATAGTATGCTATCTGGTTACTCTTTATCTTAACATATTCACTTGATTGTGTATACTATTCATTTGGTACATGTTGATAAAGCCCTTAGGGTATTTGCTTGACTACTATGATTATGATGCAGATCATACTAGTGGGACATGTGTAGTTTATATGCATATCCTTAAATGTTCCTAGTCGTGGGTGTATCGAGACAGGGCATCGATATTTCAGAGTAGACTAGCGTATACATTTCTTGACCCATTTGATGGGCGATGGATGATCCCATATCCATTGGTGTTTGACATCAAAGATTGTATAGGGGAGCTCAGTGGAGACTGGGTACACTGAACGGACTTGCCGAGAACTCCTATATGGTATTATATCTATCGTCAGATAGCAGTTCTCAGGTGACACTTGTACATGTTAGTCTGTAGACCCGAGACCGTCATAGAGTCTTATGTGTTCTCCCACCGTACTTTGATTTCCACCCTACCATGGCTCTGCAGAGTCGTGCAAACAGGTGGCTTTTGGGTACAGTCCCGAGACACATGGAGGCAATGAGCGATAGGAGGGGTTTCGTTTCTCCCAGTATTGAGGGTTGATGTTGCACTGTGCTCGATTGGCTATAACCGGAAGTCCCTGTCCAGGGATGATGAGATTTACTGATAAGTGTTATCAGTAGTTTCTCGATCTGTTATAGGCCACACATCGGCATGACTTACTGAGTTATTAGGGTCGACGATACCATCCCTAGACTCGATATGCAGCATATCTGACGAAGAGACCGGACTGTATGGTAAGTGTTGCAGGTTGGCTCTACGGGAGTTTTGACAGGTTCGCTTGTTGTTCTTCTGTTCGCTCAATACCTTGGAGCCGTTACGTGCAGCTAGTACCGCTGACGGTTTGTGGGTATGTGATATGATCACTGCCTACTGCTAGCGTATTGAAGAGTCTCAGAGTCCCACAAAGGGGTTTCCGAGCTCAGGCGAAACGATATGGGGCGCATATGGGGATATGTGCAGGAGCTTGATTAAATACGAGTATATGATACCGTATTTTAATCTGGC
The DNA here is from genome assembly GCA_030015575.1 of Agapanthus africanus. Lineage (NCBI taxonomy): Eukaryota > Viridiplantae > Streptophyta > Magnoliopsida > Asparagales > Amaryllidaceae > Agapanthus > Agapanthus africanus. Next base: position 632,415,608 of record JASDDO010000014.1, on the reverse strand, counting down.
GTTTTTTATTGGTCAGGTCGTATGTGATATGACCGGATTATTAAATCAAGTGTTGATTTAATATGAATTAACCATTAGCTATTATTAAATCCTTTCTTCTTTTGTATGCATGCATGTATGTATGTTTATATTGATACGTATGCACACATGCATGTATACATGTGTCGTGGTTGATGATACATTGGAGATGGCTATGCTAGACTCACATGGAAACATTTATGATATTTTAATTATTGAGTTAATGGAAATTAGGAATTAATGCATGGTTGATATTTTCTTTCTACACACTTCTTAAAATATCTTATCTAACCATGGTTTCATTTCTAACCCTCCACTAACTCAACTACTAAAAATATCTAGATATTTTCATGCCATAGTTAAGAGTGAGTGTGACTCTCTCTCTCTCTCATATTATTATTTTCTTGTGCTTATCTCTTTTGAGCTCAAGCTAAGCCATGTTCATCTCCTTCCTCCAAGCTCTCTACATTTTTCTAATGAGTGAAAGAGAAAGAAAAAGAAAGGTTCATTAGTGAGAAAAATACCCACTTCACCAATCTATATTAGGCTAGCCCACTAGTGTAGGTTGTTTGCCTCACTTCTACTTAGGTCAAGTGAAGCAAGGAGCTTGAGTATAGGAACTCCGTGGTGGATCATTGTGGACTTCGAAGGCTTCAAGCGGTCCCGTTCAATCTTCGAGTAGAACTAAGGAGTCAAGGAGGAGAGGTCTACAAAGGTTGTATTTCTTTCCTCTTAGTATTATACACTTACTAGTATGTGATACTTGTTAGCTTTACCCTAATCCTCTAGTTCGATTCTAGGTTCGGTTTGGTTAGCACCTTAGATTTTTTAAAGTTGCATGTTTGATGCCTGCTAAAACCTGTAGGGTTCCTAGGCATACTAATGAGGTCTCACAAGGCATCAACCATGCCAATTTCAAATTTTACAAGTGCCGAGAAACCCTAATACGGATCGTTAACTAGATTTTAGGCGATAACTACAACTAGTAAACTACTTTACTAAGAAGTGAACGGAAATACAACCTTTGTAGATCCGATCCTCCACCTCCATAGCTCCGTGACGGTGTACCCTCGCTGCGATCATCGGATCCCGGACTCTAGCGTCAGCTTCATCGGAGAAATGGGCGGGCTAGGTCGTCGACTTCGATGCCGAAGATGATCTACGTCGAGGCAACACAAGATCAAGCTCCAACTTCACCAAGTCATGAAACTTATGAAGAAAATACCCTATACTACTTGGCAAGAGGTAGAGGATGAAGAAATAGGAGGTGGGTTCACTTTAGAATTGGATTTCTCACTCTTTTTCTCAAGATGCCATTGTTGGTTGCAAGCTTCTTCATCTTGAAGAAGAAGAAGAAGAAGAAAAAAAGAATATAATGATAATCTCATAAGTATTTTCAAAATAGAAAATAATATGATAAGTATCATATTGCAACCATGGTTATGTGTAGAGAGTAAACTAAGGTTAGGTTTAATGGTTAGGTTAAGGCTAAGAGACAAAATGGTCAAAGCTTCAAAGCTTCATGAAGTTTCAATGTAAAACAAATGCAGCAACCATTTTGTTTCTTTCCAAAATGAAATAAATAAATAAATGAATAAATTAATTAAACAAAACCCTAACCATTTACTTAACCAAGGTTTAAACTAAACATACACACAAACATGCATGTATCATCAAACATGATACAAACAAGTGTACAAAAGTATATCACATATACAATGTGCACATCAAGTGAGAAAATCCATTTAAAGTGAACCAATACTAGTTAATGCAAAGTAATATATCAAATATATAATTATGCATTAAATCATTAAATCAACACTTGATTTAACGATCCGGTCATATCTCATATAACCGACTAATATCCAATGTATCGGCTTATCGAATCAATCCTTGAATCGATAACTAGATTATATCGCATACAACCATTCGATACATTCATCGCGAGAATAGAATACAGTATCACATACTGGTATTATTCTCGGTCCCGTACATATCTCATATGCGCTCCTATTTCGTTTCGCTTGAGCCAGGAAACCTCTGTGTAGGACTCTAAAGACTCGTCAATACGCCGGAAGTAGGTGATGATCATATCAAACACCCACAAGCCGCAAGCAGTCTGCTAAACATAACGGCCACTCGAGTATTGAGTGATTAGAAGATCGATGAGCAAGCCCGCTCATACTCCTGTGAATCCAACCAGTAACACTTACCGTACAGTCCGGTCTGTTCGTCTGATTATCTTGCCTAGGGGTGGTAAACGTCAGACCCCAATAACTCGATAAGTCATGTCGATATGAGGTCTATAACAGTTCGAGAAACTACTGGTAACACTTACCAGTAAATCTCAGCAACCCTGGCCAGGGATTTCCGGTTATAGCCAATCGAACACAGCGCAACATCAACTCCCTATACCGGGAGAGATGAATCCCCTCCTATCGCTCATTGCCTCCATGTGATTCGGGACTGTACCCAAAAGCCACCGTTTTGCATGCCCTCTTGGACGTGGTAAGGTGGAAATCAAAGCACAGTGGGAATCACACAAGACTCTATGACGATCTCGGGTCTACAGACTAACCTGTACCGGTGTCACCAGAGAACTGCCATCTGACGTGAGGTATAATACCATCTGAGAGTTCTCGGCAAGTCCGTCCAGTGTACCCAGTCTCTACTGAGCACCCGTATATCATCTCTGATGTCAAACACCAATGGATATGGGATCATCCATCGCCCATCTGTATGGGTCGAGAAGGTATACGCTAGTCTACTCTGGTATATCGATGCCTCGTCTCGATACACCCTCGACTAGGGACCTTGAAGGATGTACTTATGGACTACCATGTCCCCACTAGTATGATCCGCATCATAGTCCAGGTAGTCAAGTACACATCCTAAGGACTTTACCAACATGTAACAGAGAGACAATAAGTATACACATTAAGGTAAAGAGTAACCAGATAGCATACTATCATGTCGAGCAAGAAAGTCCTCCCTATATATGTCCCAACATCCACTACAATATACATCCTATGTACAGTAATGGCCTCAAGGGCATACATATAACTAACAAAACCTAGTGAGGGTGCTAAGCAATCCCAACAGTGGTATCAGAGCCAAGCTAGAGTATTAGGCGTGACCTAGACGACGTTAAAGTGTTCGAACGAACATCGAATCCACCTCATTACATGCTCTCTGGAAATTTTTCAAAAGTTGGAATTTCTGGGTTTAAAAATATTCAGAAAATTGTGCAGGGTATTGTATAGACCCCCAAGTAAAACGACCCCCTAACTCGACCTAACGACCGCATAACCGTGGCCAAAACGTACTTTTGGCGGCGGTTCCGCGGCGCCGTTGGTGAGGCCAGGGACGTGCCTTCTTGTGTCGGTCCGTATGTGCTAATGGCACTGTCTAGGTATTTTTGAATCTGACTCAAGTGTTGAGTCCTCTAAGAATTTTGGGTGGTTGATCGATCGATCGAAAAGTTTAACATCGCGTAGTTTTTATGAATGTGATACAATATTTGGAATCTACACTAATTAGTTTTGAGAAAATTAATTGGTTGCTTGTAAATCTAACATTTTAGTCTCGTAAGATATCGAGAATCTTGTTGAATTACCCGATTTCTTTTGAAAATGTGTTTTCATTTTTGAGACTTAAATGTGAGATATACAGGGTTAGGCATGAAATCCGGGGTATGAGATATTCTAGGTTTATGATATCTAAAGAAAGTGATGATTCCAAATGTTGTAGTTTGACATTACTTTTCTGCGACCGTAAGTGTAATATGTAGTGTATCGCCGGTTTCGTTGCTATACATCAATGATAATTGGGATACGCATATTTACTTACGTTGATGACATGTGATGTAATGTGTTGCTGTGATATGTCATATTGGATCGTCGTGTTCTGAATAGCCGGGTTTTTTTATGTGAGATGAGAGTTTTTTCTTTTCATTCATCTAAAATTCATTGTATGTAATATTCTTTTATTATGGCACTTCCGGGTTGAGGATGATGTCACCATTAATGTATATTATTTACTTTTCTGTATTAGGATAGACCCTAGGTGGGGAGCACAAGTGACCGGGTTCTAGAGTCCAGTAAGAGGCCATCTCGAGGAGTGTTCATTTCAGAATTTTGTATTTTTATACCGCCCGTTCTTGATCGCATTTTATATAGGTAGGTGCTTTTAATCCGTATTTGCTGCATGTTAACAGATTACAGGTTTCCAGTCCAAAAGAACGCAAATCTGACAAAATCTCCACAGTTACGCCAAAATCCAGAACATCTGTCACAAACAGATAAAAGCCGGGTTCCATTATTAATCCAGTACCAGTTCAAAAGACAGGACGAAAATAGTCGTCATTTGTGACTAAATCAAGCGCGGGGCCCGAGGGAGATAGAAGTCAAAGGAGAGGAAAAATGAAGCAATCTTGGACTATGAAATCTGAAGATATTCTGGAAGACTTGTTGCAGTTTAAAGTTTTCAAACACAAGGGAAAATGAGTGCAAGACAAAAGACAGGAAAACGACAAATAGAGGCCACCTACCAGCCGCGGATCCGTAGCCAATAGTCCATTATGGCCGCGGAACCGCGGCGTACACGTGGCATCATCTAATGAGAATTTTGGGGTCTTTGTGTAATTGTATGTGGGCTTATATTTTATTCCTAGTGTTTCAGAAACATGCCTATAAATAGCCCAGTTCGAGCCAGAGCCAAGGGGGTCCTTTTCTTGTACTAGATTTTAGTTTAGTTTTCAATAGGAGTTGTATTTTCTTCATCTTCCTCCATCAAAACTTGTAGTGAGCTTTATGAGTGTTGATGAATGAAAGAAGTATTCTTTTCCTACATGCATGTTTTGTAATTTAGTTATTTTATTTTGCTTGTAATTTCAATTGTTAAAAGTAGTTGTTGTTATTTGTTTGTTGTTTTATTCTCTTCTATTTTCTTTTATCCTTACAACCATGATGCTTAGTGTGATCCTTGTCTAAGTGAGATCCCAAATAGCTAGTTGTGATTTTCTACCTCAATTCTTATTATCTTTCTTTCTTTGTTTCATTTTATTTATCTTTTATAATGGGTGAGTAATTTCTCACTTGTGAGGGTTGGAAAAGGAAAGTTTGAGAGAAGGAAATCTCCCTCACTTTTTTCTTTTCCCAACATCTTGATTCGAACTCCCATTAATTGAACCACAATCCGCTCCCTACGGCACCCTATTCTTTATAATAGCGGTGATACCCTAGTGAGACCGGCTGTGGTTGAATCAACATGAAGTTACGACTAAGAGCCAAGAACGGACGGACAAGGACCAAAGAGAGAAAACTAAGTGTTGGAAAGCCTATCTTATACTCGCAAGTTTCCTTCTTAGTCGTGCTAATCCCCGTTGTTGCTGATTACCGTAACATCGATATTAAGAGTGGAAAATGAATTAAGTGAGCGAGCTCCTAACTCAAATTAACCAAATCCAAACCCTAACAAGTTCTCTTATCATTCATTTCTAATTAGCTAATCTTAAACAAACCTGGACATATTTGGACTTAACTTGTTAAAACATAAAGAAAAAGACTCACGTCTCTCTGTGGATCGACCCGTACTCATCCGGCTAGCTACAAAGCGAAACCTTCCTGATTGCGGTAATTAAACTAGAACACGCAGACTACTTATCAATCAAATGGCACCGTTGCAGGGAAGACGGTAGTTTATTTCTTTGTGTAATTTCGGATTAATTTGTGAATATAAATATAACCAAAAACAAAAAAAAATAATATACTGTAAAAATCATCTTGTTATTCTTTTTGCAAGAGTGCAGGATAGGAAGAAGTTCAAGTTCAGTGCCAAAGTCGTGAGGAGTTAGACCCATATCTCGCGGCTACACCGCGGCGGATCAAGGCGAAACCCAAAATCCTCTATGAGTATCCCAATCCTCTTCTCAACTCCTTTGAACTCCACTGAACTATTCTTTCTGCAGAATTCTTTGCACTACCGCCAAATAAAATTTTGCGAGTGTTGTAGAATTTTTGATTGTTACTGTTTTGCATCGATAATACGGACTTTAAGGGGCTCTAACACCAATCCAGATTGGATGGGGATTTCATCACCCTTCCTAAGACCACGAAAATCACTAATTCCATAAGTGTCACCTCAAGCTTAATAAAAAATATCTAGACTAAGCCAACTAAGGACTTGTCGCGCTCAATAGGACAAAGGAAGATTGTGGGCATTCGGTCGTTTATCTAAACATGACTTTTGTGGTGCCTAGGTTAGACAAGTGATGAAGTAATTTTAAAAGGCCCGTTTCACGGTGATTCGTGAGCGGAACCCTCCTTACCTCACTTGTGCTTACCTGGCCACAACTGGCTGTGAAGAGGGGATTTGAGGGTTATCTCACAATTTGTCGCTTTGAAACAGTTAGGAGCAGGTCTAGTAGGCTTAGAGGACCATAGTTCTAGGTGAGACTGTGCATATTTTGACTATGATTGTTTGAACTTATAAAACCGTATCTCTTTTGAGAAACTCTTAAAAATAAAAGATAAAATAAAAAAATATAACAAAACAAAAATTTTATAAAAACTTGCCCTTTGTCACCAAATTCCATTTCACCCAACTTCATCCACATTTCTCCATTGACGTTTTCTTACCCTCACATTCTACGCTTTGACTATACTAAACTCGTTTAGTATATGTCCGTTTGGACTCGGGACACTAGTGCCCGCCTAGTCCGCGTTACGTTAGTCGCTACCGACTACGCGATCGACTCAAACGTCGAAACTCCTTCCTCGCCTCTTTCACCCTTACCCTTGCCGGCCAACTCCGACGTTGACAGAGATTCTGTCCATACATCTTTACCTTCCCCACACTCTTCTAACGAGATGTCGGGATTTCCTCATAACATCACCTTACCTCCTCCGGGAATAATTCCACCTCCGTTAGATGCGAATAACCCACGACCACCTCTTGTTGAAGCGCCACAGCGAATTGCACTCCAAGATCGATTCTATCCTACTCGCACTGCACTTCCTACCTGTCTTTCCCTTCCACCGGCCAATGGGGATAATTTCGAAATTAAGCTCCACTTCATTAACATGCTTCCGAAATTTCATGGGCTTGAATCTGAAGATGCCTATATCTTCATCAACAAGTTCCAAAATGTTTGTGCAATGATGAAAACGACCCAGCTGTCAGACGATGCTATACGGCTACGGGTTATTCCGTTCACTTTGTGCGATCTTGCTGAAAAGTGGCTGTATAGCACTGCTTCCCACTCCATAACCAGTTGGGACGAGTTTGTGAAAGCGTTTCTCAAGAAATTCTATCCAAATCATAAAATCGCGAGGATCCGTAACGAAATCAACCAATTTTCCCAGCTTCCTACTGAACCTTTTTGGAATTGCTTTGACCGATATAAAGACCTTCTTGTTCAGTACCCTCATCACGGTATTGAGAGATGGCAACTTTGCCAAACTTTATACGAGGGTCTGAATCCAGCAACCAAGCAGTTGTTGGAAACCATTTGTCAAGGCCACTTCCTATCCAAATTTGACGAGGAAGCATGGCAATTCTTCGACGACCTTGCGGAACAAACGCTTCAATGGGAGAGCACCAGACCAAGTACTTCTTCTTCTTCCTTTACTTCTACTGGTCAGTCTAGGACATGCATTCACCAACTCGATGTCTCTATTGCAATGAAAGCCGAAATGGCTGCAATAACGAAAAAACTTGAAGCGATAGAGAGCAAATTTTCATCTCCTGCTCCTGCCCCTGTTCTTTCCCTTCGTACCATTTGTGCTTGTTGTTCGATCCATCTCACCTAACCGAAGAGTGTCCTTACAATCCACCATCTCAAGGACAGGATCAGGTTAATGCTGCATTTCAGCAAAGACCAAGAAATGATCCATACTCTTCCACGTAAAACCCTGGATGGAGAAACCACCCTAACTTCGCATGGAACCAGAATCAAAATCAGTTCCAAGGGCAGAACAATTTTCAAAGGGGGCCTCCTCAACAACAAGCACAACAACAGTATCAGCAGCCCTACCAATCCCAACCTTTTCAAAATGCGACGAACAATTTTGCGCCCAACAATTCCTTTCCTCAAAACAACTTTGTTCCGTCCAACAATGATAAGGTTTCCTCGCTAGAACGAAGTCTGGAGGCGTTCGTTAAACAATCGACACAATCCACCGGCAACATCCAGTCTTTTATTTAATCTCTGGTGCAACACACCGCTTCTCATGGGCAAAGCATCAAGACTATTGAAGCCCAGATTGCACAGCTGAATGCGGCTCTAAATGAGCGAGAGAAATGGAAGCTTCCATCTCAACCGCTCCCAAATCCTGGTCACCCACATAATGTACATGTTGCTCTTGAACAACAGAACCATAATGTGAGTGCCGTGACTACATTGAGATCAGGAAGAATACTGAACAACAACATCGGCCAACAATTGAGGATGATGAAACCCCGGCCGCCGCTTCTTCTTCTTCTGCTTCTTCTTCGTCTTCTGAGCCTATTCTCCATTCATCTAAAGGCTCTTTTTCTTTTAACGCTGCTTCGAACGGACCAACATCTCACTCCACTCATACTCTAGTCTTGAGATCCGTTCCAACTCCACAATCTCCTCCACAAGTATTAGACTCAACCAATTCCCAAAACATTCCATTTCCAAACCGGTTGAGATCCAATAAACAAAATCCATAAATGGAGAAGATTCTGGAGTTGTTTAAACAGGTTAACATAAACATCCCCCTCTTAGATGCAGTCCAACAAGTACCTTCCTACGCAAAAATCTTGAAGGACTTGTGCACTAAGAAGAGGAAATCTCAGGTACCAAAGAAGGTTTTCTTAGCCAGTACCGTGAGTGATGCTCTTACCCAAACTTTACCTCAAAAACGTAAGGACCACGGCTGTCCTACGATTTCAATAACAATTGGGGATAAGAATATCAATCACGCACTTTTGGATCTTGGTGCCAGTGTTAACTCGCTTCCATATTATGTCTATGAGCAATTGGAAGTAGGAGAGCTGAAACCCACACACTGTACTCTCCAAATGGCCGACCAATCAATCACCCATCCTAGGGGTGAGTTAGAGGATGTGTTGATTAAAGTTGGGGACTCCATCTTCCCCGTTGACTTCATTGTTTTAGACACACAACCTGTAGCTAACCTCCGAAATCAAATTTCAGTGATACTCGGTCGCCCATTCCTTGCAATCTCAAACGCGGTGAACAATTGTCGAAATGGTTCGATGAACCTAACTTTTGGAAACATGACAATTGAACTCAACATTTTTAGGTTGGGGAATCATCCATCCGAACCCAGTGCTCATATACTCGATATCTGTTCTATCCAAGAGATCTCTCCCGAGGACTGTGAATTCGAGAAATTTTTGTTCGATCACAGCAATCTTGACGCCACTAGTACGTTCCTCTCTGAAACTACCGCTTCTTCCTCTACCGACAATGGGTATGAGTGTTTCACGTTTTTGAACGATCTTGGCCTATCTCCATCGGAGTTTGAATCGTTTGAATTTCCGGATGAGTTAGCTGAACCATCCAACTCGGTCACTTACACTCGTTTTGAACCTTTGCTGGAATCCTTTGAGTTCGAGACCTTTTCACCAATCTTTCCTTCAATCATTTCACCTCCAACGCTCGAACTCAAGCTATTGTCGTCTCACCTTAAGTATGCTTACTTGGGTGAAAACGAGACCCTCCCTGTTATCATCTCGGCTTCTCTAGCTCCAGTGCAAGAGAAAGCCCTTCTTACGGTCTTGCACGGCAATAGGAAAGCTTTTGGCTGGTCAATGGCGGACATCAAGGGGATTATTCCCCTGATTGTTGAACATCACATTTATATGATGGATGATGCCAAACCAGCCAAGGATCCATAAAGGCGACTTAACCCAGTCATGAAGGAGGCTGTAAAAAAGGAGATCGTAAAGTGTCTGGATAGTGGTATCATTTACCCTATCTCTGATAGCCAATGGGTTAGCCCCATTCACGTTGTCCCCAAGAAGTCGGGCATAACGGTCATAACCAATGAGGCGGACGAGTTAATCCCTACTCGCACCCAGACTGGGTGGAGAGTATACATCGATTATAGAAAACTCAACGCCGCAACGCGGAAAGACCACTTTCCGCTACCTTTCATTGACCAAATGCTTGAATGATTGGTTGGACACGAGTACTACTGCTTTTTGGATGGCTATTCCGGCTATAATCAGATTCCCATCGCCGAAAAAGACCAGGACAAGACCATATTCACATATCCTTTCGGCACGTTTGCATATCGTCGCATGCCCTTTGGGTTATGCAATGCGCCCGCTACCTTCCAGCGGTGTATGATGGGAATCTTCTCAGACATGGTGGAAAAATTCTTGGAGATCTTCATGGATGATTTCTCCATTTTCGGTGATTCCTTTGATGAGTGTTTGCTACATCTCGACGCTGTCCTTACCCGGTGTAAGGATAAGAACCTCACTTTGAATTGGAAGAAGTGCCACTTCATGGTACGCGAAGGTATTGTCTTAGGACATATCATTTCGCAAAACGGCATTGAGGTTGATAAAGCAAAGATTGAGGTCATTTCCAATCTCCCTCCTCCCAGATGCGTCAGAGACATCCGAGCCTTCCTTGGCCATGCCGGTTTCTATAGACGGTTCATCAAGGACTTTAGCAAGATTGCTAGGCCCTTGACTCTTTTGCTGTCCAAGTACACGACTTTCGACTTCAACTCGAGCTGTGTGACTGCGTTCGAGTCATTAAAAAGCTCACTCACTTCTGCTCCCGTTCTTTCTTCTCCTGACTGGACGTATCCATTTGAGATTATGTGCGATGCATCCGACTTTACCATCGGTTCTGTCCTTGGACAGCACATCGATAACATGCCGCATGTAATCTATTACGCTTGCCGAACCCTGAACGATGCCCAACTGAACTACACAACAACTGAGAAGGAATTCTTGGCTGTTGTGTTTGCTTTAGAAAAGTTCAGGCCTTACTTGATCGGCTCTCCAGTCATCGTCTACACGGACCATTCAGCTCTTCGACATCTTTTTGCAAAGAAGGATGCAAAATCTCGGCTGATACGTTGGATCCTCTTGCTTCAAGAGTTTGACCTTGTCATCAAGGACAAAAGAGGATGTGAAAACGTAGTCCCCGACCATCTCTCATGACTTCCTTCTTCGCCGTCGCTTCAAATTCCGATCAACGACGTTTTTCCGAATGAACAACTCTTAACGGTATCATGCGAACCCTGGTTCGCCGATATTGTGAATTATTTGGCAACAGGATTACTGCCGAACGAATGGTCCAGTCAGGACAGACTTCGATTCTTATCCCAAGTAAAACACTTTTACTGGGACGAACCCTATCTGTTCAAGTACTGCCTCGACCATATTATTCGTCGGTGCGTTCCTGATGATGAATTCAAGAGTGTGCTGTCATTTTTCCACGATCAAGCGTGTAGCGGGCATTTTGGCCCAAGAAAGACAGCTGAGAAGATCTTGCAGTGTGGCTTCTACTGGCCACAACTCTTCAAAGATGCTCATGACTACTGCAAGACTTTCTCCCGGTGCCAACACTTGGGCCGGATATCCAGGAGAAACGAAATGCCGCTCCAACCAATCTTGGTTGTCGAGATTTTCGATGATTGGGGTATTGATTTCATGGGGCCGTTTCCCAGCTCTTTTGGGAACCTGTACATTCTTCTGGCTGTTGATTATGTCTCTAAATGGGTCGAGGCCGTACCAAGCCGGACTAACGACAACAAGGTTGTTGTTAAATTCCTTAAAGAAAACACCTTTTCCCGGTTTGGACACCCCCGCGCGATCATTAGTGACAATGGAACGCATTTCTGTAATAGGACTTTCGAGGCCTTGATGCGTAAATACTCTATTAATCATAAGCTATCCACGCCGTACCACCACCAAACAAGTGGGCAAGCCGAAGTGTCTAATCGAAAAATCAAACAGATTTTGGAGAAAACGGTTTCCAAGAACCGTAAAGACTGGTCTTTGAAACTCACCGATGCCCTTTGGGCGTTTCGAACTGCTTATAAGACCGATCTTGGTATGTCTCCTTATCCGCTTGTTTAAGGAAAGGCTTGCCACCTTCCAGTGGAAATCGAGTATCGCGCATTTTGGGCGATCAAAGAGCTGAACTTGACCCTTGAAGATGCGGGCAGCCATTGGAAGCTGCGGCTAAACGAATTGAACGAGCTTCGGGATGAAGCTTACGAGAACACGGTTGTCATCAAGAACCGAACGAAGGTGTTTCACGATAAACACCTTATGCGCAAAACTTTCACACCTGGTCAATAAGTAATTCTTTACGACACCAGACTACATTTCCATCCCGGGAAGCTCAGATCTCGTTGGAAAGGACCATTCTTTGTGCGGACTGTATATCCGTACGGTGCGGTGGATTTGGAAAATCCAGAGGACGGTTCACTATTCAAAGTGAACGGACACAGGTTGAAACCGTTCCACACCGCAGACCCATCAGAGGAGCTCCTGCTGTTGCAGGAGCCGGTTTACATCGACTAATCTTCCTCCCCTTACACCCAAACTTCGATTATCCAGCCATAAACAGTGGAAACACTGTTTCAAATAAGTTTGGGGGTATGTATATACAATTTTTTTTTGTGCCTGGTAAAATTCCACCTGTATTAATACAATAAAATAAATAAACAAAAAAAATTTTAAAAAAAAATTGTAAATATTCAACCCATAAAATGAATTACAATAGAATATTCTTTTTACATAATTCTTTTATTTCATTATTCTTTTTATAGGGGTTTTAGTGCAAATAACCAAAACCCCTATAAATAAATCTCAAACCCCTTTCAGAATACTTCTGCCTTAAATAAAACCCAACAGCAAACCCTAGCCGCCGCCAGAAACTCAGCCGTCGATCACCTCCCTATGCCGCGGAAGCGCCGCCGTAAGCCACTCCAACCGCGAAAGCGCCGCAGTCCTGTCGACTTGCCCTCTGGATTTTTCCAGAGGAGATTTGATTTCTTTTTTCCCTCTTTTCAAATCTGTAAAATTCCTATTTTTTTGTTTATGGCTCTACATTTACAATTTGAAAGAAACTTCTCACAATTATTCGACCATAACACGTATGATAGCTATTTTGGCGACAAAATTCGGAAACGTGGATGGACTTACCTCTTGTATAACCATCCGAATGCATTCGCGCTTCCAGATCTCGTTGGTCGGTTCTTTGACAGCATGGAAGAAGGTTGCTTTGAAAAATTTGGGTTTATTCGCTTACTTTGGGGTGATCGGGAGATTATAATAGACAGAGACTTCATTCATGAAGTCACATTGATGCCCCGTATACCCGCTCATGACCAACCCCTCCAGTTTGAGAATTACACGCCATTGATGGGCAACGATTGTTCTAGGGAGCCTAGAAAAGGAATTCAGGCACGTACACTGTATGCGAATGTGTTGACCGTGTGCAGATGGGCTCAAAATAACATATTTAGTAGTTCGCACAATACGACGTTTTTCACACCTTCATTACACATCGTGCACACGTTAATGACTAGAAACCCAAGTTATGATATGTGCACTGTATTACTTTAGTCGATTGGCGCCGGCAAACGGGTGGTCAATTACCCGTGCCTGATGTTGGGGACACAACTGTGTCGCCATTTCCTCTTTGTTGACGAGTTTGAATTTCACATGCATGTTGGGGTTCCCATTCAACCCCTTCTTGAGGGTGTCTCCACATCCTATACTCGACTCCACGATAGATGGTCGCGCACCGAGCCGGCCGAGAATGTGATGGCCAGGACACTAAGCTCGAGCTCCATAGCAAGCGACGAAGAGCTCACCCCCGCTGCGTAAGCGCGCCTAAATCGACGAACACATAGGGGGGTAGAAAGAGTAATTAGGATGAAGATGAACTTTGATCAGCGTCTAACGAACGTGGAACACGGAATGGCCACCCTCCTGGCAAGATAGGAAAGATCAAGGTCACGATCAAGGGGAAGAAGGGCAGAGAGAAGTGAAGCAGGGACAAGCGAGGCAGCGTCTAGTAGACGCCGCAGAGAGCAGTGATGACACTGCTATCAATAAGTTTGGGGGTGGGATTGGGTTGTAAATAGTTATCCTTGCATTGCATCTGCATGTTTTATTTATCTTTTATGTAAATATTTGTTTCTACTTTGCATGTTTAAATTCTGCATCGCATTTTTGTTTTTGCATTGCATTTTTATATTAAAAAATAAAAAAAAATTGGAAAATGAAAAATTAAAAATAAAAATAAAAAAAATCTTAAAAATAAAAACAAAAAAATTTGTAAAAGAAAAAAAAATTAATTTTTTTTTTCATTTTGGCTATTTTTGACTCAAGTTCGATATGACAGTTAACTAATTAGAAACGACTAGATCTTAAACTTAGTTAATTAAAAACCCTAAAAATAACCTTCCTTGAAGTATAACTGTAGAAAATATATGTCCCAACGGTTTATTTAGAAATAAGCAAATTTGGAGTTCAATTCTTAGGCTAAGTCAAAATGAGAGAAGAGTATGGAAGCTCTATTTGAAGAGTAAGTCTGAAAAATAATTCAGAATCTTAAGTCCAAATTTCTGAAGATGTATACATTACAAATGGCACATACACGCACCTTGAAACTTGGAATAGTAGAGGATACCTAGAAATACTCTTGCCTGAAAGCCTAGTATGAAAGAAAAAAAACGACATTTAAAGCTAACCACCAAAAAGAGCACCATTGAAAAATATATCCGGTCTTGAAATAAAAATAAAAATAAAATAAAATAAAAAGAGAATAAAATACAAGACCGGGAAAATGCTATTTACGCTTTAAGCTCAAACATTTAGTAATCGGATGTTAGTGCCTCAAGAAGAATTAATACTCGCATGAAAAATGTGTGAGCAACACCGTCCATCATTAATGGAAAGAAGTAGTGCTAGGTATTAAGGCAAGGGTATTATTTCTTGAACTGAATTTTCAAGTGTAGGGGTGATAATCACACACACGTAGGGGTATATAATCGGAGTTTAGAGGAGAGATAAGAATGGAAAATATGGCTTATTTCTTCAGTAGAGTTGATAAAAATTCCGGATTCGAGATTTCGCTTAAAAAGGAAAATTCAAGAGATGCTGAAAGCTTTGTAAAATGGCTAGACGTATAGGATCTTAAGTTAAATGAAAAGGAAGTGTGAATAATAAGGGTTAATGATTTCTAAGTTAAAGATAATAGAGTTTCTTGCTAGAATGCTGAAATGTAGAATTAGAATCGACGGCCAATTTGATTGGATTTTGTGGGTGTAATCTGCTAAAAGCCCCCAGGAGACAACACTCTTCCTACTAGGGACACCTAGAGGTTTAACGGCTTGTTGCATGAGCTCAGTGCAATCGCGTTCCCTGCGAAAGTGAGGTTATGACTTTTTGAGAATAAAAATGGTTTTGCTCGGGACGAGCAAAAGATAAGTTTGGGGGTATTTGTTCATATCAGAATTTTGTATTTTTATACCGCCCGTTCTTGATCGCATTGGATATAGGTAGGTGCTTTTAATCCGTATTTGCTGCATGTTTACAGATTACAGGTTTCCAGTCCAAAAGAACGCAAATCTGACAAAATCTCCACAGTTACGCCAAAATCCAGAACATCTGTCACAAACAGATAAAAGCCGGGTTCCATTATCCGTCCAATAACAGTTCAAAAGACAGAACGAAAATAGTTTTCATTTATGACTAAATCAAGCGCGGGGCCCGAGGGAGATAGAAGTCAAAGGAGAGGAAAAATGAAGCAATCTTGGACTATGAAATCTGAAGATATTCTGGAAGACTTGTTGCAGTTTAAAGTTTTCAAACACAAGGAAAAATGAGTGCAAGATAAAAGACAGGAAAACGACAAATAGAGGCCACCTACCAGCCGCGAATCCGCGGCCAATAATCCACTATGGCCTCGGAACCGCGGCGTACACGTGGCATCATCTAATGAGAATTTTGGGGTCTTTGTGTAATTGTATGTGGGCTTATATTTTATTCCTAGTGTTTCAGAAACATGCCTATAAATAGCCCAGTTCGAGCCAGAGCCAAGGGGGTCCTTTTCTTATACTAGATTTTAGTTTAGGCTAAGGGAAAGGTGAAGAAGAAACCTATCAAACCGAGAGGTGGGGTTAAAAAGGAAAAAGGGAGAGACAAATCCAGGGCTGAGAATTCGGTAAAAGGAGAATGTTTCTACTGCAACAAATCGGGATACTGGAAGCAAAATTGTATTGAGTACCTCGCTGATCTCAAGAAAAAGAAGCTTGGTGATGCTTCCGCTTCAGGTGTGTTTGTGACTGAAAACTGTTTTTCTATAAACTCTGCTTCCTGGGTATTGGATACCGGTTCGGGTTCTCACATCTGCAATTATATGCAGGGATTGAGAAATAGCAATGTTTTGAAAACTGGTGATCACACTCTCCGAGTTGGAAATGATTCCAATGTACATGCAGTATCAGTGGGAGAGTATCACCTGGGGTTGCCATCGGGTAGTATATTGTTTTTGAACCCATTTTATTATGTACCTAGCATGCTATTTAATATAATATCCATTTCTTTGTTAGACAATGAAGGATATCATTTTGTATTGCAAAATAATGTTATGAACATTAACCTGAATCAAGAGTTGATTGGGTATGGTATACTTAATAACGGGATATACGTCCTAAATCAACACTCAGTTTTCAACATACAACACACAAATAAAAGAAAATTTTCAGATATAAATGAAGCTTTTCTTTGGCATTATAGACTTGGTCATATTAACAAAACAAGACTAAACAAACTTCATAAAGATGGATATTTAAATCCTTTTGAATATAAATCTTATGCGACTTGTCAGTCTTGTATCAAAGGTAAAATGACCAAAACACCGTTTACTGGACACGGAGAGAGAGATACAGAACTCTTAGGTCTCATACATAGTGATGTGTGCGGACCAATGTCTACACATGCTAGAGGCGGTTTTTCTTACTTCATAACTTTTACTGATGAATTCTCAATATTCGGACATGTGTTTTTATTAAAGCACAAGTCTGAAGCTTTCGAGAAATTCAAAAAGTACAAACTTGAAGTAAAAAAACAAACTGGTTTGAGCATCAAGAAACTTCGATCGGATCGAGGTGGAGAGTATCTGAATACAGAGTTTTCAGACTTTCTAAAAGAGAATGGGATTCTCTCTCAGCTCACTCTCCCTTACACACCATAGCACAATGGTATGTCAGAACGGAGGAATCGTACCCTATTAGATATGGAGCGATCCATGATGAGTGATGCTGAGTTACCACTCTCCTTTTAGGGGCATGCATTGAAGACTGCAACATATCTGTTGAACAGGGTTCCAACCAAGACCGTGTCTACCACTCCATATGAGATATGGTATGGGAAAAGACCATCTCTTAAACGAGATAGGATTTGGGGTTGTCCGGCTTTTGTCAAAAAGCAGAATCCAGACAAACTCGAAACACGATCGATACAGTGTATATTTGTGGGATATCCAAAACATTCGTATGGATATTTTTTCTACCACAAGGAGGAACAAAGAGTGTTTATTTCTTAGTATGCCACATTTTTAGAAATAGAATTTTTTACAAATAATACTGATAGCAATGCGGTAGATCTAGAAGAAGTTTTAGAAACACAAGTTACAAATAACGGCTTGGTTGAACCTAATGTTGCAATAGAGTCTTATGAACCTCATCTACTCCGTAGATCTAGTAGGACTTCTCACCCACCGGAGAGATACTACAGTTTCCTCATTGATGGTGATAGAGAAGATTGCATCATAGATGATGATGACCCTACTTGTTTTCAGCAAGCTATCACGAGTGGTGACTCAGTGAAGTAGCTGGATGCCATGAGATCCGAAATGGAGTCTATGTACACCAACAAAGTATGGACTTTGGAAGTTGTACCCTCTGGGGTAAAACTCGTAGGGTGCAAATGGATCTTTAAGAGAAAGATCGGTGTAGATGGGCAGGTAGAGACCTATAAAGCAAGGATTGTAGCGAAAGGATTTCGCCAACGACCAGGATTGGACTATGACGAAACTTTCTCTCCTGTAGCCATGCTTAAATCCATTCGGATCCTACTTGCTATTGCTGCTCACTACGACTATGAAATCTGGCAGATGGACGTTAAAACTGTGTTTCTAAATGGTGATTTAGAAGAGTGCGTTTATATGGATCAGCCAGAGGACTTCTTTGATAGTGGGAGCAGTGAGAAAGAATGTAGGTTGCTTAAATTCATTTACGGATTAAAGCAGGAATCACGGAGTTGGAACATCTGTTTTGATGATGCGATCAAAGAGTTTGATTTCGTCAAAAATCTAGATGAACCTTGTATTTATAAGAAAATTGTAGGGAGTACTGTCACCTTCCTCATATTGTATGTGGATGACATTATCCTGATAGGAAATTATGTTCTTATGCTACAATCGGTCAAACTGTTCTTATCGCAAAGGTTCTCCATGAAGGACCTGGGTGATGCCTCGTATATTTTGGGCATTAAGATCTATAGAGATAGATCTAAAGGTTGTTGGGATTTTCCAAAACCAGGTACATTAACACCATCCTAAAGAAGTTTAGTATGGAAGATTCCAAGCGGGGAGCCTTACCCACTTGTCATGGAGTCACTCTCTCCAAGGACTTTTGCCCAAAGTCCGATGAAGAGAGAGCTAGCATGAGCATTATACCCTATGCTTCAGCCGTAGGATCTATAATGTATGCAATATTATATACTCGTCCTGATGTAGATTATGCACTAGGAGTAGTAAGCAGGTATCAATCCAACCCATGGGAGAAACACTGGACAGCTGTGAAGAACATTCTTAAGTACTTGCGAAGGACTAAAGAATTGTTCTTGGTGTATGGTAACAGGGATCTCCAAATGGAGGCCTTTACCGATTCGAGCTTCCAGAGTGATAAGGATGACATCAAATCTATCTCGGAGTTTGTATTTACCCTCAATGGATGGTCGGTTTGTTGGAAGAGTTCTAAACAAGATACCATTGCAAACTCAACGATGGAAGCTGAGTATATTGTTTCAAATGATGCTGCCAAGGAAGCCGTCTGGATGAGGAAGCTCATCTCAGAGCTAGGAGTGGTTCCAACCATTATTGATCCAATACCATTGTATTGTGATAATAATGGGTCTATGGAGTTGGCCAAAGAGCCCAGGTCCCATCAGCGATCCAGACACATCCTGAGGCGATATCATTTGATCCGGGAGATAGTTGATCGCCGCGAGATCGTGATTCGGAGAGTAGATACAAAAAATAACACTGCGGATCCACTCACCAAGGCCCTCCCATAACCGCAGCATGAGCGACTTTTTGAGATGTTGGGTATGAGATACGCCAATAATTGGGCATAGTGCAAGTGGGAGATTGTTGGATATATGTATGCCCTAGAGGCCATTATTTGATAGTGGATGTATTGACATGTATATATATATTCAGAGGACTTTCTTGCTCGACATGATAGTATGCTATATGGTTACTCTTTATCTTAACATGTTCACTTGATTGTGTATACTATTCATTTGGTACATGTTGATAAATGCTTTAGGGTATTTGCTTGACTGCTATGATTATGATGCAGATCATACTAGTGGGACATGTGTAGTTTATAAGTATATCCTTAAATGTTCCTAGTCGTGGGTGTATCGAGACAGGGCATCGATATTCCAGAGTAGACTAGCGTATACGTTTCTTGATCCATTTGATGGGCGATAGATTATCCCATATCAATTGGTGTTTGACATCAAAGATTGAATATGGGTGCTCAGTGGAGAATGGGTACACTGAACGGACTCGCCGAGAACTCCTATATGGTATTATATCTATCGTCGGATAGCAGTTCTCAGGTGACACTTATACAGGTTAATCTGTAGACCCGAGATCGTCATAGTGTCTTGTGTGTTCTCCCACTGTACTTTGATTTCCATCCTACCACGTCTCTGCTGAGTCGTGCAAACATGTGGCTTTTGGGTACAGTCCCGAGACACATGGATGCAATAAGCGATAGGAAGGGTTTCATCACTCCCGGTATTGGGGGTTGATGTTGCGCTATGCTCGATTGGCTATAACCGGAAGTCCCTGGCCAGGGCTGATCAGATTTACTGATAAGTGTTATCAGTAGTTTCTCGATCTGTTATAGGCCACACATCGGCATGACTTATTGAGTTATTGGGGTCGACGATACCATCCCTAGACTCGATATGCAGCATATCTGATGAAGAGACCGGACTGTACGGTAAGTGTTGCAGGTTGGCTCTACAGGAGTTTTGACAGGTTCGCTTGTTGTTCTTCTGTTCGCTCAATACCTGGGAGCCGTTACGTGCAGCTAGTACCGCTAACGGTTTGTGGGTATGTGATATGATCACTGCCTACTGCTAGCGTATTGATGAGTCTCAGAGTCCCACAAAGGGGTTTCCGAGCTCAGGCGAAATGATGTGGGGAGCATATGGGAATATGTGCAGGAGCTTGATTAAATACGAGTATATGATACCGTATTTTAATCTGGCATTTTCTATTGGTCAGGTCGTATGTAATATGATCGGATTATTAAATCAAGTGTTGATTTAATATGAATTGATCATTAGCTCATTATTATTAAATCCTTTCTTCTTTTGTATGCATGCATGTATGTATGTTTATATTGATATGTATGCACACATGCATGTTTACATGTGTCATGGTTGATGATACATTGGAGATGGCTATGCTAGACTCACATGGAAACATTTATGATATTTTAATTATTGAGTTAATGGAAATTAGGAATTAATGCATGGTTGATATTTTCTTTCTACACACTTCTTAAAATATCTTATGTAACCATGGTTTCATTTTTAATCCTCCACTAACTCAACTACTAAAAATATCTAGATATTTTGATGCCATAGTTAAGAGTGAGTGTGACTCTCTCGCTCTCATATTATTATTTTCTTGTGCTTATCTCTCTTGAACTCAAGCTAAGCCATTTCCATCTCCTTCTTCCTCCAAGCTCTCTACCTTTTTCTAGTGAGTGAAAGAGAAAGAAAAAGAAAGGTTCATTAGTGAGAAAAATACCCACTTCACCAAACTATATTAGTCTAGCCCACTAGTGTAGGTTGTTTGCATCACTTCTACTTAGATCAAGTGAAGCAAGGAACTCCGTGGTGGATCATCGTGGACTTCGAAGGTTTCAAGCGGACCCGTTCAAGCTTCGAGCAGAACCAAGGAGTCAAGGAGGAGAGGTCTACAAAGGTTGTATTTCTTTTCTCTTAGTGTTAGACACTTACTAGTATGCGATACTTGTTAGCTTTACCCTAATTCTCTAGTTCGATTCTAGGTTCGGTTTGGTTATCACCTTAGATTTTTTAAAGTTGCATGTTTGATGCTTGCTAAAACCTAGTGAGGGTGCTAAGCAATCCCAACATTAGGAATTTTGGTGACTAGAATTATGATTTTAGATCTAGATTTGGGACATGTCCCAATCCAGGTACTTAGAAAACATTCTAAAAGTATTTTATAATGGACGACTTCTGGCGTGGTGGTATACCCGCAGGTGATGGAGTCACCCTCTCTAAAGAGGTGTCTTTTAGACTGATGAGGGGAGGGTCTGGCATGAATGACATATCATTTGCTTAGTCAATTGAGTCAATCATGCTATGTCTTGTACAAAACCCGATAGATAATGTATCAGGGATTCTGGTGACTAGATTTATGGTTTTAGATCTATATTTAGGATGTTTCCCAATCAGGTATTTAGACAGCATTCTAAAAGTATTTTAACATGGACGTCTCCTGGCATGGTGGTGTACCCGCAGGTGATGGAATCATCCTCTCTAAAGAGATGTCTTTTAGACTGATGAGGAGAGAGACTGGCATGAATAACATATCATTTGCTTAGGCAATTGAGTCAATCATGCAATGTCTTGTACAAAACTAGATGTTTCTTATACACTTGCTGTAGCAATACGATATTAATCCAATCCTGGAGAAACAAAGGGAAGCTATTATGAACATAAGAGAATGTTCTTGGTATAAGGTAACGGCAGCCTTCTTTGGGAGGTGGTTATCGGTTAAGGCTTCCAAGGTGACTTAGATGACAGAGATGCTGTCTGAGTTTTAAGTTTATCCTCTTCTGAGAATCAATATATTGGATAGTGTTCCAATGTGGATACTGAGGTAATCATGGTGCAGTATGCTGGTTATGACTTAACAGAGGATACAGCCCAAGAAGTTTGTTGGATGGAGTTGTTCATTGATGAACTTGGTCCCATCAAGTATCCAGACAAATTCCTGAGGTGGGGTATCGCTTAGTTTGGGAGATTGTTGATATCCGCAAAGTTGAGATATAGAGAGATGAATTTGGAACATTATAGCGGATTCACTCACTAAGACTGTTTCTCGAACACATTAAGTTTCACAAACATATTTTGCGAAACTGATTAGTAGAGAAGTTGGGTATTCGGTAGCACACGAGCTTTGGGTATGCGATACTGCAATAATTGTCTTTAAGTGCAAGTGGAAGAATGTTGGATATAGTGCCCTTAAGGCAATTACTATGATTGCAAATAGGCGATTATGATAATTGAGGGAGAATCTATACAGGTAGAACAGTCTTACTCGAAATGATAGTATGTTGTCTAGTTTATCTTCATCATTGATGAAGCCCATAAGATTCTTGCTTGACTAGGAGCATTATGATGGTGATCATATACGTGGGAGCTGGGTTGTCCATAAGCACATCCTTAAATGTTCCTAGTCGTGGGAGTATCGAGAATGAGCATCGATATTCCGGAGTAGACTAGTGTATACGTTTCTAGACCCCGACGACGGGTGGTGGCTGGTCTCACAAGCCATTGGTGTTTTGTCACCTAAGATAGTATACAGGTGCTCATTGGAGGTGAGTACACCGGACGGACTCGCCGAGAACTTCTAGATGGTATTATATCTATTTTCAGATGGAAGTTCTCAGGTGGCATGAATATAGGTTAGTCCTTTGACCTGAGATTGTCATTTTTCTCGTGTGAGTTCCCACTGTACTTTGATTACTACCCTACCATGGCTCAAAGGAGTCGTGGAAATAGGTTTTAGTTGGGTACAGTCCCGAGCCACATGGAGGCAGTGGTCGATTGTCAGGGATTCATCTCTCCTGGTATTAAGAGTCGATGTCGCGCTGTGTTCAGTTGGCTATGGTGAATGAGATTTACTGATAGTTAATCAGTAGTATTTCTGTTGGTGATGAGCTTAACTCAGACACGACTTATCGGATTAGTAGGGGGTCTGACGTTATCCACCCTCTAGACCTGATATACGATACTCTTAGATGAAGAGACTAGACTGTACGGAGATTGTCACATTCAGGTTCAGTAAGGTAAGGATGTACTTGATTGTCGACCCCTATTTAGGCAAATACCTGGGTAGCCATTACGTACAGCTAGTGCCGCTGACGTGCTTGTGGTTAAACCCACTGCCAGCGTATTGTCGAGTCTTTAGAGTCCCACACAGAGGGTTTTCCTAGTTTGGGCGATAGATGTAGGAGCCGTACGTTGGTACGAGTAGGGATCCTATTAAATACGTGTATGGGATACACGGACTTTAATCGGACGGTTGATAATACTAGCCGGCTTAGGATTAAACCGGATTATTAAATCAGGTTTTGATTTAATAATATATATATATATATATTAGTATTATTGTTCACTATTCATTCTCACTTTGGTGCTCTGTATTTTTATACAGATAAGTGTATATGTAGCGATACATATACCGGGTGAAGTATTCCATATTTATATGAGAATACTTCTAGAATGACACCTCATATTTGATTTTCTTTTTAGAAAATTAAATGGAAATGAGGTGGAGGGTGAGGTGGCATGAAGCATAGTTGTGCATGCAGAAAGGTATGGTTTTGGTTTTAATGATGAAATGATTTGTGTGCACTATTGATGCATGGTTGTAAATAGAAGCCATTCACTTTCTACACTTGGTTTTTTCCACATCCTTGTTCATACTTCATGTGAGATACTCTCGCAATACTTAACCATTTTTTCCTGACCTCTCCTTCTTCTTGCTCTCTTGAGCATGGTTATAGAGAGAAATAATTAGTAGAAAAATTCCTCCATCACCCACGATCTATTCTTAGCAAGTTCGGAGCGTCGGTCGGAGCCTTTACCAGTTTCACTCGGGTGGATCTTCTTTGGCAAGGGTGGTCGCCTTTCAAACACGTTCCTAGTGTCTACGAGCTTGGAGGGGTCTTCCACAATTAGGTGGATACGCGTCGAAAGTTGTATTTTCCATACTCTTGCATATTATGGTTTTGCTAGTTTAGATGTTTGGATCGAATTCTTGGGTATGAGTGTTTTGTGCTTACATAACAAATTTGTTATCGCTTCCGTCTTGGCCGCGGCTTCCGCGGCGCGAGCACCTAACACCAACATGGTATCAGAGCCTCCCAAACACCTTAAACTAGTAGTAGACGATGCTTTAGATTAAAAACTGAAAAACTCCAATTTTCAAAACCCGTTATCCGTTCGAAAAAGTTTTGGTCTCTGGATTTTTTTAAACAAGTGCAGAGGCTTACTCTTGATATGACTATGACACACGATGAAAACGAGGCGAAACCACCAAGACAAAACCGCCAAAATCCCTATTTCTGGTGGTTTACTGTTCACCTCTTGTCCTCGTTTTCACCCAGTGTCTTGGGTTTTAGAAATTGATTTTTATGGTCTTGATTGTTTTGCCCCAGATTTCAGTTGGTGTTATCTTTGCTTTGGGGAACTCTGAAGTTTTAGAACTCAAAACTTTTGCATTGTTGATATCTGTGATGTGATATATATGTTGTTGAACGTCGTCTAATTGCTATATGTTCATTTAGACGAGGTTGCACACATTGTGGTGTTACTTGTTTCTGTGGTTATATATATCTCGTTATGGTTCAGTCGGATTGTCATGTTGGATAGCCCCTAGTGCGATGTTGCTTGTACAGTTTTGATTCAGTTTGTATATTCATTATTGCGGGACGAGCGTCCGATATGTGGACTCCCATCGATGGTCAGTTTATATATTCTTTTATTGGGGCACGGCCGGGTCGATGTCGATGTCGCCAATTGTCTATATATATATAGAGAGAGAGAGAGAGAGAAAGAATAATGGGAATTTCCTCCTATGGCGTCGAGAAAGTACGCCCTCCGTCGTATTTTCCGATGATCGGCACCCATCATCTTCATCGTTATCATCTAAGATTGGGGTAGCAGGACTTGAACCTGCGACCATTAGGTTAAAAGCCCAATGCTCACCAAATTTCATGTGATTCTACAACTTTTTCACCGTTGAATTAGTGGGCGTTCAAAATTAATGGTTTACCGACAATAGAACTCTTTACATTGATAAATCAATGGTGAAAAGGTTGTAAACTCACATGAAATTTGGCGTACCCACATCTTAGATGATAACGATGAAGATGATGCATTCCGATCGTCTGAAAACACGATGGAGAGTGTGTGTTTTCGACGCCATATGAGAAAATTCCCTCCTATGGCATCTTTCCTCCATTATTCTCATACACACACACACACACGGATTACCCCGTGGAGGGGTGCTCAAATAGCCTGGTTCTAGAAGGCAACGGACCCGCATCTCATGGCGTTGAGATCGAGGGGGCCTTACTTTAGAATTGGCGGGCTATTCGCCGCACTCGTAGGGGGTATAGGATGACCCATGGAGGGGTTCTTAAGTTATCGGAGTCCGTGAGGTGCTGGGTGGCCCATTCACTTCATTGATTGGGGTTTCCTCACTTCCGGGATTGGTGGGTAACTTTCCACACTCGTAGGGATCTAGGTTCTTCATTGCACAGGCTATCCATACAACCAGAGAACGTCGAGTTTCATTTGCGGCTCAAATAAAACCCGGGGCTCCTAGATTATCCGCTATTCCATTTTCCTTATCGTTGTTCTGTGATGTTGCTTATATCATGCCTGGGACTAATGGTTATATATATATATATATATATATATATATATATATATATATACTAGTATATATTATATATGTTTTTCATCCACACTAGTAAAGCCCCCACTCTGCCGTTAGTTAATTAATCTAACGGTGCATGACGGAGCCCCGTGGAGAATGCGGATGGTATATACGTACATTTTATTTTCGTTCTTTCCTGGTGTGATAGAACTTAAAATGATGGGAACGTATTATCAGAATAATGCAAGGAAAATAAACCCAAATGATGTTGTCGGAACCAATTTTTATAACTACTCGGTTTTCTCCAAAACTCATAGTCATATTCTTTTACTTTGCATAGAGGTATTCGGTTAAGAATATCCTGCACCTCATTCTACGAGGGAGGAGCCTTGATCCATTCACTGGGAGTTCGAACTTAAGCAAAGGTTTATATTACTAATTTTAAAAGGAGGAGCTTAAACCACTCCATTTCAAAGCCACTCGAGTTCCTTCAACGATATCATGTTCATTACGTTAAACGTTTTTCGCTAAAAACCAGTCGTAGCCCTCCGCCATTTCTTATAAGTATCACCGAGTATTCTTGCTATGTATGTTGGCCTACGTCAAGACATAGTGAATGGTAACCGGGTAATACTTGTTTTCTGCATAGATATGCGATTATTTAGGACAGTCGTACAGTTATTTTGGCCTACGTCAAGTACTTGTACGGGTGAGTCTAAATTAATTCAGGATAATGACAGGTTGAACTTGACTAACGACTTATGATATGTTGGCCTATGTCAAGGTCATAAGCGTTAAGGGAAAAAACCATATCGGGAGTTTCAAATATACGGTAAACTTGTCATGTTTGCGCATACCTTTTGGAGTGTGGTAATTTTGGTCGGCTTCCGTCGGTTTTCACACATTGATAGTTGGGTCCCGATTCCCACTGATGAGTAGATATTACTCATCGGAAGATTTTCACTTCACAACTAGCTAACCTATTAGGTATCTAGAAAGTGTTAACGAGCTTACGCCTCTGCGGAAACATGGTTATTTAATTAGGTCCGTGCGAAAGCATGGGGGACCTCCTTCGGAGTACCAACACTGGCTTGGCTGAATGGTTAGCGAACTTGTAAAGTGCATATGATTCCGAATAGTTCTCCTTTTAGGGTTTGAAGGAGAATTCGAGGAAACGGTGGGAGCTATCCTGATTAGATAAAGTGATAACCAATCTAATCTTGATAGAGTACGCGCTGAGTGTTTCTTTTCTCTCTCCAGTACATCAACCCATGACTTACTTTAAACTAAAACTCATGAACCAAATTAACCGAACCTTCTTACACACTTAGGCTTTGGATTGTCATGATTCACGATAAAGTCGCATATTTCCCTGCTACTCCTACTCCCCCCTTTACATTTCTTCAGAACGCTTCATATGACTACGATGATTCATATTGTTTAGAATGGCCATCGTATAGTTACATACGAACTCGAAGAAGTTATTTCAGTCGAGAATGGCCACTGGTTCTGAAGAAATTGAATAGGATTATTCGGTTGTCTATTCCCTTTACCTTCTCTCAGGTTGCGAGAGCTCCTTGTACTAGGAGAGTACACATGTTACGCTTATGGATAGTCTTCTTCCAAACCTTAGGTTGGTGCCGAAAGATAGGGAAGGAAGAAAATCAATTATTATAAGTGTGGTGTACAGAAGGTAAGATGTAGAGACATATAAACGGATTGAAGTGATGGCAAAGAAAATTGCGACTGCTGTAATGAATCTGAATAATGGAATATGCATTATTAGGAATACCTGGCCACCCTCTTGAAATATTTTCGTGTTTCAGTATTTCTGTATACTTGTAAAAGAGAACTGTTTTCCCAACTAATTCTGACTCCAGGGTATGTATTTACCGGATTTGGATCTCACATCAGTACGGTGTTACAGATGCTGAGTAGGAGTAGAATATTGGGAAATGGGCAATTTGATCCTCAATGTCGGAATTCGTTGTAATTGGTGGTATTGGATTAAATCGCCTGGCTTTACTTAACGACAAATATTTGGTTTCGAATAACCTTTGTTATCCATAAAATTTTAAAATGAAATATTTGTACCTTTATTTTATAAAGTGAGATATACATTTTTGAAAATTGTGTTATAAACATTTACCTTTATCAGTTGAGGATAAGGCAAGGTGTATTGAATAACGGTGTAAGACATTCTCGACCAAAATACAGTTTTCAATTTACAAAACATAGAATTTGAGTTAGCATACTCTTGGGACTTATACATGAAAATGTATGTTGTCCAGTATCTTTCGGGACAAAGGGTTGGCACTCTTGCTTTATTCAGATTTACCTATGAGTTCTCTGGTTTTAGACACACATTCGTTGTAATGCAGGGTCTAAAATTTTGAAAAGTTTATAGGTATAAGAATAAAATAGAGAACCATATGTTGGAAGTATAAGGATTTTTCGAGATGATCGAAGATGTAGATACTAATGCTAGGTATTCCGTCATAGTAATATTGAGAACATGATTCTCTCGCAGGTTGCTCATCCATGGGTGCGCTCCTTGATGAGTAATGTTGTATTGGCATTTTTCCATTTGGGGTATGCACTGGAAACATCTGCATAACATTTGAATTTAGTTCCATCTAAATTAGTGCCTTAATTCTATTTGAACATAGAATGGTTACATATCTTGAGGTTGTTGAGATATGGAGTTATCCGGTTTCTGTTTAAAAGCAGAATCCGGACAAACTCAAGGTTCGCTTCGGTAATAGTGGTTTATGGATTATCCTAAGCATTCGCTAGGATTTTGTTTCTACCATTTTCAAAATCAATAGTTACATTGTTTTTGACTCGCCGCCTTTTTATAAAAGGAATATTTTTGCAAAAGAAAATAGTGGGAGTATGATAGAATTGGAAGTGATCCCAGAACCACAAACGGTTACCGAAAAATTAGTAGAACCTAAGGATTCAATTGGACTTGAAAAACCATTAGCCACTCCACAGATTAAGTAGGTGACATAAGCCACCCGAGAGGTATTTCTGTTTTCTCGTAGACGGTGACAGGGAGGTCACATCATGATAATGATGGACCTACTAGTTATCAGTAGGTCATAAGAAGTGGTAAATTCGAGGTGGCCAGATGCTTCATATCCAAGATGGACTCTACGCACTTCAGCAAATTATGGATTTTGGACTTTGCTGGATGCTCCTGAAAAGGTAAAACCCATTAGGAGTAAATAGATCTTTCGAGATCTGTGCAGGTGGAAAGGTACTAACCTAATAAGGCTAGACTTGTTGTAAAAAGTATTCATCAAATACCCATTGTGGATGGTGATGAGACTTTTTAATTCAGTATTTATGCTGAAGTCCATACGGATATGACTTGGCATTGCTGCTCTTGACTATGATATCTGGCAGGTGGATGACTATAACGTCATTCCAAATGGGAATTTAGAAGTGAACATGTATATGACTCTGCCAAAAGGTTATCGTAGTCAGTGGGAGCAGCGGAAGGTGTGCAAGTTTCTTATGTCTATTCGTACACTAAAGCATGAATAGCGGAGATGGATCATCTATTTTGATGTAACAGTCAAGATGATTGATTTCATCAAAACAATTGATGAACCTAGTAAGAAAGATGTAAGGAGTACTGTCCTAGGATTTAGATGACATACTCCAGATAGGAAGTAATATTCATATACTACAACCGGTCAAACTTTGGTTATCACATAGTGTTTTCTCTACATTAGATATGGATAATATATCAGGAATTCTGGTGACTAGATCTATGGTTTTAGATCTAGATTTGGGACGTGTCCCAATCCATGTACTTAGAAAACATTCTAAAAGTTTTTTATAATGGACGACTTCTGGCGTGGTGGTGTACCCGCAGGTGATAGAGCACCCTCTCTAAAGAGATGTCTTTTAGACTGATGAGAAGAGGGACTGACATGAATGACATATCATTTGCTTAGGCAATTGAGTCAATCATGCTATATCTTGTATAAAACCAGATGGATAATGTATCAGGGATTCTGGTGACTATATTTATGATTTTAGATCTAGATCTAGGAAGTTTCCTAATCGGGTATTTAGACAGCATTCTAAAAGTATTTTAGCATGGACGTCTCCTGGCGAGATGGTGTACCCGCGGGTGATGGAATCATCCTCTCTAAAGAAATGTATTCTAGACTGATGAGGAGAGCGACTGGCATGAATAACATATCATTTGCTTAGGCAATTGAATCAATCATGCAATGTCTTGTACGAACCCAGATGTTGGTTATACACTTGCTGTAGCAAGACGATATTAATCCAATACTGAAGAAACAAAGGGAAGCTATTATAAACATAAGAGGATGTTCTTGGTATAAGGTAGCGGCAGCCTTCTTTGGGAAGCGGTTATCGGTTCAGGCTTCCAAGGTGACCTAGATGACTGAGATGTTGTCCGAGTTTTGAGTTTAGCCTCTTCTGAGAATCGGTATATTGGATAGTGTTCCAATAGGGATAATGAGGTAATCATGGTGCTGGTTATGACTCAACAGAGGATACAACCTAAGAAGTTTGTTGGATGGAGTTGTTCATTGATGAACTTGGTCCCATCAAGTATCCAGACAAATTCCTGAGGCGGGGTGTCGCTTAGTTTGGGAGATTGTTGATATACGCAAAGTTGAGATATAGAGAGATGAATTTGGAACATTATAGAGGATCCACTCACTAAGATTGTTTCTCGAACACATTAAGTTTCACAAACATATTTTGTTAAACTGATTAGTAGAGAAGTTGGGTATTCGGTAGCACACGAGCTATGGGTATGCGATACTGCAATAATTGGCTTTAAGTGCAAGTGGAAGAATGTTGGATATAGTGCCCTTAAGGAAATTACTATGATTGCAAGTAGGCAATTATGATAATTGAGAGAGAATCTATACAGGTAGAACAGTCTTACTCTAAATGATAGTATGTTGTCTGGTTTATCTTCATCATTGATGAAGCCCATAGGATTCTTGCTTGACTAGGAGCATTATGATGGTGATTATATACGTGGGAGCTGGGTTGTCCATAAGCACATCCTTAAATGTCCCTAGTCGTGGGAGTATCGAGAATGAGCATCGATATTCCGGAGTAGACTAGTGTATACGTTTCTAGACCCCAATGACGGGTGGTGGCCGGTCTCACAATCCATTGGTGTTTTGTCACCTAAGATAGTATACAAGTGCTCATTGGAGGTGAGTACGCCGGACGGACTCGCCAAGAACTTCTAGATGGTATTATATCTATTTTCAGATGGAAGTTCTCAGGTGGCATGAGTACAGGTTAGTCCTTTGACCTGAGATCGTCATTTTTCTCGTGTGAGTTTCTACTGTACTTTGATTACTACCCTATCACGGCTCAAAGGATTCTTGCAAACAGGTTTTAGTTGGGTACAGTCCTGAGCCACATGGAGGCAGTGGTCGATTGTCAGGGATTCGTCTCTCCTGGTATTAGGAGTCGATGTCGTGCTGTGTTCAGTTGGCTATCACCCTAAATCCGTGGCCATAATGAATGAAATTTACTGATAGTTGATCGCTAGTATCTCTATTGGTGATGAGCTTAACTCAGACACGACTTATCGGATTAGTAGGGGTCTGACGCTATCCATCCCCTAAACCCGATATGCGATACTCTTAGACGAAAATACTGGACTGTACGAGGATTGTCGCATTTAAGTTCAGTAAGGTAAGGACGTACTTGATTGTCGACCTTTCTTTTGGCAAGTACCTAGGTAGCCATTACGTACGGCTAGTACCGTTGACATGCTTGTGGTTAAACCCACTGCCATTGTATTGCCGAGTCTTTAGAGTCCCACACAGAGGGTTTTCCCGGTTCAGGCGATAGATGTGTAACATTTTGGAAAATCTTAAATATTAATTTATAATTTTAAATATGAATTCAAATAAAGTTTGCAAAGTGATATCACATACGACTTTTGGTATCAGAATTATATCCGTAAAAATGTGGTTATTTCGGTAAAATGCGAATAAAGGTGTGTAATGTAATAAAAATGATATTTTAATTAGTTTAACATGACATTGTATTTGTCATTAAGAAAATGATAATTAAGTGATAGATTTATCATTTCATATCTTTTATGTCATATGGATTTGGATTTATAATATGAAAGTTTTCTTTATTGTTTTATTCCTTTTAATCATGGATGGCATATGATATTCTATGCTAACCTTCACAAAACACCTCATCTTCACCATGCTCAACTCTTTCCACCTCCTCCTTCATAACTTTCCACCTCCTTCTTCAAGTTTAACACCTCCTCCTTGCATGAATGCACCATGCTTCCTTATGGTGACACCTCCTATTTCCTCCATGCCACCTCCACCTCTCAACCTCCACCTAATGCTTTCTCTACATACATCCTCACCCCAATTACACATATTCTTTCTTCTTATCTCAACTGAACAATACACTTCTTCAGCCCCAAACCAAGAAAATTTCGAAGTGTTCATATCAAAAGAAAGAGAGCAATGATTTCCTTTATCAAGTGTACCCTTCATCAAACTCAATACACTACAACCCTTAGATGATTCCATCATAGGATTCTTGAGCTGGTGTTCTTTTGTGAAACATCTCTATAGGTATAATTCATTTTCATCTTTGCAAGTTCAGTACAATTCCATATCTGTTTTAGTGTGCAGTTTAGGAAAACAGTGTATTTTGTGATGTTAAGCCTATTGTAAATGAATCTGGAACCATTAGATATAATTACTAGAAAAACTAGTAAGACCAAAAGTATAATAAGAACACTAGGAGAATTCACTTAAAGCTCGAACCCCAAAGTCCACACTTGAACCGGCGACACCCATCATTTCTCTGAGCTCGCCGGCCCCCTAGGGATTTTGGTGTTGAATTTTGTTCTGTAGGCTTATCTTGGTATTTTGTAAGTTACCGTGTTGTTTGATTTTTCCCAATAATTACACAGTAAAATCTGGGAACGTTTTATTAATGGTTTTACCAAATTTCAGATATTTACGATACGGTGTTTTCGTATTTTGAACTGCAACTGAACCGTTAACGTTTATACGTTAACAACAGGTTTATATGGTCGTTTTGGGTTAAGTATTCTGTAGATTCTAACCTATGGATGCCTATCTTGTTGTTTTGAGATTTGATATGATATTTACATCTATGTGATTTTAAATACGATTATAGGTACGATTTCGAGAATTTCTGAGACGGAGTTGGCGGACATAGCAGCGCGGATTTCAGCGAGCTCAACGAGTTGGTGAGTAGATTTACATCTACGGGGGAAATCGGGTGGATGGCGTATAGCACCCCCGCAACCTTATAAATAGTATTATGATATCTAGTTAGTTTAGTATTTATTCATGATATTGATATAGTATCGCATCTAGTGTTTTCTTCATTTGCATATATTTTCATACATAGTTTTAAATGAGATACGTACGTGATGTTAGATCCGTACGATATGGATATGGTTTGATGGATTTTTACGAGCGATCATGCCGTACTTTAGATGATACAGATACAGTGATACGATGGGGTATTATACAAGAAATTTTACGTATTGGAAATGATGAGATTCGTATGCCGAATAACGGCCAAGTTTTCCTTTGAACTCGTAGAGTTAGATTATATTCCGTTTTAGGATGTAATACTTGTGTGAGCTATATTCTTTTAAAAACTACGAATCGTTTCTCTTTTAATGATAAAATGCAAAGTTGCGGTGCCAATTTCCAAAGCAAATATCTATTTTAACCGAAGGCAGCTTCCTTATTTCAAAACCAACGTTTCGTTCCATTTTCAAAGATAATAGTATAACTCATAACAAGTAATTACAGTTATTAGTTACGCTTAGATTTACTTTACATGTTTGCGTTATATTTATCGATAGTATACGTTTCTGTAATACGAACACTCTGATAGAACACTGCACAATTACCAATGAGTACAATGTTGCACAAGCACGTACCTATATGTTATATTACACCTCATTGGTACTGTCATGTCACTGTAGAACCGTTCTGTTATATAATGCGTATGTATATATGTTAATATGAAAAAGTTATTACACCGTAGAACACTTGCACAAATACTAATGATTGCCATGTTGCATGAGCACAGACGCGTATGCTACACTACACATCATTAGTAGTGCCATGCCACAATAGAATTGATATCATTATGCTTATATGATTTAATTACGCAGTCTTTCTTTATTACCTGTTGTATTTGATTCTTATGGATTTTCTGGATATTTTACTCCTGATGATATATATCGGTGGTATGGGACACTGTTATATATGTATATATATAATATATCATCAGAATGATCTATGCAAGTATTCTCATTCTTTACTTGATATTTTTGTATATGATGAGTTGGCGTCCACCATGAGCTTTATGTTTTCTGATTGTTTTATTCCGACCTGAGTGGGGGGGCTATACGGTTTCAGACTTGTTACTTATCCAGACTGAGTGGGGGGGCTATACAGTTGGATACATGGCGGACCCGGTCGAGACCAAGGGGCAGGATAGCCGCATGTTAGGCGGAGAGCCTAGAGAGGATACTCGATACCGGAGATAGAGATGAGCACGGTAGATATCCCGGGGATATTGATCGGGGTTCGATTGGACACGGCTGATATCCAGGGAATACTGACCGGCGCCAGGGATATCGGGTGACAATCATCTGTTGAGATGGTGTCGACGATATCTGCATTTGCGTGTCGGTGTTGGACACAAGGGATTTGAGGATTTATGTGTCGGTGTTGGACACAAAATATTTCTGATTTCGGTTGTCGATGCTGGACATCCATATATATTGATATATTGTTATCATGAGATATACAGTAGATTTTGTTTTTTGTGGCCGACCAGGCCTGATCCGGGGGACAGTACCCATATATAATTGTACGGGCATTCATATACATAAAAAGGATTTCAAAATCGAGCTATAGCCTCATTATTTTGACGTGTCTGAGATGACACTAGAATCTTTTAAATTGAAAACCTCTTAACACTATTCATTGAAATAGCAGGACGTATATCTTAAATAAGATATCTATTATATTTCATACTATCACGTCTGCTTTATTGCCGTGACATATCTATTCCGCGGCTATTTTAAAGAAGAGGTTTATATATATATATTTTTTCGGTTACATTGGGCGTATACCTAGATACAGGTCATTTGCATTTGATATATTCTACTAGGGATTGTATGATAGTTAGTGTTGTATTATGATATATTCGCATATCATATTATATTAGTACATATTATGATAGTACTATACTTATGACCTAGGTATCGTCGTGCATTTCAATTTCTACCTTTATATGTACTTTTATTCACTAAGTTGGCAACTCATCCCCATTGTGCCACAGTTTCTTGCAGGTTTTGCCGCTTGGATTATCAGCGGCTCGGCACTCATTCTTTTCGGTGATTGATTGGTAAGTGGGTTACTATTGTATCGTACTCACACTTGATTATTCATATATTCATGTATCTAGTAAAACTCCATCAACTTTGAAATGGTATATTGTGGACTTAGAAGCAAGACTTGGAGTTTGTGTGTTGTGGTGTCGCACTCATTGGAGTCGACCAGTTTAGATTGTTGATTTTGTTTCGCTTTTCTTTTCTTCTCCATTGTGCGTCGTATATTGTTTGTTTGGTTGCTCCATTGTTTGGGCATGGAAGCTAGCTCTTGTTGGGATGCTATTTATATTATTATGCTGTATCGGGTTATACAAAAATGCAAAGGAGGTGCTGTCGAATTTCAAAACGTCATAGATGTTTTTCAAACATACTTAGTTAAACTTAAATATTATTTTAAACTGATTCCATCTGATGACAATTTTAAACTTCACCTCTAATATTTTCAAAAGGGTTTAGATTCCGGGTTTCGGCTTACTTGAACCACGTCGACGTCTTTAGATGTCACGTGATTTGAGTGCCGGTCACGTGCCACATTTAGGTCGTGAAAATGTTGGTATCAGAGCATTTGGTTTAACCTTTGTTCGAGTCTAGGTTGGCTATATGGGATCTAGGCATGCACTTTGTTACCTGAACTTACCTTATAGGACTTAGACTTAACTTTGGGGGTCTTATACCCGAACTTTCGTTATATAGGATGACCTTGGTTGATGGAGTAGGTACTAAGTAAAGTGGCGTACCGTACATATGTTCCGCGGCATATTTACGATATGATACTCCGCCAAGTTACCTTAGGATATATATCTTGAGATTTTCCTTCTATTCATTCCGTTGATCAATCCTCGTCAATGCATGTTGATTGTTCCGGCCACCATGTTTATGGAACCCGAGAGTGTTGCGATTAGAGATACAGTCAGAGCAGACTTGTCTGGGACAAGGACTGGCCAGGCTGACTTTCCGGTAATATAGAGACATGTCGTTTATTGATATTGATCGAGTTCTAATATTGAAGCGAGTTTCTTCGGGATCCACACCAGATGGTCGAGTCATTGCTAGAGATCAGCTGGACTTGAGGCGTGATGTTTTCCCCTCTCCGAAGATCGTGGTGTAACGTACTGTCCAAACAGCGGTACCAATCATTGCAGAGGTTATCGAGATATTGCTCCCAGAGTTCACGAAGTTAATGGTTGACGATGTTTACAAGGGTAGACGGATCAGAAGGATTCATAGCCATTCAGATGCAGGATGGTTAGGACTTTTAATCCATTATGGCGCTCCGATACGAGATCGGTGAAATTTATTACCTTCTTCCGATGGATCTTGCTCAGACCTGATGCAAGTCGCTCAAGAAAGTGTTCGTGCGGTAAGTTTTCCTCCGACGAATTGGGACTAGTTTTCGAAGGTGAACTTGCCAGATTCTTCTACAGGGTATCAGAGATACCGGATTCGTGTTTTTGGAAGTCTTGTAAGGCTCCGGGCATGGTCATAATCGAGTATGACTTGCAACTCGCTGGATAATCGAGATACGCTCCTTAAGTGGTTGATACTCGAAATTTATGGAACAGGAGATTGGTGCGAAGTTTCAGTGGACAGTTGTCCTTCACCGTTGATATTGAAGATTTGATGCATATACTGAGAAGCGTACAACTACACTTTCAGGAGGAAATAAGAAAGGAATGACAGTTGTTACTAAAGAGTAAGTGGATTCAGTAATGAGTGCTAGTTCTGGGCAGGCTGGATAGCTAAGGTCAGCAGGAGACCTGAAGGAGTTCTTTCTAGAAGTTGATAATAAGTAAGATTGGACCCAGAATCAGTTGTTAGCAAACCCGCAGAGATTAGAGATTGCTGTTATCAACATGTTGTGTTACGAGAAACTGGACTACTGGCCAAGGAGATGTGGTGAGATGTATCAGCAGTAGGATTGATTGTGTCGTTGCTCCTCACCGGACGATTGTATGAATAGACCTTGACGTTAGAGATCCACAAGAAGAACAAGAATTCAGAGATAGAAAACGTTAGAATGTGGCAGACGGCAAGTAGTAATCCTTGCTATGCCAATTCCGGTGATATAAACACCTTCCGACTTTGAAGAGGATAGGCTTCGATGTCCTTTGAGTTCGATTTGCGATTTTATGATATAAAACATTTCATTTTCAACATTGAAGAACGGAAAACTCAACGTTCGTTATTTGACATATGTATTTTGAGGATTTGTGGGTCATATGAGGTTTTGTGCACACCAGGTGCACTTGTTGAGATTTTCGTGCAAGGTGACTACACTCGATTGGAGTGTTATGTACACCAGATGCACTACACTGATGTTTCCGTGCACATCAGATGAACATGGTTAAGAGATTTTATATATATATATATATATATATACCCTAGGTATATTTGGTTTTTGATTTTGTGCACTCTGATGCACTTGATTTTGATTTTGTGCACACCGATGCACTTGATACTATTTTGTACACCTTTGTTCCATGCACAGTAGATGCAGTGGATATCGTTTCGTGCACGCCTGTTGCACTTAGCGCTATTTTGTTTTCATGCACACCGTATCGTGTGGTTTGAGAATTGCATGCAAACCCATTATGGTTGATTTTGTTTTCGTGCTTTGCACTTAATAGGATATGTTATAGATTTGATTTATGTAAATTTTTCGCTTGGTCGTGTGCACCAATATTGCACTACGATTATGGCATTGATTGTGTACTTAGGATACACAACGGTTTTCGTATTCGGCAAAGTGCATCATAACTGGAGTAATTCTCATAGCAACCGCTAGAGTTACAGTTATGAGAAATTGTATCTTTTTGAGTTTTCACGCACACGGTTGCGTTATGATACGTTTTAGCTCATATGGGACTTTGGAGTTTCGTTATATCGAGCGGATTATATGTTTTAAATTGGAACCCCGGAAAATTGTTTTGAATTTGAGCAGATTGGATTAAGAAAAATGTTTTAAGAAGGGGTTTAATTTAAATTCGAAGACCGAATTTCTTTAAGGGGGAGAGACTGTAACATTTTGGAAAATTTTAAATATTAATTTATAATTTTAAATATGAATTCAAATAAAGTTTGCAAAGTGATATCACATATGACTTTTGGTATCGGAATTATATCCGTAAAAATGTGGTTATTTCGGTAAAATGCGAATAAAGGTGTGTGATGTAATAAAAATGATATTTTAATTATTTTAACATGACATTGTATTTGACATTAAGCAAATGATAATTAAGTGATAGATTTATCATTTCATATCTTTTATGTCATATGAATTTGGATTTATAATATGAAAGTTTTCTTTATTGTTATATTTCTTTTAATCATGGATGACATATGATATTCTATGCTAACCTTCACAAAACACCTCATCTTCACCATGCTCAACTCTTTCCACCTCCTCCTTCATAACTTTCCACCTCGTTCTTCAAATTTAGCACCTCCTCTTTGCATGAATGCACCATGCTTCCTCATCTTTCCTCCATGCCACCTCCACCTCTCAACCTCCATCTCATTCTTTCTCTACATACATACTCACCCCAATTACACATATTCTTTCTTCTTATCTCAACTGAACAATACACTTCTTCAGCCCCAAATCAAGAAAATTTCTAAGTGTTCATATCAAAAGAAAGAGAGCAATGATTTCCTTCATCAAGTGTACCCTTCATCAAACTCAATACACTACAACCCTTAGATGATTCCATCATAAGATTCTTGCGCTGGTGTTCTTTTATGAATCATCTCCATAGGTATAATTCATTTTCATCTTTGCAAGTTCAGTACAATTCCATATCTGTTTTAGTGTGCAGTTTAGGAAAACAGTGTATTTTGTGATGTTAAGCCTACTGTAAATGAATCTGGAACCATTAGGTATAATTACTAGAAAAACTAGCAAGACCAAAAGTATAATAAGAACACTAGGAGACTTCACTTAAAGCCCGAACCCCAAAGTCCACACTTGAACCGGCGACACCCATCATTTGTCCGAGCTCGCCGCCCCCTAGGGATTTTGGTGTTGAATTTTGTTCTTTAGGCTTATCTTGGTATTATGTAAGTTACTGCGTTGTTTGATTTTTCCCAATAATTATACAGTAAAATCTGGGAACGTTTTAATAATGGTTTTACCAAATTTCAGATTTACGATACGGAGTTTTCTTATTTTGAACTGCAACTGAACCGTTAACGTTTATACGTTAACAACATATTTATATTGTCATTTTTGGGTTAAGTATTTTGTAGGTTCTAACCTATGCGTGCCTATCTCGTTGTTTTGAGTTTTGATATAATATTTACATCGATGTGATTTTAAATACGATTATAGGTACGATTTCGAGGATTTCCGAGACGGAGTTGGCGGACATAGCAGCCTGGATTTCAGCGAGCTCAACGAGTTGGTGAGTAGATTTACATCTACGGGGGAAATCGGGTGGATGGCGTATAGCACCCCCGCAACCTTATAAATAGTATTATGATATCTAGTTAGTTTAGTATTTATTCAAGATATTGATATAGTATCGCATCTAGTATTTTCTTCATTTGCATATAGTTTCATACATAGTTTTAAATGAGATATGTACGTGATGTTAGATCCGTACGATGTGGATATGGTTTGATGGATTTGTACGGGAATCATGTCGTACTTTAGATGATACAGATACAGTGATACGATGGGGTATTATACAAGAAATTTTACGTATTGGAAATGATGAGATTCGTATACCGAATAACGGCCAAGTTTTCCTTTGAACTCGTAGAGTTAGATTATATTCCGTTTTATGATGTAATATTTGTGTGAGCTATATTCTTTTAAAAACAACAATTCGTTTCTCTTTTAATGATAAAATACAAGGATGCGGTACAAATTTCCAAAGCGAATATCTATTTTAACCGAAGGTAGCTTCCTTATTTCAAAACCAACGTTTCGTTCCATTTTCAAAGATAATGGTATAGCTCATAACAAGTAATTACAGTTATTAGTTACACTTAGATTTACTTTGCATGTTCGCGTTATATTTATCGATAGTATACGTTTCCGTAATACGAACACTCTGATAGAACACTGTACAATTACCAATGAGTACAATGCAGCACAAGCACGTACCTATATGTTATACTACACCTCATTGGTACTGCCATGTCATTGTAGAACCGTTCTGTTATATAATGCGTATGTATATATGTTAATATGAATAAGTTATTACACCATAGAACACTTGCACAAATACTAATGATTGTCATGTTGCACGAGCACAGACGCGTATGCTACACTACACATCATTAGTAGTGCCATGGCACAGTAGAATTGATATCATTATGCTTATATGATTTAATCATGCAGTCTTTTTTTATTACCTGTGGTATTTGATTCTTATGGATTTTCTGGATATTTTACTCCTAATGATATATATCGGTGGTATGGGACACTGTTATATATGTATACATATAATATATCATCAGAATGATCTATGCAAGTATTCTCATTCTTTACTTGATATTTTTGTATATGATGAGTTGGCGTCCACCATGAGCTTTATGTTTTCTGATTGTTTTATTCCGACCCGAGTGGGGGGGGCTATACGGTTTTAGACTTGTTACTTATCCAGACTGAGTGGGGGGGCTATACAGTTGGATACATGGTGGACCCGGTCGAGACCGAGAGGCAGGATAGCCGCATGTGAGGCGGGGAGACTAGCGAGGATACTCGATACCGGAGATAGAGATGAGCACGGTAGATATCTCGGGGATACTGATCGGGGTTCGATTAGACACGGCTGATATCCAAAGAATACTGACCAGGGCCAGGGATATCGGGTGACGATCATCTGTTGAGATGGTGTCGACGATATCTGTATTTGCGTGTCGGTGTTGGACACGAGGGATTTGAGGATTTACGTGTCGGTGTTGGACACGAAGTATTTCTGATTTCGGTTGTCGATGCTGGACATCCATATATATTGATATGTTGTTATCATGAGATATACAGTAGATTTTGGTTGTTGTGGCCGACCAGGACTGATCCGGGGGACAGTACCTGTACATAATTGTACGGGCATTCATATACATAAAAAGGATTTCAAAATCGATCTATAGCCTCATTATTTTGACGTGTCTGAGATGACACTGAAATCTTTTAAACTGAAAACCTCTTAACACTATTCATTAAAATAGCAGGACGTATATCTTAAATAAGATATCTATTATATTTCATACTATCACGACTGCTTTATTGCCGTGACATATCTATTCCGCGGATATTTTAAAGAAAAGGTTTATATATATATAAATATATTTCGGTTACATTGGGCGTATACCTAGATACAGGTCATTTGCATTTGATATTCTATTAGGGATTGTATGATAGTTAGTGTTGCATTATGATACATTCTCATATCATATTATATTAGTACATATTATGATATTACTATACTTATGATCTAGGTATCGTCGTGCATTTCGATTTCTACCTTTAGATGTACTTTTATTCACTGAGTTGGCAACTCATCCCCATTGTGCCACAGTTTCTTGCAGGTTTTGCCTTGGATTATCAGCGGCTTGGCACACATTCTTTTCGGTGATTGATTGGTAAGTGGGTTACTATTGTATCGTACTCACACTTGATTATTCATATATTCATGTATCTAGTAAAACTCCATCAACTTAAAAATGGTATATTGTGGACTTAGAAGCGAGACTTAGAGTTTGTGTGATGTGGTGTCGCATTCATTGGAGTCAACCATTTTAGATTGTTGATTTTGTTTCGCTTTTCTTTTCTTCGCCATTGTGCGTCGTATATTGTTTGTTTGGTTGCTCCACTGTTTGGGCGTGGAAGCTAGCTTCCGTTGGGATGCTATTTATATTATTATGCTGTATCGGGTTATACAAAAATGCAAAGGAGGTGCTGTCGAATTTCAAAACGTCATAGATGTTTTTCAAACATACTTAGTTAAACTTAAATGTTATTTTAAACTGATTCCATCTGATGACTATTTTAAACTTCACCTCCAATATTTTCAAAAGGGTTTAGATTCCGGGTTTCGGCTTACTTGAATCGCGTCGACG
Source organism: Agapanthus africanus (assembly GCA_030015575.1). Lineage (NCBI taxonomy): Eukaryota > Viridiplantae > Streptophyta > Magnoliopsida > Asparagales > Amaryllidaceae > Agapanthus > Agapanthus africanus. The sequence continues at coordinate 632,373,087 of JASDDO010000014.1, read as the reverse complement.
TCTTTAGATGCCACGTGATTTGAGTGCCGGTCATGTGCCACATTTGGGTCGTGACAAGATGTAGGATCCATACGTTGGTACGTGCAGGGGTCCGATTAAATACGCGTACGGGATACACGGATTTTAATCGGACGGTTGATAATAGTAGCCGGTTTAGAATTAAACCAGATTATTAAATCGGATTTTGATTTAATAATTTATATATATATATATATATATATATATTAGTATTATTGTTCACTATTCATTTTCTCTCTTTGGTGCTATCCATATTTTTATACAGATAAACGTATATGTAGCGATACATTTACCGGGTGAAGTATTCTGTATTTATACGGGAATACTTCTAGGAGAAGGACACCTTATATTTTATTTCTTTTTAGAAAATTAAATGGAAATGAGGTGGAGGGTGAGGTGGCATGAAGCATGGTTGTGCATGTAGAAAGGTATGGTTTTGGTTTTAATGATGAAATGATTTGTGTGCACTATTGATTCATGGTTGTAAATAGAAGCCATTCACTTTCTACACTTGGTTTTTTCCACATCTTTGTTCAAGCTTCATGTGAGATACTCTACCAACACTTAGCCATTTTTTCCCCACCTCTCTCTTTCTTCTTCTTGCTCTCTTGAGAATGGTTATAGAGAGAAATAATTAGTGGAAAAATTCCTACATCACCCATGATCCATCCTTAGCAAGTTTGGAGCGTCGGTCGGAGCATTTACCGGTTTCCCTCAAATGGATCTTCTTCGGCAAGGGAGGTCGCCTTTCAACCGTGTTCCCAGTGTCTACGAACTTGGAGGGGTCTTCCATGATTAGGTGGACATGCGTCAAAGGTTTTATTTTCCATACTCTTGCAGGTTATGGTTTGGTAGTTTAGGTGTTTGGATCGAATTCTTAGGTATGTGTGTTTTGTGCTTGCATAAAAATTTTATTATCGCTTCCGTCTTGGCCGCGGCTTCCGCAGTACGAGCACCTAACACCAACAATTTTCTCGTAGACGGTAACAGGAAGGTCAGCATCATTGTGATAATGGTCATACTAATTATCAGCAGGCTATAAGAACTGGTGAACTTCTAGATGATTGATGGATGTGTAATTTCTTAGTTGGACTCCATGCACTTCAGCAAATTATGTAATTTGCTGGGTGATCCTGAAGGGGTAAAACACATTACGAGCAAGTAGATTTTTCGAGATCTGTGCAGGTGGAAAGGTATTAACCTAATAAGGCTAGACTTGTTATAAAGCTTTTCATCAAATACATGGTGTGGATTGTAATATGACTTTACTTCAGTGTTTACGCTGAAGTTCATACGGATATGACTTGGCACTGCTGCTATTCTTAACTTTGATATCTGCCAGGTGGATAACTATAATATCTTTCTAAATAAGAATTTAGAAGTGCAAGTGCATATGACTCCGCCATAGGGTTATCGTAGTCTGTGGGAGTAGCGGAAGGTGTGCAAGTTACTTCTGTCTATTTATAGACTAAAACAAGTATAGCGGAAACGGATCATCTGTTTTGATGTGACAGTCAAGGTGATTGACTTCATCAAAACAACAAATGAATGTAGTAAAAAGGATGTAGGAAGTTATGTCCTGAGATTTTTATGACATACTCTTGATAGGAAGTGATGTTCTTATACTACAATCGGGCAAACTTTGGTTGTCATAGATATTTCTCCACATAGGATCTGGACAAGATATCAAAAATTCTGGTGACTAGATCTATGGTTTTAGATCTATATTTGGAAAGTGTCCCAATTCGAATACTTAGACACCATTCTAAAAGTGGTTTAGAATGGACAACTTCTGGTGTGGTAGTGTACCCGCAGGTGATGAAGCCACCCGAAGAGATGTCTTCTAGACTGAAGTGGAGAATGACTTGCATGAATGACATATCACTTGATTAGACAATTGAGTCAATTATGTGATGTCATGTACCAAATCAGATGCTGCTTTTGCACTTACTGAGATATCAGAGATTCTGGGACTAGATCTATATCGATAGATATAAATTTGGAAAGTATCTCAATTCGGGTACTTGGACACCATTCTAAAGTAGTTTAGAATTGATGACTCCTGGCATGTCAGTCTATCCACAGGTGATGGAGTCACCCTCTCTAAAGAGATGTCATTCAGACTGATTAAGAAAGAGACTCACATGAATGACATATCATTTGCTTAGGCAATTGAATCAATCATGCAATGTCTTGTACCAAATCAGATGTTGCTACTGCACTTACCGTAGTAAGCAGATATTAATCAAATAATGGAGAAATAAAGGGAAGCAGTTAAGAATATAAAATAATGTTCTTGGTATATGGTAACGGCCGCCTTCTGCAGGAGTCGGTTATCGGTTCAGGCATCGAAGGTGACCTGGATGACAGAGATGTTATCAGAGTTTTGAGTTTACCCTCTTCTGAGTAGCAATATATTGGATAGGGTTCAAATAGGATACTGAGGTAGGCATGGTGCAGGATACTGGTTATGACTCAACGGAGGATACAACCCAAGAAGTTTGTTGGATAAAATTGTTCATTTATGAACTTGGTCCCATCAAGTATCTAGAAAAATTCTTGAGTCAGGGTATCACTCAGTTTGGAAGATTGTTAATCTCCGCGAAGTTGAGATATAGAAAGAGGAAGTTGGAACATTGTGCGGATCGACTCACTGTGGCTATTTCTCGAACACGGTTGTTTCATAAATACGGTTTGCAAAACTAATTAGTAAAAAAGTTGGGTATTCAGTAGCACACGAGCTGTGCATATGCGATACCGCAATAATTGAGCTTAAGTGCAAATAGGAGATTGTTGGATAAAGTGCCCTCAAGACAATTATTGTAATTGCAGGTAGGCGATTATGATAATTGAACGAGGACTTATATAGATAGAACAGTCTTATTTGAAATGATAGTATGCTATCTGGTTTATCTTTATCATTAATGTGTATATGTTTTACTTGTTATTACGTGTCGCTAATATATAATGATGAAGCCCGTAGGATTCTTGCTTGACTACCAGCATTATTATGGCGATCATATATGTGAGAGCTGGGTAGTCCATAAGTACATCCTTAAATGTTCCTACTCGAGAGAGTATCGAGACTGGGTATCGATATTCCGAAGTAGACTAGTGTATACGTTTCTAGACCCCGACGAGGGATGGTGGCCGGTCTCACAAGCCATTGGTGTTGTGTCACCTAAGATAATATACATATGCTCATTGGAGGTGAGTACACCGAACGAACTCGCCGAGAACTTCTAAATGGTATTATATCAATCTTCCGATAGCAGTTCTCTAGTGGCACAAGTACATGTTACTCTTTTGACCTGAGATCGTCATTTGTCTCGTGTGAGTTCCCACTGTACTTAGATTACTACCCTACCATGGTTCAAAGGAGTCGTGCAAATAGGTTTTAGTTGGGTACAGTCCCGAACCACATGGAGGCAGTGGTCGATTGTCAGGGATTCGTCTCTACTGGTATTAGGAGTCGATGTCGTGCTGTGTTCAGTTGGCTATCATCCTAAATCCGTGGCCACGGTGGATGAGATTTACTGATAAGAGTTCAATAGTTTCTCGGTTGGTGATGAGCTTGACTTCGGCATGACGTATCGGGTTATTATGGGTCCGACGTTATCCACTCTTAGACCCGGTATGCGATACTCTTAGACGAAAAGACCGGACTGTACGGGGATTGTCACATTCAGGCTTAGTAGGGTACAGACGGACTTGATTGTTGACCTCCCTTTCGACAGATACCTGGGTAGCCGTTATGTACAACTAGTGCCACTGTCGTGCTTGTGGTTTTGGATTTATCCAGTAAATCACTGCCAGCGTATTGTCGAGTCTTTAGAGTCCCACATACAAGGTTTTTCCGGTTCAGAGGATATGATGTAGAGCCCGTATATTGATACGTGCAGGGGTCCGATTAAATACGTGTACTGGTTACACGAACATTAATCAGACGGATGATAATACTAGTCGGTTTAGGATTAAGCCGGATTTTTAAATCAATTTTTGATTTTATATATATATATATATATATATATATATATATATATATATATATATATATATATATATATATTCTAGTATTATTGTTCACTATTTATTTTCTCTCTTGGCTATTCGTATTTTTATACAGATATGCATATATATATATTTCAATACGTATAACGGATTGTATTCCATATTTATATGGAATATTTCTAGAAGTAGGATACCTCATTATTGATTTTTTTTTTAGAAAATCAATTGGAAATGAAGTGGAGAGTAAGGTGGCTTTGGGTATAGTTGATGGCATGTAGAAAGGGATGAGCTTCAATTGTTTAAAGTAAAATGTTGACATTATTTTATGGTTGAAATAAAATATAGAAACCATTCCTATCTCTCATTCATTCCATACTTAGCTCATTTGTATTATGGCCAGCTCTTATTCTTTTCTTCCTTCTTGTTTATTTGCTCTCTTGAATTTTGTTTTAGAGTGAAAATGATAGTGGAAAAATTCGTCATCCCCATATTTCATTTCCAGCAAATTTGAAGAGTCGGTTGCTTCACTAGGCGAAGCTGAAATTTGGATCGATTTCTCTCGGATGGATCTTTTTCGGTAAGGGCGGCCGCCTCTCAAACTTATTCCTGACGGCTTACAAGGAGTTTGGAGGGGTCTTTCACGATTACGTGGACACACATCAAAGGTTGTAATATCTAAATTTTGTATGTTTAGTTTTCTAGTTTAGTGTCTGGAACGATCGCTAAAGATCAGTTTCTAATACTTCCCGTAAAAATTTTGCTTTTCGATCCCGCATTGGCCGCAGTTATAGCGGTAAGAACACTAGGAACTTTCAGATTCCTTGATCAAATGGGAATTAGAGTATCCTCCTTAGACTGTTCATATGTCGTTACTTCTCTTATGACATCGTCTTTGACATATTATTAGTTGAGCGTCACATTTGTGTAGAATATAGAAACTGTGCTGGTCAAGGAATCCTAGGTTTGAATGAAAATGAATCACAAGGCGATGTCAAAAGCTCTATCGAAAAGCGCATTTGAAACCTTGGACCATTTTTTTTTGAACTCCTCACTTTGGACCATGTTGAACTTTTAAAAATGGGTACCTGTGGAGAGCCTGAAGGGTCATCTTGATGGACGTAAAATGAAAAAGTTTCGATTATGGCTATTTCTCTTTTGTAACCTACAATTATGTTGCATGTTCAAAAGCTGTTTCTAACAGTTTTGGAGTTATGTAATGCTTTTGTTTTCAAGCAAAAATGTTGCTGCCTTAGTAATTTATGATAGCTTTCAGAGCTTAAAACAAATGGGCATTTCATAACGTTGTACTGGAACTTTGGTTGCTTCAATAATGGAACTTTCAGGCTTAAATGCCGAGAGTGATTTTTCCAAGATGAAGGTATTTTTGTGTTGGTTTGAATGCTAACTACTGTGAGAGGCTTGGGTAAAACTTAGGTGTTTGGTTTCCAACAAAACAAAAATGCAACATTTGTTGCAAATAAAAACACTCAAAACCATTGTTTGAGTGATTTCAACTTTTGTTGTTGGATTTCCAAATCCGAACTACATTTTTGTGTATGGTTGACAAAAATAAATGAGAAATGCAACATATGTTGCAAGATTGCTTATGTGGCATATGAGAATATTATGTGGCATCTCTAATTGATGATGGTCGATATCGGTAATCTCCCAGATCATGACACGTGACAGATGACATGTCCCAGAGCATGCAAGAGAGGACCTACAGTAGCCGACCAGACCACTCCTATGCCCGTCCTACGAACAAACGCTGGCTCGCCTCCGAGCCCCCTGCACAATTGGCCTCATCGGCCTCACAGCTCGTTTCCGGGCTACTCAGAACCAAGATACCTCGGCTCTCCCGCTCGTCCGCGAGCTCTCCCGCCGAGGTTATCTTCCTCAGTCTCATCGACCGACCAACGACATCGCTCACAGGCGCAACCGCCATCCCGCGAATCTTGCCGTGCGCGAGATATCTGCCGGCCACATCCCACGTTCCACGCCATCACGATCCCCCATTAACGAGCATGTCTCGCCATTAATGGGTGATCCCGCTCATCACGTGGGCGTGACGTCGGGAGCGTAATGGCCGGCGTGATTCTCACGCCTGTCCTGCCTGCTGCCACCGCTATATAAACCACCTCTTCAAACGATTCAAGTTAGCCATTTTTACTCCACTAAGCCGTTACTCTGCTCGGATTTCTTCTCTAACTTGATCGTCGGAGGGTCCTCGGTGGTACAACCACACCGGGAATTTCTTGCAGGTAGCTCGGAGACAACCAACCTCAAACCCATTGAGATCCACACGCTTCAGGAGCCTGCCTCCAGATCCAATCTCAGCCATCCCTCGCCGCCATCAGCAAATAAACGGAAGGTAACATCTTGGCGTGATCCAGGTCGCGTCAGCTGGCGCCGTCTGTGGGAACTCTTGATTCCACATAAACAAAAGTTCATCTTTCGATCCCAATCTAATGGCGAGCGATCATCACGACGATCCAAGCACTAGCCGCCGCCTCCCCCTCAACGGAGGCGCAGACGACCCTCCTCTGCCGAATGCCATCAATGCCCTTGCCGGCCGGATAGACCGACTCATGTCCGTCATGGAGGCTCTCATCCGCGTCCAAACGGCAGGGAAAGACCCCCAGGTCGCCGCTCCCCCACCTCGTGACCAGGACCCCTACAGGGGAAGAGAAGACTCCGCACGCGCCGACACGGCCGATCATCGCCTCACCGTTTCCAACAGCCACAGGTCCTTTAGGCCGACATATTCGATAACCCGGTGGGCCCTGTTCCGTTTGGCTTCGATGACGAAGCGAACACCACGGCGGACCAACCTGGACATCTTGTTGTAGAAACGAGACCGGGCTCAGATCAGGGCTGCCGCCTATCAACAGCAAACTTCCCGATACTACAACGCGCGGGTCAAGCGTCGCTCCTTCAAGACCGGAAATCCGGTCTTACGGCGGAACGAGTTCGTCGATCAAGGCAGACTGCATAAGTTTTCCCCGAAGTGGGACGGTCCTTTCCTCGTCTCCGAGGTACTTCCCGGGGGAGCCTACCGCTTGCAGGACGCGGATGGACGCAAGTTTCTACGGCCTTACAACGCTGAGAAGCTCAAACTGTACCAGTAAAATGAATACCTACGAGTGTGTACCTCTCCTTTCACAAAGGCAATGTAAATTTTTCTAAAAAGTCCTTTCATTCGAATAACAATAAGGGAACGCTAGAACGTTGCAAAAGAAGAGTCTTATTCATCCCAAAAGGTACTATGGGGTCCTCAGCCTTATAGAAAAAAGGAAGGTTACAATAAAGGCGGAACGGGACCAAGGAAGTACTCCTGGTGGTACTCGGAGTAGATTTCCCTCAGCCAGGCCCTCGCCGCCATAGCCCTCTCCCGCTTCCCATGAGGCATCACGGTTTCACGATTGTCTGTTTCACCCGCAACTATGCCGCCACGCGGCAGACATCTTCGCTGATCGATGCGCGGTCGAAACGACACTACTCCGGAGCTTCGCGTTCCCCACGCAATCACGACACGTGTCGCCAGCAACTGTCCTTCTTCTCGGTACTCACGCCAGGAAGGACAGATAGAACCTCACAAGGGGAGCCCAGCAGCTACCCTGCTCGGCTATCCCTGGCTGGTAGCTCACTTACCACACAACGCCAGGGATCAAAGCCCTCACCAAGAGGCAGCCGAGCGGCTACCCTGCTCGGCTATCCCTGGCCGCTAGCTCCCCTGCCCCACAACGCCAGGGATCAAAGCCCTCAACAAGAGGCAGCCGAGTGGCTACCCCGCTCGGCTATCCCTGGCTGGTAGCTCCCCTACCCTACAACGCCAAGGATCAAAGCCATCACCAAGAGGCAGCCGAGCGGCTACCCCTTTTGGCTATCCCTGGCCGGTAGCTCCCCTACCCTACAACGCCAGGGATCAAAGCCCTCACCAAGAGGCAGCCGAGAGGCTACCTCGCTCGGCTATCCCTGGCCGGTAGCTCCCCTACCCCACAACGCCAGGGATCAAAGCCTTCACCAAGAGGCAGCCGAGCGGCTATCCCGCTCGCCTATCCCTGGCTGGTAGCTCCCTACTCCACAACGCCAGGGATCAAAGCCCTCGCCAAGAGGCACCGTGCAGCAACCCTGCTCGGCCATCCTAAAGGATCAAATCCCTCGCCAAGAGGCACCGGGCAGCAACCCTGCTCGGCCATCCTTAAGGATCAAAGCCCTCGCCAAGAGGCACCGGGCAGCAACCCTGCTCGGCCCGTCCTTAGTAGGCATCTTACGACCCCTCCCGCGCTAAGGATCAAAATCCCTCTCAAGAGGAAACTGGGACCTCCCTTTCTTGGTTATCCCTGGCTGGTAGCTCCCTACCCCAACACACCAGGGATCAAAGCCCTCACCAAGAGGCACCGGGAAGCAACCCTGCCCGGCCCGCCCTTAAGGATCAAAAGCCCTCGCAAGAGGCAACCGGGCCCGCCCTTGTCCGGTTATCCCTGTCCGGTAACTCCCTACCCCAACACACCAGGGATCAAAGCCCTCGCCAAGAGGCACCGGGCAGCAACCCTGCTCGGCCTTCCTTAGTAGGCCTCTTACGGCCACTCCCGCGCTAAGGATCAAAAGCCCTCTCAAGAGGCAACCGAGCCCACCCTTGCTCGGTTATCCCTGGCTGGTAGCTCCCTACCCCAACACACCAGGGATCAAAGCCCTCGCCAAGAGGCACCGGGCAGCAACCCTGCCCCGCCCGTCCTTAAGGATCAAAAGCCCTCGCAAGAGGCAACCGGGCCCGCCTTTGTCCGGTTATCCCTGGCTGGTAGCTCCCTATCCTAACACACCAGGGATCAAAGCCCTCGCCAAGAGGCACCGGGCAGCAACCCTGCTTGGCTCGTCCTTAAGGATCAAAAGCCCTCGCAAGAGGCAACCGGACCCACCCTTGTTCGGTTATCCCTGGATGGTAGCTCCCTACCCCCAAAACTCCAGGGATCAAAGCCCTCTCCAAGAGGCAATCGAGCAGCTTCACTACTCGGTCCATCCTTAGCAGGCCTCCCACGGCCCCTGCAGCGCTAAGGATCAAAGCCCTCACTAAGAAGCAGCCGAACGGCTACCCTGCTCGGCTATCCCTGACTGGTATCTCCCTACCCCACAACGCCGGGGATCTAAGCCCTCGCCATGAGGCAACCGAGCAGCTACCCTGCTCGGCCCATCCCTAGTATGCCTCCTACGACCCCACCAACAACTAAGGAACACGACCTCACCAAGAGGCATCTGGCCTATCTACGTCTGCGCGATCTCCACCTCGACTACGGGGGAATGGAGATACCGTCTTCCCGTCGGTCTTCGCACACTTGGCAAGTGAACAGATTCAACTCGACGCGTAATTGCTAGATGAAGAACCGACACAACACGAAGGCAGTACTGTGCAAATACAAGTGTTTACCGACAAAGGAAAATACGCGTGCAAACACAACTGCAAAAAGTTTTATTCACAAAGCCAAAAGTCTTTACAAAGGTATTGTGGGCTCCCCAGCCTTATCAAATTACCCGAAAGCTTACAAAAAGAGAGGAGGAAAAGCCAAAAAGTTCGGGGCATAAGCCCAGCCTAGAGCTCGCCTCCTTCATCACCATCGGCCGAAGGCATGACCACTGAAAGCGGGACCCGAGCACGGAACTCACCGTCGGCAAACTCCGGACACTGCTCCTTGACAGCATCAAGAGCTTTGTTCCATGAAATGGCGGAAGCCTCGCCAAGGTCGACGTAAAACTGGTCTGACCTCTTATAATCAGTCACCGCCTTTCTAGCCCAAATCTCGGCAACCTCCGCCGCCTGAAGCGCCGCCTCGGCATCTCGCCTGCCGGCATCCCTCGCCCTCTTCATGGCTGCAAAGCGATCGGCCAGTTCCACCAACTTCGCCTCGATGACCCGGTGGGACTCACTCAGACGGGGATAGGACTCCCGGCACTTTGAGACGGCGAGCTCCGCGACGGCCGATCGGGCTTCAAGGACGGCCATCCTCTCCCTCTCCAGACGCAGCTCAAGCCGCAGATCCTCGGCCTCCGAAGAAGACTCTCCTGCTGACCTCGCAGCATGAATAGCCCCCTCGGCCTCCATACGAGTAACGAGGGCGCGGTGCTGAAGGACCTGACGAAAAACAGCAGAGAGCCTTAGAGACACCCGAACTAAAGAAAGGACGCTCGAAATAACGCATGGGGAAGTACATACCTGAACTGCCTCCTGAGCGATAGCCTCCATTTGAGCCTTAAGGGTCCCCCGCGGAATCTTGCCCCCGCCCGACTCCTCCATACTAGCAAGCAAGCCGGCATCAACAGAAAGCCCCGACGGGACCACAAAATGAACGTCCCCCTCCTGCACAGGAATCCCCTCCGGAATCTCCATCGGTAGAGAGCGAGAGACCGTCGTCTTCCTCTTAAGAGGAACCCCATCTTCGTCCTCTCCTGCATCCCTCGTCTGGGGCTTGGGAGCCCGTGGAAACCTTTGGCCGCCGCCTGGACAATCATCGGGAGCTCGTGATGAGGCAGATGGCCCTTCCGTCGGCGGCACATTTGGTGCGGGGCTCGGTTCAGCCGGAGGCACGGCCGCACCGACGGCCCTCCTCCGGAACTGAGCACCGAGGGCACCAAGAGTCCAGGATCGAACCATTGGTCCTGCCAAAGGGAGAAGCAGACTCAACTCAGAAAGAGAAGAAGCAGAATAAAGAAAAAGAAGACATCTAACCTAATGGAGAAGTCATCGGGAAAGCAGAGATCCGACATAAAGAGGAGTGCGCCGAGCTTACGAGATCAAGAACGAGGGAAATATGAAGAGGGATGGGCCCTGAAGCGGACCCCACCTCCATTTATAGTCACCGGCGTCCTCATCCAACGGCGACAGTCGACTCCCGCCAAAAACAACTCTTCACATTCGATGACCATGATCGCTCCACCTGTCGCACGCACATTGGCCGGATCCCATCAGACGCCAGAAGTCTGCGGCCCGTCGCGTCAGCCAACCAGCGCCCGACACGTGGGCTGTCACTTCAGCGAAAATACGCACGATCCGGCGCACCCTCTTTAATGCAAAGAGCTCACCCTGATTCGCTAGCATCATCCAGAAAATACAACAGATTACCCGGGGACACGCCTGACGATATCTTCGAAAAGGAGCTCACCTCGGGTGACCCGGCAGACCACTCTCGACCCGACCCGTCAGCTGGTCGGGACGAGAATGGAGGGCTAATGATGATGCTCGATATCGGTGATCTCCCAGACCATGACACGTGGCAGGTGACATGTCCCAGAGCATGCAAGAGAGGACCTACAGTGACCGACCAGACCACTCCTATGCCCGCCTTACGAATAAACGATGGCTCGCCTCCGAGCCCCATGCACAATTGGCCTCCTCGTCCTCACAGCTCGTCAACGGGCTACCACAGAACCAAAATATCTCGGCTCTCCCGCTCGTCCGCGAGCTCTCCCGCAGAGGTCATCTTCCTCGGTCTCATCGACCGACCAACGGCACCGCTCACAGGCGCAACCGCCATCCCGCGAATCTCTCCGTGCGTGAGATATCCGCCGGCCACATCCCACGTTCCAAGCCATCACGATCCCCCATTAACGAGCCTGTCTCGCCATTAATGGGAGATCTCGCTCATCACGCGGACGTGACTTTGGGAGCGTAACAACCGGCGTGATTCTCGCGCATGCCCTGCCTGCTGCCACCGCTATATAAACCCCTTCTTCAGACAGTTCAAGTAAGCCATTTTTACTCCACTAAGCCGTTACTCTGCTCGGATTTTCTCTCTAACTTGATCGTCGGAGGGTCCTCGGTGCCACCCGGGACTTCCTTGCAGGTAGCTCGGCGACAACCAACCTCAAACCCATTGAGATCCACACGCTTCAGGAGCATACCTGGGACATTGCAGGTTTAAGTGGCCTCATATGGTGATTTGCACGTCTTCTGCACGCTCTTTCGCGCTCAAGCAGCTCAAGCCTTGTAGCAGATTAGTTATGAACCAATGAACTGAATACAGACTTCTCTAGACTTTGTTTGTTACCATCGCTGCTCTCAGATTGAAATGCCAGATGTATAGTTGTTGCAAGCAATTTGTTCTTTTTCTTCTTTTTCTTTCCTTCTTCATATTTTCCATGTTAACGACCCGTAACAACAATCTGATCTGAGATGCGCCAAAGCATATGATTTCAAGATTTATTCCGTGTAACATGAGCGTCGAACTTGTTTTGTATTTCATGTTTTCTCAGATAAGCAAGTCCTGCGTAAATCATAATGTCGTGCTCCTTTTAATTTTTTTTGAATGCTTGTGAGAATCTACTCAAAATTGCCGCATTATATTTGTTCTGAACATGGACTAAATGCAACAATGCAAATGCTACAAATTTGATAACTTTGATTATGGATGTAAACATAAGGATTTCATGAATGAATTTAGCATAATCTGATTACCCTTCAGGTTGTTTAAAATTGAACAGGCTAATAATATTGCATAAGGAATAAATTAATCCAATAGTATCAACTTAATAAATTGCTTCAATGCTTTATTTACAGCACACATGACATCCTTCACACCAAGCTGCACGTCACAAAAAATGATTCCAAAAATCCCTTCATATGCTTCAACTCCTGATAGTTATTCTCTTTTTACAAGTTGTCAAAGTCCCCTTCAACAAAATAAAGCACTTCAACATCTATTGAGAATTCAGAATAAAAAGAAAGTCAAGAAAAGAGCCAATGGAAAGGCCAAGGCCGTTCCGTTTATAGAAAAAACTGGAACAAGCTCCATCTCTACGGAAAAAAAAACCGATCAAGCTAATAGAATCAAGTTACTATGTCCGATTTTTGGGTAACAAACTCGATCGAAGAAAACCACAAGGGCGAAACATGAAAACAACATCATCGTCGGTCATTTTTTGAGTCGTTAGACATAAACACCATCTTGTACCCAAAAAAAATGGGTTTGTACAAGATGTCAGATCAATTCATCTTTCAATATTAAACAAGAAAAGAGGCGAGACGTTACGTTACCGAAGAAAAGTGGGAAAGCCTTTCCAGGTCGAGATTTGAACTCTGGATGAAACTGGACTCCAACATAATATGGTCCACTGGGCAGCACAAGGATCTGCATCAAACATAAGCATTAACATAGATTAAATAAACAACTGCACATTGAAAAATATTCATAGAAAGCCCGTTGAAAAGGTGCAATGTGATTTAGATAATACCTCCATTTGATTTCCGCTTTCATCTTTACCAACAAACGAAAGTCCAGCACTTTCAAGTTTCGTTACCATATCAGGATTTACCAGCAAATATATTTTAACATGTAAAATTGATTTTATGACCCGCATTATCCTACCGGCATGAGCTAGGAACATAAAAGAAGTTCAAGTTTTCATCAATCATGGAAAATGTTAAGAAATCAAGATTAAATACCAGAAGTTCAATGTTTAAATCATCTGAAATATATAAGCTCTTTTCAGAATATCTTTAAAATTCTCTACTGATAAAAATTTTTGTTTTAAATTTACTTAAATCTTTTTCTATAACGTGTAACATATATGTACTTGCATCGCATGTGCAAGAAATACTAGTATACAGTGTAATCGGCAGCGATAAAGTTAGATTCAGATATTTATAATAAAAATAAACAAAAAAATAAAAGCCTTCTTACCTTAAGTAGATGCCATGCCGCTTCATGAGCATCAGGTGCCTAGACAAATCAAAAACTTTTCAATTCCTCAATGTAACAATGCCAAAAAGGAAAAAAAGAGAAATGAAAAAGGGAAAAAAGGGCACTAAAATGATCAATTAATCAATAATTTGGCAAGCCTCTGTTTTGGCAGCATCTTCAAGGTCAGAAGCGGCAACCCAGTCCACTACGAGTTTTTTACAGCACGCAGCAGAAGCATGAAGATGGGCCTTAAAAAAGTTCATATAAGCTGGTTGTTGTAAAGGGCGTCTCGTATCTGCGCAACCAAAGAAGGGAGGGATGAGCTTCAGAGGCGTCTGTCAATAAAGACGCTAGACTTCAGAGCACGCTCAGACGTCTGCTAAGATGATCGTCAAACGTCTGGCCGGGCTATGGCCAGACACGGCCAAAGAGTCAGACGTCTGCCCCAATAGGGACAGACGTCTGGTAGTGCTCTAGCTTTTTTTTCAGAGCGGCTGCCAAACGTCTCTCCCTCATAGGGTCAGACGTCTGCCTAGAGATAACCGCGAATTTCAGAACATGAATCACCTTGAAAATTCAGTTATTTGATGGCAGTTTTGTAATTTCTGTGATATTATTATAATTTAAATTGTATGAGATATATATAGGATCTTAGGGTTAAAATTTAAAGTGTCGGAGATCTTCATCATAAGGTTTAAGAGATCAAAACGAAGGCCATTAAAGATAGATAGTTTTTTTATCATAAAGTTCTAGGGAGTCGTCGGCTCCATAAGGGATCAAGACTTTCAAAGTAGAACTTATATAGAGGGAGAGAGGAAGATCTCCTTGGAGATCTTAAGGAGAGTGTTTTGTAATTCTCTGTAAGATTTCTTTTTCTTTCTAAAGTTCTAATAAAGATTCTTTCCGTTTTTCTATTAATCTCTTGTTTTATTTATTATCACGATTTGTGTTCAGTCGAAAATATCGCACTTTTGATATAACATTTTTCTTAATTTTCTTAAATATCTAAAAGTGTTTATTATAAATATGACACATATTTGGGTTTATCTGTAAAAATACTATTTATCTTATGTTTATATATTATAATCAATATTATGAAGGAAAATATATACATATAATATTTTGATAATTTAAATATGCATATCATATCAAATATTCTTAATCAATATTCTTAAAATATAATATCATATCAAATTGGTTAGGATAATATCTCAAAAATATCAAATATTACTAACATTATCGGCAGAATAATATTTATATAATATTTTGATAATTTAAATATGCATATCATATCAAATATCCTTAATCAATATTCTTAAAATATAATATCATATCAAATTGGTTAGGATAATATCTCAAAAATATCAAATATTACTAACATTATTCATTGAGATATTGTGCAAGGTCAGGAAATCGAGATGTTGAGATGTCGGGAATCAAAAATCTGCCGATAAAGTTAAAGAAAATCGAAGAATCAATACTGGCAGAGACTCAAGAAATATTTTCAAGTTCCAGATATCAGCTAAATCTCTATGTGTCACAAGAATAAAGCCCCAGAAATTTGCACCCAAGATCTCACCAACAAACCGCGGATCCGCGGCCAAACCATGCAATATGCGGCGGATCCGCGGACGATTCACTGAATCAGGAGTTAGGATTTTCAGGTTGGATTTGCTACAACTAACCCTAAATCTGGGGGTTTTTGGTTTTTGGTTTTGGGGCTATATAAAGGACCGAGGGAAAAACTTAGAAATCATCAATCTTTTACATAAGCTAATCACCGTCAAAGAACAAGTGATCCAAGACAGGTCCAAAATTCGACGTGATATTCAACGGAATATCTACATCCGACAAAGTAGAGATCGAGAGCAACTTCTTCTCCCTCTTATAATCTAAACTTGAAGTTTGTACTTGTGAAGTTGATTAATATAGGTAGATCTTTAGTTTAATTAATTAGTAGTTTAATTATTTAGTTACATTATAAATTTCATCTCTATCCGTTCTTCTATCTCCATCATGCGCGAGTAATTCTCCGCTTGATAGGGTTCGCAGGATTATGGTAGAACAATGGATGAGAAAATATTTTAACTTCTTTTAAATCTTATGAAGTTTATAAACTTTAGCAAAATAAATGTTAACATCCTTATTGGACGCGCTACCAATTTATTGCTAGTCTCGACCGCAATTTGAGATCAGATTAACAATTGTTTTGTTAAGGGCTAGATATGAATAAAGATCAATGAAAGGACAAGGGTCAATAGTGGGGAAACCCTAGTTTCTTCCAAGAACCCTAATCCTCATTCATCACTATCTATCTAGTATTAAATCTATCAATAGATAAAAGAAGTAATCTTTATTAGTCATCCATGCCTACTAAATCCGAACGAACCCTACAAGCATTCTTCTTATAAAATCTATATCCGTATTCAAACTAGATCTGTATTCTACATCCGTATTTTAACGTAGATCTAGAAACTATTCTCCACTATTCTTTATTCCTTTATTCTTCATCTTTTTCAACACGTCTAAAATAAGATTGAAAGATTCCACATATCCCTGAGGACAACCCGTATTCATCCCGGTCTAGCTACACGCGACACCGTTATTGATTGCGGTTATTACTACTACACACTTTAAAATAGAAATCAATCAAATGACGTCGTTGCCGGGCATACATGCGTAATTTTTTATTCTTACTATTCGTGTTGAATTCTTATTCGATCTATATCATAAAACAAAACAAGCCGCATCTTGCATATTTAACGAACAGTGTGCGATTTTTGCGAGAGAATCTGGAGTCACTGTAGCGAGGAGATAAGGATTCAGAGACATTCATCAAGACCCAGAGAAGCAAGGGAGGCCACCGTAGCAAAAAGTTTTCAAAGAACTCTCAACTCCGCAGAGGAACCGCGGCAAGAAGTGTGTTTTGGTGGCGGAACCGCGGCGGTGTTGGTGAGTTAGGGCTTCAATTTTCTCTGGTATATTTTCTATCTTTTTCTCTCTCCTCTGAAAAATCCAATAATATATTTTCTACAGGATTCTTTACAAAATATCGCCGCTTAAAAATCTTTTTACGAGTTTTGTTTTGCGGTTTGTTTTTGCATATTTTAATACGGACATTAACGGACAAAAACCAAATTCAGATTAGGTGGGGATTTCATTATCCTTCTTAAGCCCCACAAATCACAAAACGAGTATCCGCATCACCCTACATTAATTAAAAAATATCTAGACCAAGACTCTAAGGACCGTCGCACTCAATAAGGACAGAGGAAGATCATGGATAATCTATCGCTTATCCGCATTACTTTTGTGGTGTCTAGGCAAGTGTGTCTAAGGCAAGTGGTTACTTAATTAGGCCCGCTATTTTCGGTGATTCGTATAGCGGATACCTCCCACTTACCTGGCACTTACCTGGCCATAAGAGTGATAAAGAGGTGGTAGAGGATTGATCCTGC
This sequence comes from Agapanthus africanus, assembly GCA_030015575.1. Classification (NCBI taxonomy): domain Eukaryota; kingdom Viridiplantae; phylum Streptophyta; class Magnoliopsida; order Asparagales; family Amaryllidaceae; genus Agapanthus; species Agapanthus africanus. The sequence goes on along the minus strand of JASDDO010000014.1, from coordinate 632,355,929 downwards.
GGCTTGTCCTTTAGAAGTCTAGGAGCGGTCTAGAGACTTAACCTAGGTAATCTTAGTTCTAGGGTTGTGTGTGCATTTTTTTTATGGTTTGTCTCACGTTCGACACTTTTCAAAATAAACCAATTTTTAAGTTCTCACACGCTGCCACGTGCGCTAAACCCGCTTAGTGCATGCTCGGCTGGACACGGGATTCTAGTGCCCGTCTTGTCCGCGTTTCTGCTATCAACTCCGAAGTCAGTACTTCTTCATCTCCATTTCCCCCTCCACCTACCACATCGACCGAGATGGACGGGTCTCCATCAGATTTTACCACCACCATCCTGCCGCCACTCGTCGGTGCGCAGAATACACCGCACATCTCTCTCCAAGAAAGATGTTACCCTATGCGTGGACCCCTTCCTACCTGTCTATCTATTCCACCATCCAATGAGAATAATTTTGAAATTAAACCCCACTTCATCAAACTGTTGCCCAAATTTCACGGGTTTGAATCCGAAGACACATATGTTTTTATAAACAAATTCGAAAACGTATGCGCAATGATGGGTACGTCACAACTGTCTGTGGATGCTATGCGCTTACGTCTTCTCCCTTTTACTTTGTGCAATCTAGCAGAAAAATGGCTTTATAATACTGCCTCACATTCTATTGCCAAATATGATGAATTTGTTATAGCATTCCTTAAGAAATTTTATCCCAATCATAAGACCGCCCGCGTTCGAAGCGAGATTAACCAGTTTACCCAACTTCCCAATGAACAATTTTGGAAATACTTTGAACGGTTTAAGGATCTTCTTTTACAATGCTCTCATCACGGAATCAATAGATGGGACCTTTATCGCATTATATATGAGGGTGTTGATCTAACAACAAAGCAGATGCTTGAAACCATGCGTCAATGTCATTTCCTGTCTAAAGATGATGTTGAAGCTTGGCAATTTCTGGAAAATCTCGCTGAACAAACCCTACAGTGGGAAAGCGTTAGACCTGCATCGTCTAGGGGAGGTATCCATCAGCTCAATATTTCCATCGCAGTGAAAGCCGAAATGGCCGCAATATAAAAGAAACTCGATGCTATTGAAAACAAAGTCTCTTCAGCCCCCCTAAACCAATTTATGCTCCCCAAAACCATGTGTGGTTGCTGTTCCGACCCATCACATATGATGGAAGAATGCCCTTTGAATGCACTGCTTCAAGGTCAAGAACACACTAAAGCTACTTTTCAGCAGCGACCTAGAAACAATCCTTATTCTTCCACATATAATCAGGGATGGAGGAATCGTCCTAATTTTGCTTGGAACCAGAACCAAAACCAAAACCAAAATCAAAACCAGTTCCAAAGAAATTATCAAAGACCTCCTCCACAGCAACAACAACCACACCCACAGAGTCAGCACCCCTTTCATTCACAACCTTTTCAAAATCCGGCCAACAATTCTACACCTTATAATAATTCTTTCCAAACGGCCGGTAACGAAAACTCATCTTCACTCGAACGAAGCATGGATATGTTTATTAAACATCCATGCAATCGACGAATGAAATAAAGTCTTCTATCCAATCATTAACACAGACCACCACTCCCATGATGAAAGTATAAAATTGATAGATGCATAATTTGCACAAATAAATGCAGCGATGAGTGCGAGAGAAAAATGGAAACTTCCATCTCAACCTATACCTAATCCTGGCCACTCACAAAGTTATAATATGAGTGTTGTTACCACGTTGAGATCAGGAAGAGTGCTGGATAACCAAGTGGGTGAACACGTTGATGACGTTGATGATATTAATGATACCCTGGCTTCTACTTCTTCTCCTATTTCGTCTAGTCCACCACTTTCTTTCGAGCCCACTCTTTGTTTTCCCCAAGGCTTGAACACTCAGCCCACTTTCTCGAGTCAACCTAAAACAATCCCAACTCCAATTCTGGGATCCATTCCATCCCCACAATCCTCTCCAATGTTGGACCCAACCCTTATTGATAAAGCACCTTATCCAAACAGGTTAAGGGGCAACATACCAAGTCCACAAATGGAGAAGATTATGGAAATTTTTAAGCAAGTTAACATAAACATTCATCTCCTAGATGCTATTCAACAAGTTCCATCTTATGCAAAAATTCTAAAGGACTTGTGCACTAGGAAGAGAAAAACTCAAGTGCCTAAAAAAGTTTTCTTAACGAGTAATGTAAGCACTGCTTTTACCCAACAACTACCCAAGAAACGAAAGTACCCCGGAAGTCCTACCATATCTATTTCTATTGGGGTAAAGATATCAATCGTGCTCTACTCGATTTAGGTGCTAGTGTTAACTTGCTTCCGTATTCTGTGTATGAGAAATTAGGGATCAGAGAGTTACAACCGGTGCACTGCACTCTTCAGATGGCCGATCGATCTATCACCCAACCTAAGGGTGAGCTAGAGGATGTGTTAATCAAAGTCAAGGGATTTATATTCCATGTGTACTTTATCTCTATAAATACACAGCCTGTAGAGAACCCACGAAACCAAATTCCGGTGATTTTAGGTCGACCTTTTCTTGCGACTTCCAACGCAATAATCAATTGTAGAAACGGCTCTATGACCCTATCCTTCGGGAAGATGTCAATTGGGCTTAACATTTACAAGTCGGGAAGTGAACCCTTCGAACCCTATGCTCAAGTATTATCCGTCGAAGCGATAAATTTCGACAGCAACGAATTTGAACAGCTTCACGATTTTGATCTTGACTCCGCTAGTACATTGTTGTTTGACCCTGCTATTTGTTATACACATACAGACACTTCTATCGAGCTGTCTGGGTCAACATCTAACGCTGGATATGAACCTTTTATGGAGTCCGAGTATCATCCCGTTCTTTCCGATGAGATTATTATTCGGGATAAAAATGAAAACTTTGAAGAAATTTTCACTGAAGAACTCGCATTCTTAAAAAACATGGGTGTTGCGATGAATCAACCTCAATACAAAGAAGTTGAACCACCACCCCTTCTTCTTATCAATAACAAGAATGCGAGTAATCCACCATCATTATTTCATCTCTATAAACCGAGACGTAAACACGTTCTATTCTACCTCTTATCCTGTCACGCCCCGCATCCTAGAGTACGCTAAGATGGGCACGTGATATAGCCAACCATGCTACCTGTGGGTAGGAAGTATCCATCCACAGTCACATTACGGCTGTAGAAATATCAAGAAAAAAATATAACTATTTAATACATGTCCATAAGCCACGATAAAATGAGTCAAGAATAATAAAAATGCGGAAGCAAAAGATCCAATACAAAATAACTGGAATGTATGTCCCATAATGCGGGCTCACATCAGGAATAAAATGCAGAAAAGTAAAAGAACTAACTACTACTGAATCCTCACTGCTCAGCCTGCTGGCTGAAGTACTCCTGCTCGGACTGCAGCAAAGGTACGGAATCTGGGCCATGCAAAACCCAGACGTCAGCGCGTCATGTCATCAAGCAATAAAATATAAACAGGGTAATAGGCAATGCAAATATAATCATAAATGATAAATCAGGTGTAACAGCAATATAAATCTGGGCAGTGAAGGGTAGTGTGCAGTGAGTAAACTAAACTGGTCTATTGGGTTATCTACTCTCAAGACTTTGAAATCAATTTGATGAATTATCGATACAACTCAATAGTATCCCATCCGTGCCCGGGACCACGGTCAAGATTCTCGGGCTGAATCCGAGACGTGCCGCTAGGCAGTAAAAAGTAGCATGTACAGATGAGTGATGTCAGCATCATCACTCTGGGGCTGGCCTAGCCCGTAAGACTGATCAGAACAGTTATCGAACTGTTGAGTTACAAGTCAGGTTTCATCATTGATTTCCCCATACCCCCAAGTTATATGTGTTCAAGTTAGGTATTTAAGTAATCAAGAACTAATGCCAACGCAGGAGCAGGTAGGTACAGGTTTGTCTGGATAGACAACATGAATGGTCCGTAAGGACTACATGTCAGGTTTGTTGGCATTAGACACAAGATCAGGTAACAGGTCAAGCCATGATACGTCAGGTCAAGTCAAGTAGTGTACAGTACCACGTCGGGTCAAGCAATATGTGTGTAGCAGTGTAAAAGATATCATGTGGTGCTCATAATCAACTAACATAATCATGTTTATAAATAAACAAGCATGGGTATCAACAACACAATAAATTGGTACATGTAATAGGTTAAGCAATACGCGCAGATTAAACTACTTAGCTGTACGGTTATCAGTTTGTGTTTCAGACATGGTTTCAACATTATATGAATACAGTATGACAATTATGGCTGTTAAATCATGTTAACTAGTATTAAGAAATTTTAGGGATGCAATGATTTATAAATAGGTTCAATGGACGAAATCACGGCTAAAACAGTTTAAAATGCACACGGGTGTCCGATGGAGTAAAACTATAGAAAGAATACCATAAGCTATGTGAATAATTTAAATGTGATTAAAACATATGAATGTGGTTATCTGGTTTAATGAAGTAAATGCGAACGGTAGGTTTCAAGTCTGGAAACTAAAATGATATATCGCGACATCGAACATGTAAAAGGGAGAATCATGATACTAAAGTTAAACTACGGGTTTAAAGTGCCATCAAATGTATATATAATAAATTAAGTAGCATGTAGCAAGTTTTACTTGCCTCGACGGGTCGCGATACGGAAAACGGAACGTTACGCGTCGGCAGGGAAAAGTCGCGACGCACGCACGGTACACGGAAAGAGCCCAAATGACGAACAGTGGAGTCACACGGGTCAGAGGTCCTCGCTGGGTCGTCGGGAAACGTCGCCGGTACTGTCGGATTCCGGCAAACTAGAAAAACAGTAAACATCAACCTAGAAAAGAGATGTATGAAAGAAAAGAGAGAAGAAGAGAAGGAGGATTGAGTAGAGAAAGCTCACAACGGTCTGTGGAGGGGTCGTGAGGATCGACGACGGAGCTCCGGTGCACGACCTGTAGAGAACCACCGGCGGTTTAAAAGACTAACAGCATAAAAGAATGGAAGAAGGGGAAAGAAGGAGTATGGAGGAGAGAAAGGAGGGGCGATGCTTACTGGGGTGTGCGCGAAGGCCAGGGGCACGAGGACGAGGTCACCGACGGCGACAGTTCCGGCGGTGCAAAATGCACGGGGTGCACGGCTGCTCGGCGCGAGCGTAGGGTGATCGGGGAAGGAGGGAATGGTGGCGGAGGTGACGAGGGTGAGGAGCGGCGTCGAACGGCGATGGCGACGCCGGCGGTGACACGGTGGGCGAGGGGGAGAGCCGTGGTTAGGTTTACAGGGGATGGGTTCGTGAAAGGATAAAGGATACTAAGATATATGGGGGGATATATATATATATATATATATATATATATATATATATATATATTCTCACGAGAGGAGAGAGAGAGAGAGAGGGTAACAGTAAGGAGAGAGGAAATTGGATTTTAATGCAGGGATAGGGAGGAGAGAGAGAGAGATAGAGAAAAGTGAGAGAGGGAGAAAGTTGTGGGGTCGGGTGAAAGGGGACTTGCGATTGGTTGGGGAAAGAAATAGGTTAGGAAAAAAAATAGAAAAAGATTTTCTATAAATATACAGAGAGCCATTTCATTGGCTGGTGAAACCAAGGAAATATTTTCAGTTTGTTAAAGAATTATATTCGGTTGGTTTAAAAAAAATTCTAATAGGCTGAAAAAATATTCTGGCCGATTTAAAAGATTTAGAAAAAAATAGGATTTGGCGGAAATACAAAATATTTCAGAATTGCGCCCGGATTGCGTCCAAAATTTGAATTTGAAATATGAAAATTATTAGCAAGTTCCAAAAATTGAAATGAAGGATTTTGTAATGAAAAAGCATACCCCCAAGAACGGACGCACGTACATACGCGTAGTCGTCCAAACACGTCCGTTTCACTGGGACGGGAACACGATACAAAGACGCTACCACAGGGTTAGGGGTGTCAAGCAAGCCATGTCAATTATTTTTAATTTATTTTAAACGACTTAAATTGTTATATGCAAGAATTTGAATTGTCGGGGTAAATTACAACTAGCAACAGTCAAGCAAGATAAATGAAATAAATACCACACACCACACATACGGTAACTAAAATTTGTAGAATTGGACTCGGTTGTTATATTATACCCAACTACAAAAAGAATTTCATCCTCGAAATTCCAAGAATACAAAGGATAGACGAAAATCAAACTACAAGAAAAGATGAGGAAACTTCTGCCGGATTTCATCTTCTCGTTCCTAAGTTGACTCTCCATGTGAGCGACTACCCCAAGAAACGAGTACAAGAGGGATAACCTTGTTCTTAAGAACCTTTTCCCTTCGATCCACAATCGCAACCGGTCACTCCTCAAAGTCAAGTCTTCTCGTACAGTCAGCTCTGAATGATCCAATACATGCGTTTCATCCCGAACATACTTACGGAGTTGAGATACGTGAAACACATCGTGCACATTCGCCAAGGACTGCGGTAACGCCAAACGATACGCTACCTCGCCAACACGCTCCAAGATCTCGAAAGGCCCGACGAACCGAGGACTGAGCTTTCCTCGACTTCCGAAACGAATCACCCATCTAGTCGATGATATCTTCAAGAATACCAAATCACCCACGGCGAACTCTAGAGGTCTCCTCGACGTATCTGCCCAACTCTTCTGTCGGCCTTGTGCTGCTTTTATATGGTTCCTGATAGTGTTAACTTTCTCAACTGTCTGCACAACCAAATCTGGTCCCAACAATCTTCGTTCACCGATATCGCCCCAACAAACAGGTGAACGACACTTGCGACCATACAAAGCTTCGAATGGAGCCATCTGAATAGTTTCCTGGAAACTGTTGTTGTAAGAAAACTCCACCAAATGTAGATGATCCTCCCAAGAACCCTTGAAATCCAACATGCACGCTCTCAACATATCTTTAAGAGTTTGGATCGTTCTCTCCGACTGGCCATCTGTTTGAGGGTGATAAGCTGTGCTAAACATCAATCGAGTCCCCAAACTTTCCTGTAAGCTCCTCCAAAAGTGTGATAAGAACCGAGTGTCACGGTCGGACACGATGCTCACCGGTACTCCATGCAATCTTACAATCTCCTGCATGTACCGTTCTGCCAAAGCTTCTGTTGATTGACCAACCCGAAAAGGAATGAAATGAGCTTCCTTGGTCAAACGATCAACAATCACCCATACTGCATTGTTGCCTTTTGGACTCCGCGGTAGAGCTGTCACGAAATCCATGGTTATATGTTCCCACTTCCACTGAGGAATCGGAAGTGGTTGCAATAAACTAGCAACCCTTTGATGTTCAGCCTTAACTTGCTGACACACCAAGCACTTTGCCACAAAGTGAGCAATCTCTTGTTTCATGCCTTCCCACCAGAAATGCTGTCGTAAGTCTCGGTACATCTTCGTGCCTCCTGGATGTACGGAATAAGCTGAACTGTGTGCCTCCTTCATAAGCTCTTCGCGGATATCCCCCTTTGGTACACACAAACGGCTACCATACCTCAACGAACTATCTTCATGGATCAGTAAATCTGTTTGTAGTCCGGCTTCAACCTGTTCTCGAAACTTTTGCAATCTAGGGTCCTGCGGTTGCGCTGCTTTAATATTCTCGATCAACGACAAATGTACTTGCAGCTGCATCAACTGTCCAGAAGAATGCGGTAGCACAACCTCCAAATCAAATCTTCGAAAGTCTTCAACGAGTTCCTTCTACGTAGTCAACATCCGAATAGCTGGTAACCGACTGAGCGCATCCGGTACGACATTAACCTTCCCCGGATGGTAGTAGTCAGCCATCAGCTCCAACCATCTACGTTGCCTCATATTAAGCTCCTTCTGCGTGAACACATACTTCAAGCTTTTATGATCCGTGAAAACCTCGACCCTTTCGCCCAAGAGGTAGTGTCTCTAAATCTTCAAAGCGAAGATCACAGCCGCAAGCTCCAAGTCATGAGTTGGGTAATTCTTCTCATGGGTCTTCAATTGTCTCGATGCGTATGCTACAACCTTCACATGCTGCATCAAAACACATCCCAATCCTTTTCCAGATGCGTCACTGTGAATCACCAATCCTCCGGAACTATCTGGCACGGTCAGAATAGGAGCGGTTATCAATCTCTGCTGCAACGTCTCAAAGGCTGACGCACATCTATCCATCCACACAAAAGGTACCTCCTTGCGCGTAAGCTTAGTCAACGGCTCCGCCAGAAGAGCAAAGTTCTCCACAAATCTTCTGTAATACCCGGTGAGTCCAAGAAAACTTCTTATCTCCGCAACATTCCTCGTAATCGGCCAATCTCGAACTGCTGCAATATTTTCGGGATCGACGGCGATTCCATCGCCAGACACAACATGCCCCAAAAGCTTTACTTCCTCCAGCCAAAACTCGCACTTGCTCATCTTCGCATACAATTTCTCTTGTCTCAACGTCTGCAGTGCGATCTTCAAATGTTCTGCATGCTCTTCAATACTCTTCGAGTAAACCAGAATATCGTCAATGAACACCACAATAAACTGGTCCAAGAATGGCGAAAAGATTCGGTTCATCAAGTCCATGAATACCGCCGGTGCATTCGTTACTCCGAAGGGCATCACTAAGTACTCGTAATGTCCATACTGAGTTCGGAACTCCATCTTGCAAATATCTTCTGCTTTCACTCGGACCTGATGATATCCGGATCGCAAATCCAGCTTCGAGAATACCCTTGCGCCACTAAGTTGCTCAAAGAGTTCGCCAATGCGAGGGATCGGGTACTTGTTATTAATAGTCACCCGGTTTAATTCTCGATAGTTGATGCACATCCTTCTTGTGCCATCTTTCTTCTTAACTAGAAGAACTGGAGCTCCCCAAGACGAGTTACTGCTTCGAATCCAAACCTTCTCAAGCAATTCAGCAGCCTGTTTCTTGACTTCTTCCAATTCCACTGGTGCCATTGGATAATACGCTTTAGATACTGGCGCTGCACCAGGAACAAGATCGATTGCGAACTCCACGTCTCGCTTCGGCGGTAATCCTGATATATCTTCAAACACGTCCATAAAATCTCGAACAACAGCTGGCGCTTCACTTTCCTCAACCTCCATTGTTGCAAGAACATTAGTTGTCGGCCTCGCCCTAAACTCGACTGGCCCGACAGAACTGCTTCCTCCAGTGAAGGTAAACTCGGGATGTCCGGAAATCTGGAAAATTACTTTCTTTGCTCTACAATCAATGTGAGCGTGGAAAGTGCCAAGAAAATCCATTCCCAAGACGACTTCGTAGCTGCCCGTATCAATCACCAAGAAATCTGCAAAAAGCTCCCGTCCGCAAACAACAACTGTACAATCTTTACATTCCCTACTAGATATGATTTTCCCATTCCCAGTGTGTATGTCCCAGAAACTAGACAGGGTCGTGCAGGTAATCGAGTGTGTAGCTATAAACTTAGACGACATAAAACAATGGGATGCACCAAAATCAAATAACGCTAATGCGGGAAAACCATGAACGAGTAGAGTACCTGAAACAACTTCTCCCGAAGCCTTAGCTTCCTCAGCCGTCAAGGTAAAAGCTCGAGCCTGATTAGGTCCTTGAGTCAGCTGCTTCTGCCCCTGGAACGGTTTCTGCGGAGGCTTCAGAATATCATCCCTCGTACGAAGCTTCGACGGACATGCGCTGACAATGTGATCTGCCGCTCCATAAACCAAACAGAGTCCCTGCCTCCTTCGACAATCCTTTTGCACGTGGCCAGGTAAATGCCAGTAGTCACAAATCACGCTCCTTCTTCGATCAACGACAACAGGCTTCTTCATCGGTGTTACGCCACGACGGTTCACTGGAATACCCCTGTGTCCATGTGCTCGGTGCGGTGCAAAAGTCGGCTTCCGTACTGTAATTGCTGTCTGCTAAGAACTCCCAGTCTTCCCAGATAAGCTCTGCTGTTCTCGGGCTGCCGTAAGTACCTATGAGAAAGTGGTCAAACCCAGGGAGACAATCTGCCTCTGGATGTCCACATCCAAGCTGCGCATGAACCTCCTTGCCCTGTCTGCATCGTTGGCAACTAAAGGTCCAGCGAACCTACTGAGCCTCGTCCATTCCGCTGCATGTACATCTACAGGTGCACCGTTCTGCTTTAAACTAATGAGCTTCTCTTCCATTTCCTCCCGTGCAATCCGCGGGAAGAACTTCTCCAGGAAACTCTTCGAAAAATCCGCCCACTTGATCGGCTTGGGCAAGCGGGTCTCCTCCACAAGCCACCATTCCCGGGCATAGTCCACTAACTGAATGCGCACCACATCCACTCTTTTATCATCTGGGATCTGCGCCGCAATAAGTAAGTTCTCCGTGTCAACTAGCTACTGTTCGGCTGGCAATGGCTCCTCCAAACCAGTAAAGACAGACGGACCCAAACGCCTGAAATCTGCTACGGTCCCCACTCGATCAACTGGTTTAGCTCCAACATTGTTCACGGACTGCTGAACGGTCCGCAAACCTTCCTGAAACGATTCAGCTTGCTGCTGGATCAGGTCGGTCTGTCTCTTTTGATTCTCCAACATCCCACGTATTACTCCAAGCATAGCGGCTTCATCAACACGCCTTTGGTACGTCTTCAGATTCTTGTCTGCCATATTCCTGAAATCAAAACACCCAAGGATTAGCATGATAACAGATTCAAAATATAGATCAAGGCTAGAACTCCGAGTTACTTAAATAGAGTACCGCATTGTAACTATGCCGCGGTATCATAGCTACAATTACATAACTCCACCTAAGTCGCCTAAGTTCTAGAGATACCAAGGAATCAGGTTTCGAGTCGATATGTAAAGGAAGTTTGCACACCGTAAAAGATATAATCAGGAGGAACTTAGATTCAAGAACGGTAAGATGGCAAAGTGGCATGACATGTTTCCTTAACATGGGTATTCTGATTCATGTATCGGGTACAATACCCAACTACAAAAGAATCAACCCGACTAACCTATGGTTTTGATACCAAAAGAACCATGTCACACCCCGCTTCCCAGAGTACGCTAAGATGGGCACGTGACATAGCCAACCATGCTACCTGTGGGTAGGAAGTATCCATCCACAGTCACATTACGGCTGTAGAGATATCAAGAACAAAATATAACTATCTAATACATGTCCATAAGCCACGATAAAATGAGTCAAGAATAATAAAAATGCGGAAGCAAAAGATCCAATACAAAATAACTGGAATGTATGTCCCATAATGCGGGCTCACATCAGGAATAAAATGCAGAAAAGTAAAAGAACTAACTACTACTGAATCATCACTGCTCAGCCTGCTGGCTGAAGTACTCCTGCTCGGACTGCAGCAAATGTACGGAATCTGGGCCATGCAAAACCCAGACGTCAGCACGTCATGTCATCAAGCAATAAAATATAAATAAGGTAACAGGAAATGCAAATATAATCATAAATGATAAATCAGGTGTAACAGCAATATAAATCAGGGCAGTGAAGGGTAGTGTGCAGTGAGTAAACTAAACCGGTCTATTGGGTTATCTACTCTCAAGACTTTGAAATCAATTTGATGAATCATCGATGCAACTCAATAGTATCCCGTGCGTGCCCGGGACCACGGTCAAGATTCTCGGGCTGAATCCGAGACGTGCCGCCAGGCAGTAAAAGGTAGCATGTACAGATGAGTGATGTCAGATCATCACTCCGGGGCTGGCCTAGCCCGTAAGACTGATCAGAACAGGTATCGAACTGTTGAGTTACAAGTCAGGTTTCATCATTGATTTTCCCATACCCCCAAGTTATATGCGTTCAAGTCAGGTATTTAAGTAATCAAGAACTAATGCCAACATAGGAGCAGGCAGGTACAGGTTCGTCTGAATAGACAACATGAACGGTCCGTAAGGACTACATGTCAGGTTTGTTGGCATTAGACACAAGATCAGGTAACAGATCAAGCCATAGTACGTCAGGTCAAGTCAAGTAGTGTACAGTACCATATCGGGTCAAGCAATATGTGTGTAGCAAGTCATGTCAGGGTGTAAAAGATATCATGTGGTGCTCATAATCAACTAACATAATCATGTTTATAAATAAACAAGCATGGGTATCAACAACACAATAAATTGGCACATGTAATAGGTTAAGCAATACGCGCAGATTAAACTACTTAGTTGTACGGTTATCAGTTTGTGTTTCAGAGATGGTTTCAACATTATATGAATACAGTATGACAATTATGGCCGTTAAATCATGTTAACTAGTATTAAGAAATTTTAGGGATGCAATGATTTATAAATAGGTTCAATGGACGAAATCACGGCTAAAACAGTTTAAAATGCACACGGGTGTCCGATGGAGTAAAACTATAAAAAGAATACCATAGGCTATGTCAATAGTTTAAATGTGATTAAAACATATGAATGTGGTTATCTGGTTTAATGAAGTAAATGCGAACGATAGGTTTCAAGTCTGGAAACTAAAATGATATATCGCGACATCGAACATGTAAAAGGGAGAATCATGATACTAAAGTTAAACTACGGGTTTAAAGTGCCATCAAATGTATATATAATAAATTAAGTAGCATGTAGCAAGTTTTACTTGCCTCGACGGGTCGCGATACGGAAAACGGAACGTTACGCGTCGGCAGGGAAAAGTCGCGACGCGCGCACGGTATACGGAAAGAGCCCAAACGACGAACAGTGGAGTCACACGGGTCAGAGGTCCTCGCTGGGTCATCGGGAAACGTCGCCGGTACTGTCGGATTCCGGCGAACCAGAAAAACAGTAAACATCAACCTAGAAAAGAGATGTATGAAAGAAAAGAGAGAAGAAGAGAAGGAGGATTGAGTAGAGAAAGCTCACAACGGTCTGTGGAGGGGTCGTGAGGATTGACGACGTCGACGGAGCTCCGGTGCACGACCTGCAGAGAACCACCGGCGGTTTAAAAGACTAACAACATAAAAGAATGGAAGAAGGGGAATGAAGGAGTATGGAGGAGATAAAGGAGGGGCGATGCTCACTGGGGTGTGCGCGAAGGCTAGGGGAACGGGGACGAGGTCACCGACGGCGACAGTTCCGGCGGTGCAAAATGCAGGGGGTGCACGGCTGCTCGGCGCGAGCGCAGGGTGATCGGGGAAGGAGGGAATGGTGGCGGAGGTGACGAGGGTGAGGAGCGGTGACAAACGGCGATGGCGGCGTCGGCGGTGACATAGTGGGCGAGGGGGAGAGCTGTGGTTAGGTTTACAGGGGTTGGGTTCGTGAAAGGATAAAGGATACGAAGATATATGTGCGGAGAGAGAGAGAGATATTCTCACGAGAGGGGTGAGAGAGAGAGAGGGTAACAATAAGGAGAGAGGAAATTGGATTTTAGTGCAGGGATAGGGAGGAGAGAGAGAGAGATAGAGAAAAGTGAGAGAGGGAGAAAGTTGTGGGGTCGGGTGAAAGGGGACTCGCGATTGGTTGGGGAAAGAAATAGGTAAGGAAAAAAAATAGAAAAAGATTTTCTATAAATATACAGAGAGCCATTTCATTAGCTGGTGAAACCAAGGAAATATTTTCAGTTTGTTAAAGAATTATATTCGGTTGGTTTAAAAAAAATTCTAATAGGCTGAAAAAATATTCTGGCTGATTTAAAAGATTTAGAAAAAAATAGGATTTGGCGGAAATACAAAATATTTCAGAATTGCGCCTGGATTGGGTCCAAAATTTGAATTTGAAATATGAAAATTATTAGCAAGTTCCAAAAATTGAAATGAAGGATTTTGTAATGAAAAGCATACCCCCAAGAACGGACGCACGTACGTGCGCGTAGTCGTCCAAACACGTCCGTTTCACTGAATGGGACGGGAACACGATACAAAGACGCTACCACAGGGTTAGGGGTGTCGAGCAGGCCATGTCAATTATTTTTAATTTATTTTAAACGACTTAAATTGTTATATGCAAGAATTTGAATTGTCGGGGTAAATTACAACTAGCAACAGTCAAGTAAGATAAATGAAATAAATACCACACACCACACATACGGTAACTGAAATTTATAGAATTGGACTCGGTTGTTACATATCCCCTTCCCATTTCTTCACGTCGATAGGTGACATGTTCTTCTACCAACCAGTGCGTTACATCGATAAAATATTTGAATGGTTGGTGTTGACTTTTGGTCTTTGTAAAGTTTTGCATAGACCAATAATTTTAACCCCCCTCATAATTTTAAATGATTAATATGATTTTACTCAAGTTTGGGGGGAGGGATATATTTTGGATCTTGAAAGAAATTTTTTACAAAATTGTGAGCCAAAAATAAGTTTGGGGGAGAATTTCACTTTCATTATTTCTTGTCCCCGTTACTTTTCCTCCCAAGTCTACAGTTTTTTAAGCTTGACAGATGACATCAGTGAGGACACTACTGCAAACAGGTTTGGGGAAGGTTTGTACTTATTCACGCGTTACTTTGCATTATACTATATATAATGTTGGGTTCCCTAGGGCGGAAGCAAGGTTTCGGGAGGCATCGTTCATGCTATTTTCAAAAATTTGCCGTTCTAAACAATCCTAACCCTAGAATCTTAACTAGAGAATTAAACAAAATATCATGAAAACAACTTTGCATACAAAATGAGTAAGGAATACAACCTTTGTAGACCGGTCCTTCACTTCTAATGCTCCATGTAGTAGTCCTTTCGCTTCAAGTAGTGAACACCCGAACTCTAGTAAGGGTTCATATGAAGAAATGAACAAGCTTGCTCGAAGTCTTCGAGGCCTAAGATGATCCACGTCGAGGAGACTCAAGCTCATACTACCTCTTCACTAATGGTAGATTAGTGAAGCAAACACCCTAAACTAAATGGCTAATATAGTAGAGGTGTTAGTTATATGTATGCCCTAGAGGCCATTACTGTACATAGGATGTATATTGTAGTGGATGCTGGGACATATATAGGGAGGACTTTCTTGCTCGACATGATAGTATGCTATCTGGTTACTCTTTAACTTAACGTGTGCACTGATTGTCTCTCTGTTACATGTTGGTAAAGCCCTTAGGATGTGTACTTGACTACCTGGACTATGATGCGGATCATACTAGTGGGGACATGGTAGTCCATAAGTACATCCTTGAATGTCCCTAGTCGTGGGTGTATCGAGATGGGGCATCGATATACCAGAGTAGACTAGCGTATACCTTCTCGACCCATACAGATGGGCGATGGATGATCCCATATCCATTGGTGTTTGACATCAGAGATGATATACGGGTGCTCAGTAGAGACTGGGTACACTGGACGGACTCGCCGAGAACTCCCAGATGGTATTATACCTCACGTCAGATGGCAGTTCTCTGGTGACACTGGTACAGAGTAGTCTGTAGACCCGAGATCGTCATAGAGTCTTGTGTGATTCCCACTGTTCTTTGATTTCCACCTTACCACGTCCAAGAGGGCGTGCAAAACGGTGGCTTTTGGGTACAGTCCCGAATCACATGGAGCCAATGAGCGATAGGAGGGGATTCGTCTCTCCCGGTATAGGGAGTTGATGTTGCGCTGTGTTCGATTGGCTATAACCGGAAATCCCTGGCCAGGGTTGCTGAGATTTACTGGTAAGTGTTACCAGTAGTTTCTCGAACTGTTATAGACCTCATATCGATACGACTTATCGAGCTATTGGGGTCTGACGTTTACCACCCCTAGGCAAGATATGCGACATATCAGACGACGAGACCGGACTGTACGGTAGTGTTACTGGTTGGATTCACAGGAGGGTGAGCGGGCTTGCTCGTCGATCTTCTCATCGCTCAATACCCGGGTGGCCGTTACGTTTAGCAGACCGCTTGCGACTTGTGGGTGTTTGATATGATCATCATCTGCTACCGGCGTATTGACGAGTCTTTAGAGTCCTACACAGAGGTTTCCTGGCTCAAGCGAAACGAAATAGGAGCGCATATGAGATATGTGAGGGACCGAGAATAATGCGTGTATGTGATACCGTATTTCATTCTCGCGATCAATGTGTCGAATGGTTGTATGCGATATAACCTAGTTATCGATTCAAGCGTTGATTCGATAAGCTGATACATTGTATACTAGTCGGTTGTGTGCGACATGACCGGATCATTGAATCAAGTGTTGATTTATTGATTTAATGCATAATTATATATTTGATATATTACTTTGCATTAACTAGTATTGGTTCACTTTAAATGGATTTTCTCACTTGTTTGTGCACATTGTATATATGATATATTTTTTGTGCACAAGATTGTATCATGTTTGATGATACATGATAGTTTGGTTTTGTGTAAAGAATTAAACCATGGTTACTTAAGTGGTTAGGGTTTCATTTCCTTTTCTCATTTATTTATCTATTTATTTCATTTAGAAAAGATAAAGAGAAAAAGAATGGTTGCTAGTTTTTTTTTTTTTTAAGCTTCTTGAAGCTTTGAACAAGTCCACCATTCTTGTCTCTTCTCTAACCCTAACCACTCATCTAACCTTAGTTAAATCTCTACACTAAACCATGCTTGAGATTATGATAAGTATCATATTGTTTTTATTTTTAAAAAACAACTTATCATATATTCTTCTTCTTCTTCATCTTCTTCTTCAATGAAGAAACCTTCACTTCATCAATGGTGATTGATGAAAATGAGTGAGAAATCCAATTCTAAAGTCTACCCACTTCCTATTTCTTCATCCTCTACCTCTTGCCAAGTAGTAGAGTGTGTTTTCTTCACAAGTTTCTTGACTTGGAGAAGTTGGAGCTTGATCTAGTGATGCCTCGACGTAGATCATCTTCGGCATCGACGTCGACGACCTAGCCCGTCCATTCTCCGATGAAGCCGACGCTAGAGCCCGGGGTTCGACTTGGACAGCGAGGAGACTTCATTGCGGAGCTATGGAGGTGGAGGACCGGATCTACAAAGGTTGTATATCCGTTCTTTTAGTTTAGCTGTAAACTAGTTTCATTTTATCGCCTAAACATCTAGCCAACGATCTAGTCTAGGGTTTCTCGGCACCGTATTTTTGAAATTGGCATGGTTGATGCCTTGTGAGACCTCTTGGGAGTGCCTAGGAACCCTACAGTGGTATCATAGCCTAGCTAGAGCCTTAGGCGAAGTCCTAGACGGAGTTTGAAGTCCGAACGATCCGAAACCCCAAAATTTCCATGCTCTCTGGACATTTTCTAAAATCGTGGTTTTTTCCAAATTAAAAATATGCAGAAAACTCAGCAGGGAATTCTAAGAATTACGGCGCAAAATTTATTTCATGAACAGTGTAATCGGCGGCGTAACCGCTGCATAAGCCTAGCTTATGCGGCGGTTCCGCGGCAGAAGTGTGACGTCAGCCCTAACTGTTTGCACAGTAATTAATTTTTCCAGGTGCTGAGTTCTCTGGGTATTTTTAAAATTTATTTAAGAGTTGAATTTTTTGGAGTTGTTTTGGGGATTCGGTGTTTTGATCGGAGTATCATATTTTGTCTAAGTGGCTTTCCGGATAATTTTTTGAATATGTTAAAAAGTTCGACCGGGTATAAATACCCAATTTTTCCCCTATAGGGAAATTTCCAAGTGTTGGATTTTTCCGTGGTTTAAAGACGTTCTAAGTAGTGCAAGTAACTCGATGGACCCTCTAGAAGACAACAAACCTTAACTCAATTATGTGACCGTCTTGAACTGCCCTTTGAACCTTCGGGTTTGGGGCAGTACGGCGTGCCACATGTGAGGCGTTGGCTTGACCCTTCTACGGCTGGACCGTTGGTACTGAGGTACGAACTGAATGTTGTTAGACTTATTTCATGTGTTGATCTGTATCGGGAAAACTTAGGTGTTTGAATGTTCGATCGGAAAGTTTAACATTTTCTAATTATCTGGAATGTGATACAATAATTGGAATTCACAATAAGTTATGAGATAACTGAATGAATGTTATAAACATAGCAGTTTAGTCTCACTTGATCGGTTGCCACGGAATTTTGATGTGATCAAAAGTCCGTCGCAATCACGTAGCGTGCGCGGATACTCGCCGGGTAAACTTAATAGACAGCTACACCCCATAGCCCCGACCAAGTGACTGTAGGAGAACCCCGTCGCCGAAAGCATCCGTTCGGGTGCTCGCGGCAGCGGTGTTCCGCCTTGGTGCACTTCGTCGACGGTATCGGGGGTGCGGCCGCCTACTAAAGTTTTCGACGAGCATTCGATCAGGATGTCGGGAATCTTGTTGAATTGCCCGACTTGATATTGAAAAGTGTTTTCGATTTTGAGACTAAAATGCGGGGTTTATAATTGTTAGGCATGCGATGTCTAAGTAATTCATTTGGTCAGGCGTGCGATGTCTGAGGTGGTTGCGGATTCCAACTGTTGTAGTTTTACACTTTCTTTTCTGTGACCGTAAGTGTAATATGTGATATCGCCGGTTTCGTTGCTATATGTCAACGACAATTGGGATGCGCATGTTTACTTACGTTGATGACATGTGATGTTATGTGTTGCTGGATATGTTATATTGGATCGTCGTGTATGAATAGCCGGGGGTTTTTATGTGAGATGAGTGTTTTTAATTTTCATTCATGTAAAAACTGTATGTAATATTCTTTTATTGGGGCACTTCCAGGTTGCGGAAGTTGTCACCCTTTGTATATTATTTACTTTTCCGCACTAGGGTAGACCCAAGGAGGGGAGCACAAGTAACCGGGTTCTGGAGTCCAGTGGGAGACCAACTCGAGGAGTCGAGTCCGAGTCTCCTAACTCTAGAATTGGTAGGGTTGCTTGCCGCTCTCGTAGGGGTCTAGGGGTGTGGGATTGGCTATTCATCGCGACCGTGGAATCCGAGTTTTATACTGGCTCGTATTGAAAACACGGACGTCCTAGTATATCCAATATTTCCTATGTTTCTTCTGCCGCGATATCTGTGATGTGATCATGTGATGTTCTATGATAGGTACAGCATATAGTATATATGATATATTATATAGACGTTACTTATGTTTTACACCCGCGCTAGCCCTGCCCCGCTCTGTCGTTAGTTACCTAACCTAACGGTGCACGAGGGGATATCAAGGCGAATGCGGATGGCATAAGTGTACGTCGTAGTTATCTGTGATGTTTAGGTATTTAAATGATGGGACTTCATTAATGTGATTAATGAAATAAAAGAAACCTAAGATGTTGTAGAATCGAATTTCAAAATAAAACAGGTAGCTACAGTTCTTGCTTTGCACAGCGGTATATGTGATATATCCTGCACCTTATTCGATAAGGAAAGGACCGAGATCCCTTCACCGGGAGTGACTCCTTTAGCAATAACTGGCAAATGCTACACCCCTCGGTCTGTCTTTTGATTGCTTTTAAGTGATTTTGCTTTGCACAGTGATATATATGATATATCCCGCACCTCATTCGACGAGGAAAGGACCGACGATCCCTTCACCGGGAGTGACTCTTTTAGCAAAACTAGAAAAGCCTCAAAAACACTCCATTTTAAAATCATTTGATTCTACAACGATATCAAGTTCATTACGCAATATGTTTTCAGAAAAACCTGTCGTAGCCCTCCGTCATTTCAGATAAGTTGTATATAGTATTCGTGCTGCATTTGTTGGCTTTCGTCAAGGTGCAGTGTGCGGTAGCTATATGCTGCT
The DNA here is from genome assembly GCA_030015575.1 of Agapanthus africanus. Classification (NCBI taxonomy): domain Eukaryota; kingdom Viridiplantae; phylum Streptophyta; class Magnoliopsida; order Asparagales; family Amaryllidaceae; genus Agapanthus; species Agapanthus africanus. The sequence goes on along the minus strand of JASDDO010000014.1, from coordinate 632,336,309 downwards.
TATCTGCCAGCATACGATGCGATTGGATTAGGGTAGTCGTGCGGCTTTGTTGGCTTTCGTCAAGGGTCGTGCGGGTAGGTTTAATTCGATCAAGAAATGTACGGGTTGAACTTGACTAGCGGGCTATGGTTTGTTGGCTTTCGTCAAGGTCATAGCACGCTAGGGGCAAAATATTATCGGGAATTTCAAGTGTTGAAATTTTCAATGAGATTGCATACCTTCTATGAGATAGTTGGATCCCGATACCCGCTGCGAGTAAGAGTTACTCCTGGGAGAGTTTTACACATTACAATTAGCCGATCAAGTAGGTGTCTAGAAAGGTGTTAACGAGGTTACGCCTCTGGGAAAATGAGGTTTACATTAATTAGGTTCGTGCGAAAGCACGGGGGACCTCCCTCAAAGTACCGACACTGGCCTGGCTGAAAGATTGGCGAACTTGTAGTGTGTAATTAATCCCGGCTAGTCTTTCCTTTTAGGGTTTGAAGGAAGATTTGATAAAAAGCAGTGGGAGCCATCCTGATTAGATAAAATAATAACCAATCTATTCTTGCAAGAGCGCACGCTGAGTGTTTTCTTCTCTCTCTCTCCAGGTAGCGACCATATCACGCCTTAATCAAGATAATAATACGGATTATTGACCGAACCCGCTTGTTATACTGAGCTGGGGAACGTTGGTCCCGCTCCAACTTATAATTGTTATAAGATCGAGCAGGAAATTGGGGAATACCAGATTTCCCGTGCCGCCCAAACGAAGAGAGTGCATGCTGATGCATCATCTTCGGGTGTGTTCATTACAAAGAACTGTTTCTCAGTATCCTCCGCATCCTGGGTATATGATACTGGATCAGGATCCCAGATATGTAATCTGTTACATAGGGCTACAAAAGGGTAGAAAAACTGAGAACGGGTGATAAGTTTCATGAGGCAGAAAACGGGGCAAGTGTTGCAGCCAAGTCTGTCGGTCACTGTCACCCTGTATTACCAATACATTGATTCTAAACGAATGTTATTAGATATCGAACCTGATATACAAAATCATATCGGTCTCTTTATTAGTAAAGAAAGGATATAATTTTGTATTGTTGGATAATGTTTTGAACATTTCCTATATCAAAAGTTGATCGGTTCAGGCACGTTATCTAAAAGCATTGATGTTCTAAATCAAACTACAGTTCTTAGTATATAGAACACACACAAGAGGAAGAGTTCAGAATTGAACCATTCCTTCTTGAGGTATTGTAGACTAGGTCATATCAATGCGACCCGACTAGCTGGAGTTACATTTAGATGCATATTTAAATCAGTTTGAATTTACATCTTGTGAAACTCGCCAGTCATGTCACAAAGATAAAATGACCATAGCTCTGTTTATTGGAAACAGAGAAAGAGTTAGTGAACTCTTGGGTTGATACATGTTGATGTATGTAAGGTCCCCTGTCTACACATGCCAAGACCGGTTCTTTGTACTTCATTACGTTCTCTGATGATCTCTTTAGATTCAGACATATGTTCCTGTTGAAACATAAGTCCGAACCTTTTGAGATATTCATAGAATATAAGTTAGAAGTAGAGAACCAATACGGGTATAAGTATTATGTCCTTTGATGTGATCGAGGAGGAGAATACTTGAGCACGGAAATTCTGGACTATTCATAAGGAGAATGAGATTCTCTCTCAGCATTACTCCTCCGTATACACCATAGCACGATGGTATATCGGGGCGGAGCAATTGCACCCTATTCGATATGGTGTGCTCTATGATGAGTACTACTGAGTTACCTATTTCCTTTTTGGAGTTATGCACTTATGAAGCTGCATACCTATTGAATTAGGGTTCGAATCAAATCAAAGCCTACCATTTCATATATGATATGGAAAGGGAAGAGCCCATGTCTTAAGCTAGTTAAGATTTGGGGTTGTCCGGCCTATGTCTAAAAAGCAAAATCCGGACAAGCTCGAGGCATGGTCCGTTATGTAGAACTGGAAGTGTTTCAGCTATACAAACTACAGCGGATGATTTGGTACAACCAAAGGATTCAGTAGATACCAACGAACCTCAGCCTCTCCGCCGATCTAGTAGGGTTCCTCACCCACCTGAGAGATACTTCGGTTTCTCTATGACAGTGGGAGCGAGGATTGCATCATGAGATGATGACCCAACTAGCTTCGAGCTGGCCATCAGGAGTAAGACTCTGTAAGAATGGCTGGATGCTTATCGATCTGAGATGGAATCCTTATACACCAACAAAGTATGGACTTTAGTTGCTATATCTGAAGGGTTAAATCCCCATCAGGAGCAAGTATATCTTGAGAAGATTACTTGGTGTACATGGAAAAGTTGAGACTTTCAAAGCTAGACTTGTTAAAAGTTTGCATCATTGACCAGGTGCGGATAATGATGAATCCTTTTCAAGTAGCTATGCTTAAGTCCATCCAGATCCTACTTGTCACGGCTACATACCATGACTACGATATCTGGTGGTTGGGTGTCATGACTGCTTTTCTAAATGATGTTTTGGAAGAGAGCGTCTATAAGTACACAGCCAGAGGGCTTCGTAGACAGTGGGAGCTGCGGAAACGTGTGCAAGATGCTTTATAGAATTAAAGCAGGCATCGCGGAGTTGGAACATCTGTTTTGATGGATTAATCAAAGAAGTTGACATCATCAAAATGGTAGATGAACCTTGTATATACAAAAAGGGTAGTAGGGAGTATGGTGACGATCCTCGTAGAGTACGTGGATGACATACTCTTGATAAGAAAGGAGTTTCTTAAGCTACGCTCAATCAATCTCCGCTTATCACAATGATTCTCCATATAGGATCAATGTGATACCTCCTATATCTTGATTTTGGATCTATGAGATAGATCTAATTGGATGTTAGGATACTCACTAGTAGAGTGAGATGGTATCAATCGATCCTGGGGAGAATCACTGGAAGTGTTCCAGAGTGATAAAGACGACTGAATGTCAGTCGCAGGCATTGTCTTTACCCTCAGTAAAGGGACGGTATGTTGGAAGAGTTCCAAGCTAGATACCGTGACATACTAGACGATAAAGGCTGGATACATCGCTACTTATGATGCTACCAAAGAGGATGTTTGGATGTATATTAGTTCATGAGATAAACTACGTTCCTACCATTGTGAGACAATGGAGTTGTGGCTTATGCCAAGGAACGCCGGTCCCATCAGTGATCCAGACTTATTCTAAGGCAGTATCATCTGATCATGGAGATGGTTGATCTCCAAGGTGATCGAGGCAAGGAGAGCAGACTCAGAGGATAACACGGCGGATCCACTCACGAAGGCCTATTCCCAGAGAGAGACTTTTATGGGATGGTTGAGTATGAGATACTTCGACCACTGCTACAGATGGCCCTAGTGCAAGTGGGAGATTGTTAGTTATATGTATGCCCTAGAGGCCATTACTGTACATAGGATGTATATTGTAGTGGATGCTGGGACATATATTGGGAGGACTTTCTTGCTCGACATGATAGTATGCTATCTGGTTACTCTTTACCTTAACGTGTGCACTGATTGTCTCTCTGTTACATGTTGGTAAAGCCCTTAGGATGTGTACTTGACTACCTGGACTATGATGCGGATCATACTAGTGGGGACATGGTAGTCCATAAGTACATCCTTGAATGTCCCTAGTCGTAGGTGTATCGAGACGGGGCATCGATATACCAGAGTAGACTAGCGTATACCTTCTCGACCCATACAGATGGGCGATGGATGATCCCATATCCATTGGTGTTTGACATCAGAGATGATATAAGGTTGCTCAGTAGAGACTGGGTACACTGGACGGACTCGCCGAGAACTCCTAGATGGTATTATACCTCACGTCAGATGGCAGTTCTCTGGTGACACTGGTACAGAGTAGTCTGTAGACCCGAGATCGTCATAGAGTCTTGTGTGATTCGCACTGTGCTTTGATTTCCACCTTACCACGTCCAAGAGGGCGTGCAAAACGGTGGCTTTTGGGTACAGTCCCGAATCACATGGAGGCAATGAGCGATAGGAGGGGATTCGTCTCTCCCGGTATAGGGAGTTGATGTTGCGCTGTGTTCGATTGGCTATAACCGGAAATCCCAGGCCAGGGTTGCTGAGATTTACTGGTAAGTGTTACCAGTAGTTTCTCGAACTGTTATAGACCTCATATCGACAGGACTTATCGAGCTATTGGGGTCTGACGTTTACCACCCCTAGGCAAGATATGTGACATATCAGACGACGAGACCGGACTGTACGGTAGTGTTACTGGTTGGATTCACAGGAGGGTGAGCGGGCTTGCTCGTCGATCTTCTCATCGCTCAATACCCGGGTGGACGTTACGTTTAGCAGACCGCTTGCGGCTTGTGGGTGTTTGATATGATCATCATCTGCTGCCGGCGTATTGACGAGTCTTTAGAGTCCTACACAGAGGTTTCCTGGCTCAAGCGAAACGAAATAGGAGCGCATATGAGATATGTGCGGGACCGAGAATAATGCGTGTATGTGATACCGTATTTCATTCTCGCGATCAATGTGTCGAATGGTTGTATGCGATATAACCTAGTTATCGATTCAAGCGTTGATTCGATAAGCCGATACATTGTATACTAGTCGGTTGTGTGCGACATGACTGGATCATTGAATCAAGTGTTGATTTAATGATTTAATGCATAATTATATATTTGATATATTACTTTGCATTAACTAGTATTGGTTCACTTTAAATGGATTTTCTCACTTGTTTGTGCACATTTTATATATGATATATTTTTTGTGCACAAGATTGTATCATGTTTGATGATACATGATAGTTTGGTTTTGTGTAAAGAATTAAACCATGGTTACTTAAGTGGTTAGGGTTTCATTTCCTTTTCTCATTTATTTATCTGTTTATTTCATTTATAAAAGATAAAGAGCAAAAGAATGGTTGCTAGTTTTGTTTTTTTTGAAGCTTCTTGAAGCTTTGAACAAGTCCACCATTCTTGTCTCTTCTCTAACCCTAACCACTCATCTAACCTTAGTTAAATCTCTACACTAAACCATGGTTGAGATTATGATAAGTATCATATTGTTTTTATTTTTAAAAAACAACTTATCATATATTCTTCTTCTTATTCATCTTCTTCTTCAATGAAGAAACCTTCACTTCATCAATGGTGATTGATGAAAATGAGTGAGAAATCCAATTCTAAAGTCTACCCACTTCCTATTTCTTCATCCTCTACCTCTTGCCAAGTAGTCGAGTGTGTTTTCTTCACAAGTTTCTTGACTTGGTGAAGTTGGAGCTTGATCTAGTGATGCCTCGACGTAGATCATCTTCGGCATCGATGTCGACGACCTAGCCCGTCCATTCTCCGATGAAGCCGACGCTAGAGCCCGGGGTTCGACTTGGACAGCGAGGAGACTTCATTGCGGAGCTATGGAGGTGGAGGACCGGATCTACAAAGGTTGTATATCCGTTCTTTTAGTTTAGCTGTAAACTAGTTTCATTTTATCGCCTAAACATCTAGCCAACGATCTAGTCTAGGGTTTCTCGGCACCGTATTTTTGAAATTGGCATGGTTGATGCCTTATGAGACCTCTTGGGAGTGTCTAGGAACCCTACAAGAGGATGATGAAGTAGGAAATGGGCCCACTTTAGATTTTATTTTCTCACAATATTTTCTCACTTAGAAAAAGCCAGCAAGCTTTTTCTCAAATGAAGAAGATGATGAAGAATGAAGATGAGAGAATGAACTCTTGAAGTGAGAATAGCAACCATGTGTGAGTTAGTGTCATACACTAACTCATGTAGAGAATAAACCATGGCCAACAATAATGGTTAGTTTAATAAATATCTACAAGTAAAACAAAATTAGTGGACTTGGTCAATGGTTCCACAAGCATCTACAAGCTTGAACCATGTGACTAATTACCAACTAATTTTGATTAACTTTAAATAAATAAAACCATACATTATCATAAGCTTGGTGTGAGTCTCATACACCCATATCACATGTGGCATCAAGAATGACACAATAGTTGTACATTAATATATATCACATATATACTATATGCACACAAGTGAGAAAAAGAAATGTTTAAGTGAGTTAATACTAGTTAATGTAAATTAATATATCAAATATATAATTATACATTAAATTATTAAATCAACACTTGATTCAATAATCCGGCTATATCACATACAACCGGCTAATATCAAATGTAACATCCTATCGAATCAACACTTGATTCGATAACCCGGCTATATCACATATAACCGTCCGATATCACATATCACGATAATAGAATGTGGTATCACATACGCACATTAATCTCGGTCCCGCACATATCACATATGTGCTCCTACTTCATTTCGCATAAACCAGGAAACCTCTGTGTAGGACTCTAAAGACTCGTCAATACGCCGTCAGTAGGTGATGATCATATCAAACACCCACAAGCCGCAAGCGGTCTGCTAAACGTAACGGCCACCCGGATATTGAGCGATCAGAAGATCAACAAGCAAGCCTGCTCATACTCCTGTGAATCCAATCAGTAACACTACCGTACAGTCCGGTCTCTTCGTCAGATATGTCGCATATCGCAGCCTGGGTGTGGTATAACGTCAGACCCCAATAGCCTGATAAGTCATGCCGATGCAAGGTCCATAACGGTTCGAGAAACTACTGATAACACTTACCAGTAGATCTCAGCAACCCTGGCCAGGGATTTCCTTTTATGGCCAATCGAGCATAGCGCAACATCAACTCCCAATACCGGGAGAGACGATTCCCCTTCTATCGCTCATTGCCTCCATGTGACTCGGAAACCACCTTTTTGCACGATGTCTTGACCGTGGTATGGTGGAAATCAAAGCACAGTGGGAATCACACAAGACTCTATGACGATCTCGGGTAGACAGACTAACCTGTACCAGTGTCACCAGAGAACTGCTATCTGACGATAGGTATAATACCATATAGGAGTTCCCGGTGAGTCCGTTCAGTGTACCCAGTCTCCACTGAGCACCCGTATACCATCTTTGATGTCAAACACCAATGGATGTGGGATCATCCATCGCCCATCATATGGGTCAAGATGCGTATACGCTAGTCTACTCTAGAATATCGATGCCCTGTCTCGATACACCCTCGACTAGGAACAATTATAGGGTGTACTTGTGGACTACCATTGGCCCCACTAGTATGATCTCCATCATAGTCCTGGTAGTAAAGTACACATCCTAAGGGCTTTATCAACATGTGAGAGCAAGACAACATCACTTATACAAGTCAACATGTTAAGACAAAGAGCAACCAGATAACATACTATTATGTCGAGAAAGAAATTCCTCCCTATATATGTCCAAGCATCCATTATAATATACATCTCATGTACAATAATGGCCTCTAGGGCATACATATAACTAACAATCTCCCACTTGCACTAAGGACATCTGTTGTAGTATCCAATACCCAACAATTTATCAGTGGTTGTAGTATCCCATACTCAACCATCCCAAAATCTCTCAAATAGTATTTGGGGAAGCAGGCATTGGTGAGTGTATCCTCCGTGTTAACCTCAAAATCTACTCTCCTAACCTCGATCCCTTGGAGATCAACCATTTCCCTGATCAGGTGATACTTTCCTCAGAATATGTCTGGATCGCTGATGGGACCGTTGTTCCTAGGCTAAAGCCACAACTCCATTGTAGTCACAGTAACAGTTATTGGACGCTCAATGATAGGAACCTTGTTCATCTCATGAACAAGTAATGTCCAGACATCTACTTTGGTAACATCGTTGGTAGCAATGTATCTAGCCTTTATCGTCTAGTATGTCACGGTATATAGCTTGGAACTCTTCCAACATACAGTCCCTCCACTGAGGGTAAAGACAATGCCTGTGACTGACTTTCAGTCGATCTTATCATTCTGGAAGCTCAAACTAAGAACATTCATTTAGTGCTTCTCAAGTACTTAAGAATATCCTACGCAGCTATCCAGTGATTCTTCCAACATCCGATTGATTCCTTATCACTACACCCAGTGAGTTATCTATATCTGGTCTGGTTCATAACATCGCATACATGATAGAGCCTACTGCCGAAGCATAGGCTATCCCTTGCACGCGATCTCTCTCCAAATCAGTCTTGGAAGATATCTTTTTGGAGAGAGTGATTCCTGAGTAAGTGGAAGAACCACCACGCTTAGAATCTTCCATACTAAACCCCTTTAGTATGGTGTTAATGTACATGGATTTGGGACAATCCCAACATCCACTTAGATCTATTATCATAGATCATAAACTACAAGATGTAGTAGGTATCATCCAGATCTTCTATTGAGAATCCTCGTGATAAGAGGAGCTTGACCGAGTGTAGCATAGGAAACCATTTTCTATCAAGAGTATGTTATCTACGTACATTATGTATAGGATAACCTCACTCTCTACAACCTTCTTGTATATTACAAGGTTCATCTACCATTTTGATGAAGTCAAACTCTTTGACTGCCAAATCAAAACAGATATTCCAACTCCGCGATGCCTGCTTTAATCCTGATGGACTAAGCATAGCTTTGAAAGTCTTAACTTTTCCATCTATACCAAGAATCTTCTCAAGATCCATTTGCTCCCAATGGGTTTAACCCCTTCAGGTGCAACATGCAAAGACATACTTTGTTGGTGTACATAGATTCCATCTTTGATTGCATAGCATCCATCCATTTCAAAAAGTCTCCACTTGTGATGGCCTGCCTGAACCTGGTTGGGTCATCATCAACCATGATAGAATCCTCGCTCCCACTGTCACCGAGAAGACCGTAGTATCTCTTAAATGGATGAGGAACCATACCAGATTCACGGAGAGGCCGAGGTTCGTTGGAGACTATTGAATCCTTTGATTTCACCAAATCATCAGCTGTTAGTTTGTATAACTGGAACTCCTTCCAGTTCTAACTCATGACCACTAATTTCTTCACAAGAAATTCCTTTTCTAAAAAGGTGGCATGCTGAGAAACAAAACACCTTTTGCTCCTCAGTTAGGTAGAAGATATTCCCTCGCAAATGTTTGGAATATCCAACAAACTTATACAGAACTAACCTTGCCTCGAGCTTGTCCAGATTCTGCCTTTAAACATAGGCCGGAAAACCCCATATCTTAACTCGTTTAAGACATAGTCTCTTCCCATTGCATATCTCATATGGAGTGGTAGGCACTGATTTGGACGGAACCCCATTCAATAGGTATGCAGCTTCTTAAGTGCATAACTCCAAAAGGAAACAGGTAACTCAGCAATACTCATCATAGAGCGTGCCATATCTCATAGGGTGCGATACCTCCGCCCCGATACATCGTTGTGCTGTGGTGTATGCGAAGGAGTAAGCTGAGAGAGAATCGCATTCTCCTTTTAGAAAATCCAGGGACTCCATGCCTAAGTATTCGCCTCCTCGATCACATCGAAGGAATTAATACTTCTGCCCGTCTGGTTCTCAGCTTCAAGCTTATATTCCTTGAATTTCTCAAAAGTTTCAGACTTGTGTTTCGCAGGAACATATGTTCGAATCTTGAGATATGATCAATGAATATAATGAAGTACAAAGAACCAGCCCTGGCATTAGTAGACATAGGACCGTATACATCATCATGTATCCGTCCAAGAGTTCGTTAACTCTTTCTCTGTTTCCAGTAAATGGAGTATTGGTCGTTTTACCTTTGAGACAAGACCGGCAAGTAGCATAAGATGAAAACTCGAACAGATTCTCATATTCATCCTTATGTAACTTAGCTGGTCATGTCGCATTGATATGACCTAGTCTACAATGCCACAAGAAGAATTCGTTCATTTCTGAACTACTCTTCTTGTGTGTGTTCTATATACTTTGAACTGTGGTTTGATTTAGAACGTATATGTTATTATATAACGCGCCTGATCCAATCAACTCTTGATTCAGGAAAATGTTTACAACATTATCCTCCAATACAGAATTATATCCTTCTTTAACTTAATAAAGAAATTGATGTAATGTTGTATATCAGGTTCGGTATCTAACAACATTTGTTCAGAATCAATGTATTGATACAAGGTGATATTTGCCAACTGATTTGGTTGCAACACTTGCACCATTCTCTACATTTAGAGACATATCATCCATTCCCAGTTCTCTACCTGTCTGTAGCCTATGTAACATATTACATATGCGGGATCCTTATCCGGTATCACATACCCAGGACATAGAGGATACTGAAAAACAATTCTCGGTAATGAACACACCCGAAGAAGATGCATCAATATGAACTTTCTTCAATTGTTTGGCATGGGAATCCGGATATTCCCCTATTTCCTGCTCGGACTTATAACAGTTATAAGATAGAGCGGAATCAACATTCCCTAGCACAGTATAATAAGCAGGTTCGGTCAATGCATCCATATTATTATCTTGATTAAGGCGTGACATGGTCGCTACCAGGAGAGAGAGAGAAGAAAACACTCTGCGTATGCTCTTGCAAGATCAGATTGGTTATTATTTTATTTAATCAGGATGGCTCCCACTGTTTTTATCAAATCTTCCTTCAAACCTTAAAAGGTAATACTAGCCGGGATTAATTACACCCTACAAGTTCGCCAATCTTTTGGCCAGGCCAGTGTCGGTACTTTGAGGGTGGTTCCCCGCGCTTTCGCACGGACCTAATTAAAATAAACCTCATTTTTCCAGGGGCGTAACCCCGTTAACAGCTTTCTAGTCACCTACTTGATTGACTAATTGTAATGTGTAAAACTCTCCCAGGAGTAACACTTACTCGCAGTAGGTATCGAGATCCAACTATCTCATAGAAGGTATGCAATCTCATTGCAAATTTCAACACTTGAAATTCCCGATAATGGTTTTTACCCCTAACGTCCTATGATCTTGACGAAGGCCAAACTACCCATAGGGAGCTAGTCAAGTTCAACCCGTTCATTTCTTGATTGAATTAGACCCACCCGCACGACCCTTGACGAAGGCCAAACTACGTCGTACGAATACCCTAATCCAATCACATCTCATGCTTTAGCAGATAAGCACTAGTTAGATACCGCACACTACGCCTTGACGAAGGCCAAACTACCGTAGCACGAATACTAAGTAGTACTTATCTGAAATGACGGAGGGCTACGCAGGTTTTTAAGAAAACCATGAGCGTAATGAACTTGATATCGTTGTAGAATCGAGTCATTTTGAAAAGGAGTGTTTTTTAGGCTTTTACTAATTTTGCTAAAGAGGTCACTCCCGGTGAAGGGATCTCGGCTCTTTTCTTATCGAATAAGGTGCAGGATATTTCACAAATACCACTATGCAAAGCAAAAACTATAGAAGCAATCAAAAGAAAAACCGAGTGGGTTGTAGCATCTGCTAGTTTCGTTAAAGAGGTCATTCCCGGTGAAGGGATCTCGGTTCTTTCCTTATTGAATAAGGTGCTGGATATTCTACAAGGAATACTGCTATGCAAAGCAAGAACTTGAGCTACCAGTTTTTAAACAAGTTTCTATAACATCTTTAGGTTTCTTTTTCTTTCATTAATCTCATTAATGAAGTCCCATCAATTATGCTTCCTAAGAATCACACAAGAAACGAAAGAATTAATATTTATTATATATCATATATATAAAATATAAGCATTCGTCTCAACATATAAAGTGATCACATCACAGAATATCAGCAGCAGAAGAACACATATGAAATATTGGATATACTAGGAATTCCGTAGAACTTGACTCAAGTAGTATCGGATGCTCAGCGAGGAAGTTGGCAATGGCCTGGCCTTTCACTGCCTTGAGGGGTCTGTATGTCACCGAGAATTCCATCAAGAGTAGGGCCCATTTAGCAATCCGTCCCATTAATATGGCCTTTGACATCAAATATTTGAGAGGATCCACCTTTGATATGAGATGGACCTCATGTGCCAACGCGTAGTGTCTGAGCTTCATTATTGCAAAGATCAACGCTAGACAGTGTTTTTCTATAGAGGAGTAATTGCTTTCTGCCCCCCGTAGAACTTGACTCAAGTAGTAGAGGGCTCTCTCTTTCCCTTGGTCATTTTCTTGTGCCTACAGCGCCTAAAGAACCTTCGAGGGCAGTTGTGTATAGGATGAGAGGCTTTCCCTTGACCGGAGCGGTCAGTACCGGCGGATTCTGCAGGTATTGCTTGATTTCATCCAGTGCGCTTTGGCATTTGCGATCCCAAACGAACGGAGTTCCCTTCTTCATTAGGTGACTGTAGGGACGACACTTGCCGGAGAGATTGGCTATAAATCGCCGGATATACGCGAGCTTTTCTTGGAGAGACCGCAGTTGATTGAGAGTCCTTGGCGGAGGCATTTCCATGATCACCTTGATCTTCGAGGGGTCTATTTCGATGCCTCGATGTCGGACGACGAATCCTAGGAACTTGCCCAAGGAAACTCCGAACGCGCATTTGAGAGGGTTCATCTTCAAGTTGTATTTCCGAAGACGCTGAAACACGATGCTCAGATGCTCTAAATGTTCCTCGTATGATTTGCTTTTAACTACGAGGTCGTCGATATAGCATTCGACTATTTCATGTATGAAGTCATCGAAAATCTTCGTCATATCCCTCTGATAGGTGGCACCGGCATTCTTTAGACCGAAAGGCATCACCTTATAGCAGAATATGCCCAAAGGGGTTCGGAAAACGGTATGCTTCTGGTCTTCAGGATGCATCTTTATCTGATTGTATCCTGATGAGCCGTCCATGAAGGAGAAAACTTCGTGAGTGGACGTATTATCTATCATCAGCTCGGTAACCGGTACAGGAAAGTCGTCCTTCGGGCAAGCTTTGTTGAGATCCCGAAAGTCCACGCATATGCGCACCGTCCCATTTTTCTTCATCACTAGGACGATGTTGGCAATCCAATCAGGATACTGAACCTCTTGGATGAATCCAGAGTCGATTAGCTTTTTGACCTCGGCATTGATTCTCATCTCAAGCTTAAGCCGCATTCTTCTCGGCGCTTGTTTGATCGGCTTGACGTCTGGAGATATCGCCAATTTGTGCACAGCAATCTCTGGATCTAGTCCCGGCATCTCGGAATAGTTCCACGCGAAGCAGTCTTTATACTGCACGAGCACGTGTTTGAGCGTAGCCACTTTTTCTTCAGAAAATAGCTCACTGACGAATGTCGGCCATGGGTCGTTTGCCGTTCCCAAGTCAATTTTTCTGAGGTTATCTGCAGTAGTATGTATCCCATCTTCCAGCTCTTTTGGCGCCGGTGGAAACTCTGAGATTAACTCATCTTCATCGTTTTTGAAACACCAGGAGAGGTCATCCATATTCTCGGGTTCTTCTTCTGACAGCGTTATCACGTGACAGGTGCGAGATCGCTTCCAAGACCGATGTTGATCCGGCTCTACTCTTGTGGCTTTCGGTTCATGCTTCTGCGGTGGGGTTATCCTCCAACTGCTGGATAAAGCGAACTTACTTTGCTGATACTGGTCTTCTACCCAGTCTTTGAATGTGAAGCAGTCTTCGAGAGAATGTCCTATCGCTCGGTGATAGGAGCAATAATCTGGATGATGAACCTCACCTGCTTGCTCGGGGTGCTTGGACTCCCGGAGCGTTATCATCTGATGTTTTACGACAAGATCAAATATCTTCTGTATCTTGTCTTGGGAAAAAGAATACGCTCGACCCATCTTCTTTATAAGAGACGAATTCTGGTTGCTCGATCCTGCTTCGCGTGGCTTTTTGGACCCGCCACGCTGCCGTCGAACATATTTTCCATTCTTGGGTTTATTTCTACCTCTGTGTCGGGTCTTTTTATGACGGGCTGGCGACGAAGGGCATCATCATTATCTGTAGCCTGCTGAAGGAGGCGTTGCGTCCTGGCTTTCTCGTAGATGGCCATTTCGCGATTATGGTCGTCTCGAAACTTTTGACCCGCTTCTCTTATAAGCTTGTCCATTTGTTCTTCGAATGACGGACATGGCATTTTCATGGCGGGAGCTCGTTCTGGTTCAGGGTTAGCATCTTCCCACAGAGCATCTCCTTCTTCATCGAAGTCATGTATGACGTAGCAGCCGCGGAATCTCTCCCGTTTCTTGGATTGAACATATCCAAGCCCGATCGTTTCCATTCTCCCGCTGGGCAACTTTTGTTGAGTTCCGGGGATGTTCCAGATCCTGTTGTAGAACTGGGCTTGTCGAGCAGTCTGTTTAAAGGGTACGCCTTGGCGCCTCAACAGCCTTTTTAATCCTTCTGTGTAGTATCTGGGCAGACGGATGGGCTGGAGCCTGTCAAGCGTAGAATCAGCACCATGCCAAATTTCCTTCTCCACTTTGGTTTCCGCGGATCGATAAAAGAGGATCTCCTTTTCATCTTTTCTCCTGGGAGGGACGTGGAATGTCTGCAGTTCTTGCACACTATAAGTATTAAGTGCGTCGAGATCTTTATAATGTTCTCACGGAACCATGGCAACTTGCAAACTTTGATCTTCATCGGCGAAGGCTTGTATTGATGGACGAACAGAAAATACGGCAATGACCTCATCTTCCGAGTCGCTGCCGAAGACCAGAATAGGGGTGGACGGTCCTGGCTTGTTGCATTGGGGCGGCCCTGAATAAACCATTTCTTCTTCCTCCTCGTTATTACTCCCGAAGACCGGAATAGTAGTGATAGCTTTGTTCTTCGGTTTGTGACATCTTTCCGTGTCTTCGAAATCTGGTAAGAAGTATTTTGCATCTTCGTACTTTCGGACTTCATTCACGGAGAATGTGTTCAACTCCCCTATCACGGTATACTCGAGACTATCCTTGAAATACTTCATACACTGATGTTGTGTAGAAGGGATGATGTTATACTCATGTAACCAAGGCCTGCCAAGCAAAGCATTGTAGCATGTCTTGGCGTCAATGACGTGAAAATGTCCGTGACTAGCAGCCCAAAGCGTAGCATCAGTATCATAGACCCGAGCGTCCGTGATGACTGGGAGTCAAACCCGGAGATAGTGATCTTATCCCGAGCGAGGTGTTGAACGCTTATGTAGATTTCTTTCAACGCTCTTACATTGAGGAGATTGACGGAGGACCCATTGTTAACCAGGATTTTGTCGATCTTAATATCATGACAGTATCCAGAGACATAAAGGGGACAGTTATGCTCGCACGTCCCGAGGAGGAGATCTTCATCGCCGAAGGAGATATCGACTGTGTGCACTTCTTCCAGTTCGTCCTTCATTTTTTCTTTGGCGAGGAAAGCTTGGAACTGCTCGGGCTCTTGTAGTGCCTTGATTAAAGAATCTCTCGCCTCTTTGGATAGCAGAAGGGCGTCGAGAATGATTAGCTGTGAGGGTATCTTCCTCAGGTGTGCCAGAACGTTGTAATCCACCTTGTTTTTCTTGGGCGGATCTTTGGCTGTCGGCTCTTTGACGGCTTGGTCATCGAGGGTGATTTCCTCAGGGACCTTTCTTTTCCCTTATCCTTTTTGTTCGACCCCTTGTTTACGGGTCCGAGATTCTTTTCAGGTAATATTCGATTGCGCAGCTGAATGTTCTCGCAGCTCTTCGGTTCTTCCTCTTTTCCCGAGGTGGATTCTTTGAAGAGAGGGCCAAGAGTCATTTCTTCTTCAGAATCGCTCCCGAAGGTGAGAACTTGCGATCCCTTACTATCAACCATATAACAGTTGCCGGCAATTCTTTTACACTCGTCTGTCGCGCTTCTTTGCTCTCGACGAGTTTTGCGCTTCATCCGCTTGAAATTCTGCCGGTGGGCAACATATCCCTGCCACCAGTTTTTAAAGGCTATGCACTCTTCAGTAGGGTGCGCAATCCTTCGATGATATAGACAGTAGTTAGGATGCACATATTCTTCATTAAGGCGTATCTCATCAGAAGTGTTTCCCTCGGAGGGTGGCAACTTCATTCCCATCGATATGGCTTTAGCGAACCTTTTCTTTGTTTTAAGCCTGCTCTTGTCTGTCGCGGGCATGCCTCGGTATGGTTGAGGTGCCTCAACCCTTTCATCCAGTCGCCGGCGTTTGGCCTTTTCAAATATGGCCATCTCACGCTCTCGATCAGCTTTGATTTTAAGAAGGGCTTCGTTCAGGAATGCATCAATCATTTCGTCTGATGGTCCTAGAAGTTCCAGCTTAGGATCTGCCCCCAGTTTCTCTGCGTAAGGGGCTTCTTCATCGTTTATCGACAAGTGAAAGATCACATGGCAGCTTGCCATATAATCCTCAGGTTCGTCTGAAGAGTCTTCTCCATTGTCATCATCTTCGTCCTCAAGGACGTGGCTGAGAAACTCTTGAAGTGTGACCGGGGTTCGCGCCTTCTGGTTGTATTCTTCCAGCGCGTCGATATGTTTTTGCAAGTCCGTGCGCTTGTCATCAGGCTTCACGGGCATTTTGGCCTTCTTCTTCTTCTTTGAAGACTTTGACGGCTGGATGTGAGCATTTTGATTATCGCTACCAATCTTTGGCGTCAGGTGCGGCTTCAGCATTCCCTCGATGACCTCGGGTTCTAATGGATTTTTCCACTTTACTGCCGGGCATGTCTGGAGATCCTTCAGTATTCTTTTCTTCTTGGCTGAAAGAGCAACTTCCCATGGAGCTTCTACGACAAAAGAATACGATGCCCCCGGTGTGTCCGCCTTTTTGAGAGCGTGCGGCTAGGGCGGGTTCACCTTCCAGTTTTCGGATAATACGAACTTGCCCTGTTGGTACTGATCTTCGATCCAGCTTTTGAAGATGTAACAATCTTCGATCGAATGACCCGACATTCAGTGATAAGGGCAGTAATTAGGATTGTTAATGTCTCCTGGTTGCGTTGGGCGTCTTGGCTCCGGCTGAATGATGAGCCTGTTGCGCAGTGCTAGCTCGAATAACCTCTTCGTTTTATCCCGAGGGAACAAGTAAGGGCGTCTCACTTTTTCTCCAAGGGATCGTTGTCTATCATTTTGGCGATCAACTAGTCTTGGAGTACTAGGCTGTTGTTGAGTGTTAGCGACGAAAGTCGCTTTCCCTTTCCCTTTTTCATTCCGCGGCTCCGGCTTCGAAGAAGAAGGCCTGTGGCCCATCTGGTCCATTTGGGCTAGCTTGTCAATCAAGGCTTGGAAGGTGGTGGGCTTGAAAAATATCATGAACTGGGAGATGGTGGCCTGCGGATCAAGAGTACCCACGAACATGCCTACTGCTGGTGCTTTTTCGATGCGCTACTCGCACTTTGACCATAAATTCCGCCACCGTATCGCGTATTGCACCCATGTTTCGCCTGGCTTTACCCTAGCGTTAATCAGTGTGGTAATCGGAGTACACTCGCTAGCGCATGCGAATCTTTGCGTGAATAACAGCTCCATTTCTGCAAATGTCTTGACAGAGTCGTTCGGGAGTTCAGAGTACCATTCGAACGCTGTCTCTGACAAGCTGCCGACGAATTGGCGAAGTAGCAGTTTATCGTCACCTCCAGTGTTGCCACATAGAGCCCTGAACTGGGCGACATGCTGGTGGGGATTACCCGTCCCTTTATATACGTCGAATTTAGGGATCGTATATCCTGGCGGGTACCTTATTTGGTCATACCAGCCCGGATAGGGTCGTTCAGTCTTAAAGATCTGCCCGGCCGTTTCGCTCGCATGATGAGCTCGTATTTGCTGAGCAATATAATCATCCAGAGCGGCCTTGGAGATGGTCTCTTCCTTGGCTGCTGAAATAGCCGGAGGAGGGTTCGATGTCTCCCCCCTGTCGTCTTCAATGATAATCGGGGGGTCTTCAGCTGGAGGTTCCGGCTGTAACATCATCCCAGCCATGTCTTAGAACAAAAGAGCCATTCGTTTTATGTTGGCCGCCTGTTCCGCGGCCACTTTTTCTTTCCTCTCGAGCATTCTTCGGAGTAATTCAGCATCAGTTTCTTGTTCCTGACGCTGCTCTGAGGTCTCTGGACTTTCTTTCGGCCCAGTGAGTGCGGCCATTGCAGTCAGCATCTCCTGAAGTTTCTGCTGTTGTTGCTCCTGAGACTTTGTTATCGATCGGGTAAGCGGTCGATGACCCGTAGAAGCACGGCTTTCCTCTTTTCCGGAAGCCATATAAATGGTGTGTGTTACCATACTCTCAGACTTGGGGCATTTAGATTCAGCATCCTTGCGGTTCACCGCGGTCACAGGGGCTTTCTCCAGCCTCCTTCTCTTGTGAACGGTTGACATTGAGGGGGCCGTTGCAGCGGGTACCCAGATGGATGACATCTTCTGTGGTACCACGGGATGGCTCTTTTCTTGCCGAGCTATAATCTTCTTTGGTCAGCGAGAGTAGTCCTGGTCAATCACCGATTCTTGGACCCGTCGCCAGACTTTGTAAATTTTGGAGGACAGCCGCTGAGGGGGCTGCTCCGGCTTCTTTTCTGTAGTATTCTCCACAGGTGGAGGAGACCTTTTCAGCATGGCAGTTGGTGAATTCCTGTGCACCTTATTAAGCAGTTCAAAGCTGTTCCCGGTTGGAACAGCGACATCGATTTCCACCGTTGGAGCTGGTGGAGTAAGTCCAGACGGAGAGCTGCCTCCAGCCTTCCTCACTCGGCGCCAGTGACGATGGCGAGCATGTCGCGCGGATGGTGTTGGTTCAATGGGGATGGCTTCGTCATGCCCCCTGTCTTGGCGGAGGGTTGTTGCCAATGTCAGCCTTTTGAAGACTGACGTTCGCCGAGAAGTAATGTCCAACCTATCGAATACAGACCTCTGGGCAGAGGTGACTTCGTCTGGAGCAGGAGTCGGAGTGGCCAGCCTTGTGAAAACTGACTTCTTGGCAGGAGAAGCCTGTCCGATGATTTCGTCCGCTTGAGCCGGGATGGCTATCCGCTTTGGGAAGGATGCTTCAGGTATTGCGGGCTTCTTCATGGGCCCGTTGGAGTTTTGGCCCAGTCTATTGAAAACTGAAGCATTGGATTTGGACGACCCGTTGAGAGGGGCCGCAGTGGTGGTAAGTCGATCAAAGACCGACTTCTTTGGGGCTTCTTGCGACAACAGCGGGGATTTGAAGCTCATCGGTGGGATCATAGTCCCAAATAATAGTCTAATGGTGGCCTGAATTACTTGCTTCACCGGCATCTTGAACAGGGAGGCCGCTTGGGGCCCGTAGGTCACACCACCAGATGAGGCGGAATGGGAGTTGCAGTTGCAGTTAGTGCAACTTGAAGCCATTGATCTTCTGTTTTCTGCACGGAGCAAGACACCAAATCTTAGTACCTCGAACCCAAGGGCAACCATATCAAACCGCGATTCGTTCGCGAACACGACACACGAAGTGTGGAGTGGAAAGAGGAAAAGGTCCTACCGGGCGTGCCAGAATCTGTTCACCACCGGAACACGGAGACACGACCGCGTAGGTCCGTCTTGCCTGAATTCAGGGCAGATGCTAGTTGGTGCTATCCGTCCACCTCTCCGAAGATGCCAAGTTGATTTATGACACCATATATCAAAGTTCTAAATGGATGCGGCCGATGTAGCAGACTTCGTCAGATTCCCCCTTGTTGAGGGGTTTTTGATTGTGGGGACGCTCTTCCCTACAGACGCAAGCCCCTGCAGTTAATTACGCTACCGCATCGCGGTAACCACTTTCTCCTTCTCCAGATGGTCACTTCATGTCATGTGTGTTTGTTTTGTTTTTTGGTTGCCCGTGGATTGTATACGGAGACTAATTTATGTTGTCGCCCGTAGGGCATGGATTAGTCCAAATCCGTATTTTCTTAGATTTGGGTTTGGGGATTGGGTTTAAGGATACGTTAGTCTCATTTGAGACTAAGATCAACTTAAACGTATGTTAAAGATGCGTTAGTCTAATTTCAGACTAAGATCAACTTAACGGGATCGTTTAGATCCAACAAGAGAGCATTCGGGCTCTATTGTTTAGTTTAGGGACATTGCGGTCGATTAGTTTTAAGGACATTACCGTCCGACGTTAGTTTAAGGACATTACGGTCCAATTTTAGTTTAAGGACATCTCGGTCCGATGTTAGTTTAAGGACATCTCGGTCCAAGGTTAAGGACATCATAGTCCGTGGGTTTAAAGGGACCCCACAGTCCGAGGTTAAGGACATCATAGTCCGTGGGTTTAAAGGGACCCCACAGTCCTAGGTTAAGGACATCATAGTCCATGGGTTGAAAGGGGCCCCACAGTCCTAGGTTAAGGACATCATAGTCCATGAAATGTATGGTTTTCGGGACCCGTCGCCTCTTTGAAGATGTTGAAGGATTACAATGACATATATCAGAGGGGTTCAGAGATGTACCCTTGAACCAATTTTGGTTGGTAGATCTGTAGTCCAATTTGGAACTAAGATCAGTTAAAAGATTTATGGGCATATGAGCTCAATTAATTTGAGTTGAGGACTTATGGCCAATCTTGGGCTAAGTCAAATCAAGTTAAAAAGTATAACATTTATTTTGGGCTGTTGAGCATTTATTTGGGCTTGGCCTTTTTAACAATGCTGAGCATTGATTTGGATTCTGACAGTATTTCTGTCTTTTACTGAATGCTGAGCATTCATCATAGCTCCGGGGCTTATTAAAGAACAATTTATATTCCATCAGCGCACACGTGAGGAGCACGTGGTGCGCTTGGCGCTTTGTGCCAGTCAAAGAGCGCAGTGCGCTTATGCCAAGTAGCGCGCACATGAGAAACACGTGGCGCGCTTGGCGCTAAGCGCCAGATGATGAGCGCATTGCGCTATTAGTTCAGTGGCGCACACGTGAGTGACACGTGGTGCGCTTGGCGCCGAGAGCCAGTCCATGAGCGCAGTGCGCTAGTTGAAAAGCGCAGAGCGCTAACTGTTTGAGTGGAGCACACGTGAGTGACACGTGGTGCACTCGGTGCCGAGCGCCAGTCCAAGAGCGCAGAAGCCCATTTGATCAATTTTATGATCTGGGAAATAAATTCTCCCTTAGAAGAGACTTTGTCTCAAGATCCTAAGAACAAAAGTTCTTACTTTATAGGAGATGCTTCAATCTTTTATATTGATGAAAGGTTTTGCCTTTATGGATCTGTGATCCTTAAGAGAATTGAATTATTTTCTCCCCCCTTTTATAATAAGATGTTCATGATCTCTGAAAGACAATTTGTCTTATAGATCTATGATCTGTGAGAAGAATCATGTTCTTCTCTTTTTTATTTTATTTTATGATGAGATCTTTTGATCTTTTTGTAAAAGACCTTGGTCTTTGTAGATCTATGATCTGTAAAGAAGTGAGTTCTTCTTTTCAATTATGAGATGATTTGATCTCTGTTCTTTTACCTTGAAGAAAAGAAATTCTTCTATTGAGAGCTTGACTCTTCTTTCTGAGATCTCTCAAAGCTTATGGGGGGGTTCCTCTCTATGCTTCTGTATATCTCTTTGAGACTTGAAGTCTAAGGGCCTTTATATAGGGCAAACTGATCAGTTCAATCAGTTAAGGAGATCTTTTCTCCAATTGATTTGGGGAATTTCCCACCGTTGGATCTTTGATCCAAGGGCTTCTGATTTACAGAAGGCAATCTTCTTGTTTTTAACAAGATTGGGAAATCTTCTTAAACAGAATTTATTCTGTGTTTTTGGTGATTTTTAATCACCATTGGATCATTGATCCAACGGTGCTCTGATTTACAGAGCACAATCTTGTTATTTGGAAAGATTTTGAGGAATCTTTCCTTAACAGAATTTAATTCTGATTAATTAATGATTTATCATTATTATTAGATCTTTGATCTGACGGTGGGGAGGTTTTAGTTCTAGCGCTAGCGCACCCGTACTTTGCACATGGTGCGCTGCTTAGAGTGCAGCGCACTTAGCGCTAGCGCACCCGTGCTTTGCACGTGGTGCGCTACTCAGAGCGCAGCGTGCTAGCACACCCGTGCTTTGCATGTGGTGCGCTACTCAGAGCGCAGCGCACTTAGCGCTAGCGCACCCGTGCTTTGCACGTGGTGCGCTGCTTAAGTGCAGCGCAATTAGTGCTAGCGCACACGTGCTTGCGCACACGTGCTTTGCACGTGGTGCGGTGCTTAAGTGCAGCACTCTAAGCGCTAGCGCACACGTGCCTTGCACATAGTGCGCTGCTTAAGTGCAGCGCACTTAGCGCTAGCGCACACGTGCTTTGCACGTGGTGCGCTGCCTAGGGCGCAGCGCACTTGGCGCTGCATCTAAAGCGTTGCTTCATTTCAAAATTTGAATTTTGAACAGAGCTTTGCTCTGATTGGGGGAAACACCGACTAATATGAAGTGTAACAACTTATCGAATCAACACTTGATTCGTTAACCCGGTTATATCGCATACAACCGACCAATATCACAACTCGCGAGAATAGAATACGGTATCTCATATCGTATCTATCTTGGTCCCGCACATATCACATATGTGCTCCTACTCCGTTTCGCTTGAGCCAGGAAACCCCTGTGTAGGACTCTAAAGACTCTAAAGACTTGTCAATACGCCGGCAGTAGGTGATGATCATATCAAACACCCACAAGCCACAAGCGGTCTGCTAAACGTAACGGCCACCCGGGTATTGAGCGATCAGAAGATCAACAAGCAAGCCTGCTCACACTCCTGCAAATCCAATCAGTAACACTACCGTGCAGTCCGATCTCTTTGTCTGATATGTCGCATATCTCGTCTAGGGGTGGTAAACGTCAGACCCCAGTAACTCGATAAGTCGTGTCGATATGAGGCTCATAACGGGTCAAGAAGCTACTGATAACACTTACCAGTATATCTCTGAAACAGCCTTGGCCAAGGACTTCCTGTTATAGCCAATCGAGCACAGCGCAACATCAACTCCCAATACCGGGAGAGACGAAACCCCTCCTATCGCTCATTGCCTCTATGTGACTCGGGACTGTACCCAAAAGCCACCGTTTTGCACGTTTTCTTGAACGTAGTAAGGTGGAAATCAAAGCACAGTGGTAATCACACAAGACTCTATGACGACCTCGGGTCTACAAACTAACATGTACCAGTGCCACCAGAGAACTGCCATCTGGCGTTGGTATAATACCATCTGGGAGTTTTCGGCGAGTCCGTCCAGTGTACCCATTCTCCACTGAGTACCCGTATACTGTCTCTGATGTAAAACACCAATGGATATGGGATCATCCATCGCCCATCTATATAGGTCGAGAAGCTATACGCCAGTCTACTCTGGTATATCGATGCCCTGTCTCGATACACCCACGACTAGGAACATTTGAAGGATCTACTTAGCGACTACACTGTCCCCACTATCATAGTCCTGGTAGTTAAGCACTCATCCTAAGGGCTTTATCAACATGTAACATAGAGACAATCAGTGTACATGTTAAGATAAAGAGCAACCAGATAGCATACTATCATGTCGAGCAAGAAAGTCCTCCATATATATGTCCAAGCATCCACTACAATATACATCGTATGTACAGTAATAGCCTCTAGGGCATACATATCACTAACAAAAATATGGTATCATATACCCGTATTTTATCGAGCTCCTGCACATATCTCTATGCATGTCCTACCTCGTTTCGCTTGTGCTAGGAAAGCTCTATGTGGGACGTTAAAGGCTCGCCAAGACGCTGGCAGCAGGTAATGATCATATCAAACATATACATGCACGTCAGCGGTACTGGCTGCACGTAACGGATATCCAGGTATTGAATGAATAAAAAATCAACAAGTAAACTTGTTAAAACTCTCTGTAGAGCCTATTAGCGATACTTACCATACAGTTCGGTCTCTTCGTCTAATATGTTGCATATTGAGTCTAGGGGCGGTTTCGTCTGTTAGTTATATGTATGCCCTAGAGGCCATTACTGTACATAGGATGTATATTGTAGTGGATGCTGGGACATATATAGGAAGGACTTTCTTGCTCGACATGATAGTATGCTATCTGGTTGCTCTTTACCTTAACGTGTATACTGATTGTCTCTCTGTTACATGTTGGTAAAGCCCTTAGGATGTGTACTTGACTACCTGGACTATGATGCGGATCATACTAGTGGGGACATGGTAGTCCATAAGTACATCCTTCAAGGTCCCTAGTCGTGGGTGTATCGAGACGGGGCATCGATATACCAGAGTAGACTAGCATATACCTTCTCGACCCATACAGATGGGTGATGGATGATCCCATATCCATTGGTGTTTGACATCAGAGATGATATACGGGTGCTCAGTGGAGACTGGGTACACTGGACGGACTCGCCGAGAACTCCCAGATGGTATTATACCTCACGTCAGATGGCAGTTCTCTGGTGACACTGGTACAGGTTAGTCTGTAGACCCGAGATCGTCATTGAGTCTTGTGTGATTCCTACTGTGCTTTGATTTCCACCTTACCACGTCCAAGAGGGCGTGCAAAACGGTGGTTTTTGGGTACAGTCCCGAATCACATGGAGGCAATAAGCGATAGGAGGGGATTCGTCTCTCCCGGTATAGGGAGTTGATGTTGCACTGTGTTCGATTGGCTATAACCGGAAATCCCTGGCCAGGGTTGCTGAGATTTACTGGTAAGTGTTACCAGTAGTATCTCGAACTGTTATAGACCTCATATCGACACGACTTATCGAGTTATTGGGGTCTGACGTTTACCACCCCTAGACGAGATATGCGACATATCAGACGAACAGACCGGACTGTACGGTAAGTGTTACTGGTTGGATTCACAGGAGTGTGAGCGGGCTTGCTCGTCGATCTTCTGATCGCTCAATACCCGGGTGGCCGTTACGTTTAGCAGACCGCTTGCGGCTTGTGGGTGTTTGATATTATCATCACCTGCTGCCGGCGTATTGACGAGTCTTTAGAGTCCTACACAGAGGTTTCCTGGCTCAAGCGAAACGAAATAGGAGCGCATATGAGATATGTGCGGGACCGAGAAAAATGCGTGTATGTGATACCGTATTCTATTCTCGCGTTGAATGTATCGATTGGTTGTATGCGATATAACCTAGTTATCGAATCGAAGATTGATTTGATAAGTCGATACATTGGATATTAGTCGGTCATATGTGATGTGACCGGATCGTTAAATCAAGTGTTGATTTAATGATTTAATGGATAATTATATATATGATATATTACTTTACATTAACTAATATTGGTTCACTTAAGATGTTTTTCTCACTTGTTTGTGCACATTGTATATGTGATATATTTTTGTGCACAAGATTGTATCATGTTTGATGATACATGCAAACTTGGGTGTATGTTTGATTTAAACCTTGGTTTAGTAAATGGTTAGGGTTTTAATTTATTTATTTATTTTGGATAAAAAAAATGGTGGCGTTCTTTGTTTTTTTCTTGAAGCTTCATGAAGCTTTGAAATGCTTTGACCATTTTGTTTCTTTCCTTAACCCTAACCATTTCCCTTGACCCTAGTTTATTCTCTACATGGGTTAGCCTCACCCATGGTTGCATTATGATAACCATCACTTCATTTTTATTTTTGGAATTAATTCATTATTCTTTTTCTTCTTCTTCTTCCTCTTGAGAAAGAAAAGAAAAGCTTGCTTCAAAAATGTCAAGTGATGATTCCAAGTGAGAAATCCAATTCTAAAGTGAACCCACTTCCTATTTCTTCATTCTCTACCACTTGCCATGTAGTATAGGGTGTTTTCTTCACAAGTTTCACGACTTGGTGAAGTGGGAGCTTGATCTTGTGTTGCCTCGACGTAGATCATCTTCGGCATCGAAGTCGACGACCTAGCCCGATCATTTCTTCGATGAAACCACCGCGAGAGTCCGGGATCCGATGGGTACAGCGGAGGGACTTCATCACGGAGCAATGGAGGTGGAGGACCGGATCTACAAAGGTTGTATTTCCGTTCACTTATTAGTAAAGCAGTTTACTAGTTGTAGTTATCGCCTAAAACTCTAGTCAACGATCGCATTAGGGTTTCTCGGCACCGGAAATTTTTGAATTTGGCATGGTTGATGCCTTGTGAGACCTCCTTAGAGTGCCTAGGAACCCTACAGTGGTATCAGAGCCTAGCTAGAGCCTTAGGCGATGCGTTAACGAAGTTAGAACCCCGATCGAATCCAAATACGACGAAATATACCCCTCTCTGGTCCATTTTTAAAATCTGGGATTTTTCTTAATTAAAAATGCCTAAAAATATCAGCAGGAAATTATAAGAATTACTGTGCAAATCGACACTGTTTGGAGATCAAACCGCCGCGGAACCGCGGCACGGGCATGGCTCGTGCGGCGGTTCCGCCGCCATTTGTGACGTCACCCTATAAATTTTGCACAGTAATGTTTTGTTTTAATTCCCTGATATTTTATGGGTATTTTTATCTGATTCAAGTGTTGAGTAATTTGGGGTTTATTTTGTAGTCGTTGTTTCGATCGGAATTTTTAATTTCGTTATGTTTTCCGGATATTTAGAATATGTTAAAAAGTTCGACCGGATATAAATACCCACTTTTTCCTCTGTCGGGAAATTTCCAAGTGTTGGATCTTTCCGTAGTTTAAAGACGTTCTAAGTAGTGCAAGTAACGCGATGGACCCTCTAGAGGACAACAAACCTTAACTCGATTATGTGACCGTCTTGAACTGCCCTTTGAACCTTCGGGTTTGGGGCAGTACGGCGTGCCACATGTGAGGCGTTGGCTTGACCCTTCTACGGCTGGACCGTCGCTACTGTGGCATGAAGTGGATGTTTTTAGA
This sequence comes from Agapanthus africanus, assembly GCA_030015575.1. Classification (NCBI taxonomy): domain Eukaryota; kingdom Viridiplantae; phylum Streptophyta; class Magnoliopsida; order Asparagales; family Amaryllidaceae; genus Agapanthus; species Agapanthus africanus. The sequence goes on along the minus strand of JASDDO010000014.1, from coordinate 632,309,662 downwards.
CTTATTTCATGTGTTGAGCTGTTTCGGGAAAACTTGGGTGTTTGACTGTTCGATCGGAAAGTTTAACATTTTCTATTTATCTGGAATGTGATACAATAATTGGAATTCACAAGTAGTTATGAGATAACTGAATGAATGTTATAAATCTAGCACTTTAGTCTCAAATGATCGGTTGCCACGGAATTTTGATGCGATCAAAAGTCCGTCGCAATCACGTAGCGTAAGCGGATATTCGCCGGTAAACTTAATAGACAGCTACACCCCTGATTGTTATAGTACGTGCGTGTCAAGTTTAGTTTTAAATACCGCAATCAAGACGGTTTCGCTTGTAGCTAGCCGGTTGAGTACGGGTCGTCCGCAGGGAGATGGGAGTCTTTTTCAAAGTGTTTTAACGAGTTAAGTCCTGTTTTCAGATTTTGTTGTGGTTATCTAAGTGTAAGTTGATATTTAAAGAGAGCTTGTTAGGGTTAGGATTAGGTTAGTTTGAGTTAGGAGTCTCCACATCTTTCGTTGCCCCACTTAATATCGGTGTTACGGTAATCGGCAACAACGGGGATTGGCACGACTAGGAAGGAACTTGCGAGTATAAGCTAGGCTTTCCAACGCATAGTCCTTCCTTTTGGTGCTTGTCCGTCCGTTCTTGGCTCTTATCCATAACCTCCGGTTAATTCAACCACAACCGGTCTCACTACGGAATCACCGCTATCATGTAGGATAGGGTGCCGTAAGGAGCGGATTGTGGTTCAATTAACGGGAGTTGATTTAAGTTGTTGGGCAAGGAAAGAGTGAGAGAGATTTCCTTCTCTCAAACTTCCCTTATCCTACCCTAACAAGTATAGAACTACTCACACTTCATAATACGGAAAAATAAAACAAACAAAAGAGGAAGATAGAAAGAAGGAGACTAGAAGAGTACGACTAACTATTTGCGACCTCACCTTGGCGAGGATCAAGCGTAAGTATCATTGTCGTATGTAAGGATAAAGAAAAAGAGAGAAGAAAGGAACAACAAAAATAACAACAACTACTTAACGAATTAAAATTACAACAAGTAAAATTGCAACAAGTAAAATTACAACAAGCATGAAAATAAAGAGACAAGCATGATAATAAATTGTTCTTCTTTATTCATCACTCTTCACTCAAAAGCTCACTTACAAGTTTAATGGAGAAGAGGTGAGAAGAGGAAGAAGAAACACTAAACCTAAGCAAAATGAAAATACAAGATTATGGACCCTTTCCTTCACAGAATTCTGCTGTATTTATAGGCTGGAAAATGAGAATCTAGGGCAACCATACGGGCACATACAAAAGTACCAAACTACCCCTGAAAACCCTAGCTGTTTGGCGCCAATATGGCCGCGGAAGGGCGGCCAAACCCCCCTTTGGCCGCGCTTCCGCGGCCTTATAGTTGAATTGGGTCTAGGGGTTTTTGGTGGGACCCTGGTTTGCAGTGCTCTTTATTCTGATATATATATTTTCTCATAATTTCTTCACGAATTTTCCAGAATTCTGCTGATCAAAAAGGTGGACTTTTTGTCAAGATTTTGTGATGATTGCCTCGAGCTCCGCGTAGATCTCTTGGATTTTGTGCTACCATTGAGCCTTGTGCATTGATTTGACATTTTGTCTTCCTACTGATATCTGGCAACATACGGATGAAGGGCGGAGACCGTGTTTTATCTGTGGTTGGCAGGAACCCGGACTTTTTTCGTGTTTTCCATGAATTTCACCGTTTTTAGAACCGAGAACCTGTAACCTGCAATTGACTAGCAAACACGGCTCAAGAGTATCTACCGATATGCAAAGTGATAAAAATTGGGCGGTATGAAAATGCAAAAATCTGATATGAACAAATACCCCCAAACTTATCATTTGCTCGTCCCGAGCAAAGTCCATTTATTCACAAAAAATTTCCTAACCTCACTTTCGCAGGGAACGTGATTGCACTGTGCATGTGCAACAAGCCGTTAAACCTCTAGGTGTCCCTAGTAGGAGGAGTGTTGTCTCCTGAGGGTTTTCAGCGGATACTACCCACAAAATCCGGTCAAGTTGGTTTTGTAAAATAACTAAGCTTCAAACCCTAAAGTTTTGTTTTAGAAAATAACAATTCTATAATCCTAAGTCTAGACCATTGAACCTTTATTTTTCACACCTCGCATCTTATTTAACTACAGATTCTATATGTCTTTACGTGCAGTGCAGATAGTGTCGTTAAGTTCCAGAAGGATCGATTAAAATCATCATGTCGCACAATAAAGCCCAGATAACAATTTTAAAAGGATCACATAAGTTTTATAACGAGTTAAGCATTTTTCAAGTTTCGTTTTCCAGTAAGGTTTCAACTTCAGAATTTCTATCTTCCTTAACAGGAAACTAAGTCGTATTTTTCACTCCACCTTTTTCTTGTTTTCATTTCATACACACCTCTGTGAACGTGCAATAGTCTTTATCAAAGAGTAAAACCTTCATATCTCCGTTAAAATTTTTTTTTTTAAAAAGCCTGTCTTTTATCAAGATTATTCTCACACAAAGAACCGTTAGGAATTTTAACTCGGAGAGAACACTTGCTTGACTTTGTTTTAAACTGGACTTTCTAGGCTTCTTAGCGAGCTTTAGGCCAATGCACCCAGACCAGTTGGTTTTAGGGCATTAGGTGTAAAAACACCCCAGCGGACTTAATTACTCAAGTTACCTAGGTCCAAAAACAAAAGACAGATTGGCGTGAAAATCAGATGATTTAATACGAACGGAGATATAACCGGCAGTTCAAATATTTTTTTGGATAAAAGACGTGTCTAGTGGGTTTGGTGTGTAATCATTCCAATCAAGTTTTAAATGGGTTATTTTTCAGACTTAGCTCCAATTACGGCATCAATAACATTCCTTCATATTCGCTTTACTTCATAAACTATTCTTGACATTACTTATTTCAGAACAAACCTATTTGATCCTCAGAAAATTTATTTATCTGTTTAAAAGTTTAAACATGAAAGACTTGTCATCTAATTCCCAAAATCTTACGACACGTGTAGTGTGATGTAAAGACGTATATCAGCTATAGTTAACTTCAAAGGAGAGTTATCTTTCAGGTTTTCAAAATCTAAATATAAGATCTAGTTATTCCTATTTTTTCAAACAAAAACCGTCGAATATTGAATCAAAGTTCTTCCACAAGCTAACTTGACAAAAAAGTTTTTATATTTTTTAGAAAATTTTCAGATTTTTATGGATTTTATGGATTTTAATATGCAGATGCAAAATATACATATGAATGCGAAGGTAAGAAATGCGTACCGAGCGTACCCCCAAACTTAAACTGGACAGTGTCCTCACTGTCGTGGCATGAAGAGAGCAGTTGGAAGGTTCAAAATTGTCGGTTAGTGATACACAATTTTTTTTTTTTTTTTTGTTTTTAAAGAAAAGAAAAAGAATATACACAAAAAATGGTTTATACATACCCCCAAACTTATTTGGAACAGTGTCCACTGTTCTTGGCTGGATAACCGAAGTTTGGAGGTAAGCAGAGGAAGATCATTCAGGGTAAACCGGCTCCTGTAAGAACAGGAGCTCCTCTGTTGGTTCGGCGCTAAGGTACGGTTTGCATCGGTGTCCATTTACCTTGAAGAGTGAACCGTCCTTTGGATTTTCCAAATCCACAGCGCCCTGCGGATACACATTCCGCACAAAATATGGCCATTTCCAGTGAGATCGGAGCTTTCCAGGATGGAAATGAAGTCGGGTGTCGTAAAGAAGTACCTGTTGACCAGGTACGAAGGTTTTGCGCAAAAGGTGTTTATCATGAAACACCTTCGTTCGATTCTTAACGACAACCGCGTTGTCGTAAGCCTCATCCCTAAGCTCGTTCAGTTCGTTCAACTGCAGCTTCCGATGGCTGCCCGCGTCCTCAAGAGACAGATTCAGCTCCTTAATCGCCCAAAACGCGCGATGCTCGATTTCGACAGGAAGGTGGCAGGCCTTTCCGTACACAAGCCGATAGGGAGACATGCCAAGGTCGGTCTTATAAGCGGTTCTAAATGCCCAAAGGGCATCAGTGAGTTTCAAAGACCAATCCTTACGGTTCTTGGAAACCGTCTTCTCCAATATCTGCTTGATTTGCCGATTTGAAACTTCGGCCTGCCCGCAGGTTTGGGGGTGGTAGGGCGTAGAGAGCTTATGATTAATGGAGTATTTCCGCATCAAGGCCTCGAAAGTCCTATTGCAGAAATGACTTCCATTGTCGCTAATGATCGCTCGGGGGTGCCCAAACCGGGAGAAAATGTTTTCTTTAAGGAACTTAACGACAACCTTGTTGTCGTTAGTCCGGCTGGGCACAGCCTCGACCCATTTAGAGACGTAATCAACAGCTAGAAGTATGTACAAGTTCCCAAAAGAGCTGGGAAACGGCCCCATGAAGTCTATCCCCCAAACATCGAAAATCTCCACAACCAAGATCAGTTGGAGCGGCATCTCGTTTCTCCTGGATATCCGGCCCATGTGTTGGCACCGGGAGCAAGTCTTGCAATATTCGTGAGCGTCTTTGAAAAGTTGTGGCCAGTAGAAACCACATTGCAAGATCTTCTCAGCTGTCTTTCTGGGCCCAAAATGCCCGCCACACGCTTGATCGTGGCAAAATGACAGCACACTCTTGAATTCCTCATTAGGGACACACCGACGAATGATCTGGTCGGGACAGTACTTGAACAAGTAGGGTTCGTCCCAGTAAAAGTGTTTTACTTGGGATAAGAAGCGAAGTCTGTCCTGACTCGACCATTCGGTCGGTAGCAATCCCGTGGCCAAATAGTTCACAATATCTGCGAACCAGGGTTCGCACGATACTGTCAAGAGTTGTTCGTCCGGAAAAACGTCGTTTATCGGAATTGGAAGCGAAGGCGAAGAAGGAAGTCGCGAGAGATGGTCGGCAACCATGTTTTCACATCCTCGTTTGTCCTTAATGACAAGGTCAAACTCTTGAAGCAAGAGGATCCAACGGATTAACCGAGACTTGGCATCTTTCTTCGCAAAGAGATGGCGCAGAGCTGAATGGTCCGTGTAGACGATGACTGGAGAGCCGATGAGGTAGGGCCTGAACTTTTCTAAAGCAAATACAACAGCTAAGAATTCCTTCTCAGTTGTCGTATAGTTAAGTTGGGCGTCGTTCAGGGTTCGGCTAGCGTAGTAGATCACGTGCGGCATCTTATTGATGTGCTGTCCAAGGACAGCACCGATGGCAAAGTCGGATGCATCGCACATAATCTCGAATGGGTGCGTCCAGTCAGGAGAAGAGAGAACGGGAGCAGAAGTGAGTGAGTGTTTCAATGATTCAAAAGCAGCCGCACAGCTTGAGCTGAAGTCGAATGGCGTGTCCTTGGCCAGGAGAAGAGTCAAGGGCCTAGCAATCTTGCTAAAGTCCTTGATAAACCGTCTATAAAAACCGGCGTGGCCAAGGAAGGCTCGGATATCTCGGACGCATCGGGGAGGAGGAAGATTGGAAATGACCTCAATCTTACCTTTGTCTACCTCAATGCCTTTCTGCGAGATGATATGTCCTAAGACAATACCTTCGCGCACCATGAAGTGGCATTTCTCCCAGTTCAAAGTGAGATTCTTGTCCTTACATCTGGTAAGGACAGCGTCGAGATGCAGCAGACACTCGTCAAAAGAATCGCCAAAGATGGAGAAGTCGTCCATGAAGATCTCCAGAAATTTCTCCACCATGTCTGAGAAAATTCCCATCATACACCGCTGGAAGGTAGCGGGCGCATTGCATAACCCAAAAGGCATGCGATGATATGCAAACGTGCCGAAAGGACAAGTGAAAGTGGTCTTGTCCTGGTCTTTTTCGGCGATGGGAATTTGATTATAGCCAGAGTAGCCATCTAGAAAACAATAGTACTCGTGTCCGGCCAATCGTTCGAGCATCTGGTCAATAAAAGGTAGCGGAAAGTGGTCTTTCCGCGTTGCGGCGTTGAGTTTTCGGTAATCAATGCATACTCGCCACCCGGTTTGGGTGCGAGTAGGGATTAACTCGTTTGCCTCATTAGTGATGACCGTAATGCCCGACTTCTTGGGGACAACATGAATGGGGCTAACCCACTGGCTATCAGAGATAGGGTAAATGATACCACTATCTAGACATTTGACGATCTCCTTCTTCACAGCCTCCTTCATGACTGGATTGAGACGTCTTTGTGGATCCCGGGCTGGTTTGGCATCATCCATCAGATGTATATGATACTCTACGATCAGGGGACTAATCCCCTTAATGTCCGCCATGGACCAGCCAAAAGCTTGCCTATTGCCGTGCAAGACTGAAAGAAGGGCTTTCTCTTGCTCAGGAGCTAGAGAAGCCGAAATGATAACTGGGAGGGTCTCGTTCTCACCTAAGTAAGCGTACTTAAGGTGAGACGGCAATGGCTTGAGTTCGAGAATTGGAGGTGAAATGATAGAAGGAAGGATTGGAGAAAAGGTCTCGAACTCAAAGGATTCCAACAAAGGTTCGAAACGAGTGTAAGCCACCGAGTTGGATGGTTCAGGTAACTCATCCGAAAAGTCAAACGATTCAAACTCGGGTGGAGAGCGGCTAAGATCGTGTGAAAACGTAAAACACTCATAGTCGTAGTTGGGCGCGGAAGCAGCAGCAGGTTCGAAGAGAAACGCACTAGTGGCGTCAAGGTTATCGTTGTGAAATAGAAACTCCTCGAACTCACATTCTTCAGGGGTGATCTCCTGGATCGAGCAAACATCTAATATATGAGCATTAGGTTCGGTGGGTTGATTCCCCAACCTAAAAATGTTGAGTTCAATTGTCATATTTCCAAAAGAGAGGTTCATCGAACCGTTGCGACAATTGATCACAGCATTTGAGGTTGCGAGAAATGGGCGACCGAGTATCACCGGAATTTGATTCCGGGGGTTAGCTACAGGCTGTGTATCTAATACAATGAAGTCGACGGGGAATATGAAGTCCCCGACTCTGATTAACACATCCTCTAGCTCACCCCTAGGATGGGTGATCGATCGGTCGGCCATTTGGAGAGTGCAGTGTGTGGGTTTCAACTCTCCGACGCCTAATTGCTCGTATACTGAATACGGAAGCAAGTTAACACTGGAACCAAGATCTAATAGTGCGCGGTTGATGTTCTTATCCCCAATGGTAATTGAAATCGTAGGACAGCCAGGGTCCTTCCGTTTTTGTGGTAAAGATTGGGTAAGGGCATCACTCACAGCACTAGCCAAGAAAACTTTCTTGGGTACCTGAGACTTCCTCTTTTTCGTGCACAAGTCCTTTAAGATTTTCGCGTAGGACGGGACTTGTTGGACAGCATCTAAAAGAGGAATATTAATGTTAACTTGCTTGAATAACTCCAAAATCTTCTCCATTTGAGGATTTTGTTTATTAGACCTCAACCGGTTTGGAAATGGAACATTTTGAAAATTGGTTGAGTCTAATGCTGGAGGAGGAGATTTTAGAGTTGGAACGGATCCCAGAATAGGTGTTTTCGTGGAGTGAGAAGTGGGTCCGTTCAGAGCAGAAGAAGAGGAAGGAGAGCCTGTTGAAGAATGGAGAATAGGCTCGGAAGACGAAGAAGAAGAAGGAGAAGAAGAAGCGGCGGCCGGGGTGTCATCGTTGATTCGCTTGCCAATGTTGTTTTGCAGCATCCTTCCCGATCTCAGCGTAGTCACGGCACTCACATTATGGTTTTGTTGTTCAAGAGCAACATGTGCATTATGTGGGTGACCGGGATTTGGCAGTGGCTGGGACGGAAGCTTCCCCTTCTCTCGCTCGCTCAAGGCCGCGTTCAGCTGTGCAATCTGGGCCTCGATGGTTTTGATGCTCTGCCCGTGTGCGGCGGTGTGTTGCACTAAAGATTGGATCGAAGACTGGATGTTGGCGGTGGATTGAGTCGATTGTTTAACAAACGCCTCCAGACTTCGCTCGAGCGAGGAAACCTTATCAGTATTTGACGGAAAAAAGTTGTTATTTGGTGGAAAAGAATTGTTTGGTGCAAAATTGTTCGTCTGGTTTTGGTAAGGTTGGGGTTGGAAGGGCTGCTGATATTGATGCTGAGTTTGTTGTGGCGGTTGTTGTTGCGGCGGAGGGGCCCTTTGGAAGTTGTTGCCCTGAAATTGATTCTGATTCTGATTCCAGGCGAAATTGGGGTGATTCCTCCAACCGGGATTGTAGGTGGAAGAGTATGGATCATTCCTCGGTCTTTGCTGGAAGGCAGCATTAACCTGATCCTGTCCTTGCGAAGGTGGATTGTAAGGACACTCTTCTGTCAAGTGGGAAGGATCAGAACAACAAGCGCAAATGGTACGAAGGGAGAGAACAGGAGCAGGAGAAGGAGCAGAAAATTTGCTCTCTATCGCTTCAAGCTTTCGTGTTATCGCAGCCATTTCAGCTTTCATCGCGATAGAGACATCGAGTTGGTGGATTCCTACCCTAGACTGACCGGTTGAAGTGGAGGTAGAAGAAGAAGAAGTCGGTCTTGTGCTCTCCCACTGTAGCGTTTGCTCCGCAAGATCGTCAAAGAACTGCCACGCTTCATCGTCAGATTTCGATAGGAAGTGGCCCTGACAGATGGTTTCCAGCAACTGCTTCGTTGCTAGGTTCAGTCCCTCGTATAAGGTTTGGCAGAGTTCCCATTTCTCTATACCGTGGTGAGGACACTGAACAAGAAGGTCTTTGTACCGGTCAAAGCACTTCCAGAAGGGTTCAGAAGGAAGCTGGGAGAATTGGTTGATTTCATTTCGAATTCTTGCGGTCTTATGATTTGGATAGAATTTTTTTAGAAACGCTTTAACAAACTCGTCCCAGCTGGTGATTGAGTGGGAAGCGGTGCTATACAGCCATTTTTCAGCGAGATCGCATAGAGTGAACGGAATGACCCGTAGACGTATAGCATCGTCCGACAGCTGGGTTGTTTTCATCATGGCACAGACATTTTGAAATTTATTGATGAAGATATAGGCATCTTCAGTTTCGAGCCCATGAAAACGTGGAAGCATGTTGATGAAATGGGGCTTAATTTCAAAGTTGTCCCCATTGGCCGGAGGAAGAGAAAGGCAGGTGGGAAGTGCAGAACGGGTGGGGTAGAAACGATCCTGGAGCGCAATTCGCTGCGGCGCTACAACAGGCGGAGGTGGTGGAAGATTGGTCTCCGTAGGAGGTGGAGCCATTCCAGCGGTGGTCAAAGAGATGTTCGGATTAAATCCCGACATCGCGGAAGAAGAGGTTGGTGAAGGTGAAGATGTATGAACAGAATTCCGGTCAACGTCGGAGTTGGCCGGCAAAGGAAGGGGTGAAAGAGGAGTGGACGGAGTATCGACTTCGGAGTCGATCGCGTAGTCGGTCGCGACTAACGTAACGCGGACTAAACGGGCGCTAGTGTCCCGAGTCCAAGCGGACATACACTAAACGAGTTTAGTATAGTCAAAGCGAAGAAGGTGAGGGTAAGAAAACGTCAATGGAGAAAGGCGATGGGTGGTGGGTGAAAATGGATTTGGCGACAAAGGGCAAGTTTTTATAAAAATTTTTTGATTTTTTTTTTTTTTTTTTAGAAAGAGATTTACAGAAGTATGTACGGAAATACGGCTTAAGCAATCACAAACAAGATATGCACAATTACACCTAGATCTACGGTCGTCTAGGTCTACTAGACCTGCTCCTGAACTTGATTTTCGAAGTTAAACAGTGTAGAGAAACAGGCTTAAAAATACACCGATCACGGGGCCAGGTAAGTGCAGAGATAAGGGGAGGTTGTCCAACGCTTTCGCGAAGTTCCTTAATTAAATAACCCTTTCTCTTTCGGCGGTTGCGCCTTTAACACTTTCCTAGACACCCCGTAATCAATATACGGTTAAGCGAGGTTCTAAACACGGTTTATCTTCTCCTAATGAGTGCGAAGTCCTTAGGGCTGAAGTCTAGTATTTTTTAATTTACAATGGACAATGCATATGCTTTAGTGATTTTTGGGGTCCTGGGAAAGGTGATGAAATCCCCACCCAATCTGGATTGGTTTCAAGCCCCTTAAGTACGTATTAAAGAATGCAAAACAGTAACAAATCAACAGCAAACAATTTTTATTTGCGGCGCAAAGAATCCTGCACAAGAACAGTTTATTGGAAGGGGGAGAAGAATTTGCGCAAAGAAGGCTGCAGAAAACACAGTTCAGTGGAGTTCAGAGGAGTGGAGAGAGGCAGAGGGACTTACAGAGATTTTTGCCGTAGACCGGATGCTTCGTTTTTGTCCGTCGCGGTGTAGCCGCGAAAATGTGGGTCTATCTTCCCACGTCTTTGGCACTGTACTTGAACTCCGTATTATCCGACGTCTTTGGCGCCGATCTTGAACTTCGTATTTTCCTGCGCACTTGCACAAAAACTAATCAAGAATAACAAGATGGTTTTTTACAAAGTATGTATTTTTTTCGTTTTTTTTTTTTTTTTTTTTACAAATTAACCCGAAATTTCACAAAGAAAATAACTACCGTCTCCCCGGTAACGGCGCCATTTGATTGTTAGGATAAGTGCGTGTTCAAGTTTAGTTTTAAATACCGCAATCAAGACGGTTTCGCTTGTAGCTAGCCGGTTGAGTACGGGTCGTCCGCAGGGAGATGGGAGTCTTTTTCAAAGTGTTTTAACGAGTTAAGTCCTGTTTTCAGATTTTGTTGTGGTTATCTAAGTGTAAGTTGATATTTAAAGAGAGCTTGTTAGGGTTAGGATTAGGTTAGTTTGAGTTAGGAGTCTCCACATCTTTCGTTGCCCCACTTAATATCGGTGTTACGGTAATCGGCAACAACGGGGATTGGCACGACTAGGAAGGAACTTGCGAGTATAAGCTAGGCTTTCCAACGCATAGTCCTTCCTTTTGGTGCTTGTCCGTCCGTTCTTGGCTCTTATCCATAACCTCCGGTTAATTCAACCACAACCGGTCTCACTACGGAATCACCGCTATCATGTAGGATAGGGTGCCGTAAGGAGCGGATTGTGGTTCAATTAACGGGAGTTGATTTAAGTTGTTGGGCAAGGAAAGAGTGAGAGAGATTTCCTTCTCTCAAACTTCCCTTATCCTACCCTAACAAGTATAGAACTACTCACACTTCATAATACGGAAAAATAAAACAAACAAAAGAGGAAGATAGAAAGAAGGAGACTAGAAGAGTACGACTAACTATTTGCGACCTCACCTTGGCGAGGATCAAGCGTAAGTATCATTGTCGTATGTAAAGATAAAGAAAAAGAGAGAAGAAAGGAACAACAAAAATAACAACAACTACTTAACGAATTAAAATTACAACAAGTAAAATTGCAACAAGTAAAATTACAACAAGCATGAAAATAAAGAGACAAGCATGATAATAAATTGTTCTTCTTTATTCATCACTCTTCACTCAAAAGCTCACTTACAAGTTTAATGGAGAAGAGGTGAGAAGAGGAAGAAGAAACACTAAACCTAAGCAAAATGAAAATACAAGATTATGGACCCTTTCCTTCACAGAATTCTGCTGTATTTATAGGCTGGAAAATGAGAATCTAGGGCAACCATACGGGCACATACAAAAGTACCAAACTACCCCTGAAAACCCTAGCTGTTTGGCGCCAATATGGCCGCGGAAGGGCGGCCAAACCCCCCCTTTGGCCGCGCTTCCGTGGCCTTATAGTTGAATTGGGTCTAGGGGTTTTTGGTGGGACCCTGGTTTGCAGTGCTCTTTATTCTGATATATATATTTTCTCATAATTTCTTCACGAATTTTCCAGAATTCTACTGATCAAAAAGGTGGACTTTTTGTCAAGATTTTGTGATGATTGCCTCGAGCTCCGCGTAGATCTCTTGGATTTTGTGCTACCATTGAGCCTTGTGCATTGATTTGACATTTTGTCTTCCTACTGATATCTGGCAACATACGGATGAAGGGCGGAGACCGTGTTTTATCTGTGGTTGGCAGGAACCCGGACTTTTTTCGTGTTTTCCATGAATTTCACCGTTTTTAGAACCGAGAACCTGTAACCTGCAATTGACTAGCAAACACGGCTCAAGAGTATCTACCGATATGCAAAGTGATAAAAATTGGGCGGTATGAAAATGCAAAAATCTGATATGAACAACCCCATAGCCCCGACCAAGTGACTGTAGGAGAACCCCGTCGCCGAAAGCATCCGTCCGGGTGCTCGTGGCAGCGGTGATCCGCCTTGGTGCACTTCGTCGACGGTATCGGGGGTGCAGCCGCCTACTAAAGTTTGCGACGAGCATTCGATCAGTTTTTCGGGAATCTTGTTGAATTGCCCGACTTGATATTGAAAAGAGTTTACGATAATGAGACTAAAATACGGAGTTTATAATTTGTTAGGCATGTGATGTCTAAGGAATTCATTTGGTCAGGCATGTGATGTCTGAGGAGGTTGCGGATTCCAACTGTTGTAGTTTTACACTTTCTTTTCTGTGACCGTAAGTGTAATATGTAATATCGCCGGTTTCGTTGCTATATGCCAACGACAATTGGGATACGCATGTTTACTTACGTTGATGACATGTGATGTTATGTGTTGCTGGATATGTTATATTGGATCGTCGTGTTTGAATAGCCGGGTTTTTTTTATGTGAGATGAGTGTTTTTCATTTTCATTCATGTAAAAACTTGTATGTAATATTCTTTTATTGGGGCACTTCCAGGTTGCGGAAGATGTCACCTTTTGTATATTATTTACATTTCCGCACTAGGATAGACCCAAGGAGGATGGCACAAGTAACCGGGTTCTGGAGTCCAGTGGGAGACCAACTCGAGGAGTCGAGTCCGGGTCTCCTAACTCTAGGATTGGTAGGGTTGCTTGCTACTCTCGTAGGGGTCTAGGGGTGTGGGTTTGGCTATTCATCGCGACCGTGGAATCCGTGTTTTATACTGGCTCGTATTGAAAACACGGACGTCCTGATATATCCAATATTTCATATGATTTCTTCTGCTGCGATATCTGTGATGTGATCATTTGATATGTTCTGTGATAAATACTGTATATAGTATATATGATATATTATATAGATGTTACTTATTTTTTACACCCGCGCTAGCCCTGCCCTGCTCTGCCGTTATTTACCTAACCTAACGGTGCACGAGGGGACATCGAGGCGAATGCGGATGGCATAAGTGTACGTCGTATTTATCTGTGATGTTTAAGTGCATAAATGATGGGACTTCATTAATGTGATTAATGAAAGAAAAGAAACCTAAAGATGTTGTGGAATCGAATTTCAAAATAAAAAGCTACAGTTCTTGCTTTGCATCGTGGTGTTCCTTGTAGAACATCCTGCACCTTATTCGATAAGGAAAGGACCGAGATCCCTTCATCGGGAGTGACTCCTTTAGCAATAACTGGCAGATGCTACGCCCCTCGGTTTGTCTTTTGATTGCTTCTATAGTTTCTGCTTTGCACAGTGATATATATGATATATCCCGCACCTCATTCGACGAGGAAAGGGCCGACGATCCCTTCACCGGGAGTGACCCCTTTAGCAAAACTAGAAAAGCCTCAAAAACACTCCATTTCAAAATTCATTCGATCCTACAATGATATCAAGTTCATTACGCAATAGGTTTTCAGAAAAACCTGTCGTAGCCCTCCGTCATTTCAGATAAGTACTAGTTAGTATTCGTGCTACGTTTGTTGACTATGTTAAGGCGTAGTGTGCGGTAGCTGATTAGTGCTTATCTGTATAAGCATATGATGCGATTGGATTAGGGTAGTCGTGCGACTTTGTTAACTATGTTAAGGATCGTGCGGGTAGGTTTAATTCAATCGGGAAATGACGGGTTAAACTTGACTAGCACTTATGATTTGTTGACTATGTTAAGGTCATATAGATGCTAGGGGCAAAATTATCGGGAATTTCAAGTGTTGAAATTTGCAATGAGATTGCATACCTTCTATGAAATAGTTGGATCCCGATACCCGCTGCGAGTAAGAGTTACTCCTGGGAGAGTTTTACACATTACAATTAGCCGATCAAGTAGGTGTCTAGAAAGGTGTCAACGGGGTTACGCCTCTGGGAAAACGAGGTTTACATTAATTAGGTTCATGCGAAAGCACGGGGGACCTCCCTCAAAGTACCGACACTGGCCTGGCTGAAAGATTGGCGAACTTGTAGCGTGTAATTAATCCCGGCTAGTCTTTCCTTTTAGGGTTTGAAGGAAGATTTTATAAAAAAAACAGTGGGAGCCATCCTGATTAGATATAATATATAACCAATCTGATCTTGCAAGAGCATACGCTGAGTGTTTTCTTCTCTCTCTCCAGGTAGCGACCATATCACGCCTTAATCAAGATAATAATACGGATATATTGATCGAACCCGCTTGTTATACTGAGCTGGGGAACGTTGGTCCCTCTCCAACTTATAATTGTTATAAGACAGAGCAGGAAATTGGGGAATACCAGATTTCCCGTGCCGCCCAAACAAAGAAAGTACATGATGATGCATCTTCTTCGGGTGTGTTCATTGCAAAGAACTGTTTTTCAGTATCCTCTGCGTCCTGGGTATTTGATACCGGATCAGGATCCCAGATATGTAATCTGTTACATAGGGCTACAGAGAGGTAGAGAACTGAGAACGGGTGATAAGTTTCATGAGACAGAAAACGGGGCAAGTGTTGCAGCCAAGTCTGTTGGTCACTGTCACCCTGTATTATCAGTACATTGATTCTGAACAAATGCTATTAGATACCGAACCTGATATACAAAATCATATCTGTCTCTTTATTAGTAAAGAAACGATAAAATTTTGTATTGTTGGATAATGTTTTGAACATTTCCTATATCAAAAGTTGATCGGTTCAGGCACGTTATCTAAAAGCATTGTTGTTCTAAATCAAACTACAGTTCTTTAGTATACGGAACACACACAAGAGGAAGAGTTCAGAAATGAACGGATCCTTCTTGAGGTATTGTAGACTAGGTCATATCAATGCGACCCGACTAGCTAAGTTGCACAAAGATGCATATTTTAATCTATTTGAATTTACATCTTGTGAAAACTTGGCGGTCATGTCACAAAGATAAGATGACCACAACTCTGTTTAATAGAAGCAGAGAAAGAGTTAGTGAACTCTTGGGATGATGCATGTTGATGTATGTAGGTCCCCTGTCTACACATGCCAAGACCGGTTCTTTGTACTTCATTAAATTCTCTGATGATCTTTCGAGATTCAGACCTATGTTCCTGTTGAAACATAAGTCCGAACCTTTTGAGATATTCACAGAACCTAAGTTAGAAGTAGAGAACCAAAATACGGGTATAAGTATTATGTCCTTACATGTGATCAAGGAGGAGAATACTTGAGCACGGAATTCCTGGACTATTCTAAAGGAGAATGAGATTCTCTCTCAGCATTACTCCTCCGTATACACCATAGCATGATGGTATATCGGGACGGAGCAATAGCACCCTGTGTGATATGGTGTGCTCTATGATGAGTACTACTGAGTTTCCTATTTCCTTTTGGGAGTTATGCACTTATGAAGTTGCATACCTATTGAATAGGGTTCCAATCAAATCAGTTGCCTACCGCTTCATATGTGATATGGAAAGGGAAGAGCCCATATCTTAAGTTGGTTAAGATTTGGGGTTGTCCGGCCTATGTCTAAAAGCAAAATCCGGACAAGCTCGAGGCAAGGTTTGTTATGTAGAACTGGAAATGTTCCAGCTATACAAACTGCAGCTGATGATTTGACAGAACCAAAGGATTCAATAGTTTCCAACGAACCTCAGCCTCTCCGCCGATCTAGCAGGGTTTCTCACCCACCTGAGAGATATTTCGGTTTCTGTATGACAGTGGGAGCGAGAATTGCATCATGAGATGATGACCCAACTAGTTTCGAGCTGGCCATCAGGAGTGGGACTCTGTAAGAATGGCTGGATGCTTAGCGATCTGAAATGGAATCCTTGTACACCAACAAAGTATGGACTTTGGTTGCTTTATCTGAAGGGTTAAATCCCCATCATGAGCAAGTATATCTTGAGAAGATTACTTGGTGCACATGGAAAAGTTGAGACTTTCAAAGCTAGACTTGTTAAAGGTTTGCATCATTGACCAGGTATGGATTATGTTGAAACCTTTTCTAAGGATCTATGCTTAAGTCCATCCAGATCCTACTTGCCACGGCTACATACCATGACTACGATATCTGGTGGTTGGGTGTCATGACAGCTTTTCTAAAATGATGCTTTAGAAGAGAGCGTCTATAAGTACACAGCCAGAGGGCTTCGTAAACAGTGGGAGCAGCGGAAACGTGTGCAAGTTGCTTTACAGGATGAAGCAGGCATCGCGGAGTTGGAACATCTGTTTTGATGAGTTAGTCAAAGAGTTTGACATCATCAAAATGGTAGATGAACCTTGTATAAACAAAAAGGTAGTAGAGAGTATGGTGGTAATCCTCGTAGAGTACGTGGATGACATACTCTTGATAAGGAAGGAGTTTCCTATGCTACGCTCGGTCAATCTCCGCTTATCACAAGGATTCTCCATAAAGGATCAAAGTGATACCTCATAAATCCTGAGTTTTGATCTATGAGATAGAAGTAATTGGATGTTAGGATTCTCACTAGTTGTAGTGAGAAGGTATCAATCGATCCTGGGGAGAATCACTGGAAAGGTTCCAGGATAATAAGGACGACTAAATGTCAGTCACAGGCATTGTCTTTACCCTCAGTAAAGGGACGGTATGTTGGAAGAGTTCCAAGCTAGATACCGTGGCATACTAGACGATAAAGGCTGGATACATCGCTACTTAAGATGCTACCAAAGAGGCAGTCTGGATGTATATTTGTTCATGAGATGAACTTAGTTCCACCCATTGTGTGACAATGGAGCTGTGGCTTATGCCAAGGAACGTCCGTCCCATCAGTGATCCATACATATTCTAAGGCAGTATCACCTGATCATGGAGATGGCTGATCTCCATAGTGATCGAGGTTAGGAGAGAAGACTCAGAGGACAACACGGTGGATCCACTCACAAAGGCCTTTTCCCAGAGAGAGACTTTTATGGGATGGTTGAGTATGAGATACTGCAACCACTGCTACAGATGGCCCTAGTGCAAGTGGGAGTTTGTTAGTTATATGTATGCCCTAGAGGCCATTACTGTACATAGGATGTATATTGTAGTGGATGCTGGGACATATATAGGGAGGACTTTCTTGCTCGACATGATAGTATGCTATCTGGTTGCTCTTTACCTTAACGTGTACACTGATTGTCTCTCTGTTACATGTTGGTAAAGCCCTTAGGATGTGTACTTGACTACCTGGACTATGATGCGGATCATACTAGTGGGGACATGGTAGTCCATAAGTACATCCTTCAAGGTCCCTAGTCGTGGGTGTATCGAGACGGGGCATCGATATACCAGAGTAGACTAGCGTATACCTTCTCGACCCATACAGATGGGCGATGGATGATCCCATATCCATTGGTGTTTGACATCAGAGATTATATACGGGTGCTCAGTGGAGACTGGGTACACTGGACGGACTCTCCGAGAACTCCCAGATGGTATTATACCTCACGTCAGATGGCAGTTCTCTGGTGACACTGGTACAGGTTAGTCTGTAGACCCGAGATCGTCATAGAGTCTTGTGTGATTCCCACTGTGCTTTGATTTCCACCTTACCACGTCCAAGAGGGTGTGCAAAACGGTGGTTTTTGGGTACAGTCCCGAATCACATGGAGGCAATGAGCGATAGGAGGGGATTCGTCTCTCCCGGTATAGGGAGTTGATGTTGCACTGTGTTCGATTGGCTATAACCGGAAATCCATGGCCAGGGTTGCTGAAATTTACTGGTAAGTGTTACCAGTAGTATCTCGAACTGTTATAGACCTCATATCGACACGACTTATCGAGTTATTGGGGTCTGACGTTTACCACCCCTAGACGAGATATGCGACATATCAGACGAACTGACCGGACTGTACGGTAAGTGTTACTGGTTGGATTCACAGGAGTGTGAGCGGGCTTGCTCGTCGATCTTTTGATCGCTCAATACCCGGGTGGCCGTTACGTTTAGCAGACCGCTTGCAGCTTGTGGGTGTTTGATATGATCATCACCTGCTACCGGCGTATTGACGAGTCTTTAGAGTCCTACACAGAGGTTTCCTGGCTCAAGCGAAACGAAATAGGTGCGCATATGAGATATGTGCGGGACCGAGAATAATGTGTGTATGTGATACCGTATTCTATTCTCGCGTTGAATGTATCGATTGGTTGTATGCGATATAACCTAGTTATCGAATCGAGGATTGATTCGATAAGTCGATACATTGGATATTAGTCGGTCATATGTGATGTGACCGGATCGTTAAATCAAGTGTTGATTTAATGATTTAATGTATATTTATATATTTGATATATTACTTTACATTAACTATTATTGGTTCACTTAAGATTTTTTCTCACTTGTTTGTGCACATTGTATATGTGATATATTTTTGTGCACAAGATTGTATCATATTTGATGATACATGCAAACTTGGGTGTATGTTTGATTTGAACCTTGGTTAAGTAAATGGTTAGGTTTTAATTTATTTATTCATTTATTTATTTATTTATTTTGGATAAAATAAAATGGTGGCATTCTTTGTTTTTTTCTTGAAGCTTCATGAAGCTTTGAAATGCTTTGACCATTTTGTTTCTTTCCTTAACCCTAACCATTTTCCTTAACCCTAGTTTATTCTTTACATGGGTTAGCCTCACCTATGGTTGCATTATGATAACCATCACTTCATTTTTATTTTTGGAATTAATTCATTATTCTTTTTCTTCTTCTTCTTCTTCTTCATCTTGAGAAAGAAAAGAAAAGCTTGCTTCAAAAATGTCAAGTGATGATTCCAAGTGAGAAATCCAATTCTAAAGTGAACCCACTTCCTATTTCTTCATCCTCTACCACTTGCCATGTAGTATAGGGTGTTTTCTTCACAAGTTTCACGACTTGGTGAAGTGGGAGCTTGATCTTGTGTTGCCTCGACGTAGATCATCTTCGGCATCGAAGTCGACGACCTAGCCCGATCATTTCTTCGATGAAACCACCGCGAGAGTCCGGGATCCGATGGGTACAGCGGAGGGACTTCATCACGGAGCTATGGAGGTGGAGGACCGGATCTATAAAGGTTGTATTTCCGTTCACTTATTAGTAAAGCAGTTTACTAGTTGTAGTTATCGCCTAAAACTCTAGTCAACGATCGCATTAGGGTTTCTCGGCACCGGAAATTTTTGAATTTGGCATGGTTGATGCCTTGTGAGACCTCCTTAGAGTGCCTAGGAACCCTACATCGTCAGACTCCATTAACCCGATAAGTCATGCCGATGTGTGGCCTATAACCAATTGAGAAACTGCTGATAACACTTATCAGTAAATCTCATCGGCCCTGGCCAAAGACATGCGGTTATAGCCAATCGAGTATAGCATAACATAAACTTTCAATACCGGGAAAGACGAAACCCCTCCTATCGCTCACTGCCTCCATGTGACCCGGGACTGTATCCAATTACCACCTGTTTGCACGACTCAGTAGAGCCGTAGTAGGGAGGTAATCAAAGCACAGTGGGAACCACACAAGTCACTATGACGATCTCGGATCTACAGACTAACATGTACTAGTGTCATCAGAGAACTGCTATCTGATGATAGGTATGGTACCATCTACGAGTTCTCGGCGAGTCCGTTCGGTGTACTTATTCTCCAATGTGCACCTATATACAATTTTTGATGTCAAACACCAATGGTTGTGGGATGAACCATCGCCCTATACAGGGTTAAAAACGTATACACTACTACAATAAGGGGTTTCCCCTACGGATTTATCCGTAGGTGCAAAGCACTGCCCCTACGGAAATATCCGTAGGGGCAAAAAAACCCGTAGGTGCAAAGGTCGTAGGTGAAAGTCTTCGCCTTGAACATGCCCCTACGGAGTAATAATTGCTCCTACGTTTTTATCCGTAGGGACATGTATCCCTACGGATTACTCCGTAGGGACTGATAAATATTTTAATTTATTGGTTTATAAAATAGAATAATTGCCCCTACAGATGTATCCGTAGGGTCTGATAGTTGCCCCTACGAATAAATCCGTAGGTCCAGATAAATGCCCCTACGGATAAATTCGTAGGGGAAAGTTTTACCGAGTCCATAGGGAAAAAATATCAGGTATCCTGATATTTTGTCCCTACGGCGAACTGTGTAGGGGCGAACTGTGTACCTACGGATTAAGCCGTAGGTGCAACAGATGGCCCTACGGATTAATCCGTATGGACATAATACCAGGGTTTTTTTTATAAAAAAGGGCTTCCTGTTTTTTTTCCCGCCCTGTGCACAATAATATATACATAATATAACCAAATACATAAATATTCATAATCAACATCTCACGCATAATATATAAAAGAAATAGAAAAACAGAATATGATATCAAACTAAATCATCATGAACAAGAAAACAACCACCAATATCGTCCAAAATTTATACAATATGTGTCAGATAAGTATATACATCCTCAAAAATATAAATAAAGCTAGCCTAGCTCGGTCCAGCTCCTCCACCTCTGATAATCACCGTAATCTGGCGCATCTGCTCCTCGGTGCAGCCCTAAGTCGTCAAAAACTCGACTAATGAAGGAGCGAACTGTGTGGGAGTCTGAGCGGGCTGTGGAGATGTAGGAGCAGTCTCCGCAACCGCAGCCGAGGTAGTGGCTTACGGAGCCGTAGCCGAAGGAGATGCATGTAGAGACGTGGCCGAAGAAACCTGTCGCACCTATTAAATTTTGTGTGTAATAAATGAGTAAGAACGGTGTATTAGATTTTAGTCGAGTTCGTATCATTATCAGGTTATTGAGAAACCCCAATCTAAGAATACTTAGGGACTTAAGCCTCATTTGGATATCTAGTTTGGAAAACCGTAGTTTATTTTAATTAGATAGTTTTATGTAAGTATGATTAATCAAAGCTAAGTCTACAACCAAATAAGTTCAGGCTACTAATATTGCATATGTTACTATCTATAATATGATATAATATTTACTATTAAGTAGTATACGTACCATCTCCTTCAACTCCTCGACGGTGGTCTTCAAGATGGCAACATCATGCTCTAGACGTCGCTCACGGGGGTAGGGGAAGTAACCGCCGGAGTGGAGTCCAACCTCATATGGGCCCTGCTAGGACCCAGTCCCCAGCCTCTCTCCCAACCTCCATGGTGCTCTCCGTGTGCGGCGTCTAAGACTAGGGTCAGCAGCATCAGATTGGTCTGTCTAGTAAAATCGATCCCCGATGCCTCCGTCTGCTCCACCACCCGCTCCTACACTCACATTAACCATTAAAATATAAGCATATCATTTAAATTTGAACTTTTGAAAACAAAAATTTCAAACTTGTTGGAATAAATATTAACACTTACGCAATACTCCTGGGTAGCGGTGTTGGGGAATCGAACCTCGCCCGTGGCGGGATCTATCGAGGTGCCGTGAATGGCAAGATACGCGGTCAGCACGCTCGGTGTACCACCCTGCGCCGGGGTCTGAGCTCTCTGCAATTCGCAAAAAAATTACATATATTATAAAATAACTCTTAATATTACATTATATCAAAATATATCTATTGTAATTTACTGATGCCTCCATGGCACGAGCAATGTTCCTCGTGCCACCTGTATAAGTGGGGCGACCCCTCTTCTCCAACTTCCTATTCTCTTTATTTTGATCGGCATGTTTCTGCACAACACATTCAGATTTAGTTTTCTAATTAAGCAACATAAAAAAATAAATGATATACTAAACAATGAATTACATTTAAATTACAAACATGTTTGCGCTAAGAGTCGAAATATTGGCACAAGAGAGGCCATGTATCTACGTCGATTCTCGCAAAGGCCGGAGTATCTAGGAGAGCCGCTATCTTTGCCTCGGGGGTCACCATCCATAGGGAATAGCAGTCGATCTTCAGATCGTTCCTATTGTATTGTACCTTTGATTGCATTTTCTTCATCAGGCCATTGTACAGAGTGTGAAGATCGAGCACTCTCTCAGGGTGATCAGGGTCGGGTACAGGCTGAAAGTCGTAATCCAACTGCAAATACAAAAAACAATGTATTTAAATTGCAAGTGTTAAATAATAATAAATATATTGGATAACTCAAATGAAAATATATATTAATACCCGAGCCTGATTTCAGAAGAGGGCAAATGAGCGCTGGTGCTGATCACCTCACTCAACATGAAGTGGATACTTCTTCACGAGGCGGCTCTCATCCCCCATATACCGGCCGAACCTCTCGGCATAATCACCGGTATAGCGATAATCGGGGGTAAAGAAGAGGGGGAATGCTGCTTCCTCCCTAGCTCTATCCGGCATCAGCCTGTGGGACTGATTCGGCTTTCGAGTCCCTCTCTCGAGATGGGGCTACCCTGCATCTACAAGAAATATCAAGACAATCAATATTAAGAAAAAATGGTATTAAGAAATCTAAAAGGTTTAACGAAAATTAAAGTGCGATATATACCTCCGGCGACAGCAGCAGAGCATGGGCCCGGGTAGCAGCACGAGCGGGACGATAGTTCCTTCGGTGAGGAACAACCGGTGACCCGGACGTGGACACATCCCCTCCAATTAGAAAATAAACATTGACGATAAAATTACATGAAGTTCGTGTTTATTCTTAGAGCATATGTAAAATGAATAAATATTTTATATTTATTCATACTAACCTGCAGACTGAGCGGAGGGTACGGAAATGGCGGGAGTGACCCCTGCACCAGATGTGGACGCACCACCTAAATTAGACAATTAAAAATAGATTATATAAGTAATTGCAAAAAGAATGTGTAGATCAATAATATAACATTCTAAATCAATATGCATGCACTATAGGATATATAAACATACCCGCAGGTGCGGTGGTGGCTTATGCCCGAGATGAGGAGGCACCAACTACAGCTAGACAATAAAAAATGATTATCTAAGTAAGAGAAAAAAGAATGTGTGTATATTTATGATATAACATTCTAAATCAATATGCATGAACTATAGGATATATAAACATACCTGGAGGTGCGGGAGTGGCCTCTGCCTCTGATGTGGACGCACCACCAACAGCTAGACAATTAAACATTGACTATATAAGCAATTTTGAAAAAAAATATGCGTGTATATCTATAATATTACATTAAAAATGAATATGCATGCAATATACCTCGAGGTGTGGCAAAGTCCACACGGAAGGAGTCATCCGAACGGGTCTCCGATCGAGGTGAAAGACCGGCCCTCTGAAGCTCCCTACGCAGCTCTCCGGGAGGCAGAACCGCTCTGCCTCTGCCTCTGCCGCGGCTAGTGCTCCTGCCGCCCCGGCCCTCGCTGCTCCGGTCATCGTCATCAAATCTAGACAAGAGTACAATCATTACATATGCATGCAATATATGTATAGATCGTAAAAATATGAAGTAATAATATAATATTACTGATAACCTTTTTCGTTTCGTGGACGCGCACTACTACAATAAGGAGTTGCCCCTATGGATATAGTTATCCATGGGGGCAATAAAAGTTTGCCCCTACGGATTAATCCGTAGGTCCCCATGGTTGTCCCTACGGTGCCATACAAATTAATTTAAAAATATTAAAACGTAATTTGTTATTTGGCCCTACGGAGCCACAAAAGAAGGACCTACGGTTGAATCCGTAGGGGCATGTATATGGGTTATTAATAAGAAAATAAACACAGAAAAGACCTCGATCCCAAAAAAAATACTCTCTCTCATCACTCGATCTCCCGCGCGCAGCCTCACGTCGCCACCACCCGCGCCTCGTCGCCACTGCCCTCCCGCGCGCGGCTCGTCATCCCCGACATCACCGTCGACTTCCTCGTCGCCACCGCCTACGACTCATCCCGGATTGCGTCGTCGACCGTCTCCGGTCTCCTCCATCGTCGGCCTAGCTATAGGTTAGTAAATTTCATACTTTTACTTCTAATTATGCTTTTATTTCTGTTTTTGTTGATTATTGGGTTGCTACTTGGGCTAGGGTTAGGGTTCAAGGTTCGGTTAGGGGGAGGGTTAGGGTTCAGTTGAGGGTAGGGTTTAGTTGAGGGTTCGGTTGAGGGTAGGGTTGGTTAGGGTTCAGTTGAGGGTAGGGTTAGGGTTCGGTTCAGTTAGGGTTAGGGTTAATTAGTTGGGGTTAGGGTTAAGGTAAGACTTGGGCTAGGATTAGGGTTAGGGTTCAGTGTATGGTTAGGGTTAGGGTTAGAGTTAGGGTTTGGTTCAGGTTTAGGGTTAGAGGCTAGGGTTAATTTGGGTTAATTAGAGGCTAGAGTTAATTTGGTTAATTATTGATAATTTGAAAGGGTTAGGGTGTTGATTAGGGTTAATTTGGGTAAATTGGGTTGGGTTAAGTTTGGGTTGATTAAGGTTAATTAGGTTAATTTGGGTAAATTGGGTTAAGTTTGGGTTAATTATAGATAATTTGTGTTAGGGTAACGATTATGGTTAATTTTGGTTAATTAAGTTAATTTGGTTTATTTAGGGTTAGGGTTTAGGGTGCACTAGTTCATTCAGTAGAATACTCGATAATAACGTAAACGCACAACTTTACCGTAAACGCAAGAAAAATTTACCCTAAACTAAAAACTTCGAACCCTTAATAACGAAACGTAAACGTAAAACCTATTCATGTTAAATGTTCAAGTTAAAACCAATATATGATACTCGATGATAATATGAAACTTTCATATTCTCATCGATACTGATATATGAAAATCAAAGCACGACTTAGTCCCCGTCTATCGGCTAACATACGTTCGATGTTCGTCGTGACATAGAACTATACGAAGGTTGTTAAATATCGGACGGTATAGTTCGGTACTAACAACCGTCGTATAGTCTATGTGACGAGAAGATTCAATCGTATGATAACCGATAGATTTGTCCAGTGTGGACAAGTTAGGAATGTATAAAGAAAACACCTGCATTCACTTGTGTTTTCATCCGTTTCGAGTTATTTCGTCGGTACTTTTCCGCTGGTTCTCCGTGTACAAAGATAGATTAGATGTTCATTTCAACGTTGTTTCACAGCTTTGAAATGATTATCTATTCTATTACAGTGTACTCGGAGAACAGCAGGGAGGTACTGCCGAAATTTACTCGAAACGGTTGAACGCACAAGCAAATGGGTGTCTGCTCTATACATTCTTAATGGGATAGAAGCCTTACCCCCGACAGCCGAAACACACACATACAACACGAATACACAACAAACACATACACAGCACATACACACTAACAACCCTACACTTAAGCGAAATCATAAATTGAAACACACATATATAAAATACAACTCATACATGGGTATCCTCAAATCTAACTTTGATTATCGATAATTTATTCTTTTCAACGACAAACGCACATACAAAGCATATACACGGATTTTCTCCTTTGTCGGTAACCATCCCGTTCTTAGATTTCTCAGCATAGTCATCATAACCTACAATTTATATGTTATGCAGTCTAACAAGGCCTATGAGTACATCGGAGTTAAGGACTGGATGTATGTGGATTGGCAACAAGGTATGCAACCTATGTTTGTCGCAGGAGTTGCTGCTTTTATTGAATTTGCACGCGCACATAATAAGATCGTGATAGAGAAGATTCTCTGCCTGTGCGATAGATATGGGAATAAGTACTGGCAGAAGGTAGAATTTGCAGAGCTTCATATCGTTAAATATGGTTTTACTAGATTTTATACAACTTGGCTATATCACGGGGAAGGAGAAGAAGACAGTAATGCGGCAGAAGAAGAAGGAGAAGACGGTAATGCAGCAGAAGAAGAAGGAGAAGACGGTAATGCGGAAGAAGAAGAAGACGGTAATTTCTTTCCAGGAGAAGAAATGGAGGATATGGTAGAGGCTGCCCTAGGTGAATCTATTCGTATCAAAGATGACATTCCTTCCGATTAAGGACCGCGTGCGGATAAGTATGAAAATTTCATGAATGATGCTAGAAAACCAATTTATGAGAATACAAAGTATTCCACCCTCTCATGGTTCATCCAACTTTTCCAGATTAAATGCCTAAACGGATGGAGAAACAAGTCATTCACAATACTTCTTTCGTTCTTGAAAGATTCTATGCCCCCGGGAAATAACATGCCCGACAGCTGGTACGGAGCCCAGAAGATGATGTCTGATTTGGGTTTGAAGTGTGAGAAGATTCAAGCATGTCCTAAAAATTGCGTGTTGTATCGGAAAGAGAATTCAGATCTGAAAGTGTGTCCAACATGCGGAGAGGTCAAGTATAAGCCGAAAGATTTTGATAAGAAGCCCGATATACCTGTCAAAATAGCACGATACTTTCCCATAACACAGAGGCTGCAGAGGCTATTCAGGTGCAAGAAAACAGCCGAGGCAATGATTTGGCATCACCGTGCTCCTCCAAGTGAAGATGGAAAAATGAGTCATCCAAGAGATTCACCGGCATAGAAGGATTTCGATAGGAGGCACGAAATATTCAGTAGCGATCCTCGCAATGTCAGGCTCGAACTCTCTAGTGATGGCTTCTGCCCATTCAACTATATGGCTGGAAGCCACAGCACATGGCCCGTTGTAATAATAGTTTATAATCTGTCGCCTTGGTTGGCTATGGACCAATTATACTTTATGATGCATCTTTTTATCGACGGACTAAACTCACCGGGAAACAATATCGACGTCTATCTCTGACCTCTGATCGAGGAGTTAAAATCTTTATTCATTGATGGTGTAGAGACTTACGATGCAAACACAAATACAACCTTCATACTGCGTGCGGCTTTAATGTGGAAAATTAATGACTTTCCTGCGTATGGAATGTTATAAGATTGGTTCGTACATGGTCACAAAGCATGTCCTTATTGCCATCAACATACAACATCAAAATTCTTGAATTTTAGCAGGAAGCTTTGTTATTGCGGCCATCGACGTTTCCTGCCTCTAGACCACCCCTAAAGGTTAGACGTTGTTCACATTGATGGTCATCAGGAGCTTCTTGGACCTCCAGCCCCATTGTCCGGAGAGGACGTGACTGCTCAGTGGGATGGTTACAATAATGTGACCTTCAGGATGGATCCAACAAACAGGTCAAACCACCATTCTGGAACAAGTTAAGCATTTTCTTCGAGCTTCCGTACTGGTTAACAAATTTAGTGCGTCGTTGTCTGGACGTCATGCACATAGAGAAGGGAGTATCCGAGCACATACTCAACTTGCTTCTTTGTAAAGACGGGAAATCGAAAGACAACCTCAATGCTCGGATGGATCTACAGGACTGGGAAATTAGAAGTGAATTGCATCCTAAACCGATAGCGGGTAAACCAGGCAAGTTTGTACTTCTCAATGCCGCGTATCATATGTCACAACCGGAGAAGAAAAGATTCGTGCAGGTGTTGCATGATTTGAAAGTTTCCACAGGTTTCTTAGGATCATTCAGCAAGAAGATAAAAATTGTGAAAGGCAAGATCGATGGGAAGAAAAGTCATGATCACCGTGTTATTATGGAGCACCTTCTCCCATCAGTCCTCAGGACTTCCCTTCCCGAATCGGTTGGTCTAGTAATCAATGACCTATGTTGTTTTTTCAGAGAATTATGCGCTAAAACACTGGATGTTGTGACGCTCGAGAAACTAGAAAATTCTATTTCATTGATACTTTGCAAGTTTGAGCGTATTTTCCCACCGTCATTCTTCGATATCATAATACACATGACGGTTCATCTTGCAACTGAGGCTAAGTTAGCCGGAACGGTACAATATCGATGGATGTATCCCGTCGAGAGGTACATGGAATTTTTCGTTTCGCGCAATTTGTAAAATTATTGTTGTCTTGTATGCCCGTATTTATTTATTTAACATATTTTTCTTTAGGTACCTCTACACTCTAAAAAAGTATATACACAATAGAAATCGACCAGAGGGTTCTATCATGTAAGGTTATCTTCTAGATGAAGCAACCGCATTTTGTTCCCGCTATCTGGACGAGAACATTGAGACGAGACTTAACCGGCCTCGAAGAATTCAGGACGGGCCATATGGTAAAGCCAATTATAAGAGGGTAGACACTATATTTATCAACAAGATATACCGGTTTATCCTCCTCAATAGCACATGTCTTAAAAAAATTAGAGAGTAAGTTTTTTTGGATTAATTGTTATATTTGTGTTTGTGTGTGTATGAAATGATATAATATTAATGTCATAATTTATTGTCGAGAACAGAATTTATTTTAACGAGGTACGTGAGGGGCATCCTGATTGGAACGATGAACAATTAGTAAAATATCATCAGGATAATTTTTGCGATTGGATTGCAGATCATGTAAGTTATTCGAATAACATGTTATTGCTATCAGTTTTAATCTAAACTTATATCGTTATGTATTTTTCGTAAAATTTGTTTTATTAGATCACGATCCGAACTTGTCTGCATCATTAGAGAGTGATTCAAGATGTTTAGCTCAGTTTCCTAGTATGGAGGTTGCATATTATAAAGGATTTGGTGTCCTTGGACACAAATTCGAAGTTAAGGACATAGAAACATCTAGAACCACTCAGAATAGTGGGATTGCGACGGTAGGATCGGATGGTGTGATTTATTATGGATACTTAAATTGTATACTTGGCATCCAATATCCCTGACGATCAGAACCGTTTTATATATTTTAGTGTACTTGGTACGATACACGAACCGATACGGATAAGTGGAGAAGCAATCTTGGGACTTGGAAAGACGAATATGGATTGACCAATGTGAACACACTTTGATTTTACGGTCAGGACGATCCGTTTATCTTTCCGAGCCAAGCGTTCCAAGTATACTAATCACAGTGTTTGAAGCATCTAGGATTGAGTGTCGTATGCCATTAGAAACCCAGGGATGTTTACGATGTCCCAGAATTCGAGGACAGCGATGAGGATGAAGAAGAGAGAATACTTAGAGTGCTCCGACCGTCTGTTTCGAAAGACGGGTTGTCTTCGGCTGATCATGAAGTTACGTGGGTTAGAAATGATATCGATGATGAAATCCAAGTAGATATGTCTAATGCATCAACAAAACGAAAAAGGTTATCAGTAATGTTATATTATTACTTCACATTTTACGATCTATACATATATAGCATGCATATGTAATGATTGTATAATGCGTCCACGAACCGTTTTATATAGATTTGATGACGACGACGGGAGCAGCGAGGGGCGGCAGGAGCTCCAGCCGCGTCACCGGCAGAGGAAGAGCGGTTCTGCCGCTCGGAGAGCTTCAGAGGGCCGGTCTAGCACCCCAATCGGAGACCCTTTTGGATGCCTCCTTCCGTGTGGACTTTGCCACACCTCCAGGGATATTGCATGCATATTCATTTTGAATGTAATATTATAGATATACATGTATATTCATGTCAAAATTACTTACATAGTCAATGTTTGATTGTCTAGCTGTTGGTGGTGCGTCCACATCAGGGACAGAGGCCACTCCCACACCTTCAGGTATGTTTATATATCATATAGTGCATGTATATTGATTTAGAATGTTGTATCATAAATATACATACATTCTTTTTGCTCTTACATATTTACATCTCGGGCTGTAGGTGGTGCCTCCACATCTCAGGCAGAGGCCACCACCGCACCTGCGGGTATGTTTATATATCCAATAGTGTATACAAGTTGATTTAGAATATTATATTATTGATATACACATTCTTTTTGCAATTACTTATATAGTCAATGTTTGATTGTCTAATTATAGGTGGTGCGTCCACATCTGGTGCAGGGGTCACTCCCGTCACTTCCATACCCTCCGCTCAGTCTGCAGGTTTGTATGAATAAATATAAAATATTTATTCATTTTACATATCCTTTAAGAATAAACATGAACTTCATGTAATTTTATCGATGTTTATTTTCTAGTTGGAGACGCGTCCATGTCTGGGTCACCGGCTGTTCCTCACCGAAGGAACTATCGTCCCGCTCGTGCTGCTGCCCAGGCCCAGGCTCATGCTTCTGCCGCCGGAGGTATATATCACATTTCAATTTTCTTTAAACCTTAATTTCTTAATACCACTTTGTCTTAATATTGATTGTCTTGATATTTCTTGTAGATGCAGGGCATCCCCATCCCGAGAGGGGGACTCGAGGCCGAATCAGTCCCACAGGCTGAGGCCCGACAGAGATAGGGGAGGCAGTATTCCCCCTCTTATTTACCCCTGATTATCGCTATACCGGCGATTATGCCGAAAGGTTCGGCCGGTATATAGGGGATGAGAGCCGCCTCGTGAAGAAGTATCCACTTCACGTTGAGTGGGGCGACTAGCACCGGCGCTTATTTGCCCTCTTCTGGGATCAGGCTCGGGTATTAATATATAGTTTAATTTGACTTACCCAATATATTTATTATTATTTAACACTTGCAATTTAATAACATTGTTTTTTTTTATTTGCGGTTGGATTACGACTTTCAGCCTGTACCCGCCCCTGATCACCCTAAGAGAGTGCTCGATCTTCACGCTCTGTACCATGGCCTGATGAAGAACATGCAATCAAACGTCCGATACAATAGGAACGAGCTGAAGATCGACTGCTATTCCCTGTGGATGGCGACCCCAGAGGCAGAGAGAGCAACTTTCCTACATACTCCGGCCTTTGCGAGAGTCGACGTAGATACATGGCCTCTCTTATGCCAATATTTCGACTCTCAGCTCAAACAGATTTGTATTTTAAATGTAATTCATTGTTTAGTATATAATTTATTTTTTTGTGTTGCTTAATTAGAAAACTAAATCTGAATGTGTTGTGCAGAAACGGGCCAATCAAAATAAAGAGAATATGAAGTCGGCAAAGAGGGGCCACCCCATGATTGATGTGTAAAAGTGTTTTGTAGAATAACCGTAATCAATAACAGTGTCGCGCGTAGCTAGACCGAGATGAGTACGGGTCGTCCTCAGGGAAACGTGGAACCTTTTATTCTTACTTTAGATGTGTTGAAAGAGAGGAGGGATAAAGAATTTTGTGGAATTGTTTCTAGATCTACGTTAAGCAAGAATGCAAAATATATAGATCTAGATTATTTTAGGGATGTAGTTAATATACTAAGAGGGCTTGTAGGGTTCATTAGGATTTAGTAGTTATGGATGATTAATTAAAAGTTACCCTTTTTATCCTTTAATAGATTTAAAACTAGAACGACGGTGATGCGTGTAGATTAGGGTTTCCGGAGGGAAAAGGAATCCCACTCTTAACCCTTATCTCGACACGGAACTCCATTCATATCTAGCTTTTACCAAAACAATCATTAATCTAATCTCTAATCGCGGTCAGAACTAACAAAGAATTGTTAGCGCGCCCCGATTAGGATGTTAATGATTCTTTTGATAAAGTTCATAAACTTTATAGGACTTAAAAAGGATTTAGGGATGTTCATCATCCATTAGCCTACCCTAATCCTACGAACCCTAACAAGCGGAGAATTACTCGCGCATGTTGGGAGAAGAAGAGATGGAGAGAAAATGCATAATTAAAAGTACGAAGAAATAGAATAGGAAAAAGAAAGCTACCTTTATTAATCAACAATATTCATTACACTTTGATTCCTTAGAAAATGATTACAATTTCTAGTTGCTTCTCGATCTCTTCTAAGGAGGTAGATGAACCGTTGATGATCAGCATGGATGCGTGAGCCGTCTTGGACTTCTTGATCTCTTCGGCTTGATGCCTTCTAGTTTTAGCCCTTGGTCGTTTATATAGCCCTCAAAGAAGAAAAACTAGTTACCATATATGGTGACTTTCCATATATGGATTCTGAGTCCCTGTCAGTATTGATTTTATGATTTTGGCAGATTTTTTATCCTGACATCTTGAACATCTTGATCTCTTGACCTGAGCTAAATCTTGCATAATATCTCTATGAATAATGTTAGTATTATTTATTAAATTAGAGAGAGTATCTTAATCACTATATATGGTAATAAATGTTTAAGAAACTTGATTAAGAATATTTAATATGCTATGCACTTTATATGGTAATAAATCTTTAAGAAACATGATTAAGAATATTTGATATGCTATGCATCTTTTAATTACTAAAATATTATGCATATATTTTGAAATATTATTCTAACCATTTGTAAGATATTATATCTTTTAAGAATTGTGATTAGAATATTTGATATGATATGCATATTTTCAATTACCAAAATATTATATAAATATAAAATGCCTATATTTTCCTTCATAATATTAATTATAATATATAAACATATGGAAAATAGTATTTTGCAGATAAATCCAAATATGTTTAATATTTATAATAAACACCTTTTATTATTTAAGAAATGTAAGGAAAATATTTATACCAAAGTGCAATATTTTCAACTGAACAAATACCCCCAAACTTAATTTTGATCGTCCCGAGCAAACTAGTTATTCAAGAGAAAAAGAAAAAGAAAAAGAAAAACATAAATAGCACACTTTCGTAGGCAACACGATTGCACTGAGCACGTGCAACAAGCCGTTAAACCTCTAGGTGTCCCTAGTAGGAGGAGTGTTGTCTCCTGAGGGTTTTCAGCGGATTACACCCACAAAATCCTATAACAAAAGAGAGATTGTGAAATTTACATATAAAGATAAGAACCGTAAAAGAAAGACTTTGAAAGTAAGAGTTTCCAACTACACTAGCTTTTCCGTTGTCATGAGCCCTATCTTAATAGTCATGAAAAGATGTTAGAAATCACATTATCTCTCAATAAAACATCGCCTTTATTCTTCATTCCTACCTTTCATCCAAACATCCATCATATACCCCTACGTGTGTGAAATGGACATCCCTACACTCGAAGAATTCAATTCAAGCTATCATACTCTTGTCCATCTACCTCAGTACTTTTTAACTTGATGAATATTTAGATTTGCTCACATATTTTCATGCGACCGTTAATACTTCTTGAGGTACTAACCGACCGATTACTCATGTGCTTGCTGATTCGGTGATAATATTTTTCTCGTCTTGCACCACCTAAGGCTTAGCAGTGACTCCCAGACCAGTTGGTCTAAGGCACTAGGTGATGAAGCACCCTCGCTATATTTTTTTATTGCTGCCTTGGCGATAACAAAACCAGTGTTCATTTTTTCTTTTCACCATTTTATATTTTCTTCATTTTTTTATTTCTTTCATACTTTGGCTTTTAGACAAGAGCATTTCAAGGTATCCTCTACTATCCCGAGTTTCAAGACGTGTGTAAGTGCATATAGTAGGGTAT
The DNA here is from genome assembly GCA_030015575.1 of Agapanthus africanus. Taxonomy (NCBI): domain Eukaryota; kingdom Viridiplantae; phylum Streptophyta; class Magnoliopsida; order Asparagales; family Amaryllidaceae; genus Agapanthus; species Agapanthus africanus. The sequence goes on along the minus strand of JASDDO010000014.1, from coordinate 632,276,361 downwards.
CAACATTCAAATGTTTGACTTCCAGAATAGAAACTATTTTTCAGACTTATTTTTATTCTCAGATTAGTGACTTCCTTCATCTACCTAACCCTTGGGACAACAGCTCATAACTACTTATTACTAGTCCGTTTAAGAAAACTTCTAATTTTCTTGGTTTTCTTAAACTATTCCTATCTTTTGGATGTAATTTTTCACTTTCTACTTTTTTGTTATAAAAGAAAAAAAATTTAAAATTTTTTTGAAAATGTTGTGCTTATGCAAAATATGATGCAAATTAATGTGTAAATAAGCACAAACCTCCCCAAACTTGTTTTCAACAGTGTCCTCACTGTTGCTATCTGCTGGATCACAAAAACCTGTAAGCTTGGGAGGACATTATTAATGGGGGCAAGAATATATGAAAGTGAAAATCCTCCCCCAAACTTATTTTTTGGCTCACAAATTTGAGGACAAAAATTATGTTCAAGAGCCAAAAATATACCCCCTCAAATATGAGTTAGACAATACAAAGCATTTTAAGAGGAGGTGAGTCGTTTGGTCAAAGTAAGACTTTACAAAGACCAAAAGTTAACACCAACCATTCAAAGATTTTATCAGTATAGCGTATAGGTTGGTGGAAGAATGTGTTGTATCGAGTCAAGAAAAAATGGGGAAGGGATAAGAGGTGGTCTGGAAAGGGTTTGAAATTTAAGAAAAGAAAGAATGAGGATGAATGTGAATGATTAGGAAGAAGGAATGGTGGCGGTTCAACCTCTATAGGTGGAGATTGATCAATCACAAAATCCGTATTGTTTAAAAATTCAAGTTCATCAGCAAAAAGTTCTTCAAAACTTTTATCAATGGTGTGATTGAACATTTTGCTGTCAAAGAGTTTTGTGCTAGAATTTATCCTGCTTGATTCATAAAAAATCATTGAGGTAGAGGACTCGAAAAACTCATCTACCACATTTTCAAAAATATCCAAATCAAGTTGAATTTCTGGTATTATTGAACTTGAATTAACAGATTGTGATTCATCAAAACTCACTGAAACTATAGGAACAGAAGAAGAACCGGAGAAAATAGAAGGTGAAATGGGTAAACAAATTGGTGTGTCGAGTGTTGCTGTACCAGATATGGAAGATGGAGGCTGTATTTCTTTGGGTATACCTTTATCATCAACTTCAAGACAAATTTGGGGTTCGGGAAGAATAGTTAAAGTCTCAAGATGATGACCACAAGGAAGTGAAAGGACCTGATGAATTGGTGGGATAAAATCATCCAAAATTTCGGGTTCATCAATCAATATATCCCCAACGTCAATCACCTCATTCAAGTGAAGGTTAAAATTCTCAAACACCTCATCAAAAATATGGTTTTCAATCAGATTTGGTTCAAGAGTGGAGGTGTAGAGATCACAAGGGTTGGGTATGGTTTCACTTGAATTGGACCCTTCACAGTCGGGTAAATCAAACACTACAAAGTCACACAACTTATCAGACATTCTATTTGGTGTACTTGATGAATCTATGAAACTGGAGTTGTGGATTTCAGTTTGGAATATGGAGGTTTGATTAGGAAGGGTGTACAGTTCTGTCTTACTACCCAAATCCTTCCTAATTTGGTTCGACAGTTCCAGAAATTTTTCTAATGTCTGCTCCACACTAGTCTTGGGTTGATAAGGGGTTTCAGTATAAGATTGAAATTTCTGTGGATAATTAAAACTCCCAAATGACTGATTAGAAGAACTGTCTAGAGTAGGTGGAAAAGTCGGATTCGATTGATAGGAATAGAATGGTTGCGGAACTTGGGTAGGAGTAGGATTATGATAAGAAGAATATTGATATGGGCTGGTTGGTTGGCTATTTTCAACAGACATCTTATATGCCACAAACCGCATATCAAACTCTTCTTTGGACAGTGGTAGTGATGGTTGATATTGGTCCGGGTTGAAACTTTGGCCTCTAGCCCTAGCTATATGCTCAGCAATGGACATTCGTCTAGGGGCTTCCTCACTCTGGGTATGAACTGAAACAGGTGTAGGATTAGGATACGGTTGATAAGACCTAGACTGAGGTGGCCAACTGTTTCTTCCCTCTTGTTCTATATGATCTCTTAAGGACATGGAAGAGCCGGACGGTATACCGAAGGGATTACGAAAACAAGAAATATCTGGTTGTGGACAGCAAAGCTCGGCAAGTGTTCTTCTGTTTAGGTCACCCATTATAAGAAGAGAAGAAGGGGGAAGGGGTAAAAAGGAGAGAAAGTAATTGGTTTGTTTTGAAAAATGACGGATTTAGACAAATCACACAAAAATGCACAACCCTAGAACTATGGTTACCTAGGTCCAGTCTCTAGACTGCTCCTAGACTTCCAAAGGACAAGCCGCAGGATCAATCTTCTACCGCCTCTTTACTACTCTTGTAGCCAGGTAAGTGCCAGGTAAGTGGGAGGCTCCCCACTACGAAAGTAGTGGTCCTAATTAAGTAACCACTTGTCTTAGACACACTTGCATAGACACCACAAAAGTAATGCGGATAAGCTTTAGATTACCCACGACCTTCCTCTGTCCTTATTGAGCGCGACAGTCCTTAGAGTCTGGTCTAGATATTTTTTAAATTAATGAAGGGTTGATGCAGATGCTCGGTTTGTGATTTGTGGGGCTTAGGAAGGGTGATGAAATCCCCACCTAATCTTGATTTGGTCTTTGCCCCTTAAAGTCCGTATTAAAATATGCAAAACAAAACCAATCACAAAACTTTTGCAAAAAGATTTTTGAGCGGCGCTATTTTGCAAAGAATCCTGCAGAAAATAGATTTTATTGGATTTTAGAGGAGAGAGGAAGAGTTGAGAAAGATACCAGAGAAGTGTGGAACCCTAGATCCCCTATTGCACCGCGCTTCCGCCGCAGATGCCCTCCTTTGCCGCGGTTCCGCCGCAAGAAGGAAAGATCTGTTGATGAAATTTTCTCTGTTCCCTTATGTGCTCCTCTGGATCTCTAAGAATGTCTCTGTCTTCTGTTTCCTCAATTTTGTGACTCCAGATTTCCTCGCAAAAATTCACGCACAAATCGTTAAATATGCAATTTGCAGTTTTGTTTTATTTATGATATAGATCGAATAAGAATTAAACACAAATAGTAAGAATAAAAAATTACGCACGTATCCCCGGCAACGGCGCCATTTGATTGATGTGTAAAAGTGTTTTGTAGAATAACCGCAATCAATAACGGTGTCGCGCGTAGCTAGACCGAGATGAGTACGGGTCGTCCTCAGGGAAACGTGGAACCTTTTATTCTTACTTCAGAAGTGTTGAAAGAGAGGAGGGATAAAGAATTTTGTGGAATTGTTTCTAGATCTACGTTAAGCAAGAATGCAAAATATATAGATCTAGATTATTTTAGGGATGTAGTTAATATACTAAGAGGGCTTGTAGGGTTCATTAGGATTTAGTAGTTATTGATGATTAATTAAAAGTTACCCTTTTTATCCTTTAATAGATTTAAAACTAGAACGACGGTGATGCGTGTAGATTAGGGTTTCTGGAGGGAAAATGAATCCCACTCTTAATCCTTATCTCGACACGGAACTCCGTTCATATCTAGCTTTTACCAAAACAATCATTAATCTAATCTCTAATCGGGGTCGGAACTAACAAAGAATTGTTAGCGCGCCCGATTAGGATGTTAATGATTCTTTTGATAAAGTTCATAAACTTTAGGACTTAAAAAGGGTTTAGGGATGTTCATCATCCATTAGCCTACCCTAATCCTACGAACCCTAACAAGCGGAGAATTACTCGCGCATGTTGGGAGAAGAAGAGATGGAGAGAAAATGCATAATTAAAAGTACGAAGAAATAGAATAGGAAAAAGAAAGCTACCTTTATTAATCAACAATATTCATTACACTTTGATTCCTTAGAAAATGATTACAATTTCTAGTTGCTTCTCGATCTCTTCTAAGGAGGTAGATGAACCGTTGATGATCAGCCTGGATGCGTGAGCCGTCTTGGACTTCGTGATCTCTTCGGCTTGATTCCTTCTAGCTTTAGCCCTTGGTCCTTTATATAGCCCTCAAAGAAGAAAAACTAGTTACCATATATGGTGACTTCCTAATATGGTGACTTTCCATATATGGATTCTAAGTTCCTGTCAGTATTGATTTTATGATTTTGGCAGATTTTTTATCCTGACATCTTGAACATCTTGATCTCTTGACCTGAGCTAAATCTTGCACAATATCTCTATGAATAATGTTAGTATTATTTATTAAATTAGAGAGAGTATCTTAATCACTATATATGGTAATAAATGTTTAAGAAACTTGATTAAGAATATTTAATATGCTATGCACTTTATACGGTAATAAATCTTTAAGAAACATGATTAAGAATATTTGATATGCTATACATCTTTTAATTACTAAAATATTATGCATATATTTTGAAATATTATTCTAACCATTTGTAAGAGATTATATCTTTTAAGAATTGTGATTAGAATATTTGATATGATATGCATATTTTCAATTACCAAAATATTATATAAATATAAAATGCCTATATTTTCCTTCATAATATTAATTATAATATATAAACATATGGAAAATAGTATTTTGCAGATAAATCCAAATATGTTTAATATTTATAATAAACACCTTTTATTATTTAAGAAATGTAAGAAAAATACTTATACCAAGTGCAATATTTTCAACTGAACACCCCACTTATACAGGTGGCTCGAGGAATATTACTCGTGCCATGGAGTTATCGGTAAATTACAATAGACCTACTCTGATATAATGTAATATTAAAAGTTATTTTATAATATATGCAAATTTTTCGCAATTTACAGAGAGCTCAGACCCTGGCGCAGGGTGGTACACCGAGCGTGCTGTCCGCGTATCTTGCCATCCACGGCACCTCGACAGATCCTTCCACGGGCGAGCTTCGATTCCCCGACACCTCTACCCAGGAGTATTGCATAAGTGTTAATATTTATTCTAACAGGTTTGAAATTTTTGTTTTGAAAAGTTCAAATTTAAATGATATACTTTTATTTTAATGGTTAATTTGGGTGTAGGAGTGGGTGGTGGAGCAGGCGAATGCATCGGGGATCGATTTTACTTGACAGAACGATCCGATGCTGCTGACCCCAGTTCTAGACGCCGCATACGGAGGGCACCACGGAGGTTGGGAGAGAGGCCGGGGACTGGTTCATAGCAGGGCCCATATGAGGTTGGACTCTACTCCGGCGGTTACTTCCCTTACCCCCCGTGAGCGACGAGCAAGATGTTTCCACCTTGAAGACCACCTTCTAAGAGTTAAAGGAGATGATGGTATGTATACTACTTAATAGTAAAATATTATATCATATTATAGATAGTAACATATCCAATATTAGTAGCCTGAGCTTATTTGGTTGTAGACTTAATTTTGATTAATCTTAGATTGGGGTTTCGAAATAACCTGATAATGAAACTAATTCGACTAATACACAGTTCTTACTCGTTTATTACACACAAAATTGAACATATGCGACAGGGTATTTCGGCTGCGGATCCACATGCATCTCCTTCGGCTGTGGCTCCGCAACCCACTACCTCGGCTGCGGTTGCGTAGACCACTTGATCGCACGCCAAAAGCGTGTCGGATGTTCAAAGTTCTAAAGTTATAACCGCGATCAGGACGGTGTCGCTACGCAGCTAGCCGGTTGAGCACGGGTCGATCCACAGGGAGATGGTTGTATGTCCGTTCGAGTTTTAGACGAGTCAATAAAGATTGTGTATGTTTGTTCAATTCTATCCTAAGTGATATATGCAAGTATAAAGTTGTTAAGAAAAAGATACGAAAGTGTAAGCTAAAGAAATCCGCACTCAAAACCTTTGAGCCGAGTCTTGACCAATTGAAGCTAGAGCAATTGGCAACAACGTGGATTAGGGGATTTAAGCACGGTATTCGTGGAATCCGGCTTATTTACCCTTGTCCTTCCGTTCTTGTCTCTTGCTTTCGCCTCCGGCCAAATCGAACGCAACCGGTCGCGGTTAGAAATCACCGTTACCTTGGTAGGGTAGGGTGCCTAACGGAGCGCTTGCGTATCTTTTGGGCGGAGTTCAATGGAAAATAACGGGAAAAGAAAATGAGCAAAGAAACATTAACTTACAATGGCGTATTTATTATTAACAACAATAATTACAACCATTCACAAAAACGAACCAAAAAGAGCAAAAGAAAAGAACAAAGAAAAGAAAAGATTACAGGCAAGTAATTAAAGTGCATGGTAATAAATTGCAAGTAATTAAAGACAAGAATGAAAAATGCAAGAAAGTAATTACAAGAACCATAGAACTCAAAAAAAGCATGGGATCAATAGCCAACCCTTAAACTTTCAAGCTCAATCAAGAGGTTGCAAGATCAAGAGAAGGGTAAAGAACTCATGTGAAATGAAGCACTAAAGAGAGAACAAAATGATACAATCCCTTGAGACCAATGACCAAAACTTAAACTTGCAAGCTCACTTAAGAGGTTGCAAGATCAAGTTAAGGTAGAGAGCTCAAGGGGGAAGCTAAGCAAAAAGAATAATACAAAAAACCCTCATCTTCATTGATCTTCCACTCAAAAAGCTCTCACTACAATTTTCATGGAGGAAAGAATGAAGAAGAAGACTAAAACCTAACAAAAGAGGCTAAAGAATTTTAACTCCTTTGGCTTTGCTCAGAACCGGGGTATTTATAGGAGGAGGGTTGAAGACGTAGGGCAAGAATCTGGCTTAAAATGAATGTACCAATATGCCCCTGAAAACTGACCCAGCAAGGAGCCTACATGGCCGCGGATCCGCGGCCTAGACCCCATGTTGGCCGCGGATCCGCGGCCATGTGGAGGAATTAGGGGGTCGGGTTTCTTTTGTGGTCCTGTATTCCTGTTTTCTTCTGTTAAACATGTACAGATTTTCAATATTCTTCCATGATTGCTTCAGGTTCCAATAGTCAACAATGATGGCTTCATTTTTCAACACATTTGAATTTATCTCCCTCGAGCTCCGCGCACCCATTGATTCTTATGCAGCCCCCCTCGTGCTCTGTGCTTGTCCGAGACATGAATGACCACTATCATATGTCTTGTCTCTGGAACTGGTACTCGGCACTGGACGGATATGGATGACCGGAACCCGGCTTTTATCTGCTGTGACAGATGTTCTCTATTTTGACGTAACTGTGGAGATTTTGTCTTGAATTGCAATATTTGTACTGGAAACCTGTACTCTGTAAATATGTAATAAACACGGATTAAAAGCACCTACCTATAAACACTCGAGCGTAAGAATGGGCGGTATAAAATGCAATATTCTGGTATGAACACCACTCCTGCAGCTCTACAGCCCGCTCAGACTCCTGCATAGTCCGCTCCTTCATTTGTCGAGTTTTTGACGACTCAGGGCTGCACCGAGGAGCAGATGCGCCAGATTACATCGATTATCAAAGGTGGAGGAGCTGGACCGAGCTAGGGTAGCTTTATTTATATTTTTGAGAATGTATATACTTATCTGATACATATTGTATAAATTTTGGACGATAATGGTTGGTGGTTGTTTATGAACGATGATTTATCCTGATATCGTATTCTGTGTGTCTATTTCTATTATATATTATGCGTGACATGTTTGATTATGAATATTTTTGTATTATGTCTATTTCTATTATATTTATCCTGATATAGTATGATGTATATATTATTGTGCACAGGGTGGGTTAAAAATAGGAAGCCCTTTTTAAAAAAAACCTGATATTATGTCCCTACATATTAAGCCGTAGAGCCATCAGGTGCACCTACGGATTAATCCGTAGGTCCAATGATTGCCTCTACAAATTATCCGTAGGAAAAAAATATCAGGATAACTGACATTTTGCCCCTAGGGATACACCCGTAGGGGTTTATATGTAGACCTACGGCTAACTCCATAGGGGCTGGATAACTGACATTTTGCCCCTATGGATTAAGTAACAGGAGTTACACGTGCCCCTACGGATACACCCGTAGGGCTTATATTTAGACCTACGGCTAACTTCGTAGGGGCTGGAAGTTGCCCCTACGGATAGCACCGGAGAGGCAAGTATTTTATTTTATAAACCACTAAATTAAATAAATATTTTGTCGCTACGGAATACACCGTAGGTACATAGTCCCCTACGCATGAAACCGTATGGGCAATTTTTACTCCGTAGGGGCATGTTCAGGGCGAAGAATTGCACTTGCGGCGATTGCACCTACGGAGAATTTTCTAGCCCCTACGAAGATATCTGTAGGGGCAGTGCTTTGCCCCTACGGATAAAGCTGTAGGGGCAACCCCTTATTGTAGTAGTGGCATTAGACATATCTTCTTGGATTTCATCCACGATATCATTTCTAACCCACGTAACTTCACGATCAGCCGAAGACAACCCGTCTTTTGAAACAGACAGTCGGAGCACTCTAAGTCTTCTCTCTTCTTCGTCCTCATCACTGTCCTCCATACGATCCTCGAATTCTGGGACATCATAAACATCCTTGGGTTTCCAACGGTATACGACACTCTATTCTGGATGCTTCAAGCACTATAAGTAGTATACATAGAACGCTTGGTCCGGAAAGATAAATGGATCTTCCTGACCATAAAATCGAAATGTGTTCACACTAGTCAATCCATATTCATCTTTCCAAGTCCCGAGATTGTTTCTCCACTTATCCGTATTGGTTTGTGTATCGTACCAAGTACATTGAAATATATAAAACGGTTATGATCATCCGGGATATTGGATGCCAAGTATGCAATTTAAGTATCCATAATAAATCACACCATCCGATCCTACCGTGGCAATCCCACTATTCTGAGTGGTTCGAGATGTTTCTATATCCTTAACTTCAAATTTGTAACCAAGGACACCGAATCCTTTATAATATACAACCTCCACACTAGGAAACTGACCTAAACATCTTGAATCACTCTCTGATGATGCAGACAAGTTCGGATCGTGGATCTGACAAAACAAATTTTACGACAAATAAATAACGATATATGTTTAGATTAATACTAGTAGCAATAACATATTATTCGAACTTACATGATCTGCAACCCAATCGCAAAAATTATCCTGATGATATTTTTCCAATCGTTCATCATTCCATTCAGGATGCCCCTCATGTATCTCGTTAAAATGATTTCGGTTCTCATCAATAAATTATGACATTATTATTATATCGTTTCATATATACACAAACATAAATATAACAATTAATCCAAAAAAATACTCTCTAATTTCTTCAAGACATGCGCTATTGAGGAGGATAAACCAATATATCTTGTTAATAAACATAGTGTCTACCCTCTTATAATCAGCTTTACCATATAGCCCGTCCTGAATTCACTGAGGCCGGTTAAACTTCGTCTCAATGTTCTTGTCTAGATACCGGGAACAAAATATGGTTGCTTCATCTAGAAGATAACCTTGCATGATAGAACCCTCTGGTCGATTTCTATTGCGTATATACTTTTTTAGAGTGTAAAGGTACCTAAAGAAAAATATGTTAAATAAATAAATACGGGCATAAAGGACAACAATAATTTTAAAAATTGCGTGAAACAAAAAATTCCACGTACCTTTCGACGGGATACATCAATCGATATTGTACCGGTCCGGCTAACTTAGCCTCAGTTGCAAGATAAACCGTTAGGTGTATTATGATATCGAAGAATGACAGTGGGAAAATACGCTCAAGCAGGCAAAGTATCAACGAAATAAAATTTTCTAGATTCTCCAGCGTCATAACATCAACGGTTTTAGCACACAATTCTCTAAAAAAGCAACAAAGGCCATTTATTACTAGACCAACCGATTTGGGAAGGGAAGTCCTGAGGGCTAATTGAAGAAGGTGCTCCATAATAACATGGTGATCATGACTTTTCAGTCCATCGATCTTGCCTTTCACAAATTTTATCTTCTTGCTAAATGATCCTGAGAAGCCTGTAGGAACTTTCAAATCATGCAACACCTACAGGAATCTTTTTTTCTCCGGTTGTGATATATGATACGCGGCATTAGGAAGTACAAACTTGCATGGTTTACCCGCGATCGGTTTAGGATGCAATTCACTTCTAATTTCCCAGTCCTGAAGATCCATCCGAGCACGGAGGTTGTCTTTCGATTTTCCGTCTTTATAAATAAGCAAGTTGAGTACGTGCTCGGATACTCCCTTCTCTATGTTCATAACGTCCAAATAATGACGCACTAAATTTTTTGACCAGTACGGAAGCTCAAAAAAATGCTTAACTTGTTCCAGTAGGGTGGTTTCACCTGTTTTGCCGGATCTATCCCAAAGGTCACATTATTGTAACCATCCCACTGAGCAATCACGTCATCTCCGGACAATGAGGCTAGAGGCCCAAGAAGCTCCTGATGACCATCAAAGTGAGCAGCGTCTAACCTGTAGGGATGGTCTAGTGGCAGGAAACGCCGATGACAGCAATAACAAACATTCCTGTTAAAATTCAAGAATTTCGATGTTGTATATTGATGGCAATAAGGGCATGCTTTGTGACCATGTACAGACCAACCTGATAGCATTCCATATGCAGGAAAGTCATTAATTGTCCACATTAAATTTGCACGCAGTGTGAAGGTTATATCCGTGTTTGCGTCATAAGTCTCTACACCATCAATGAATAAAGATTTTAACTCATCAATGAGAGGTCGGAGATAGACGTCGATATTGTTTCCCGGTGAGTTTGGTCCGTCGATAAGAAGAGGCATCATAAAGTAGGATTGATCCACAACCAACTAAGGCGACAGATTATAAACTATTATTACAACGGGCCATGTGTTGTGGCTTCCAGCCATATAGTTGAATAGGCAGAAGCCATCACTAGCGAGTCCCAGCCTGACATTGCGAGGATCACTACTAAATATTTCGTGCCACCTATCGAAATCCTTCCATGCCGGTGAATCTCTTGGATGACTCATTTTTTCATCTTCACTTGGAAGTGCACGGTGATGCCAAATCATTGTCTCGGTTGTTTTCTTGCACCTGAATAGCCTCTGTGTTATGGGAAAGTATCGTGCTATCTTGACAGGTATATCGGGCTTCTTATCAGAATCTTTCGGCTTATACCTGGCCTCTCCGCATGTTGGACACTCTTTCAAATCTGAATTCTCTTTCTGGTACAACACGCAATTTTTAGGACATGCTTGAATCTTCTCACACTTCAGACCCAAATCAGACATTATCTTCCGGGCTCCGTACCAGCTATCGGGCACGTTATTTCCCGGGGGTATAGAATCATTCAAGAACTTCAAAACTATCGTAAATGACTTGTTGCTCCATCCATTTAAACACTTAATCTGGAAAAGTTGGACGAACCATGATAGGGTAGAATACTTTGCATTTTCATAAATTGGTCTTCTAGCATCATTCATGAACTTTTCATACCTATCCGCACGCGGTCCTTGACCGGAAGGAATGTCATCTTCGGTACGAATACTATCACCTAGGGCAGGCTCTACCATATCCTCCATTTCTTCTTCAGGAAAGAAATTACCGTCTTCTTCTTCTGCCGCATTACCGTCTTCTCCTTCTTCTTCTGCCGCATTATTGTCTTCTTCTTTTCCTTCCCCGTGAAATAACCAAGTTGTATATAGTCTAGTAAAACCATATTTAACGATATGAAGCTCTACGAATTCTACCTTCTGCCGGTACTTATTTCCACATCTATCGCACGGGCAGAGAATCTTCTGTAACACGATCTTATTATGTGCGCGTAAAAATTCAATGAAAGCAGCAACTCCTGCGACAAACTTATGTTGCATACGTTGTTTCCAATCCACGTACATCCAGTCCTTAACTATGATGTACTCATGGGCCATGTTAGACTGTATAACATATAAATTGTAAGTTATGATGACTATATTGAGAAATCTAAGAACGGGATAGTTACTGACAAAGAAGAAAATCCATAGATACAAGTTTGTCGTTGAAATGAATAAATTATCGATAAACAAAGTTATATTTGAAGATACCCAAGTATTAGTTGTATTCTGTGTATCTGTATTTCAATTTATGATTTCGCTTAACTTTAGGCACTATTACAATATGGGGTTGCCTCATACGGATGATGAAATCCGTAGAGGCAGATTTTTCTTGCCCCTACGGACTAAGCCGTAGGGCCAACTGGTTATCCCTACGGTGCCCGACATTTTAATTTAAAAATATTAAATCGTAATTTGTTGTTTGGCCCTACGGATCCGCAAACCAATAACCTATGGTTATGTCCGTAGGGGCATCTAAATGGGAATTTAATAAAAAAAAAGGCACAGAAATGCCCTACGCCTCGATCTCTTTCCCTCTCGTTCCCAAAATTTTCTCTCATTCCCGCGTCTCCAATTTTCTCTTCGTCGCCACCGCGCGCCCTCCGTTCTCAGCCCGCCACCGCCTTCCGTTCTCGGCCCACCACCGCCCTCGTTCTTCCTCGTCGAGTTCCTCGTCGCCGATTGCGTGCGTCGTCAACCGCCAAGCGTCTCCGTCGTCTCCTCCACTGTCTACAGGTAAGTAAATCTCCAATTAAACATAATTGTGATGATGTTAGGGCTAGGGTTCAGGGTTCGGGTAGGGATGAGGGTTAAGGTTAGGCATCGGGTTCAGTTTATGTTAGGGTTAGGGTTGGGGCTCGGCTGGGGCTGGGGCTGGGGTTGGGGTTTAGCTAGGGCTGGGTCTGGGGTTAGGGTTAGGTTGGGGCTGGGGTTAGGGTTGGGGTGGGGCTGGGCTGAGCTGGGGCTGGGGTTAGGATTAGGTTGGGGTTGGGGTTTGCTGAATTTGGCAAACCTGAGAAGAATTTCCAGCAATTTTAGCCTAGTTTGATTACTATAATTATTGTTGATCGAGAAAATCTTGGGTCCTTCTAATCAAACATTGTTTGTTACTGTATGTCAATGAGTATTGATAAAAGAAAAAACCGATTTCAAGTGGAAATTAGGTATGTACAATGTTCTAATATAAAAATTAAGAAATCCCTTTTATTTAAATATAAAGCATATGTTTCATGTTAACAATAGGAGTTTGGCTTCAAGCATGGTTAATTATATATGGATCTATGTTTATAATTATGAAAAAGAGTATCAACTTAGAACTATAATACTATCATGTTGATCTGCATGGTGATCTGATGAATGTGTCTAAATTTTATATAATCTCCTAGAAATACCTTGATGCCTTGTATCGATAAATTTTAGGTTAATAACTAATTAGGCATATGGATTGTTATATTATAGGTGAGCCGAATATCAAGAAATTGTAGAATTATTGGATTTATGAGTTTTGATAAACATTGATTTGATAAAAAAAATGGTAATTTGTAATATCTTAGTTTTTCCCAAGTTAGGGCTTCAAGCCAAGGTTGTTCTCCTCGTCGCCACCGCCGGTTTCGTCGCCACTACAGTTCTCGTCGCCACCGCGGTTCTGGTCGTCGCCACCGCCGTTCAGGTCGTCGCCCCAGCCCCAGCAGCCGTTCAGGTGAGTAAATCTCGAGGTAAGTTAAAGAATTTATTGGATTATTTTGGGCTTACGGTTCATGGCGTGCGGGTTGGGCTGGGGTCGCGGTCGCAGTCGCGGTCGGGTTAGGGTTGGGGCAGGGGCTGGGCTGCGGGGTCGGGGTCGGGTTCGGGGTCGGGGTAGGGTTAGGGTCGGGGTCGGGGTCAGGGAAGGGTCAATTTATCAAATTTTTTATTGGGTGTGCGGCTGGGGCTGCGGGCTGGGGCTAAGGCTGGGCTGCGGCTAGGGCTAGGGTTGGGGCCGGGGCTGGGGCTGCGGCTAGGGCTGTGCGTCCTCCAGAGGGCGATCATAGGATCGGTGAAGTGAGGTGGCTGGATATGAGATACGATGGATTTCCATGTGTTCAATGGAATGCTGAGGGTCAGAGTCGGTTATTCATATATCTCCCAAAAAAGAATGAGTTTGTTATCAAAGGTGTATTGACTTCTACATCAAGGAAGATCAGTTATATGTCATCCAGTGACTAAGTCTGTTTCTGGCCCAACCATATTTATGAATCGTTTCTTCTTTTTCCTTCTTACGTATATTTACTAGTTCAGACTGTATGCACCTCTGCAATCAACGCCGAGAACTTGTACATTATAGGTTAATAGACATATGCTATGAAATCACGGTGCAATAGAAAGTATGATATGTTATAGTCCCTCATTATTTTTACTGTGGGGAGAAAGCAGTCGCTGGTGGCCACAAGCCATAGAATTGGCAGTTGTCCTACCTGCGATAACATCTTACAAATCATCAGTAGACAACTCTGTTATATTAATCTTTTAATGTCTGCATGCATGCATGTTTATTTGCATATTTCCACTTGTTTGTGCCATAGTTTTTGTGTGCATGTGTGCGTGTGTGCCACAGTTATATTTACTTCTACATCAAGGAATATCAGTCGCATGGCAGGATTTAGTCCGGTTTTGGCCTAACCGCATTTATGAATTTGTCTTTTAGATGTTTTCCTGAGTGTCACATCGTTCTCACCCAAGTTTGTAAGCCATGTTCATTATTCTTTCAATTATTTTAACTTGAATATGCCAGTTATTGTTCCGTTTACTATAAAGTTGCAACAAAGAGTCTCTGTTAGCACTTCCATGCACCCTTTACATGTTTTTATCATATCCACTCCTATCTATCCAGAAAGTCAACATCTTCTGGTATTTGTTTTCAAAAAGAAAAGATAAGAGAGGAAAAATCTGATGTATGCTTTCCATTGGACACTAAGAAGTCTCTAAAGGGAAAAGCCTATGTGAAAGCCATCATTAGTTCATATAAGAAGATTGATGCTGAAACAGAGAACAGGGAATGTCATTTTTTTCTTCTTCTGCCACATTACTGTCTTCTCCTTCTTCTTCTGCCACATTACTGTCTTCTCGTTCTTATTATGTGCGCGTGCAAATTCAATGACTATATTGAGAATATGGATTAATAGTGAGTAGGAAAAGTATTTCTCAAATGGCTTTTGCGTCTAAAAACCATAAACTACTAAGTAATGGCATACATAATTTTTTTATTATAAAGGTTGTTATTTTAAGTTTTCCCTTATAGAGATATGATCTAACTGCATCTATAAACTATAAGTGTTCAGAAAATTATGATAAGAAACCATAAGAAAGGGTCGTAGCCATGCATAACCTTGAATCTACATACCAAATCATGCAAAAGCATGCACTTATTGTCACCTTGCCTTGGAATATAAAATATCTTGGAAGACTATAAGCGAGCATTTAAATCTTGATAGTTTTTGACTTCAACATATATTTTTCTCAAGTACCATGAAATATACTTCCTCCGTATAAACCGTTTTCAGGAAGATGGATTAATAATGACAAATTATCCATTGTGGCTCACTAGGTTAGTATTTTCTCTTCTATTGACCATCTTACTAATCTGCTTGGTAAATTTATTCGGAACCGGCTGCGAATCATTAAAAGACATGCATAAGAAAGAAAGCTAAAATACAGATATATAGCATACCGATACATCGAAACTTCAAAGTTGCGATAGCAATCCAGAGATATTTATTTCTACACACGTGGTGCGCGTGCGAATGCGTCAGGTATCATGGACAAATATTTCAGAACATGGAAAGTATTATTCGTATAAAGTAATTAAAATTTTTAAACACCTTGGGTAGATATTTTCTTAGTTGATGCAATCATATCATGAGGAATAAATTTAAGCTATTATACATATGCATATGTATTTTTCTAACCTAATATATCTCTCTCACACACACGCACACACACACAGAGAGAACACCAGTTTGGTAGAGAAATCAGCTAGCAGGACCCTGAAGAAATGGAGTCCATAGCATTGCTCATCATCATCATCCATGATCCCTTTGAAAAAATATTATCAAAGGGATCATGGATGATGATGATGAGCAATACTATGGACTTCATTTCTTCAGGATCCTGCTACCTGATTTCTCTACCTACCTGGTGTTCTCTGTGTGTGTGTGTGTGTGTGTGTGTGATATATTAGGTTAGAAAAATACATATGCATATGTATAATAGCTTAAATTTAGTCCTCATGATATGATTGCATCAACTAAGAAAATATCTACCCAAGGTGTTTAAAAGTTTTAATTACTTTATACGAATAATACTTTCCATGTTCTGAAATATTTGTCCATGATGCCTGACGCATTCGCACGCGCACCATGTGTGTAGAAATAAATATCTCTGGATTGTCATCGCAACTATGAAGTTTCGATGTATCGGTATGCTATATATCTGTATTTTAGCTTTCTTTCTTATGCCTATCTTTTAATGATTCGCAGCAGGTTCCGAATAAATTTACCAAGCAGATTAGTAAGATGGTCAATAGAAGAGAAAATACTAACTTAGTGAGCCACAATGGATAATTTGTCATTATTAATCCATCTTCCTGAAAACGGTTTATACGGAGGAATTATATTTCATGGTACTTGAGAAAAATATATGTTGAAGTCAAAAGCTATCAAGATTTAAATGCTCGCTTATAGTCTTCCAAGATATTTTATATTCCAAGGCAAGGTGACAATAAGTGCATGCTTTTGCATGATTTGGTATGTAGATTCAAGGTTATGCATGGCTACGACCCTTTCTTATGGTTTCTTATCATAATTTTCTGCACACTTATAGTTTATAGATGCAGTTAGATCATATCTCTATAAGGGAAAACTTAAAATAACAACCTTTATACTAAAAAAATTATGTATGCCATTACTTAGTAGTTTATGGTTTTTAGACGCAAAAGCCATTTGAGAAATACTTTTCCTACCCATTATTAATCCATATTCTCAATATAGTCATTGAATTTGCACGCGCACATAATAAGAAGGAGAAGACAGTAATGTGGCAAAAGAAGAAGGAGAAGACAGTAATGTGGCAGAAGAAGAAAAAAATGACATTCCTTGTTCTCTGTTTCAGCATCAATCTTCTGATATGAACTAATGATGGCTTTTCCCTTTAGAGACTTCTTAGTGTCCAATGGAAAGCATACATCAGATTTGTGCAGGTCAGGTTCTTCTATAACTTTCAAGAGTCTCAACTGATTCTGTAAATTACACTCTTGTTGGGTGATACTTTTATCACTTCTCACTGCAGGTGCGCTCTCTAATATCCATTTTGAATGTAATATTATAGATATCCATGCATGTTTATGTCAAAATTACTTATATTGTCAATGTTTGATTGTCTAGTTGTTGGTGATGCGTCCATATCAGGGACAGAGGCCACTCCCGTTCCTCCAGGTATGTTTATATATTATATAGGGCATGTATATTGATTTAGAATGCTATATCATAAATATACACACATTCCTTTTGCTCTTAGTCGTCCAACTCATTATCATGGGCTGCTTGATGAGATTAGATTTGCGCATGATGATCTACAGGAGCTTGTTCACTCCCTGTCATATGTGTAAGCAGCGCTATATGCGAGTTTAC
Source organism: Agapanthus africanus (assembly GCA_030015575.1). Lineage (NCBI taxonomy): Eukaryota > Viridiplantae > Streptophyta > Magnoliopsida > Asparagales > Amaryllidaceae > Agapanthus > Agapanthus africanus. The sequence goes on along the minus strand of JASDDO010000014.1, from coordinate 632,258,883 downwards.
CTTGTTAGTATGTATGTACTGAAATTAATTAATATTATTCAAATTTTGATACATGCAGATACCAGAGGAGCACATCTTCTATCTCTGTAGGTAAGGCTTTGAATTTGTTGATTTTGGTATTTCTTGTCAATTTTATAGACCAGTATGTGCTAAATATAATGTTCTGACAGTTGCTAGGGGGAAGGCAGCATTCGAGGCTGCTGACCCCAGTCCTGGACGCCGCACACGGACGGCACCACGGAGGTTGGGAGAGAGGCCAAGGACTGGGCTCTAGCAGGGCCCATATGAGGTTAGACTCCACCCCGGTGGTTACTTCCTCCGTCTCCAGTGAGCGACGTATCCAGCAGGAACTGGAGAGCTTGAAGGCCACCGTTCAGGAGTTGAATGAGATGCTGGTATGTATACCACTTAATAGTAAAATATAATGTCATATTATAGATATCAACATATCCAATATCAGTACATAGCCTGAGCTTATTTGGTTGTAGACTTATGTTTTATTAATCATACATGTACATATCTAATTAAAATAAACTACAGTTTTCCAAACTAGATATCCAAATGGGGTTTCGAAATAACTCGATAATGATAAGAATTCGAATGTGGGTGTAGGAGCGGGTGGTTGAGCAGGCCCAGGCCTCGGGGATCGATTTTACCGGACAGAACGATCTGAGGCTGCTGACCCCAGTTCTGGACGCCGCACACGGAGGGCACCACGGAGGTTGGGAGAGGCCGGGGATTAGGCCCTAGCAGGGCCCATATGAGTTTGGACTCCACCCCGGGGGTTACTTCCTCCGTCTCCAGTGACCGGAATGTCCATCATGAACTGGATAGCTTGAGGGCCAGTGTTTAGGAGTTGAAGGAGATGCTGGTATGTATACTACTTTATAGTAAAATATCATTTCATATTATATACATATCAACATATCCATAATTAGTACGTAGCTTGAGCTTATTTGGTTTTAGACTTAAGTTTGATTAATCATACATACATATGTAATTGAAATAAACAACGCTTTTCCAAACAAGATATCCAAACAGGGTTTCGAAATAACTTAATAATGATACGAATTCGAATAATAAACAGTTCTTACACGCTTCTTACACACGTTATATCCAGACGCGACAGGGTAGATCGGCCGAGCCTCCACATGCATCTCCTTCGGCTGCGGCTCCGCAAGCCACTACATCGGCTGCGGTTCCGTAGACAACTCCTGTAGCTCCACCGCCCACTCAGACTCCCGCAGCCGCGGCTCCGCAAGCGACTACCTCGACGGCGGCTGCGCAGACCACATCGCCGGCTCCACATGCCGCTCAGACTCCCGCTCGCGACGAATTGCAGAGTTTATTGACCGAGGAGCAGGCGCGCGTTATTCTATCGTTATTCAGAGGTGGAGCTGGACCGAGCTAGGGTAGATTTTTGGTTCTTTTTTTTCGAAACATGTATTTATTTATATCATACACATTGTACTACATTTTGAAACGATATTGATATTGGTTTGTATTTATATCATATTCAGTTTTTGTGTTTCTTTTGTATATTATATATATGCGTGAGATGTGATTATGAATACTGCAATATATGATTTGATTGATGTATATATTATTGTGCACAGGACGGGAAAAAATCAAGCAGCCCATTTTTTAAAAAAAATTACAGACAATATGTACCTACGGATTAATCCGTAGGCACACATGTAACCCCTACGGATATGTCCGTAGGGGCAAAATATCAGCAGTAACTGATATTTCCCCCAGATCTCAGTGCCAGGGGGTTAGGAAAGCCCCTACGGATATATCCGTAGGGGCCACTGACTCTCCCCTACGGCGTTATCCGTAGGGGCAAAATATCAGGAATCCTGAATTTGTGCCCCTACGGAAACGTACCTACCCATATATCCGTAGGGGGTAGTACATACCCCTACGGGTATATCCGTAAGGCCAAGTAATTTATTAAAATAAACCGTAAATAATATAAAATCTTATACCCTACGGTGTAATCCGTAGGGGCAACTGGACCTACACATATATCCGTAGGGACAAGAATTTAACCGTAGGGGCAAGTTCAGGGCCTCAACTTGCACCTGCGGCCTTTGCACCTACGGGGTATTTTTTCGCCCCTACGTATATATCCGTAGGGGCAGTGGGTTGCCCTTACGGATAAATCCGTAGGGGCAACCCTTCTTTATAGTAGTGAGGGTTGTTAGTGTGTATGTGCTTTGTGTAAGGTTGAAAAGAATAAATCATAATTTTTTTTGAAGAACTAAGTTCTTTATACAGGGTTAAACCCTAATTTTTGGAGGAATTAAATTCCCATATGTTCATGTTATTTCTTTTTGTTTGTTTGAAGCACTCACGTGAGAACACGTGAGGCTTCAAAATAGTGCTAAGCACTAACGAGTCACCAAGCTATTCTTGTGTTTTCTTAGAGATATGATCTCCTGTTAATGACATTTTTAGTCATTGATGATCATCAAGATTTCAGTTTTGAGGATCTTGGATCATCATCATTTTTTTGAAGAACTAAGTTCTTTATATAGGGTTAAACCGTAATATTTGGAGGAATTAAATTCCCATATGTCCTTGTTATTTCTTTTTAACTTAGTTCTTTTACCCTAAGTTTTGAATCTGCAGAACAAAATCTCCCCGATGAGAATTAAATTCTCACCTTGTGTTAAGATTTGCTTCTGCAAATCTCAACCAGAGGAAGAACTAAGTTCTTAAATGAAGGGTTAAGTTTACGGTAAAATTGTGTTTTTACGTTATCATCGAGTATCCTACTGAATGAACTAGTGCACCCTGAACCGTAACCCTAATTTTTGGAGGAATTAAATTCCCATATGTCCCTGTTATTTCTTTTTAACCTAGTTCTTTTCCTCTAAGTTTTGAATCTGCAGAAAAAAATCTCCCCGGTGAGAATTAAATTCTCAACTTGTGGGGAGATTCGCTTCTGCAAATCTCAACCAGAGAAAAAACTAAGTTCTTATATGAAGGCTTAAGTTTACGGTAAAGTTGTGCATTTACGTTATCATCGAGTATCCTACTGAAGTAACTAGTCCACCCTAAACCCTAACCCTAATTTTTAGAGGAATTAAATTCCCATATGTCCCTTTTATTTCTTTTTAACTTAGTTTTTTCCCACTAAGTTTTGAATCTGCAGAACAAAATCTCCCCGATGAAAATTAAATTCTCAACTTGTGGGGAGATTCGCTTATGCAAATCTCAACCAGAGGAAGAACTAAGTTCTTATATGAAGAGTTAAGTTTACGGTAAAGTTGTGTGTTTACATTATCATCGAGTATCCTACTGAAGGAACTAGTGCACCCTAAACCCTAACCCTGATTTTTGGAGAAATTAAATTCCCATATGTCCCTGTTATTTCTTTTTAACTTAGTTCTTTTCCCCTAAGTTTTGAATCTGCAGAACAAAATCTTTCTGATTAGAATTAAATTCTCAACTTGTGGCGAGATTTGCTTCTACAAATTTCAACCAGAGGAAGAACTAAGTTCTTATATGAAGAGTTAAGTTTACGGTAAAGTTGTACGTTTACATTATCATCGAGTATGCTACTGAAGGAACTAGTGCACCCTAAACCTTAACCCTAATTTTTGGAGGAATTAAATTCCCATATGTCCCTATTATTTCTTTTTAACGTAGTTCTTTTCCCCTAAGTTTTGAATCTGCAGAACAAAATCTTCCCGATGAGAATTAAATTCTCAACTTGTGGGGAGATTTGCTTCTGCAAATCTCAACCAAAAGAAGAACTAAGTTCTTATATGAAAGGTTAAGTGTACGGTAAAGTTGTGCGTTTACGTTATCATCGAGTATCCTACTGAAGGAACTAGTGCATCCTAAACCCTAACCCTAATTAACCCAAATTATCCCTAATCAACCCAAAATTAAACCCTAATCATCACCATAACTCAAATTATCCGTAATTAACCCAAAATTAACCCAAATTACCCTAATTAACCCTAATCATCACCCTAACCCAAATAAACCCTAATCAACCCAAAATTAACCCAAATAAACCTTAATCAACACCCTAACACAAATACACTCTATTTTACCTAATTAACCCTAGCCCAAACCCTAACCAAAATCAACCTAACCCTAATCATCACCAAAACCCCAACCCAAATTAACTCTACCCCAAACCAAAATTAACCCTAACCCTAACCCTAACCCTAACCCTAATCATCACCAACACAGTTTTACCTAATTAACCCTAACTAACCCTAACCCTGCCTAATTAACCCTCATCTTAACTCTAACCCTAACCTTAGCCCTAACCCCAAACCGAACCCTAACCCTAACCCTAACCTACCTAATTAACCATAACCCTAACCCTAACCCTAAACTGAAACCTAACCCTAACCCCTAACCGAACCTTAACCCTAACCCTAACCCTAACCCCAAACCGAACCCGAACCCTAACTTACCTAATAAACTATAACCCTAATCCTAACCCTAATTAACCCGGAACTAACCCTAAACCTACCCCTAAAATCAACAATAACACAAATTAAGAATAATTAATACTTCAAAATGGAAATTAACTTACTTCACTTGTAGTTTTGCCGGCGGATGGAGCTCGACGAGGTAAAGGAGGCCGGGGATGGAGCTCGACGAGGCGGCGGCGGCAAGATGGCAACAAGCGGGAAATTTTGAGACTGTGGCGAGACTGAGGTGGAGGAGCTCGACGAGGTGGTGGCGGAGACTGAGCTGACGAGACAACGCGAAGTTTTGGCGACGAGAAGTGCGGCGGATGACGAGGTTGAGGGGACGACGCGCTCGCGGGGAAGTTGGTGGGAAAAATTGGGGGAGATAAGGAAATTTCAGAGACTTTTTTTTATAAATTACCCTTCTTTGCCCCTAAGGATTAATCCGTAGGGCCTTCTTTTGCGACTCCGTAGGGTCAAATAATAGATTACATTTAAATATTTTTAAATTAATCCGTAGGCCACCGTAGGGGTAACTGGATGGCCCTACTGATTAATCCGTAGAGGAAATAAAAAGGTGCCCCTACGGATTATTGTATCCGTAGGGGCAAACTCTTATTGTAGTAGTGATACATTATTCTACTCTAGAATATCGATGTCCTGTCTTGATACTCTCTCGACTAGAAACATTTAAGGATGTGCTCGTGGACTACTCAGACCCCAATAGTATGATCTTCATCATATTCCCGGTAGTCAAGTAAACGTCCTAAGGGCTTTATCAACACATATCAATGAAATAGTAAACTAAAACAAATGCACATGTTAAGATAAAGTGAAACCAGCTAGCATACTATATATATATATATATATATATATATATATATATATATATATATATATATATATATATATATCCAAGTATCCACTATACAATAATGGCCTCTAGAGCATACATATCACTAACATCATATTATGAGAAAAACACAGCCAATCCAACACATTTAATAGGCTATCTGCTATCAATGGGATCGATAATATTTATCGGAGTGCCTTTTGTTTTCTTTAAAAACTTGAGTTTCTATATTTCCCTTACTTTTCATCAAGCTTTATATTGAACATTTTACCAATATATTCCAAATGTGGTTCAGCCAATGCTGATAAATGATTAAATTGCATCTATGAAGACTTGTTATATCAATTATATACTAAGTAAAACTCGTTGTCTCTCATCTCATTTAAATACTATAAAGACTTAGCACTTCACAATTTTAATCACAGTCACAACATTTCGACATTCCTATTTAGGAACACTTTCACATATTCAAAAGTCCCTCATAATATATATATATATATATATATATATATATATATATATATATATATATATAGTGAAAGAGAGGCCCCATGAGGCTTTTTCCGTCGGGTGGTGTCAAAAACTATACCCTCCGACATTTTATTTGACAATCGGAAACGTCCATCTTGACCTTCATCATCAAATATGTCGATACACCAAATTTCATGTGATTCTAACACTTTTTCATCGTTGATTTAGCGGATGCAAAATTAACGGTTTATCAACAATAGAACTTTTTATATTGCTAAATCAACGGCGTGTGTGTATGGGAGTGATTTATTGCAAACTGGTCTGCGTTTTTTAAAAATGGGAACATCCGATTTACGACATATTTTAACGATCTGATCCGTTCAAGTTGATCGCCATACACCCTCAAATGTATGTGCATGAAAATTTTAAGGATTTAAAGATCTTTAACCTATGCATCGGATGAAATTTATATTGCATAATCGAAAAACGTTCATTTTTGCACCATCGATACATATATAGATTAAACGTCTTTAAATCCTTTGATTTTTCATGCGCATACATTTGAGGGTATGGCAATAAACTTGAACGGATCGGATCGTTAAAATATGTCGTAGATCGGGAGTTTCCATTTTTAAAAAATGCGGACATGTCTGCACACTAGTAAAATAAGGGGTTGGCCATACGGATAATAACATCCGTAGGGGCAGTTAAAGTTTGGCACTACGGATTAATCCGTAGGGCAAAACAGTTGCCCCTACGGTCCTTCAATATTTATTTAAAATTTATTAAATCTTAAAGTGTTGTTTGCCCCTACGGAGCCGCAAACCAAGCACCTACGGGTATATCCGTAGGGGCTTATAAATAGGGATTTAAGAGATCGATCCCTATGCAGATTATTTTTTTTTCTTATTCTCGCGCGAAACCAAATTTTCCCAAATCGAGATCGTCGTCGCCGCCGCGCTGCAGTGATCTCGTCGTCGCCGAATCCAAGCCGAATCGTCGTCGCCACGCCTGCGCAGTGATCTCGTGGTCGCCACCGTGCTCCGTTCTCGTTGTCGCCACGGCCCTCGTCGTCGCCGATTGCATCTCCGTCGTCGCCTACAGGTAATTAGTTAAACATTATTATAATGATGTTAAGGTAGCGATCGATGAGGGTTAGGATTAGGTATCGGTTGTTGTTAGGGTTAGGATTAGGGTTAGGGTACGAGTTCGATCGGCGGTTGGGGTTCGACGACTGGTGTTGGGGTTAGGGTTAGGGTTCGGTTGGGGTTTGGTGTTGGGGTTAGGGTTAGGGTTCGGTTGGGGTTTGGTGTTGGGGTTGGGGTTCGGCTGGGGCTGGGTTGGGGTTAGGGTTAGGCCGGGTTAGGGTTTGGTGTTGGGTTGGGGTTCGGCTGGGGTTGGGTTGGGGTTAGGATGAGTTGGAGAGATTGAAGGCGAGCTGGGTTTTGGGAGAAGAGAAGGAAATGGCACTGCTTGCTGCTTCAATTTTTTTATATAGATAGATAAGGTTCTTTTGGGATTTTGGAGGGGTTTTGGGGGAAATAAATAGCTTTGGAGATGAAATGGGGCATTTCGGTAATTTGATTCTCTGTTGCAAATATTATTTATCAATATATTTAATTATAAATATTAAATAAAATAAAGTAAACTATAAATAATAAGAAACCAATATATGATACTCGATGATAATATGAAACCTTCATATTCCCATCGATACTCGTATATGAAACTAAAAGCGCCACTTAGTCCCCGTCTATCGGTTAACATACGTGCGATGCTCGTCGTGACCTAGAACTATACGAAGGTTGTTAAATATCGGACAGTATAGCTCGATACTAACAACCGTCGTATAGTCTACACGACGAGAAAATTCAATCGTATTGTAACCCATAGATTTGTCCCGTGTGGACAAGTTAAGAATGTATAAAGCAAACGCCTTCATTCACTTGTGTTTTCATCCGTTTCGAGATATTTCGTCGGTACCTTTCCGCTGGTTCTCCGTGTACAAAGATAGATTAGATTTTCATTTCAACGTTGTTTCACAGCTTTGAAATGATTATCTATTCTATTACAGTGTACTCGGAGAACAGCGGGGAGGTGCTGCCGAAATTTACTCGAAACGGTTGAAAGCACAAGTGATAGGCATTCGCTCTATACATTCTTAATGGGATAGAAGCCTACCCCCGACAGCTGGAACACACACATACAAACGCATAACTAGAGAGCGATTCAAGATGTTCGGGTTAAAACCAATATATGATAATATGAAACCTTCATATTCCCATCGATACTCATATATAAAACTAAAAGCGCCACTTAGTCCTCGTCTATCGGTTAACATACGTGCGATAATTTATTCTTTTCAACGACAAACGCACACACAAAGCATATACACGGATTTTCTCCTTTGTCAGTAACTATCCCGTTCTTATATTTCTTAATATAGTCAGCATAACTTACAATTTATATGTTATTCAGTCTAACATGGCCCATGAGTACGTCAGAGTTAAGGACTGGATGTATGTGGATTGGAAACAACGTATGCAACCTAAGTTTGTCGCAGGAGTTGCTGCTTTCCTTGAATTTGCACGCGCACATAATAAGATCATAATAGAGAAGATTCTCTGTCCGTGCGATAGATGTGGCAATAAGTACTGGAAGAAGGTAGAATTGGCAGAGCTTCATATTGTAAAACATGGGTTTACTAGACTTTATTCAACTTGGAAATATCACGGGGAAGGAGAAGAATGCAGTACTGCGGTAGAAGAAGAAGGAGAACACGATAATGCGGCAGGAGAAGAAGAAGAATTCGGTAATACGGCAGGAGACGGAAATTTATTTCCATCAGAAGAAATGGAGGATATGGTAGAGGCTGCCCTAGGTGAATCTATTCGTACCGAAGATGACATTCCTTCCGGTCCAGGACCGCGTGCGGATAAATATGAAAATTTCATGAATGATGCTAGGAAACCAATTTATGAGAATGCGAAGTATTCCACCCTCTCATGGTTCGTCCAACCTTTCCAGATTAAGTGCCTAAATGGATGGAGCAACAAGTCATTCACAATGCTTCTTTCGTTCTTGAAAGATTCTATGCCTCCGGGAAATAATGTGCCCGAAAGCTGGTACGAAGCCCAGAAGATGATGTCTGATTTGGGTCTAAAGTGCGAGAAGATTCAAGTATGTCGTAAAAATTGCGTGTTGTACCGGAAAGAGAATTCAGATTTGAAAGAGTGTCCAACATGCGGAGAGGCCAGGTATAAGCCGAAAGATTCTGATAAGAAGCCTGATATACCTGTGAAGATAGCACGATACTTTCCCATAACACAGAGGCTACAGAGGCTATTCAGGTGCAAGAAAACAACCGAGGCAATGATTTGGCATCACCGTGCTCCTCCAAGCGAAAATGGAAAAATGAGCCATCCAAGAGATTCACCGGCATGGAAGGATTTCGATAGGAGGCACGCAATATTCAGTAGCGATCCTCGCAATGTCCGGCTCGGACTGGCTACCGATGGCTTCTGCCCATTCAACTATATGGCTGGAAATTACAGTACATGGCCCGTTGTAATGATAATTTATAATCTGTCGCCTTGGTTGGCTATGGACCAATCATACTTTATGATGCCTCTTCTTATCGACGAACCAAACTCACCGGGGAACAATATCGACGTCTATCTCCGACCTCTGATCGAGGAGCTGAAAACTTTGTTCATTGATGATGTAGAGACATATGATTCAAACACAAATACAACCTTCATACTGCGTGCGGCTTTAATATGGACAATTAATGACTTTCCTGCGTATGGAATGCTATCAGCTTGGTCCGTACATGGTCACAAAGCATGTCCTCAAAATTTTTGAATTTTAGCAGGAAGCTTTATTATTGCGGCCATCGACGTTTTCTGCCTCCAGACCACCCCTATAGGTTAGACACGGTTCACTTTGATGGTCATCAGGAGCTTCTTGGGCCTCCATCCCCATTGTCCGGAGAGGACGTGACTGCTAAATGGGATGGTTACAATAACGTGACCTTCGGGATGGATCCGACGAAACAGGTCAAACCACAATATTGGAACAAGTTAAGCATTTTCTTCGAGCTTCCGTACTGGTCTACAAATTCAGTGTGTCATTGTCTGGACGTCATGCATATAGAGAAAGGAGTATCAGAGCACATACTTAACTTGCTTCTGTGTAACGACGGGAAATCGAAAGATAACATGAATGCCCGGATGGATCTACAAGAGTGGGGAATAAGAAGTGAACTGCACCCTAAACCGGTAGCGGGTAAACCGGGCAAGTTTGTACTTCCCAATGCCGCTTATCATATGTCACAACCGGAGAATAAAAGATTCCTGCAGGTGTTGCATGATTTGAAAGTCCCCACAGGTTTCTCAGGATCATTCAGCAAGAAAATAAAAATTGTGAAGGCAAGATCGATGGGCTGAAAAGTCATGATCACCATGTTATCGTGGAGCACCTTCTTCCATTAGCCCTCAGGACTTCTCTCCCCGACTCGGTTGGTCTAGTAATCAACGACCTATGTTGTTTTTTCAGGGAGTTGTGTGCTAAAACACTGGAGGTTGCGACGCTGGATAAACTAGAAAATTCTATTGCGTTGATACTTTGCAAGTTTGAGCGTATTTTCCCACCGTCATTCTTCGATATCATTATACACTTGACGGTTCATCTTGCAACTGAGGCGAAGTTAGCCGGACCGGTACAATATCGATGGATGTATCCCGTCGAGAGGTACGTGTAATTTTTCGTTTCGCGCAATTTATAAATTTATTGTTGTCCTGTATGCCCGTGTTTATTTTCGCGCAATTTATAAAGAAGGCTTAAAGTGCTCCGACCGTCTGTTTCGAAGGACGGGTTGTCTTCGACCGATCATGAAGTTACGTGGGTTAGAAATGACATCGACGATGAAATCCAAGTAGATATGTATGATGCGCCCACGAAACGAAAAAGGTTATCAGTAATGTTATATTATTACTTCACATTTTACGCTCTAGATCATATATAGTCAATACTTTTAATGATTGTCTAATGCGTCCACGAACCGTTTATCTAGATTTGATGACGATGTCGGGAGCAGCGAGGGGCGGCAGGAGCTCCAGCCGCGGCAGAGGCAGAGGCAGAGCGGTTCTGCCGCCCGGAGAGCTCCGTAGGGAGCTTCAGAGGGCCGGTCTTGCACCCAGATCGAAGACCCCTTCGGATGCCTCCTTCCGTGTTGATTTGGCCACACCCCCAGGTATACTGCACGCATATCCATTTTGAATGTAATATTACAGATATTCATGCATGTTTATGTCAAAATTACTTATATTGTCAATGTTTGATTGTCTAGTTTTTGGTGATGCGTCCACATCTGGGACAGAAGCCACCCCCGCTCCTCCAGGTATGTTTATATATCATATAGTGTATGTATATTGATTTAGAATGCTATATCATAAATACACACATTCCTTTTGCTCTTACTTAGCAATTTTTATTATTGTCTAGCTGTAGGTGGTGACACCACCGCACCTGCGGGTATGTTTATATATCCTATAGTGCATGCATATTGATTTAGAACGTTATATTATTGATCTACACATTCTTTTTGCAATTACTTATATAATCTATTTTTAATTGTCTAATTATAGGTGGTGCGTCCACACCTTCCACAGGGGCCACTCCTGCCGCTTCCATACCCTCCGCGTCGTCTGCAGGTTAGTATGAATAAATTTAAAATATTTATTCATTTTACATATGCTCTATAGAATAAATATGAACTTCATGGAAATTTAGCGTCAATGTTTATTTTATAGTTGGAGGGGATGCGTCCGGGTCCGAGACCCCGGTTGTTCCTCACCGGAGGAACTATCGTCCCGCTCGTGCTGCTGCTCGGGCCCAGGCTCGTGCGCTAGTCACCGGAGGTATATATCACACTTGAATTTTTGTTTAACCTTGATTTCTTAATACAACTTTGTCTTATTATTGATTGTCTTGATATTTCGTGCAGACGCAGGGCCTCTCCATCCCCAGAGGGGGACTCGAGGCCCGAATCAGTCCCATAGGCTGAGGCCTGATAGAGCTAGGGGGGAGGCAGCATTCCCCCTATTTTTTACCCTTGACTATCGCTATACCGGTCCTCATGCCGAGAGGTTCGGCCGGTATTTGGGGGATGAGAGCCGGATCGTGAAGAACTATCCACTTCACGTTGAGTGGGGCGAGCAGCACCATCGCTCATTCGCCCTCTTCTTTGATCAGGCTCGGGTATGTATTAATATATATTTTCATTTGATCTATCCAATATATTTATTATTAGCACTTTCAATCTAATAACAATGTTTTTTTTTGTATTTTCAGTTGGATTACGATTTTCAGCCTGTAGCCGACCCTGATCATCCGGGGAGGGTGCTCGACCTTCATGCTCTGTACAATGGCCTGTTGAAGAACATGCAGGCCAAGGTCCGATACAACAGGAATGAGCTGAAGGCCGACTGCTACTCCCTATGGATGGCGACCCCGAGGCAGAGAGAGCGGCCCTCCTATCTACTCCGGCGTTTGCGAGAGTCGACGTAGAGACATGGCCTCAATTGTGCGCTTATTTCGACTCCGAACGCAAACAGGTATGTATTTTAAATTTAATTCATTATTTATGATATAATTTATTTCTTTGTGTTTCTTAATTAGAAAACTAAATGTTAATGCGTTGTGCAGAAACAGGCCGCTCAGAATACGGAGAACAGGAAGTCAGCGAAGAGAGGTCGCCCCACTTACACAGGTGGCTCGAGGAACATTACTCGAGCCATGGAGTTATCAGTAAATTAAGAGTTATTCTCTAATATTCTGCAATATTAAGAGTTATTCTCTAATATTTCTAATATTAAGAGTTACTTTCTAATATTGCAGACATCTCGGAACGTGGCGTCAGGTGGTACACCGAGCGTACTGTCCGCATATCTTGCCGTCCACGGCACCTCGACAGATCCCGCCACGGGCGAGCTTCGATATCCCGACGCCGCTACCCAGGAGTACTGCGTAAGTGTTAATATTTTTTCTACCCAAATTTAAAATTTTAGTTTTGGAAGGTTCAAGTTTAAATTTTATACTTATACTTTACTGCTTAATGTGGGTATAGGAGCGGGTGGTTGAGCAGGCCCAGGCCTCGGGGATCGATTTTACCGGACAGAACAATCCGATGCTGCTGACCCCAGTTCTGGACGCCGCACACGGAGGGCACCACGGAGGTTGGGAGAGAGGCCGGGGATTGGGCCCTAGCAGGGCCCATATAAGGTTGGACTCCACCCCGGCGGTTACTTCCTCCGTCTCCAGTGACCGGCATGTCCATCAGGAACTGGATAGCTTGAGGGCCACCGTTCAGGAGTTGAAGGAGATGCTGGTATGTATACTACTTTATAGTAAAGTGTCATTTCATATTATATACATATCAACATATCCATAATTAGTACGTAGCTTGAGCTTATTTGGTTTTAGACTTAAGTTTGATTAATCATACATACATATGTAATTAAAATAAACAACGTTTTTCCAAACTAGATATCCAAACAGGGTTTCGAAATAACTTAATAATGATACGAATTCGAATAATACACAGTTCTTACACGCTTCTTACACACGTTATGTCCAGACGCGACAGGGTAGATCGGCCGAGCCTCCACATGCATCTCCTTCGGCTGCGGCTCCGCAAGCCACTACATCGGCTGCGGTTCCGCAGACAGCTCCTGTAGCTCCACCGCCCACTCAGACTCCCGCAGCCGCGAATCCGCAAGCGACTACCTCGACGGCGGCTGCGCAGACCACATCGCCAGCTCCACATGCCGCTCAGACTCCCGCTCGCGACGCCTTGCAGAGTTTATTGACCGAGGAGCAGGCGCGCGTTATTCTAACGTTATTCAGAGGTGGAGCTGGACCGAACTAGGGTAGCTTTTTGGTTCTTATTTTTTGAAACATGTATTTATTTATATCACACATTGTACTACATTTTGAAACGATATTGATATTGGTTTGTATTTATACTATATTCAGTTTTTGGGTTTCTTTTGTATATTATATATATGCGTGAGATGTGATTATGAATACTGCAATATATGATTTGATTGATATATATAGTATTGTGCACGGGGCGGGAAAAAATCTAGCAGCCCATTTTTTAAAAAAAAATACAGACAATATGTACCTACGGATTAAGCCGTAGGTATATATGTTGCCCCTACGGAGTTATCCGTAGGGGCAAAATATCAGGTTTCCTGATATTTTCCCCCCTGATCTTAGTGCAGGGTGTTGGGATTGCCCCTACGGATATGTCCGTAGGGGCCACTGTCTCTCCCCTACGGGGTTATCCGTAGGGGCAAAATATCAGATTTCCTGATAGTTTGCCCCTACGGCATAGTACCTACGGATATATCCGTAGGGGGTAGAACAAGGACCTACGGTTCTATCCGTAGGTACATATAATATATTCAAAAAAACCATAAAAAATATATGATTTGATTGCCCTACGGAGTAATCCGTAGGGGCAACAAGACCTACAGACATATCCGTAGGGGCAATAATTTGCCCGTAGGAGCAAGTTCAGGGCCTCAACTTACACCTGCGGCCTTTGCACCTACGGGGTATTTTTTCGTCCCTACGCATATATCCGTAGGGGCAGTGGGTTGCCCCTACGGATAAATCCGTAGGGGCAACCCTTATTTGTAGTAGTGGCAATGGATTACTCCCATATATATATGCTTCTATCGGTAGGATTTGCAAACAAATTCTACCAACTTTTTAACCATTTAATTTACTTTGGAATGTATGTAAACGGTTATGAAGAAAATTTCTCATTTATTCAAACATTACTATAATTGTTTGCACACATCTGAACATGGATCCACAGGTTAGAAAGTTGGTAGGATTTGTTTCTAAATCCTACCGATAGTATCTTAATCGATATATATATATATATATATATATAGGGAAGCGATCCATTGAGGCAGTGCTTATTTGGTGATCCATTGAGGCGGTGCTTATTTTGTGAAATGATGCCAACTCCTCAAATTCCCAAACCGTCGTGTTTTTCTCTGATCCGACCGGTTATCATGATCTACATGTCATGGATAGCTTAGGTATTAAAATTTACGAGATTTGGAAATCTTTAGCATATCCATCAAGTGATCATATTTTTCAAGTAATGTAAAGCCGTTAATTTTTTATCCACCTAATCGATATGCCAGAGGTCTTCAAATCTCATGATTTTTGATACAAATCTATCCATGACATATGGATCACAATAACCGGTTGAATCGGTGAAAAAACGACAGTTTGGAAGTTTGAGGAGTTGGTCTCATTTTACAAAATAAGCATCGGCCTCAATGGATCGCCTCATATATATATATATATATATATATATATATATATATATATTGTCACTTAGGAAGGCTCACTTACGAAGGCTTCTTGTAAATTGTCATTATCCTAGAATCCCTGCTGCATATAAGTACGGAAGGACACATGTTTCTTCGAGACTATAGTACAACATTTTCTAAGTTGCAAGGACTAATCTTTGTTTCCATGTAATGCCGAAAAAATTATGGAATAATTGTTTCCAAACTTGAAAAGAGAAAGTAGCACATGTTTTAGTGTTATGCAATGCCATAACCATGCATTTCTTAAAATCTCACAACGGATTTATTACATCCTTTTTATAATTCAAATCTATATGGATTTCTACAAGCATGTAGAAGATAATATAGTAGGGACTTGAGATAGAAAATTTGAGGCAACCTGTTAAACATACTTGCGCTTTTTTTTCCGATTTGATTGAGGTGGAATAAACTTGATAATGTTTTTTTCCCTTTTACACCACTGATTTTAGTAACAAGAAATATGCAAAACATTTATGTTTTACATATGAACTCAATACTTATATAAATAAAAGCTTTGCTTAATTGAATCCGACACAAAAAATCTAAGCAAGCATCAAATCATTTGTATTTTTACTTTTCGATTTGCGAAAATATAACTTTATGTTATTACGTATGTATTTAACCAATATAAATATATACATATATCCGAACGAGTCATATCCTAAGTTTTTGGAAAATTACGAATCCACGAATCCAACTCATGCCGTGTCACGTATTATATCCGAATCTGTGTTGCTTAGATGTTGGTTGCATGAAATGATCTTGTAACATCCTTGTCACAATTCTCATGACCTTATCAACTCTTCTATCATTTAGTAATGCGGCTCTTGATTTGGTCAGCTTTACTTCTTTTTTTCTCTTCTTATCGATTTATTTTAGTTGAGTGACTTTAGCTTAGAAGAAGTACCGTCCTCTTATTTTTTTTGAAGACTAGGAATCCCGTATTATATCCGATTTTAGTACCGTCCTCTCTTTAATTAGCTTAGAAGAAGTACCCCCAAATGATTTTGTGATTAGAGCATGCTTGCAACACCAAAATGTATTCGGCTCAGCATTACATTGTTTCCAAGTGAAAATTGTTACGGTCAAGAAGTCACATGTTACGACTGTCCTGAGGTGATTGCAGAGTCCGCCAAGCTTCCTCCAAATTCAAAGAAGTCAAGACAACATCTCATCACTAATATTTTACATATCATTATTCGACGGGATTACATCGCAGGACCAGGTTATTCTTTATGCCCTTCACAGTTGGCTCAAATACTACACCACATGAACATTTATAGGTTCGACATCGATCTTTACTTCATACACACACACACATATACTAGCATTGTCTTATAATATTCATGTATACATTCTCCTGCCACCGGATCCAGATTCCCTTTGGCAGTCGAAGTAGACCGCAGCAACTGGAGACCCGAGATTGTAATTTTCCTTGAACTCTCTGGAGTTGAAGTTCTGGCGCAAATTGGGAGCATATACAGTCCGGCGGCCAAGCTGCTGGAACAGGATAAAGACGAAACGGTGAATTCCTGCTGTTGGCCTTGGACTTTCATAACACATTATCTCTTGCCCTGATACCAAATACATATTCATATATAGGCATGTATATGTGCTTGTTGCTGAATGAATAGATGAGTTGCATGTTAATTATACTCACCAAAACTTGCTCCTGTACCTCCCGGAATGTCTGTGATCAACCTGATACATGGTGTATTGAGCTTAAAAATAGAGCCTTCATTTACTCAAACGTAAAGAAAAAGCATGACTTGGTTTTTGCCTAATGTAAGGCCTCTGTAGCTTGTTGTAAATTACATACCTCTTCATTATCATTTCATATTGCACGTGTTCGTGTCTATCGTGTTAATTCGTTTGGGGTTTATGTAACAACTGACAAGAACTGAAAGAACTGTGAGCATAATCTTACCAGTGCAAATATTCCCTTAGATGTGGATTGCTTGGACTTGGCGCATCAGGGTCCACCATCACCTGCAGCATGTTTAAACTCTTTTTAGAAGGAATAGAGATTTCTATACCTTGTATGTAGCCTGTAAAAGTGAAGCTTACATTATCGAACAACATTAAGCATTAGATTGAAACTGAAATATTGTAATATACCAATATGATAGTTCTTGGTAGGTGCAAGCATGCAGTAAACTAAATATCTACAATGTTTGTGATACGCCGATATATGATTCAGATCAATTCAATTCAGGAAACAACAATCCATGGCGTCAAAGATAATGTGGCAGTGATAGTTCACTTCAGGAAACATCAAAGGGTCCCTTCCACATTGCTTGTTTCGTAGTGGTATTATTGTAGTTCAAATGCAGCAGCCTGCGGATGTAATTGTTGGTAGTGTAGTTTTGGCCGCACAGCTTGTTTTTGCATTACAAAACCTTGTAAATTAAATATTTGATTCTATCCTAACATTTCTTTTCCTTCTAAGGGTGCGCCTGTGCCGGATCCACCTCCTTCCATTAATAAATAAGGTCGGTCTTTTCTTCCTTTATGCTGATTGTATGTTTTGAACTTGTGACTCTTTACTATGATTATCATGACCCCTACCTCCTCTCTTCACCCTATCTTATTCTGACCTAACATTAAATTCATAAAAGTTTTATAGCATTCATGCATATTCTCTTGCAAACCAACTTGCATGCCTTTTTGGTCTCATGCTGTGCTTTAAATATGCCCCATCTCCCCCTTACATGCAAAGCCTATACTTTCAACAAAACAAGCAACGACAAAACCATGCACATTCATGGCAAAAGAAGTTGCATGCACCAAGTTCTCCATGCTGAGAAACAAACAACCCAAGATTAAACCTGTAGTATCAAACATAAGTGACCAAAGGTCTTTATATTCTTACAAGGGTGTAGAAGGTTCTAAAGTCATTGCCTCCAATCTCGACCGTAGGAGGGTGAGCAACCTGTGATGGTTTAAATTCACGGCCATTAGCGACCTCCCTTGAGGAGTAGATTACCCTTAGAGGAATGCTTCTTGTAAATGGGTCCAACACGTCACCAACTACCCTACCAACAATCAAAGGGTCGGTTTGTCTATCCATGAAAATGCAATTGCACTTTACGATTCAAAGTGAAGAATTAAATTGAATCTCAAATGTGTGTTTACTTGGATGTTGTATATGGTTTGGATTGTGCAGAGTGAGTTCAGTAATGTCTATATATACTCATACGATCGGTGAGTTTGCTCAGCTGATATCTTTATCAGAATCCACTTTATTTTCCCATTTTTTCGTAGTCATCGTGTTTTGGTTTTCTGTCACTACTTTTAATCAAAGTGGGTATCACTGTTTTCTGCCTTTCTCATTGTCTGGTTGAGTTTAGCCTTGTTATCATACGGCTTATGGCGAATCATGTTGCAAAGGTGTACATCAATCCATGTTTCCGTATGAGGTTTAGTCCTGTCATGTAACACAAATTCTTTTGCCTACACTTATGTTTTCATTCAAATACCACATCGGATTGTGACAATTGATATAATCTCATGATTAGTCAGGCGGGTCTATACTTGAACTTGATGCTAACAAAAGAAGGCCTCGGCTCCGTGGTGGGTCCGAAGAAGTAAAAGGGTATCGTTTAAAACTTAAAGTTGATAGCTTAGTGTTCATGCATTTGCTATAAATGGAAATGAAAACGCTCCCCAATCACTAAAGAATAATTTTACTTCATTTTGAGCCTCTCTTTACATTAAAGATAATGTGGAGAGGACCTTTAATGTGTAGCCTTGCAATGGTGATTCTGTTGGATATAATGCTCTCAAGACAATTATTATAATTGCAGGTAAACGATTGTGATAATTGCGGAAGAACTTATATAGGTAAAATAGTCTTACTCGAAATGATAGTATGCTATCTGGTTTGTCTTTATCATTGATGTGTATACGTTTTACTTGTTATTACGTGTCGCTAATACATAATGATGAAGCATGTAGGATTCTTGTTTGACTACCAGTATTATGATGACAATCATATATATGAGAGCTGGGTAGTCCATAAGCACATCCTTAAATGTCCCTAGTCTAGAGAGTGTCGAGACTGGTCATCGATATTCCGGAGTAAACTAGTGTATACGTTTCTAGACCCCGACGAGGGACGGTCGGTCTCACAAGCTATTGGTGTTCTGCTCACTGAAGATGAGTACACCAGATGGACTTGCCGAGAACTTCTAAACGGTATTATACCAATCGTCCGATAACGGTTCTTTAGTGGCAGGAGTATAGCTTACTCCTTTGACCTGAGATCGTCATTTGTCTCTTGTGAGTTCCCGCTGTACTTAGATTACTACTCTACCACGGCTCAAAGGAGTCGTGCAAACAAGTTTTAGTTGGGTACAGTTCCGAGCCATATGGAGGCAGTGAGCATTTATCAGGAATTCGTCTCACCTGGTATTAGGAGTCGATGTCACGCTGTGTTCGGTTGGTCATTATCCTAAATCCGTGGCCACGATGGATGAGTTTTACTGATAGGAGTTTGGTAGTTTCTCGGTTGGTGATGAGGTTGACTCCATCACGACTTATCGGGTTATAGAGGTCTGATGTTATCCACCCTCTAAACCCGGTATGCGATACACTTAGACGAAGAGACCGGACTGTACGGAGATTGTCACATTCAGGCTCAGTAGGGTACGGACGGACTTGAATGTCGACCTCCCTTTCGGCAGATACCCGGATAGCCGTTACATACAGCTAGTGCCGCTGACGTGGTTGTGGTTTTTGTTTTGTACAGTAAATCACTGCCAGCGTATTGTCGAGTGTTTAGAGTTCCACACAGAGAGTTTTCCCCGGTTCAGGCGATATGATATAGAGCTGTATATTGATATGTGCATAGGTCCGATTAAATATGTGTAATGGATACACGGATTTTACGGACGATTGATAACACTAGCCGACTTAGGATTAAGCCGGATTATTAAATCAAGTTTTGATTTATATATATATATATATATATATATATATATATATATATATATATATATATATATTCTAGTATTATTGTTCACTATTCTTTTTCTCTCGCTTGGCTATTCGTATTTTTATACGTATATGCGTATATATATTTCGATAAGTATACCGGGTTGTATTCCGTATTTATACGGAATCCTCTAGAAGGAGAACACCTCATTATTAATTTTCTTTTTAGAAAATCAATTGGAAATGAGATGGAGAATGATGTGGTTTTGGGTATGGTTGATGGCATGTAGAGAGGGACGAGCTTCAATTGTTTAAGGTAAAATGTTGTGACATTTTTTTATGGTTGAAATAAAATACTGAAGCCATTCCATTCTTTCATTCATTCCATACTAGCTAATTTTTATTATGGCTAACTTTCATCCTCTTCGTCCTCCTTCATTTACTCTATTGAGTTTTGTTTTAGAGTGAAAATGATAGTGGAAAAATCGTAAATCCCCACACTTCATTTTTAGCAAGTTTCAAGCATCGGTTGCTTCACTAGATGAAACTGGAGCTTGGATCGGTTTTTTTAGGGTGGATCATTTTCGGTAAGAACGGTCGTCTCTCAAGTTTGTTCCCGACCACCTACGAGGAGGTTGGAGGGATCTTCCACGATTGGGTGGACACGCATCAAAGATTGTAATACCTAAACCTTGTATGCATAGTTTTCTAATTTAGTATTTGGAACGATCGCTAGGGATCAGTTTCTAGTGTTTCCTGTAAAAAAAATTCGATTCCACATTGACCGCAGTTGTAACGGTAAGTGCATTAGAAACTTTCAATGATATCAGAGCCATCTAAACACTAGAACTAGTTGTAGACAATATTATAGTTTCGACGCCGAAAGTTTTCCCGAATCGAGTTTTGAATTCCAAGTTTCTGTCCATATCTGAAAACACACCTGAATTTTTTTTTGAGTATGTCAGCTAACTTGTTTTGAGGTATGAAAACATGGCGCAAAACCGGAGGACCTAACTCCAAAATATGGCCGCTTATTTATTCTATTTGGCCGCTTTTTATGCCCCAAAATTTGAATTAGGTCCCTGGGTTTTTGTGGTGGCTTGAAAATCGGGAAACTTGATTTTTGGTATATTTCTTTTTGCCCCATATTTCAGTTAAGGCTATCTTTGTTTTTGGGCAAGTTCGGGAAACTTTTCGGTCGAAACTAATACATCGTTTATGATCCGTATTTTTTGTTTGTGTTAAACGTAGTCTAATTGCTATATGTTCGATTAGACCTAGTTGCACACTTGCTTGTGTTGCTTGTTGTTATATATATATATATATATATATCTGTGAAAGTTTAGCTGGATTGTCGTGACAGATAGCCCCACGTGTGATTGCTTGTACAATTTTTATTTATATTGTTGACCTTTTTTCGAGACGTGCTCCAACTTGTGGCCACCGTTTTCGTGTTTTGTATATTCTTTTATTGGAATTCGACTATGATGTGGTCGATATTACCGTTGTATATATTTATTTTATGTACTAGGATCGACTCGCGGAGGAGTGCCTAAGTTACCGGATTCTCGAATGCGATGGGTGACCAACTCATGGTGTTGAGAACGGGTTACCCAGTTTCTAGAATTGGCAGGTGGATTGCCGCACTCGTAGGGGTCTATAATCGATATTGTACGGGTTATCTACATGACTGGGGAACGTGCCATCTCATTTGCGGCTCAAGTGAGAAGCGGAGCTCCTAGTTTATCCGCTATTCCATATTGTTTGCTGCATATCTGTGATGTTATTACTTGCCTTTGATATATATATTAGATGTTTCTATATATTTTGCACCCGCGCTAGCCTTGTCCTCTCCCTGCCGTAAATTAAGTAACCTTACGGTGAAGATCCTGGAACCCGTGGCGAATGTGGATGGCATATAAAAATAAGCTATTTTGGTTGTTTCTGGTGTGGCTTAAAAACTTAAAATGATGGGATCGCATTATATGTTTAATGCAAGAAAATTAAACTTAAATGATATTGTCGGAACCATTTTTTTAAAACTACTCGGTTTTATTCAAAACTGCAGTCATATATTTTTGCTTTACATAGAGGTATTCGGTTAGGAATATCCTGCATCTTATTTTATGAGGAAAGAGCCTTGATCTATTAACGGGAAGTTCGCTCTTAAGCAAAATTTTATGTTTCTAGTTTTAAAATAAAATCACTCATTTTCAAAACCACTCGAGTTCCTTCAACGATATCAAGTTTTTTACGTTAAACGTTTTTCGCCAAAATCCAGTCGTAGCACCACTACTACAAATAAGGGTTGCTCTTACGGATTTATCGGTAGGGGCAAACCACTGCCCCTACGGAGATATGCGTAGGGGAGAAAAAAGACCCCGTAGGTGCAAAGGCCGCAGGTGCAAGTTGAAGCTCTGAACTTTCCCCTACGGGCAAAATCTTGCCTCTACGGAGTTCTGTGTAGGGCCAGTTTCACCTACGGAGTAGGCCGTAGGGTAAAAAAAGTTATATTATTTACGGTTTTTTTAAATATATTAACTGTACCTACGGAGATAGCCGTAGGGCCACGTACTATCCCCTACGGATATCTACGTAGGTACTTATCCGTAGGGGCAAAATATCAGAAATCCTGATATTTTGCCCCTACGGATAACTCCGTAGGGGCTAAACAATGGCCCCTACGGACATATCCGTAGGGGCACTCCCAACCCCCCTGGTACTGAGATCAGGAGGGAAATATCAGTTACTGCTGATATTTTGCCCCTACGGATATAGCCGTAAGGGCTACATGTGTACCTACGGATTAATCCATAGGTACACATTATCTGTATTTTTTTTAAAAAAAAGGGCTGTCTGATTTTTTCCCGCCCTGTGCACAATAATATATATAACAATAAAATATAAAATTAATCATCATACAACATATATCGTAGTATTCATAATCACATCTCACGCATATAATATACAAAAGAAACCCAAAAACTGAATATGATATAAATATAAACCAATATCAATATCAATATCATTTCAAAATGTAGTACAATATGTATGATATAAATAAATACATGTTTCAAAACATATGAATCAAAAAGCTACCGTAGCTCGGTCCAGCTCCACCCCTGATAAACGATAGAATCAAGCGCGCCTGCTCCTCGGTCAATAAACCCTGCAATTCGGTGCGTGCGGGAGTCTGAGCGGCCTATGGAGCTGGCGATATGGTCTGCGCAGCCGCCGTCAGGATAGTCACTTGCGGAGCCGCGGCTGCGGGAGTCTGAGCGGGCGGTGGAGCTATAGGAGCTGTCTACGGAACCGCAGCCGATGTAGTGGCTTGCGGAGCCGCAGCCGAAGGAGATGCATGTGGAGGCTCGGTCGATGTACCCTGTCGCGTCTGGACCTAACGTGTGTAAGAAGCGTGTAAGAACTGTGTATTATTCGAATTCGTATCATTATTAAGTTATTTCGAAACCCCATTTGAATATCTAGTTTGGAAAACCGTTGTTTATTTTAATTACATATGTATGTATGATTAATCAAACTTAAGTCTAAAACCAAATAAGCTCAAGCTACGTACTAATTATGGATATGTTGATATCTATAATATGACATGATATTTTACTATAAAGTAGTATACATACCAATATCTCCTTCAACTCCTGAACGGTGGCCCTCAAGCTCTCCAGTTCCTGATGGACACGTCGCTCACTGAAGACGGAGGAAGTAACCGTCGGGGTGGAGTCCAACCTCATATGGGCCCTGCTAGGGCCCAGTCCCCGGCCTCTCTCCCAACCTCCGTGGTGACCTCCGTGTGCGGCTTCCAGAACTGGGGTCAGCAGCCTCGGATCGCTATGTCCGGTAAAATCGATCCCCGAGGCCTCGGCCTGCTCAACCACCCGCTCCTACACCCACATTAAGCAGTAAAGTATAAGTATAAAATTTAAACTTGAACCTTCCAAAACTAAAATTTCAAGTTTGGGTAGAATAAATATTAACACTTACGCAATACTCCTGGGTAGCAACGTCGGGATATCGAAGCTCGCCCGTGGCGGGATCTGTCGAGGTTGCCGTGGACGGCAAGATATGCGGACAGCACGCTCGGTGTACCACCTGACGCCACGGTCCGAGCTGTCTGCAATATTAGAAAATAACTCTTAATATTAGAAATATTAGAAAATAACTCTTAATATTGCAGAATATCACAAAGGTCGGTCTATTGTAATTTACCGATAACTCCATAGCTCGAGTAATATTCCTCGAGCCACCTGTGTAAGTAGGGCGACCCCTCTTCGCCGACTTCCTGTTCTCTGTATTCTGAGCGGCCTGTTTCTGCACAACGCATTAACATTTAGTTTTCTAATTAAGGAACACAAAAAATAAATTATATCCTAAACGATGAATTACATTTAAAATACATACCTGTTTGCGCTGGGAGTCGAAATATTCGCACAATAGAGGCCATGTCTCTACGTCGACTCTCGCAAACGCCGGAGTAGATAGGAGGGCCGCTCTCTCTGCCTCGGGGGTCGCCATCCACAGGGAGTAGCAGTCGGCCTTCAGCTCATTCCTGTTGTATCGGACCTTGGCCTGCGTGTTCTTCATCAGGCCATTGTACAGAGCATGAAGGTCGAGCACCCTCCCCGGATGATCAGGGTCGGCTACAGGCTGAAAATCGTAATCCAACTGAAAATACAAAATAAAAAACATTGTTATTAGATTGCAAGTGTTAATAATAAATATGATAAGCGGATAGATCAACTGAAAATATATATTAATACGTACCCGAGCCTGATCAAAGAAGAGGGCGAATGAGCGCTAGTGTGGCTCGCCCCACTCAACGTGAAGTGAATAGTTCTTCACGAGCCGGCTCTCGTCCCCCATATACCGGCCGAACCTCTCGGCATGAGGACCGGTATAGCGATAGTCAAGGGTAAAAAAAGGGGGAATGCTGCCTCCCCCCTAGCTCTGTCAGGCCTCAGCCTATGGGACTGATTTGGGCCTCGAGTCCCCCTCTGGGGATGGGGAGGCCCTGCGTCTGCACGAAATATCAAGACAATCAATATTAAGACAAAGTTGTATTAAGAAATCAAGGTTAAACGAAAATTCAAGTGTGATATATACCTCCGGTGACTATCGCACGAGCCTGGGCCCGGGCAGCAGCACGAGCGGGACGATAGTTCCTCCGGTGAGGAAGAACCGGAGTCCCGGATGCGGACGCATCCCCTCCAACTAGAAAATAAACATTGACGCTAAATTTCCATGAAGTTCATATTTATTCTATAGAGCATATGTAAAATGAATAAATATTTTAAATTTATTCATACTAACCTGCAGACGATGCGGAGGGTATGGAAGCGGCAGGAGTGGCCCCTGCGGAAGATGTGGACGCACCACCTATAATTAGACAATTAAAAATATATTATATAAGTAATTGCAAAAAGAATGTGTAGATCAATAATATAACGTTCTAAATCAATATGCATGCACTATAGGATATATAAACATACTCGCATGTGCGGTGGTGTCACCACCTACAGCTAGACAATAATAAAAATTGCTAAGTAAGAGCAAAAGGAATGTGTGTATTTATGATATAGCATTCTAAATCAATATACATGCACTATATGATATATAAATATATCTGGAGGAGCGGGAGTGGCCTCTGTCCCAGATGTGGACGCATCACTAACAACTAGACAATCAAACATTGACAATATAAGTAATTTTGACATAAACAGGCATGAATATCTGTAATATTACATTCAAAATGGATATGCGTGCAGTATACCTGGAGGTGTGGCAAAATCCACACGGAAGGAGGCATCCGAAGGGGTCTCCGATCTGGGTGCAAGACCGGCCCTCTGAAGCTCCCTACGGAGCTCTCCGGGCGGCAGAACCGCTCTGCCTCTGCCTCTACCGCGGCTGGAGCTCCTGCCGCCCCTCGCTGCTCCCGACATCGTCATCAAATCTAGATAAACGGTTCGTGGACGCATTAGACAATCATTAAAAGTATTGGCTATATATGTATAGAGCGTAAAATGTGAAGTAATAATATAACATTACTGATAACCTTTTTCGTTTCGTGGGCGCATTATACATATCTACTTGGATTTCATCGTCGATGTCATTTCTAACCCACGTAACTTCATGATCGGTCGAAGACAACCCGTCCTTCGAAACAGACGGTCGGAGCACTTTAAGCCTTCTCTCTTCTTCGTCCTCATCGCTGTCCTCGAATTCTGGGACATCGTAGACATCTCTGGGTTTCCATCGGCATACAACACTCCATCCCGGATGCTTCAAACACTGTGAGTAGTATACTTGGAACGCTTGGTTCGGAAAGATAAACGGATCTTCCTGACCGTAAAATCGAAGTGCGTTCACACTGGTCAATCCATATTCATCTTTCCAAGTCCCAAGATTGCTTCTCCACCTGTCCGTATCGGTTCGCGGATCGTACCAAATACACTGGAATATATAAAAGGGTTCTGATCGTCCGGGATAGTGGATGCCGAGTATACAATTTAAGTACCCATAGTAAATCACACCGTCCGATCTTACCGTCGCAATCCCACTATTCTGAGTGGTTCTAGATGTTTCTATGTCCTTAACTTCGAATTTGTATGCAAGGACACCAAATCCTTTGTAATATGCAACCTCCATACTAGGAAATTGAGCTAAACATCTTGAATCACTCTCAAATGATGCAGACAAGTTCGGATCGTAGATCTAACAAAACAAATTTTACGACAAATACATAACGATACAAGTTTAGATTAAAACTGATAGCAATAAAATGTTATTCGAATAGCTTACATGATCTGTGACCCAATCACAAAAATTATCCTGATGGTATTTTTCCAAACGTTCTTCGTTCCAATCAGGATGCCCCTCACGTACCTCGTTAAAATGAATTCTGTTTTCGACAAATAATTGTGACATTAATATTATATCATTTCATACACAAACAAACACAGATATAACAATTAATCCAAAAAAATTTACTCTCTAATTTGTTCAAGACATGCGCAATTAAGCAAGATAAACCGGTATATCTTGTTGATAAACATAGTGTCTACCCTCTTATACTCGGCTTTACCATATGGCCCGTCTTGAATTCCTCGTGGTCGGTTAAGCCTTGTCTCAATGTTCTCGTCCAGATAGCGGGAACAAAATGTGGTTGCTTCATCAAGAAGATAATCTTGCATGATAGAACCCTCTGGTCGATTTTTATTGCGTATATACTTCTTAAGAGTGTAGAGGTACCTAATGAAAATATGTTGAATAAATAAATACGGGCATACAGGACAACAATAAATTTATAAATTGCGCGAAACGAAAAATTACACGTACCTCTCGACGGGATACATCCATCGATATTGTACCGGTCCGGCTAACTTCGCCTCAGTTGCAAGATGAACCGTCAAGTGTATTATGATATCGAAGAATGACGGTGGGAAAATACGCTCAAACTTGCAAAGTATCAACGCAATAGAATTTTCTAGTTTATCCAGCGTCGCAACCTCCAGTGTTTTAGCACACAACTCCCTGAAAAAACAACATAGGTCGTTGATTACTAGACCAACCAAGTCGGGGAGAGAAGTCCTGAGGGCTAATGGAAGAAGGTGCTCCACGATAACATGGTGATCATGACTTTTCAGCCCATCGATCGTGCCCTTCACAAATTTTATTTTCTTGCTGAATGATCCTGAGAAACCTGTGGGGACTTTCAAATCATGCAACACCTGCAGGAATCTTTTCTTCTCCGGTTGTGACATATGATAAGCAACATTGGGAAGTAAAAACTTGCCCGGTTTACCCGCTGCCGGTCTAGGGTGCAATTCACTTCTTGTTCCCCACTCTTGTAGATCCATCCGAGCATTCATGTTGTCTTTCGATTTCCCGTCTTTACAAAGAAGCAAGTTAAGTATGTGCTCTGATACTCCCTTCTCTATATGCATGACGTCCAGACAATGACGCACTGAATTTGTAGACCAGTACGGAAGCTCGAAGAAAATGCTTAACTTGTTCCAATATGGTGGTTTGACCTGTTTCGTCGGATCCATCCCGAAGGTCACGTTATTGTAACCATCCCATTTAGCAGTCATGTCCTCTCCGGACAATGGGGATGGAGGTCCAAGAAGCTCCTGATGACCATCAAAGTGAACCGTGTCTAACCTATAGGGGTGGTCTGGAGGCAGGAAACGATGGCCGCAATAACAAACCTTCCTGCTAAAATTCAAGAATTTTGATGTTGTGTGTTCATGGCAATGAGGACATGCTTTGTAACCATGTACGGACCAACCTGATAGCATTCCTTACGCAGGAAAGTCATTAATTGTCCACATTAAAGCCGCACACAGTATGAAGGTTGTATTTTTGTTTGCACCATATGTCTCTACACCATCAATGAACAAAAATTTCAACTCCTCGATCAAAGGTCGGAGATAGACGTCGATATTGCTCCCCGGTGAGTTTGGTCCGTCGATAAGAAGAGGCATCATAAAGTATGATTGGTCCATAGCCAACCAAGGTGACAGATTATAAATTATCATTACAACGGGCCATGTGCTGTGACTTCCAGCCATATAGTTGAATGGGCAGAAGCCATCAGTAGCCAGTCCAAGCCGGACATTGCGAGGATCGCTACTGAATATTGCGTGCCTCCTATCGAAATCCTTCCATGCCGGTGAATCTCTCGGATGGCTCATTTTTCCATCTTCGCTTGGAGGAGCATGGTGATGCCAAATCATTGCCTCGGCTGTTTTCTTGCACCTGAATATCCTCTATAGCCTCTGTGTTATGGGAAAGTATCGTGCTATCTTCACAGGTATATCAGGCTTCTTATCAGAATCTTTCGGCTTATACCTGGCCTCTCCGCATGTTGGACACTCTTTCAAATCTGAATTCTCTTTCCGGTACAACACGCAATTTTTAGGACATGCTTGAATCTTCTAGCACTTTAGACCCAAATCAGACATCATCTTCTGGGCTTCGTACCAGCTGTCGGGCACATTATTTCCCGGAGGCATAGAATCTTTCAAGAACGAAAGAAGCATTATGAATGACTTGTTGCTCCATCCATTTAGGCACTTAATCTGGAAAAGTTGGACGAACCATGAGAGGGTGGAATACTTCGCATTCTCATAAATTGGTTTCCTAGCATCATTCATGAAATTTTCATATTTATCCGCACGCGGTCCTTGACCGGAAGGAATGTCATCTTCGGTACGAATAGATTCACCTAGGGCAGCCTCTACCATATCCTCCATTTCTCCTGATGGAAATAAATTACCGTCTCCTGCCGCATTACCGAGTTCTTCTTCTTCTCCTGCCGCATTATCGTGTTCTCCTTCTTCTTCTGCCGCAGTACTGCATTCTTCTCCTTCCCCGTGATATTTCCAAGTTATATAAAGTCTAGTAAACCCATGTTTTACAATATGAAGCTCTGCCACTTCTACCTTCTGCCAGTACTTATTGCCATATCTATCGCACGGACAGAGAATCTTCTCTATTATGATCTTATTATGTGCGTGTGCAAATTCAAGGAAAGCAGCAACTCCTGCGACAAACTTAGGTTGCATACGTTGTTTCCAATCCACATACATCCAGTCCTTAACTCTGACGTACTCATGGGCCATGTTAGACTGTATAACATATAAATTGTAGGTTATGCTGACTATATTGAGAAATATAAGAACGGGATAGTTACTGACAAAGGAGAAAATCCGTGTATATGCTTTGTGTGTGCATTTGTCGTTGAAAAGAATAAATTATCGCACGTATGATAACCGATAGACGGGGACTAAGTGGCGCTTTTAGTTTCATATATGAGTATCGATGAGAATATGAAGGTTTCATATTATCATATATTGGTTTTAACTTGAACATCTCGAATCGCTCTCTAATTATGCGTTTGTTATGTATTCACTTAGGGCAGCCTCTACCATATCCTCCATTTCTTCTGATGGAAATAAATTACCGTCTCCTGCCGCATTACCGAATTCTTCTTCTTCTCCCGCCGCATTATCGTGTTCTCCTTCTTCTTCTGCCGCAGTACTGCATTCTTCTCCTTCCCCGTGATATTTCCAAGTTGTATAAAGTCTAGTAAACCCATGTTTTACAATATGAAGCTCTGCCAATTCTACCTTCTGCCAATACTTATTGCCACATCTATCGCACAGACAGAGAATCTTCTCTATTATGATCTTATTATGCGCGCGTGCAAATTCAAGGAAAGAAGCAACTCCGGCGACAAACTTAGGTTGCATACGTTGTTTCCAATCCACATACATCCAGTCCTTAACTCTGACGTACTCATGGGCCATGTTAGACTGTATAACATATAAATTGTAGGTTATGCTGACTATATTGAGAAATATAAGAACGGGATAGTTACTGACAAAGGAGAAAATCCGTGTATATGCTTTGTGTGTGCGTTTGTCGTTGAAAAGAATAAATTATCGCACGTATGATAACCGATAGACGGGGACTAAGTGGCGCTTTTAGTTTCATATATGAGTATCGATGAGAATATGAAGGTTTCATATTATCATATATTGGTTTTAACTTGAACATCTCGAATCGCTCTCTAATTATATGTTTGTTGTGTATTCTTGTTGTATGTGTGTGTCCGGCTGTCGGGGGTAGGCTTCTATCCCATTAAGAATGTATAGAGCGAACACCCATCACTTGTGCTTTCAACCGTTTCGAGTAAATTTCGGCAGCACCTCCCCGCTGTTCTCCGAGTACACTGTAATAGAATAGATAATCATTTCAAAGCTGTGAAACAACGTTGAAATGAACATCTAATCTATCTTTGTACACGGAGAACCAGCAGAAAGGTACCGACGAAATGTCTCGAAACGGATGAAAACACAAGTGAATGAAGGCGTTTGCTTTATACATTCTTAACTTGTCCACACGGGACAAATCTATGGGTTACCATACGATTGAATTTTCTCGTCGCGTAGACTATACGACGGTTGTTAGTATCGAGCTATACTGTCCGATATTTAACAACTTTCGTATAATTCTATGTCACGACGAGAATCACACGTACGTTAACCGATAGACGGGGATTAAGTGGCGCTTTTAGTTTCATATATGAGTATCGATGAGAATATGAAGGTTTCATATTATCATCGAGTATCATATATTGGTTTTAACTTGAACATCTTGAATCACTTTCTAATTATGCGTTTGTTGTGCATTCGTGTTGTATGTGTAACATGATTTTAAACCATTGAGATCAAGATTGATAGAACTGATCATCCTACATTGCAATGACATTCATCAACCAAAAACTATTATTGCAATGACAATCATCTATAACAATCAATAATTAAAACTACAAATGTAGGATACTGATATCATAAAGCGTTATACGCAACATATGAATTCACATGACTGAAACATGCATCAAAAAAACATGTTCATCCAAAAAAAATGCCACTGTCAACAAATATAGACAAATACGTCATAAAAACAGTAACTAATTAACAAGTTGATAAGCATCTGGATCAAGAAAATGATAGGAAAAACAATTGACTATGATCTATAATGACAAGTCTATTATCATGACTCTCGACTAACAAAGGTGGCTTTTCGTTCTCGGTAGCTTGATAATTGGGATTTCATGGCGAATAAAAATATGCATATGCCGTTTGACCGGGAACTTCAATAGGAAACTCAATGAGGTCGGGTGTACTGAAGTATACTTTGTATTTCGCTATATCAGGTGATGAAGCCCAAGCCCTAGCTAGCCCCAGCCCCACCCCAACCGAACCTTATCGAAGGTAAAGAACGTCCTTACACTTTCATATTTCTATTAATGATGCAAGTCTCCACCAAGTCAAATTCTTGCAATATCATTCTTTTTAGAGTATGTCTAATTTAATAGATAGAATTTTCAAAGTTGGGCAACCAAGAAAAAGTAACAAGGGATTTTACATACATGCCAAAGCTTTGATTATTTATTTATTTATTTTCCATTTCATATTAGTACTTTTATATGTTTGATGATGGCAAGAAATACAAATTATATTAGAACATTGTACATACCTAATTTCCACTTGAAATCGGTTTTTTCTTTTATCAGTACTCGTTGACATATAGTAACAAACAATGTTTGATTAGAAGGACCCAAGATTTTCTCGATCAACAATAATTTTAGTAATCAAACTAGACTAAAATTGCTAGAAATTCCTCTCAGTTTTGCCAAATTCAGCAAACCCCCACCCCAACCTAACCCTAACCCCAGACCCAGCCCCAGCCCAGCCCCACCCCAACCCCAACCTAACCCTAGCCCCAGCCCCAGCCCCGCCCCAGCCCAGCCCAGCCCTAACCTAACCCTAACCCCAGCCTCAGCCCCAGCTAAACCCCAACCCCAACCCTAACCCTAGCCCCAGCCCCAGCCCCAGCCGAACCCCAACCCCAACCCTAACCCTAACCCCAATCCTAACCCCAACCGCAACCCCTGCCGAACCACAACTCTAACAGCAACCCTAACCCTAAATAATCAAAAATTTGTTTAGTTGAAGATTTACTAACCTGTGCGATGGAGGAGACGATCGATCGGTGGCGACGACGAAACGGAGGCGACGACGAAAACGGCGTGACGAGGAAGAATGGTGACGCGCGAGAACGGCGGTGGCGACGACGAGAACGGCGGGAATGATTTGGGGATTTTGGTTCGCGCGCGATCGAGAGAGAGAGAAAGAGATAAGGGGCGTAGGCGATCTGTGCCTTTTTAATTAAATCGCTATTTAGTTGCCCCTAAGGATTTGTCCGTAGGTCCTTGGTTTGCGGCTCCGTAGGGGCAAACACCAAATTAAGATTTAATATTTTTACTCTCGAACGTTTTGGACCGTAGGGGCAACCTTCTAGCCCTACGGCTTAATCCGTAGGGCCAAAATAAATCAGTCCCTACGGATTTCAATATCCGTAGGGGCAACCTCCTATTGTAGTAGTGCACTCTGTCATTTCAGATTACTATTGCTTAGTATTCGTGCTACGTTTGTCGTGCTCTGTCGAGGCGTAGTGTTCGGTAGCAATGCAGTGTTTTTCTGTTGCATAGATATGCGAATTAGTTAGGACAGCCGTGCGGCTTTGTTGTGTGTAAAGAGCTCGTGCAGGTGGGTTTAATGCAATCAAGATAATGACGGGTTGAACTTGATTATGACCTTTTGATTTGTTGACTGTGTCAAGTTCACTTGGGTCCTAGAGGTAAAAACCATATCAGGAGTTTCAAATATAAGAGAAACTTGCCAAGTTTGCACATATCTTCTGAAGTGGTAATTTTGGTCGGCTTCCGTCAAAATTATCGTACGATGATAGTTGGGTCTCGATTCCCACTGATGAGTAGGTATTATTTCTCGGGAGATTTCAACTTCACAATTAGCTAACCTATTAGGTGTCTAGAAAGTGTTAATGAGGTTACGCTTCTGCATAAACGGGGTTATTAAATTGGGTCCGTACGAGAGCATGGGAAACCTCACTTTAAGTACCAACACCGGCCTTACTGGACGGTTAGTGAACTTGTAAGGTGTACATGATCCCAACTAGTTCTTCTTTTAGGATTTGAAGGAGAATTCGAGGATACAGTGGGAGCCATTCTGATTAGATAAAGTGATTAACCAATATAATCTTGATAGAGTACACGCTGAGTATTTCTTCTCTCTCTGGCAGTGATCCATGACTTATCTTAAACTAAAATTCGTAAACCAAGTTGATCGAACCTTCTTACACAATTTGGTTTTGGATTGTGATGATTCACGACAAAGTTCTATATATCCCTGTTACTCCTACTTTTTCTTTGCTTTTCTCCAGAATACTCTGTATCACTATGATGATCCATATTGCTTGGAAAGGCCATCGTATAGTTACATACGAACTCGAGAAAGTTACTTCAGTCGAGAATGACCACTGGTTCTGGAGAAATTGAATAGAATTATTCGGTTGTCTCTTCCCTTCACCTTCTCTCTAGTTGAGAGCTCCTTGTACTAGGAAAGTACATCTGTTACGCTTGTTGGATAGTCTTCTTTCAAAGCTTAGGCTGGTGCTGAAAGGTAGGGAAAGAAGAAAACCGACTAGTCTAAGTATAATTTACAGAAGGTGAGATATAGAGACATATAAAGGGTTGGAGTGAGGGCAAAGGAAATTGTGATTACTGTCGTAAATCTGGATAGTGGAAGATGCATTATTAAGAATGCCCGGCCAACCCCATACAACATTTATGTTTTAGTTTTTCTGTATACTTATAATTGAAAACTGTTTTTCCAATTAATTCTGACTCTAGAGTATGTATATACCAGATTAGTGTCTCACATTTATAGGGTATTACAGATGCTGAGAAGGAGTAGAATATTGGAAAATGGGTGATTTGATCCTTAATATCGAAATTCGTAGTAATTGGTGATATTGGATTAAATCGTCCGGTTTTGCTTAACGACAAATATTTAGTTTTGAATAACTGTTATGCACCAATTTTTAAAATTGAATATCTGTATCTTTATTTTATAAAATGAGATATAAATTTTGAAAATTATGTTCCAAATATTTACCTTTATCAGTTGAGCATAAGGTAAGGTGTATTGAATAACGGAATTTGAGTTAGTAAACTCCTTAGGGCTAATACATGAAAATGTATGTTGCCGAGTGTCTTTCAGGATAAGGGGTTGGTACTCTTACTTCATTCAGGTAATCTCTAAGTTCTCTGGTCTTAGACACGCAATCGTTGAAATGCAAGGCCCAAAGATTTTGAGAAGTTTATATGTATAAGATTGAAGTAGAGAACCATTCGTTGGAAGTATCATGATTTTTTCAAAGTGATCGAAGATATAAATACTTATGCTAATTATTCCATCGTAGTAATATTGAGAACTTTATTTTCTCACAGGTTACTCATCCATGGGTGTGCTCCTTGGTGAGTAATGTTGTATGGCCTTTTTCCATTTGTGGTATGTTTGGAAACAACTGTATAACATTTGAATATGGTTCCATCTAAATTTGTAAATTTGTGCCTTTGATTCTATATGGACATAGAATGGTTGCATATCTTGAGATTGTTAAGATATAGAGTTATCCGGTTTCTGTTTAAAAGCAGAATCCAGAAAAACTCAAGATACGCTTCGGTAATGGCAGTTTGTGGATTATCCTAAATATTTGCTAGGGTTTTGCTTCTACCAGTTTCAAGATCAATAGTTGTGTTATTCTTGACTCGCCACCTTTTTATAAAAGGAATTTTTTTGCAAAAGAAACTAGTGGGAGTGGCAGAACTAGAAATGATTTCAGAACCACAAACGGTTACTGAAAATTTAGTAGAACCTGAAGATTTAATTGGACTCGACAAACCTTAGCCATTCCGCAGATTTAGTAGGTGGACTCAGCTATTTGAAAGATACTTCGATTTTTGTTGGATATAATGCACTCAAGGCAATTATTATGATTGTAAGTAGACGATTATGATAATTGAGAGAGGACCTATACATGTAGGACAGTCTTACTCGAAATGATAATATTCTATCTGGTTTGCCTTCATCATTGATGAAGCCCATACTATTCTTGCTTGAATACCAGTATTATGATGGTGATCATATACGTAGGAGCTGGGTTATCCATAAGCACATCCTTAAATGTCCCTAGTTGTCGGAGTATCGAGACCGGGCATCGATATTCCGGCTTAGACTAGTGTATATGTTTCTAGACCCCGACGAGGGACGGTGGCCAGCCTCACAAGCTATTGGTGTTGTGTCATCTAAGATAGTATATAGATGCTCACTGGAGGTGAGTATACCGGATGGACCCGCCGAGAACTTCTAGATAGTATTATATCTATCGTCGGATAGAAGTTCTTAGGTGGCATGAGTACAGATTAGTCTTTTGACCTGAGATCGTCATTTGTCTCGTGTGAGTTCCTACTGTACTTTGATTACTACCCTATCATGGCTCAAAAGAGTCGTGCAAACATGTTTTAGTTGGGTACAGTCCCGAGCCACATAGAGACAGTGGTCAATTGTCAGTGATTCGTCTCTACTGGTATTAGGAGTCGATGCCGCGTTGTGTTCAGTTGGCTATCACCCTAAATCTGTGGTTACGGTGGATGAGATTTACTGATCGTTGATCAGTAGTATCTCTGTTGGTGATGGGCTTGACTCAGACATGACTTATCGGGTTAGTAGGGGTCTAACGTTATCCACCCCTAAACCCGATACTCTTAGAAGAAGAGACCGGACTGTACGGAGATTTTCATATTCAGGCTCAGTAGGGTAAGGACATACTTGATTGTCGATCCCCTTTCGGCAAGTATCTGGGTAGCCGTTACGTACAGCTAGTGCCGCTGACGTGCTTGTGGTTAAACCAACTGCCAGCGTATTGTCGAGTCTTTAGAGTCTCTCACAGAGAGTTTTCCCGGTTCAGGCGATAGATGGAGGAGCCGTACGTTGTTACGTGCAGGGGTCCGATTAAATACGTGTACGGGATACACGGACTTTAATCGGACGGTTGATAATTCTATCCGGCTTAGGATTAAACCGGATTATTAAATCAGGTTTTGATTTAATAATATATATATATATATATATATATATATATATATAAGTATTATTGTTCACTATTCATTCTCACATTAGTGCTATCCGTATTTTTATACAGATAAGCGTATATAGAGATAAATATACCGAGTGAAGTATTCCGTATTTATACGGGAATACTTCTAGAAGGACACCTCATATTTGATTTTCTTTTTAGAAAATTAAAAGAAAATGAGGTGGCATGAAAAAATGGTTGTGCATGTAGAAATGTATGGTTTTGGTTTTAATGATGAAATGATTTGTGTGCACTATTGATACATGGTTGTAAATAGAAGCCAACTTTCTACACTTGGTTTTTTCAACTTCCTTGTTCATGCTTCATGTGAGATACTCTCTCAACACTCAACCATTTTTTCCTCATCTCTCTCCTTCTTCTTGCTCTCTTGAGTATGGTTATAGAGAGAAATAATTAGTGGAAAAATTCCTACATCATCCATGATCCATCCTTAGCAAGTTGGGAGCGTCGGTCGTAGCCTTTACTGGTTTCCCTCTGGCAGAGTTTGGAGGGGTATATACCGGTTTTCCATATATATATGCTTCAATCAGTAGGATTTGCAAATAAATTCTACAAAATTTTGAACCATCGGAGTTATTTTGGGATGTATGCAAACGGTTATGAAGAAAAATTCTCATTTATTCAAACATTACCATAATTATTTGCACACATCCGAACATGGATCCACGGGTTAGAAAATTGATATATTTTGTTTCTAAATCCTACCGTTAGTATCCTAGACGATATATATATATATATATATATATATATATCGAGAGGCGATCCATTGAGGCGGTGCTTAATTTGTGAAATGATGCCAACTTCTCAAACTCCAAAACCATCGTGTTTTTCTCTAATCCGATCGGTTATCGTGTTCTACATATCATGGATAGCTTAGGTATTAAAATTTACGAGATTTGGAGACCTTTAGCATATATATCAAGTGATCACATTTTTCAAGTAATAGAAGGCCGTTAATTTTTTATCCACTTAATCGATGTGCTAGAGCTCTTCAAATCTCATGATTTTTGATACGTAATCTATCCATGATATGTAGATCACAGTAACCGGTCGGATCGATGAAAAACACGACAGTATAGAAGTTTGAGGAGTTGGCCTCATTTTACAAAATGAGAACCGGCCTCAATGGATCGCCTCCTCTCTCTCTCTCTCTCTATATATATATATATATATATATATATATAGAGAGAGAGAGAGAGAGAGAGAGAGAGAGAGGAAAGAGGCCATAGGAGGGAATTTCCTCCTATGGCGTCGAAAAAATACGCCCCCCATCATGTTTTCCGACGATCGGAATCCATCATCTTCATCGTTATCATCTAAGATGTGGGTACGCCAAATTTCATATGATTCTACAACTTTTTCACCGTTGATTTGTAAAAAGTTCTATTGTCGGTAAACCGTTAATTTTGAACCCACTAATTCAACGGTGAAAAAGTTGTAGAATCACATGAAATTTGGTGTACCAACGATGAACATGATGGGTTCCGATCGTTGGAAAACACGACGGAGGGCGTAATTTTTCGACGCCATAGAAGAAAATTCCCTCCTATGGCATCTTTTCTCATCCTTGCTGCATATAAATATGGATGGACACATGTTTCTTCGAGACTACAATACAACATATTCTGAGTTGCATGGACTAATCTTTGTTTCCATGTAATACCGAAAAAATTATGGAATAATTGTTTCCAAACTAGAAAAGAGAAACTAGCACATGTTTTAGTGTTGTGTAATGCCATAACCATGCAATTCTTAAAATCTCATAACAGATTTATTACATCCTTATTATAATTAAAATTTATATGGATTTCTGCAAGCTTGTTGAAGATAATATAGTAGGGACTTGAGATAGAGAATATGAGGCAACCTGTTAAACATACTTGCGCTATCTTTTTTCGATTTGATTGAGATGCAATAGACTTGATAATGTTTTCCCCCTTTTACACCACCGATTTTAGTAACAAGAAATATGCAAAAAGTTTTGTTTTACATATGAACTCAATATTTATATAAATAAAAGCTTTGCTTAATTGAATTCGAAAAAAAAAATCTAAGCAACCATCAAATCATTTGTATTTTTACTTTCCGATTTGCGAAAATATAACTTTATGTTAGTACGTATATAATATATACATATATCCCAACGAGTCATATCTCAAGTTTTTAGAAAATTATGAATCCACGAATCCAACTCATGCCGTGTCCCGTATTATATCCGAATCTGTGTTGCTTAGATGTTGGTTGCATGAAATGATCTTGTAACATCCTTGTCACAATTCTCATGATGTTATCAACTCTTCTATCCATTAGTAATGCGGCTCTTGATTTGGTCATCTTTACTGTTATTTTCTTTCTGTTATTGATTTATTTTGTGACTTTAGCTTAGAAGAAGCACCGTCCTCTCTTTTTGGGATTTTTTCCCGTCTTTTGGGGGTGAGGGTGGGGGTGGGGGTGGGATGTTCACATTTATATGATGATCAACCCTTCCCTTCCGATATTTTGCTTGGTATATCCTATACCTTCCTTTCAAGTTTCCTTGTATTAAATTATACCCACACTTGCCATACTTTAGCAATGCCCAATTTTTGTGACAGAGCCGCCTGCAACACCAAAATGTATTCGGCTCAGCATTACATTGGTCCCAAGTGAAAATTGTTACGGTCAAGAAGTCACATGTTACGACTGTCCAAGGGTGATTCCAGAGTCTGCCAAGCTTCCTCCAAATTCAAAGAAGTCAAGACAACATCTCATCACTAATATTGTACATATCATTATTCGACGGGATTACATCGCAGGACCAGGTTATTCTTTATGCCCTTCACAATTGGCTCAAATACTACACCACATGAACATTTATAGGTTCGACATCGATCTTTACTTCATACACACGTATATACTAGCATTGAACTTTCAATATGTTCTCTCTTTGATAAAAAAGAAAAAAGTTCATGCATTACTTCAAAAAATTCCCCACTTTGATTAAGATAGTATAAAAAGAAAAGCACATAATGAAAAAGAAAGAAACATGGAATCTTATGGGAAATTGAAGCCACGCATCTGACAAGGTATCAACCAATCAAAAATTCCGATTAACATAGATTCATTTGCATATCCTGAGAATTAAGGAACAAAATTCTATGCAAGTGCTTGCCTAGTGCAAACCATTTACAAACATTTGGATGACTTTCCTTGCACAAATCTCAAAACCATCAAGGTCTTGCAAGTGGCTTATACCATGCAAGCCCTTACATACTAGTTTTTTCCGGAATTAGAACACTGCTAATTTTTAAAGAACGGTACTTTCCCTACCCGCAGTTTGTCTACTCAAAAGTTTACCCAAGAGACAAAATGGTGGGAACCACAACATGTTGGTAATAGTGTCAAACAGGTGGGTCCATGGTGTTTATCTCTTGGGTAAACTTTTAGGTAGACAAATTGCCGCAGAAAAAATATTTTTGATTTTTAAAATCCAATCATTAATTCAAGTTCATGCTATTTTTACACCATTAAGTACAAGTATTCAACAAGCCACTAATTTATGCAGCGCAATCATC
Source organism: Agapanthus africanus (assembly GCA_030015575.1). Taxonomy (NCBI): domain Eukaryota; kingdom Viridiplantae; phylum Streptophyta; class Magnoliopsida; order Asparagales; family Amaryllidaceae; genus Agapanthus; species Agapanthus africanus. Next base: position 632,218,604 of record JASDDO010000014.1, on the reverse strand, counting down.
GGCTCTCTTTGGCCTAAAAAAAGATCGACAAACTCTTCAGCTAATAGCAATCAAGGAACGCAACATAATTAAAAATAGGATTATTAGCTCTACTAATATAATGCGAACTCTTGAAGGGACCGTGTCTATCTCATATTTCCTCTACTTCCTAATGAAAAGTATGCCTAAATTTACAGCTATAACATTTTTATTGTGCACATAAAATTATTTTAAAACAAACCTCGTACTCTCTATCTATTTATACCTTAATATAAAGTGGTATCAAAAATGAAAAATCAAAAATGGAAATTTAGATATTTCCGCTTGTGTCCCTTCACTTTGTCTATACTCTCTTGCATCAAATTTGGACTATATTGGTATTTTGGGGAATATGGTTTGGTGGTATGGACAAATATGTAAATTTAGCTATTGCAAAACTTTTGGATTCCCATTTTGCCCTTCACATTAAGTATTGTGGAATTTTTATGGTATGGTCAAACATGTAAATTTAACTATAAGTAAAAATTTATATTATAAATATAGTTAAGTAAATTTAGCCATGGACATAGCTTAATAATAAATATCATCATTGTGGCTTATAAAATTTTTGCAAATAAATACCACATCTTTTATCTTCGTATGAATTCAAAGTTATAAAAATATAAAATGTAAAATTAAAAAAGGCTAAATTTCAACTTGCTGACATAAACTATAGACATTTTCCCCAAATGATACTATTAACCTTCAAAGTAATGGATTGATACCATAAATTTTCAAAAGTATAAAAAAACTCCTGAGAAAAATTACAAAATTACCAAAATACCCCTCATATAATAAAAAAGACTATTTGCAAAAAAGAAGGGTCTTTTGGTAATTTTGTAATTTTCCTCATTTTTTGATACGTTTGAAAATTCATGGTACTAATCCATCATTTGAAAGTTCATGGTATCATTTGGGGAAAATGCCTATAGTTCATGGTAGCAAGTTGAAATTTAGTCAAAAAAATAAAAGAACTTACGATTTTGTTTATTTTTGCATCGAAGAAAGTTTTTGGCATTTAGTTGCTATGATATTCATTTAAAAAATGCTAAGATCAATATTCAGTGAAATTTAATCTGATTTTCTAAAAATCTTGTAATGGATTTTGTTCATTATTTTTGGATAAATATAATGCGTTTTATTTTTTAGAAACAAATACTGCGAACTTTAAACATTTTTCAAATAAATAACATGGCCTTTGTTTTTGGCAAATAAACATCATGGACTAGTAAAAAATACCATAGACTTTTACATCGATAAATCTTGAATCATATACAAATATTGCTTTATATAATCAATTTTTTTAATGTATACAATTTTCATGGATTATTCATAAATTCTGCGCATCAAGCAGAGTTTAACTCTACCATGTATATAATTGCAAATCCCATTCAAACTATTTCTTTTTTCAATTTCTCATCCTCCAACTATCATATATTAAAAAATGGATATATAATTGCACATCCCATTCAAATTATTCGGAAAAGCATATAATGTATGGAAAATATAATCAGCATTAGATATATCAAAACTTATCACATTACTACCGATAGTTCAGATTCAACAACTAATTACTGAAAACTATTAAATTTATTCATTTTTAGTTTCACTTGCATCACACATTCTTAAAACACCCATAAAAAAAAATTCATCTAGATCAAACATTTAAAACGTATATACTCACCTAATAAAATTGCGGATAGGTTATTATATACTAGTTTTTGGTACGTGTGATGCACGTGACCATACTTAGATGATGGTTATTTAAACCACCTTATTCCAGCGGCTGATTCTCAAAATTAATTATTATGATGTATAATGTCTAAAAATTAAGTAGTTTAATTTTCTTGTTTTCTATCTTTTCTTTTGAATATATGAAAGTGTTTGTTTATTTTGTGTTTGGATTATACCAGCAGAGATATTCACGGAAATGGCACATGCCAAATACTAGAGGGCATGAGTATAAAATTCAACTGATCTTCTCATGCTTGGCCCCGCTGCATCTTAGGATGGCAGGAATGACGGTGGGTCCCATTATGTGGGTCCAGACGCAGGAGGCAGGCGCCTGCGGGCCTTGGTAGTTAGGGACTGTTTGGTTGCAGGATTAGCAATGGATTTTGCACGGTTTGGATTCAAGAATCTAGAAAAATCTCAAATCCAAATCTCACTTGAGTTTTCCTAACCAAACAATGATTAGAAAGATCTACAAATTCAATAATAGGAATCCAATACCAACCAAACACAAAATTAGCCAATCCAGATTTTCTCAATTGTACTATTTGAAAATCCAAATTTCACAGTCCTGCAGCAAAGCAGCCACTTAAGCGATATGATACTCTTTTTTAATTAATTAATTAATAGCTAAAAGCCCCGGCAACCAAAACACCATCGCATTGATTTCCCTAGCAACCTCACTAACTAATAGTCCAAAAGTTGTGTTTTCTACTTAAGCGAGTCTTATGTTTGTTGACGGGATGTTGGGACGAATCCTGGAATTTTGGTTCGTGGGACGTTCTACGGATAAGAAAAATTCATCAATAAATCTAACTAAATGATTGTTAAGATTTATGAGAAGAAAAGAAAATACAAAGCACAATCAAAACACAAAGAAATTATTTTCAAACTTCTCTTCTTTATTCAACTTCAAAACGAAATACAAAATTCTCTTCTCTTCATTTCTTCTTCTTCATACCATACAAAATACCCTAATCAATCAAAATTTATAAGCCTAGAAAACCCTAAACATATTTGGACTAAAATACCTAATTCAACTAATTTAGATCTAATCAAATCTCCTAAACAAAACTTCAAATATCTTTCCAAACAAACTTTCCAAATTAAATCCAAACGAATCTTCATCAAATCTTTCCAAATAATCTGCGGTTGTCCGATACAGACGTCTGCCTTAGAAATGTGCAGACGTCTGTAGTTCAAACTGGTTTTCTGTTGATCGCTTTCACAGACGTCTGTGGTCTTCATAACTACAAGTCAAAGTTCAACAAATCGCCACCTTGACTTGTACTCTTCAAGCCGACTTCTATCTAAAGGAGCTGGTGCATTCTAAATAGCAATTTTAAAAGATTATAACATAGGGATTTCAAAATTCAAAAGTGTAATTAGTCTCAAACCATAAGATCTAGTTAAAGATAACAACTTGAAATAAGATAAAAAGAACAAACTAGCTACTAGGTTGAAATTGCAACCTTTTTAACATCTTCAAATGCTCCCAAATTGTGTTGGAATTCATTGTAGGCTCCCAGAAGCTCCATAGAATTAGTCTGCAAGCCCATCTCCTCCTTCAAAGATGATCCAATTTGAAGGCTCAAGTACAATGGCTCCAAATTCAAACTAGAATTAACATAAGCATTTAGGTTGCTTAGCTAACTAATTTGGAGTTGTAGTTCAAGCTCACTACTTATTTTATCTCTTTTTTTTTTTTCTCTTTTTCTAAAGTGTAAAAAGAGGAGGAAGAAGGAGACGAGAGTTTGGATGAAAATAAAACCTTAATCATTTCTAAAGAAATGGTTACAAATATATTTTCCCCACAACAATTCAAGCACTTGGAGTAAACCAACCATCAAAGTGTCTATCACCTCCTCTTTATTACACATGTCACCATACATCGATATGATGAGGGTATGATGTGTCCTAGGCATAACATAAGCATTAGAAAAAGAAATAAAAAGAAGGGAACTAAATTAATCATAATTTATACATATATATAAATGTAACAATACAAGTACATGTACATACACATGTAATTAATTTCTAATGTATTTAAAATAGATAAAGAGACAAAATTAAGTTAGTGACAAAATACTAGTAAATACATACTACAAAAAATATGTATTAATATATTAAATCGGCACCCAATTTAATATCCGTTTTCCCAAAAAGATCGACTAGTATTTCAACCGTCTGATTACTGTTAGTGTATCCAATACACTAGTTTTAATCGAATTCAAGCGTGTACCAATGTACCACAACTACAACATTTCGCCAAATCCAGAATTTCTCTGTATGGGACTCTAAAGACTCGACAATACGCTGGCAGTTGGTTTAACCATAAGCACGTCAGCGACATTATCTGTACGTAACGGCTACCTAGATATTGTCAAAAAGGAGATCGACAAGCAAGATCGTCCGAAACTTTACTGATCTTATCAGTGACATGTATCATACAGTCCGGTCTGTTCGTCTGAGAGTATCGCATATCCAGTCCAAGGGGGTGGATAACGTTAGACCCGTAATAACCTGATAAGTCGTGCCGGTGTCAAGTCCTATCACCAATCAAGAAACTACTAATCGCAATTAATAAATCCCATCTGTATAGGTCTAGGTCTTGTGGTGATGGCCAATCGTACACTGCGTGACATCAATCCCCAATACCGAGAGAAATGAATCCCCTCAATTGCTCACTGCCTTCAAGTGCTTTGGGACTGCACCCAAAAGCTACATGTTTACACGACTCTTTAAAACCGTGGTAGGGTAGCAGTCAAGGTACAGTGGGAACACACTCGAGACAAATGGCGATTTTACGCCGACAGGCTACGTTGTACTAATGTCACCTGAGAACTACTATCTAACAATAGATAAAATACCATCTAGCATGTTCTCGGTAAGTCCGTCTAGTGTAACTCATAACCCAATAGGCACTTGTATACAATCTTTGGTGACTGAATAACATCAATGGCTATGAGACTGGCCATCGCCCCTACCAGGGTGAAGAAACGTATACACTAATCTACTCTGGAATATCCATACCCGGTCTCGATATTCCCATAACTAGCTAGGGACATTTAAGGTTGTGCTTGTAGACTACCCAGTTCTCACAAGTATGATCGCCATCATAACCCTGGCAGTCAAGCATGAATCCCATGGGCTCTATCAATATGCAATAATGATATACTATACCATACAAGACATGTACATAATGATAAATTCAAACCAGATAGCATACTATCATATTGAGTAAGATTGTTCTACCTGTATAGGTCCTTCCTCAATCATCATAATCCCTGGCTTACGATTACAATAAGTGCCTTGATGGCACTATATCCAACAATATCCCTCTAACACTTAAAGCTAATTATTTCGGCATCGCGTACCTACAGCCCGTGTGCTACCGAATACCCAACTTCTCTACTAATTAGTTTTAAAAACCGTGTTTGTGAAATATTCGTGTTCGAGAAATAGCCTCAGTGAGTGGATCCACTCCAATGTCTCTATCCTTATCTCTCTATATCTTAATTTTGCGGAGAACGTTTATCTCCCGAAATGAGAAATATCTGTCTTAGAACTTGTCTGGATATCTGATAGGACCAAGTTCATAACATGAACACCAAATCCAACAAACTTCTTAGACTTATCGTCCACTGAATTTTAATCAGTATCCTGCGTTATACCTATCTCAGTATCCGCTTAGAACCCCATCCAACACACTGCCCCTTAAAAGAGGGTAAACTTGTAACTCTGACAGTCACTCTGTTATCCAGGTTATCTTAGAAGCCAAAAGCGATAACTGCCTCCCGCAGGAGGCTGCCGTTATCATATATCAAGAGCATCCTCTTGTGTTCATACCTATTTCCCATTGTTTCTGTAACAACTCTAATTTTACTGTACGAAAATTTTTAAATTAATGTACAGAATGGAGTTTGCAAGCCTGAATACAAGTTATAAATTTAATTTGTATAAGAACAACAAGAAAGCACTTGTAGCTCAATGGTAAAGCCTTGCACTGTGTGACGTAGCCCATGTGTTCGAATCCCATCAGCCACATATATTTTTTCTGAATTTTTTTAAAAAAATTTTGGAAGTTCAAAAGTTTACACATGCAATACACGTAAAAATGAAAAGACAGAAGAAATAAGCATGTGTAAAATATTGTGTACACTGAGGAGGACTGTTTCCTGATTAAAAAAATCAGGAATTACCTCAATGAGATATCACATGTTCACACGTGACCAATGGTCACGTGATGACACGTGATGGGAAAAACTTCATCAAACAGAAGCGAAAACAAACTACTGAAAAATAACTCAATTGAGGGTCACGTGCTCACACGTGACCAAGGGTCACGTGTCAGCACGCGACAGGCTTTGAAAGCCTTACAGCTTAAAATAATTTAATTCTAAAAGTCAGGAAAAAATACCTCAACGAGGTGTCACGTGCTCACACATGATCAATGGTCACGTGATGGTTAAAACAACTGTAAGTCCATGTCACGCACCCCACGAACTTGCGGGAAGGCGGAATATATGAAAAACGATTATCAAAGTTTCGTAACACGGACTTGAGCGCATGAATCGTTATCTAAACCATTGCTAACAAGCTACAAGAGGTTTAACTACTCGGATACGAAGTTATACCTCACGTTACTTGTCCTTCGGGTCTTCATCGCTGTCCTCCACTCCTCGTAGGCTCCTTGGAACATCGGCACCTCAACGGCCTCCTCGAATCAAAGACGATCCACCTGAAAGCTCCTACGTCAAGCTTAATCTCAAACTTGAGATAACTAGGTTGCTTAAAGTGCTAATCTAAGCTACCTAGGGGATATAGAGTGAGGTTATGGATGTATTAGTCTAACCAACACTTGATCTCAACTCATGAGAGGTTAGGATTAGGGTTTGAAGAGAGAGTGAGCTTGAGGAGAGAGAAGGTGAGAGTGAGAATGAAATGAGATAATGAACTTATCATGATATATATGAAGTATTATTATTTATCCAAAAATCAAATAATAGAATTAACAACAATGCTTCACAAATATCTTTGAGTGATTCATCTCCATGAGTCATTAAGCATTTATGATGCTTTAATGACTTGGATGAATCACACAAATGAGTCACTAATCTCATTTAATGCAATGCCACCTTAACCCCTTAGTCACCACTCTTCTAGAAGCTTCCCGACAAATTACGAGAACGCCCCTCCAATTCGTGAAAACACGAAAAAACTTTAGACTGTATAAATCCAGTAACCCTATACTAGAATCTGGCTTAAACCAAAGCCGACTAGTAAAAACTGTCCGAAAAGTTGTACGTGCGTAAACACACGTATGCATCCGAACCCTTGTCGTAAAACTATACGACCTCTATATCGTTTCGCCTGGAGCAGGGAAACTCTCTGTGTGGGACTCTAAAGACTCGACACTATGCTAGCAGTGGGTTTAACCACAGACCGCAAGCGGAACTAGCTGTACGTAACGGTCCCCAGGTAGATGTCGATAAGAAGGCCGATGAGGAAAACCATCCGAACCCCTACTGAGCCTAATGTGACAATCTCCGTACAGTCCGGTCTGTTCGTCTAAGACTATCGCATATCAAGCCTAGGGGGCGGCAAGCGTCAGTCCCCTAATAGCTGTATAAGTTATGTCGGAGCGAAGCCCATTACACCCTGAGAAGCTACTGGAACCTACCAGTATATCTCGCTTGCCCTGGTCAGGGACTTTGCGTAATGGCTCTCTGACACAGTGCGATATCAACTCCCTATACCAGGAGAGACGAATCCTATCTAACCGCCACTGCCTCCAAGTGCTCGGGACTGCACCCAACTGCTACCTGTTTGCACGACTCTTTTGAGCCGTGGTAGGGTAGCAATCTAAGAACAATGGGACACACTCGAGGCGAAGTACCAGTGTCAAGTCTGCGGACTATGCTGTACTTATGTCACCTGGGAACTGTTAACTGACGATGGGTATAATACCAACCAATCAGTTCCCTGGCGAGTCCTGTCCGGTGTACCCGTAACCTAACGAGCACCTGTATACTATCTCCAGTACAACGTACTGATGACTGTGGGACAGACCATCTCCCCAACTGGGATGAGAAGCGTACACACTTAGTCTATTCCGGAATATCGATGCCCTATCTCGATAATCCAACGACCAGGGACCTGTATAGGATGTTGCTTACAGACTACCCAGCCCCCACTAGTGTAACTGCCATCACAACGCTGGTAATCAAGCAAAGATCCTATGGGCTCTACTAATATGTATAAGTGATACGTTACAAGAAACATATGCACATATTAAAGTAGACTCAAACCAAGTAGCATACTACCATTTTAAGCAAGACTGTATATACAACTGTGAATATCCCAAGCTTCCATTAACTAATATACATGCTAGTATGATACAATAATGGCCCCTAGGGCATATACACTAACAACAACAACATAAACGAGCTACTCAAAAATAACTCAGTTGAGGGTCACGTGCTCACACGTGACCAAGGATCACGTGCCAGCACGTGACAGGCTTTGAAAGCCTTACAGCTTAAAAGAATTTAATTCTAAAAGTCAGAAAAAATACCTCAATGAGGTGTCACGTGCTCACACGTGACCAATGGTCACGTGTTGACATGTGATGGTAAAAACAACAACATAAACAAGCGGCTGTTAAAGGACTCAATTGGGGGTCACGTGCTCACACGTGACCAAGGGTCACGTGTCAGCACGTGACTGGCTTCGAAAGCCTTACAGTTAATAGAATTAAATTCTAAAAGCTTCTAAATCTTTCCAAATGGAAAAGGATAATGGGGACCATTGGATTAAAGATCCAAGGGTGATTAAAAATCACCAATTTATGGAAAAATCTTATACAAGGAAAGATTTCCCTAAATCTCACCAGAAATAACAAACAGAATATCTTTGGATTTAAAATCCAACGGTGGATAAAATTCATTGTGTAATCTAAAGGCTCATATTAATGATGAAAACAAATCAAATCTTTCAATGAAAGGTTTACTAAACAAATTTATTCTTTTCCTTCTCCTATAAATAGGAGCCAAGGGAGAGTTTTTAAAAAAAAAAGAAGGGAGAGTTTTGGAATCTTGAAATTTCAGAGAGAAAAGAGAGGAGAATTTAATTCTCTGCAAAGAAAAACCCTAGGTAAGAAAAGAAAGGGGATCAAAACTCCAATAAGGAGAATTTAATTCTCAATTTAAGAGTTTAACTCTTCTACAAAAAAGAACTTAGTTCTTCTTCTGGTTGAAGATCTGCACAGAGCATATCTCCCCATAAGTTGAGAATTTAATTCTCATCGGGTCGAGATCCTGCCATGCAGATCCTAAACTTAGAGGGGGAATCGAGTTTTGAGAATTTAATTCTCCTAAACTCACAGGAATTTAATTCCTCCAAGATATGAAATTAGGGTTTGAACCCTATCTGAGAATTTAATTCTCTAAAAGTTCCAGGAATTTAATTCCTTCAAGATGGACAGAAATTAGAGTTTAACCCTACTCAAGAATTTAATTCTTTTACATATATGGGAATTCAATTCCTCTAAAAAGAAAATTAGGGTTTAACCCTACATAAGAATTTAATTCTTTCACAATAGAAATTTAATTCCTCCAAAGTTATAATTAGGGTTTAACCCTACGGAGAATTTAATTCTTAGAATAAAATAAAGAGACTAAAGAGATCTTTGTACATGAAAAGGACTGAGGTCGCGTATCCCCACGTGACCCCTGAAAAGATCCCCAGAAATGAGAAGGGAAGAGCTCAGAGGCAACGCCTCATGTGCTCCATGTGATCCCCGAAACACAGAAAGAAAAAGCAAAGGAAACATAAGCTTTGGGCGCTCTCACGTGCTCCCACGTGACCCCTTAGCAGGTGCTTTAATAATCAGTGTATAAGTCTCCATCACGTGTCAACACGTGATGCTCAAAATAAAAATAAAAGTGTTTAACACTTAATTGCAGAACAAAGAAAAGGAATCTGATCTCACCTTTGGGCGCCCTCACGTGTCCACACGTTACCCCTTTTTCTTTAGTGTTTAACACTAATGCGAGAGCTTTATTCTCAGTGTTTAACACTGATTATCCTTTAGTGTTTAACACTAATTTGAAACTCTTATTTCCAGTGTTTAACACTGTTATTTTCTAGTGTTTAACACTAATTTGGGATTCTATATTTCCAGTGTTTAACACTGTTGTTCTTTAGTGTTTGACACTACTTTTAGCCAAATTGGCTAATTTTCCAGAGGCAAAAGTCCATCCTCCAAATGAATCTCAAAATTGAGGAAATTAAAGATGAAAATGTTTAACATTGCTGAATAATATGGGCTTGAACCTAGACAAATGTCTAATGGACCAACAAAGGGCCAACATTTCAAACTTAATTGGACTTAGCCCAAATTGGCCCTAAGTCCTCAATCTAGACTTAACTGAGCTAATGTGCTCATAATATAATTAATTAGTCTTTGTTCCAAACTGGGCTACAGATCATTTAATCCACCTTGGTTCAAGGGTACATCTCTTCATCCCATTGATATTTGTCATTGTAATCCCTCAACGTCTTCAAAGAGGTGACGGGTCCCAACAACCATACATTTCACGGATGGTGGGGTCCTTAAACTCATGGACTATGATGTCCTTAACCTCGATCGTGATGTCTTAAAACTAACACCGGACTGTTAGGTCCCTAAACTCATGGACTATGATGTCCTTAACCTTGACCGCGATGTCTTAAAACTAACAATGGACCGCAATATCCTTAAACTAATTATCGACCGCAATGTCATTAAACTAAACAACAGAGCCCAATTGCTCTTTTGTTGGATCTAAACGATCCTGTTAAGTTGATCATAGTCTAAAATTGGACTAACGTATCCTTAACATACGTCTCAAATGAGACTAACGTATCCTTAAACCCAACCCCCAAACCCAAATCTAAGAAAATACGGATTTGGACTAATCCACGCCTTACGGGCGGCAACATAAATTAGTCTCCGTATACAATCCACGGGCAACCACAAATAAAACAAATACCCACGACACGAAGTGATCATCTGGAGAAGGAGAAAGTTGCTACCGCGATGCGGTAGCGTAATTAACTGTAGGGGCTTGCGCCTGCAGGGAAGAGCGTCCCCACAATCAAAAACCCCTTAATGAGGGGGAATCTGACGAAGTCTGCTACATCGTCCGCATCCGTTTAAACCTTCTATATACGGTGCCATAAATCAATATGGCATTTTCGGAGAGGTGGACGGATAGCACCAATTAGCATCTGCCCCGAAATTCAGGCTAGGCGTTCGCCGCGTCTCTGCCGCGTCTTTCGGAGGGGAACAGATTCTGGCACGCCCGGTGGGACCTCTTCCTCTTTCCACTCCACACTTCGTGTGTCTTGTTTGCGAACCAATCGCGGTTTGCTAATGGTTGCCCTTGGGTTTCGTGATACTGAGATTTGGAATTTTGCTTGGTGCAGAAAGCAAAGATCAATGGCGTTCACCTGGTCGAAGTGTTCCACATGCAACTGCAACCCACGTTCTGCATCAACTGGGGGCATAGCCTACGGGCCTCAAGCTGCTTCCTTGTTCACGATGCCCGTGGAACAGGTTTCTCAAGCCACCACAGGGTTGTTTTTCGGGACCATGCTCCCGCCAACGAGCTTCAGCGCTCCCGTGCCAGTACCGGAAGCACCCAAGAAGTCGGTCTTTTATCGGCTTATAGCTACTGCGGCCCCTCTCAACGGGTCGTCCAGCACCAGCGCCTCGGTCTTCTCCAGATTGGGCCAAAATCCCTGCGGGCCCACAATGAAGCTTGCAATCCCAGAGAAGGTTATCCCGAAGAAAGTAACCAACCCTGCTCCCGAAGTCGTCAAGGCGACTTCTCCTGCCAAGGGGTCAGTCTTTACAGGACTGACCGTCCCAGCTCCCGCTCCTGCTACTGAAAGGACATCAGTCTTTAACAGGCTGACACCAGCAACGGCCCCTCACCTGAACAGGAGGCAAGACAAGGCCATCCCGGTCGCCAAGCCAACTCCATCAGCTCGACATACTTGACGTCGCCACTGGCACCGGGTAAGGAAGGCCGGGGGCAACTCCCCCTCTGGGCTAACTCCACCAGCTCCAACGGTGGAAATTAATGCTGCTGTTCCAACCGGGAACAGCTTTGAGCTGCTGAATAAGGTGCGCAGGAACTCTCCTACTACCGTACTGAAAAGATCTCCTCCTACGGTGGAGAATGTTGCGGAAGCCACGCCAGAACAGTCCCCTCAGCGTCTGTCCTCTAAAATCTATAAGGTCTGGCGCCAAGTCCAAGACTCGGTGATTGATCAAAATTTCTCCCGCCAGCAGAAGAAGCTGAAGGTCCGGCAGGAAGAAAACCCTCATGTGAAGCCACAAAATATGACGACTACTTGGGTGCCCACGACAGCGGCCCCCTCAACGTCAACCACTCAGGAAAGAAGGAGGCCAGAGAAAGCCCCTGTAAACGTGGCAGACCACAAAAACACCAAGCTTAAATGCCCCAAGTCTGGGGGCATGGTGGTACATACTGTTTACATGGCATCCGGGAAAGAGGATAGTCGCGCTTCTACGGGCCACCGACCACTCACCCGATCCATCACAAGAGCTCAGGAACAGCAGCAGCAGAAGCTTCAGGAGATGCTAACTGCAATGGCCGCACTCACCGGGCCAAAAGAAAGTCCGGAGACGTCATCGGAACAACGTCGCGAGCACAAGACTGATGTGGAGTTCCTTCGAAGAATGCTCAAAAAGAAGGACAAAGAGGCCGCGGAACAAGCGACCAATATAAAGCAAATGTCTCTTCTGTTCCAAGACATGGTCGGGATGATGGTACAGCCGGATCCTCCAACCAAAGATCCTCCGATTATCCTCGAAGATGACAAAGGAGAAACGTCAAATCCACCTCCAGCTCTTTCAACAGCCAAAGAGGAAACAATCTTTAAAGCTGCCTTGGATGACTATATTTCTCAGCAAATAAGAGTTCACCAGGCAAATGAGGCAGCCGGCCGAGTTGTCAAAACAGGGCGATCGTATCCAGGCTGGTATGATCAGATAAAGTACTCGCCGGGATACACAATCCCGAAGTTCCATGTCTACGAGGGGACGGGCAATCCCCATCAACATGTCGCCCAATTCAGGGCTCTTTGTGGCAACACCGGCGGCGATGATAAGCTCTTACTTCGCCAATTTGTCGGCAGCTTATCGGAGACGGCGTTTGAGTGGTACTCCGAGCTTCCAAACGACTCCGTCAAAACTTTCGCAGAGATGGAGTTGCTATTCATCAGCGATTCGCGAGCGCCAGCGAACGCACCCCAATAACGGCGTTGATTAATGCAAGGGTGAAGCCGGGCGAAACTTGGGTTCAATATGCAATCCGATGGCGGAACCTATGGTCGAAGTGTGAACAGCACATCGAAGAAGCACCAGCGGTGGGCATGTTCGTGGGCACCCTAGACCCTCGTGCAACTATTTCATAGTTCATGATGTTCTTCAAACTCACCACATTCTAGGCTTTAATCGACAAGCTAGCCCAGATGGGTCAGATGGGTCACAGACCGTCTCCCCCAAAGCCGGAACCTCTGAACGACAAGGTTAAAGGGAAGGCGACCTTCGTTGCGAACACCCAACAACAGCCTAGTGCCCCAAAGCTAGCGGATCAACTGGAGGAGAGACTGCGCTATTATAATGAGAAAATGAAGTGTCCTTACTCGTTCCCACGGGATAAAATGAAGAGGTTGTTTGAGCTGGCAGTGCGCAACAAGCTTATCAATTTGCCAAACCCAAGGCGACCACCACAACCCAGCGAAGTGAATAATCCCAATTATTGCCCTTACCACCAAACGGTAAGCCACCCGATCGAGGATTGCTTCGTTTTTAAGGGATGGATCGAGGATCAGTACCTACAAGGCAAGTTTGCGCTGTCTGAGAAGTGGAAAGTAAACCCACCATAACCGCATACTCCAAAGAAGACGGACACACCGGGGGCAATGTGCTCTTTTGTTGAAGAAGCCCCATGGGAGGTCGTTCTTTCGGCCAAAACCAAAAGGATGCTGAATGATCTCCAGACATGCCCGGCGATCAGGTGGAAAAGTTCGCTAGAACCCCAGATCATCGAAGGAATGCTAAAGCCGCGCCCAACTCCATAGATTGGTGGTGATAGCCAAAGTGTTCACATCCAGCCGCCGAAATCATCGAAAAAGAAGAAGAAATCCAAGAAGCCCGTGAAGCCTGGCGACAAGCGCACGGACCTACAAAAGCAGATTGACGCGCTGGAAGAGTATAACCAGAAGGCGCGGACTCCAATCACGCTCCAAGAGTTCCTCTGCCACGTCCTTGAGGACGAAAATGATGGAGAAGACTCATCAGATGAATCTGAGGACTATGTAGCAAGTTGTCATGTGATCTCTCACTCATTGATAGATGATGAAGAGACTCCTTGCACAGAGAAACTGGGGGCAGGTCCCGAGCCAGAATTTCTATAGCCGTCAGAAGAAATGATCGACGCCTTCCTGAATGAAATTCATCTGAAAAGTAAAGTCGATCAGGAGCGTGAGATGGCCATATTTGAAAGAGCCAAACGCCGCCGACTGGATGAAAGAGTCGAGATGCTCCTGCCAAATCAAAGGACATTGGTTGCAAATAAAAACAAGACCAAGACGGGGAAAAGGTTTGTGAAAGCCATATCAGTGGGAATGAAGCTACCACCCTCCGAAGGAAGTACTCTTGGTAAAGCCGAAATGTGTTCGAGCTATTGCTTATATCATCGAAAGATTGTGCACCTCACTGAAGAGTGCAACGCTTTTAAAAGATGGTGGCAGGGGTATGTTGCTCACCGGTAATATTTTAAGCGGTTGAAACGCGAAACTCGTTGGGAGCAAAGAAGTACGACCAAGGAGTATAAGAGAACTTCCAACAACTGTCGCATGGTCAACGCTGGGGAATCGCAAGTTCTCACCTTCGGGAGAGACTCTGACGAAGAAATGACTCTTGGCTCTCTCTTCAAAGAATCCACGTCAAGAAAAGAGGAAGAACCGAAGGTCTGTGAAAACATTCAGCTGCGCAATCGCACGCTTCCAGAAAAGAATCTCGGACCCACGAGTAGAAAAGATAAGGAAAAAGAAAAGGTCTCTGAGGATATCGCCCTGGATGACCAAGTCATGAAAGAGCTGACTGCCAAGGACTCGCCAAAGAAGAACAAGATGGACTACAACGTTCTGGCACACTTGAGGAAGTTACCTTCACAGCTCAGCATTCTCGACGCCCTTTTACTATCCAAAGAAGCGAGAGATTCATTGATCAAGGCGCTACAAGAGCCAGAGCAATTCCAAGCTTTTCTCGCCGAAGAAAAGATGAAGGACGAGATGGAAGAAGTGCACACAGCCGATGTCTCCTTCGGCGACGAAGATCTCCTACTTGGGACATGTGAGCACAACCATCCCCTCTATGTCTCAGGATACTGCCACGATATAAAGATAGGCAAAATCCTGGTCGATAATGGGTCTTTTGTCAATCTCCTTAACGTGCGAGTGTTGAAGGAAATCTGCATGAGCATCGAACATCTCGCTCGTGATAAAATCACTATCTCTGGTTTTGACTCCCAGTCATCGCGGACTCTCGGGTCTGTGATATTGATATTACGGTTCGGGTTACTTGTCACGGATATTAAATTTCACGTCATTGACGCTAAGACATGCTACAATGCTTTGCTCGGTAGGCCTTGGTTGCATGAGTACAACATTATTCCTTCTACACAGCACTGGTGTATGAAGTATTTTAAACATGGCCACGAGTACACTGTGATGGGAGAGTTGAATCCATTCTCCATGAACGAAGTCCGTAAGTATGAAGATGCAAAATACTTCTGTAATACCCAGCTCTTATTAAACCAATACTCGTATTTTGTTCCCCTCAAAAGTTATTTATTTTATTATTATTGTTTTTAGAATTCTAAAACCCTTTTCATTTTCTACCTAGTAGTCTTCCAATGAAAAATAAAACCTAATCACACTTTCATTTTTCCCTTCACTACTTTTCCCTAAACTAGACCAGAACCCGATTACTTAATCCTTTTATAGTTTCCTCTTCCTCAAACCCAACACAAAATTTATTTAGAATTAGTAAATAATTTTCCACAGCCCAAACCAACCCAAAAACCCAAACCCTATTATATCTTATTTTAAAACAAAAAACCCCCAGCCCATTTTCCCCATTTTATTTCTGTCTCTGGCCCGGCCCTTTCTTTCCCCCATTATTAATTCCCTGCCGAGCCCATTCCCTCTTCCCTCCTCAAATTTCCCTTACATTTTTCCCTCAGCCCAAACCCCAGCCCGGCCCACATCCTTCTCACCATTTTCTCTTTATTTTTCCCGGCCCGCTCCCTCCAGCCCGCTCACCTCAACCCGACCAAGCCCACACCCACTCCTTCCCTCCCGTTGCGCATCTCCCGCTCATTTACTGTGCCTCCATTCCCTCCGCCGCACCCCACGCCCGGGCCCATGCCTCGCCGTGCCCCGCTCGCGAGCGTTACCCACGACGCGCGCCCTCGACCTCTCCTCGTTGACACGCCTCTCTCTCCTCTCATAATTCTTTCTCTCCCCATGTCTCCTCTCCCTCTCTCTCTTCCATTTTCCTTTCCCGCTCCTCTCGAACCCGCGCCCACGCCCGCGATCGCCCCATCACCGTCGCGACCATCGCCGACATCACAGTCGCCACCTCACCTCCCCTCGACCACCATCCACCGAGCTCCTCCTCATGCAACCCATGACTCCATGGCCGAACTCGAGGCCCATGGCAGCTCCTCCTTGGCCGAGACACCACCTTTGCATCACCTACGACCTCCTTAACGACATCACCGCCGACCACCCTCTACCGATCATGACTCCCTCAACCTCCATCTTCGAACCCATCGTCCTCGCTCGGCCCCTCCTCCGTCACCAGAGCATCCTCGCTGCCTCCTTCGACCGTCGGAGTACCGCAAACCACCACGACCGCCACCTCTAATGACACCCTACCAGCTCCTTACAACCCAGTAGCAACCACATGCTTCACCTCCAGCCAACCTTCGCTGCCCATACTCGAGCTCCTAGACTAGTCCAAGCTCTGAGGCCGAGCCAAGATCGAGCCGAGGCCAAACCTTGCTGTGTTCCATGCCACTGCCGTGTGTCTCCAGGAAAGTATTTTACTTGCTTACATGCTAATCTACTCGTGTTACAAATTCAAAGGTACAAGTTATGAATTTGCAATTCCCGATAAAATTAAACGACATACCTGTTCGATGCATGATCCCAATGAAAATACTCACCTAATTTGACGGAACTGGATTGTTTATATTGGCCCGTATAGTGATGAATACCTTGTACAAATTTTGCTGGAAAATATGACCGTTAACGACTAAAACGACAACCCCCAAGTTTACTTGTAAAACTGGAATTTTCTTGTACCTGAAAACCGTTAAAATCACCATAAATTATATACATACTGGAACGATGCGTTCGAGGGCTTAAATCGAAACCGACTCGACGAGATATAACCCTATGCAAGTTTCTAATTGTTTCTATACTTAAACTGTGACAATATTTAGATCGGAGTGCGACTCTGGACTGCAGTCCAGAGCGACTCTAGTTGTTGTTTACTGTCCCGTAATAGGTACCACCCAGTTTACTTAACTCGTAGGTTGCGGAACTCTGCTGCTTATGAAAGGTGAATCTATTATCTAGACAACACAAGCAGTTTGATTCTATTTCGTTATCGTTTGTTATTTAATCTGTAATTTAATAGATGGGGACGTATAACAGTCCCAACAGAATCAGAATTGACATACTAGTATTGAACAGTGTGTATCTCCTAACGTACAGACGCGATTGAACATCCGTCTATTGAGTTGAAAACCTTACTGAGAACCCTAGATTTCATTCAACTGGAGTATTGCTAAATTCTGATCCCAACTTGGATTAAAATGCGTTGCGAAACGGACTTCTGATTCTGAAACCGGATTTCCAGCCGTGAACGCTTAAAAGGAAATGACCATAACTAATGATCCTGAAATCCGATTGCCGTGAAACCAAATTCGCTGGTTAGATAACCAATCATACTATTTATTCCCCATTTGTCGTTTTGCCAAACTGTCACGTCCCGAAAGTACGGAACATGACCGGCACTTAAACTACAAGACGTCTTGAGACGTACGTAATCTAAATAAGCCGAAAACCTAGAAATCCAAACCAAGAAAATTAGTAGAGTGAAGGAAAACCAATTTAAAACAACTAGTTTAAATAGCATAAGCCGAATTATGCGGTTTTTAAAAATATCAAATATTTCCTGAAAATTTCGGCAGAGTCTCCTTTGTAAATACCGCCCCCAAACGGGATACAATATGAATAGTATACGAAATCAAAAAAAAGGCATCCCCAAGCGGGTGCTAGCTCTTCGTCAATCGACGGCCATAACCACACAAGCAATATAATATACAACGCCAAGGGCGAGGATCAAAACTCAAGTAGAAACTCAAAACAACAAGAAAACCATAGAAATACAACGCGCGACTCTAAGGTCGAAAGAATAACATCACTGGTCTCTATCTCAAAAATAATACATGTTTGGTTGATAGAACTTCTAGATACAACAGAATAATGATATACAAGATATATAATGGGGGTACGATACAAGTAAACCCACTTACTAGCAATTCACCCGAAGGAAACTATGCCCGCAAAGCCGTAATGAAACCTGTACGGCAAACCTGCAAGAAACTGGGGCACAACGGGGGTGAGTTGCCAACTCGTGAATAGAAAAACATCTACGAAAAGAAATCGCATAAATAACGCAATCCTAGGTCAATGATCATAATATATCCTCAAATATATAACCAGCAACCCATAACAATGGTTAGGGCAAATATCTAACCCAAGTGTAATTCCATGTGCCCGTGTCAGTGCCTCAGGTAGCAATGTATCATATGGATGATGTATGAATGCATGAAACAGAATGCATGTACTGAAGAAAACTGCTTTCATAAATCAGTGGGATTTCTGTATTTTAAAAGTGAGGTACCATAAATGAAATCAGCATAAAACAGTGCCCAGCATCGACACAAAACAAGTGTCCAAATATCTCGATATCTCTGTATCACAATCTCTGTACCTCAATATCTCAAAATCTCAATGTCTCAATCACAATATCTAGGGCGCCGTCAGTCCAGACCGGCCCCTACCATCCATCTCAAGACCACGACGGTATCCTCCGGATATCCGACGCGTCGGGTAAAATCACCGGTAGGTAGTGCTCCCCTGCCAGGCTCACATCGTCATCATCACGCGCTTCTTGCCCCGGGGTACCTTACCGGGTCCACCATGTACCCGAAATGGTTCATCCGTCTCCTCGAATCGGGTCTCGAAATCCATCAGCAAACTCATGGTGGACGACTCATACATCATGGGAAAAACTGCACTTTTTTTATTTAAAAAGAGAGAAATCAGTTTATATAAGTTTTGCGGTTTTCCCCCCCAAATCCAGAAAATTTCATGGAAATCCGAATCTAAAACCTCAATAGCACGTAAAAGTGAATATATGCATGAGAATCCATGAATGCGGCATAACAATGAATAACGGTATGCATGAAGCGACAATAATAACTACAATATCTAAGCTGGCATATAAGGTAAGTACACTAATATCATGTCAAACTACTAGCTATCAAGCGAAGATAAGCAATAATATTTTCTAGGGTGTGCGTGACATGGCAATTACCGATGAAGATGTGTGTGAGCCGGCAAGTAAGTGTACGTGGTACATACGCATCATCGGTAATGGTGCTGGTGTCCTAACGACATAATATCAACAATGCAATATGAAATAACAATGTAAGTATGCGATGCGGAGCGAGCAACCAAAATGAGCGGGAGCTAAATATTAAACAATGGTGCCATTTAAAATAACACGAATCGCGGGGTTTTGAAATAGGGGCTACGGTGGTTTTTTAAGAAAGGATACGTCTTTTGAAATATCCGTAGTTCTCTTGACCTATCTTTTAAAATAACTACGATCCGCTAGTTTTGAAATAGGTAGCAGTCTAATCTAATCTAACAACTACACTAAACTATACGGCTGAACTAACAAGCTGAACTACAGGTAAGGAAACCGCCTATCATCCGAGTCGATACATATACATACCTGTATATGTATAGTCTGTGATCCTGCCTCAATAATATCACATCCGATACCATATCTATAATCAGGCATCCCAAGTCAAGAGTGGGGATCAATCATCAAGATATAGCTCGTACATAAATCCGTCGTACGGCATCCCCAAATCTGGGTACGAGTTACTATCATATTCATCATACTATTCATCTGGTATCCTCTTTATCCAAGATCATAGTCCAGGGTACTGACCTATGTCTAGTACAATACTAATATCCTCAATATACTCATGATCTGACTATAGCTCGACAATCTCGTACAAACCAATATCATTAGCACATATCATCATCAAGGGGTATACATCGCCCAATACGGCCTAGTATCAATATCCTTGCATATCATATCTTATATCATGATCACATGTCGACCAATTTATTAATAACACTATTCACCCGTATCACCGTCCCAAGATCCGCTATAACACCAGGACGTACCTCAAGTACGAATCCTGCCATATCACCGATATCACAACCTCAACACAAATCTCATCGACTCATCTCAATCCCAAGTATCATCCTCAAATCCTTATTTGAACACATAGTCCCATACCCATGTGAACACAAAACTATAAAGAATCCCATGAGCACATATAAATAGGAATGTATGCAAGTATGTATGTGTGTATGTATAGTGCAACACTACCCTAGGGTTCGCAACACTAAAGTAATCCAACACACCAATATCCATCCTAACATCGTTATTAATCCCAAATAACATATAATAATTGTTGGTGTGTATACGCATCCGTATACACCACCACGGACTGCGGGGGTGCTATACGCCATCCACCCGACTTCTCCCCGTAGATATAAATCTACTCACCTGGTCCTCGCTCGCCGGTGCCGACGTCGCCATGCGCTTGCTTGCCGTCTCGAAGTCCATATGGGGGTACCTACATATCATAACGCACCGTATCGCATTAAAATCCGACTCATGACCAAAACGACACATGAATCCCACATAGGTCAAAACCTATGGTTGCTTCCACAAATCAACCCAAAAACCCTCGACATCGGCGTACAAACGCCAGACCATCGAGAAAAACCCAAATACACTCATTTGCACATTCACGAACACTAATTTTAATTTAAAATAGGTTAAAACTCACAAAAACCCCAAATTCACTTTAAAAGCCGTTTTTCCGAAAAACTAGCAAGCAAAATTACCCGTTTTAGTACAAAACTCGACGTTTAAACAATTCTAGCAGCCATAATACTTATTAAATAACTTAAATAAGTCATACAAACCCTAATTAGATTTTTAATTTCACTATCTTTCATTAACCCGAAATTCTAGTTTACAATTTAGCTTAATTAGTAAATTTTAAAATAACAATTTGTAAACTAGCTACTATGTTTGATTTCACATGCCTTAATATGATACCTTACACACTTAAACCATGTTCAAATGATATAAAACCCTAACTAGATTTTAACCTCACATTTGCAATTAAATTCTAAAACCTAGTTTGCTAGAAATCTTAATTAGGACAATTTACATGCAACAATTTGTAATATGCAACAAGATTAAGTTTTCCAAACCTTAAGAGGTTCAACTACACAATTAAACCATGAACAATTTATAAAACCCTTATCTTGAACCAAACCCAATTCTTTACAATTTTCAACTTGAAGGATAAACTAAGTTAACACCTAATTAAACACTTAATTAAGCTAACATAAGCAATAATCAACAATTTAACTATAAGGTTAAAATTATACCTCCATAATTTTATAGATCTCACATGAAATCTAGCCTCCCAAAATGCTCTCTTTTCACCAAGATCCAAGCTTGAATGGCAAAGGAATAATGGGTAAGGATTAGATTTGGAAATTTGTGGTGTTTTATGTGGGTTTTTGAAGAAATTTTGAAGGGTTTTTGAAGAGAAAAGGGTGGAGAAAATTTTGGGACAGCAAGGGAGGGGCTCAGCCAGGTCTAGGGAGGGGTGGAGAGAGAGTGGGTGTGTTGGTTTGTGTTGAAAAAAATTTGCCCAAGTCAACAAAGAAACCATACCTCAATATTTTATTGTTTTCGTTTTCTTTTCTTGGTTTCCTTTGACTTTTAAGTGAGGAGATGAGTGGGGGGGCTGCTGAATTCAGCCCTAATAGGGGAGAGGGTGATGGTGTGTGTGTGTATGAGGAATATTAAGCTACATGCAACCACACCCCAATTCTATTGACACTAATTTCACCGAAAAAAGCCTTTTTCTTCGATATTTTCTAAACCGTTTTGGCGGACGATTTCGTTTCAAAAACTACATGATAAAATTTTATTTAATGTTTTATGATGCAAAAAATTTGTTTCAACTCATTCTAATTTGTAATTTTCCCTAATTAAATATATTAGTGACGGTTTAAAATAATATTAAAATAATTAATTTCGGAAAATTTTTCAGAAAATTTAAAATTTCACCAGTGGCTTAATAAACACCAAATACTTGCAATTTCATAGCTAGAATATGTATATTTAATTTTATAATAAAGATATTTGTATTTTGACTTTTTACAGAAAACCCCCTTATTTTACCGTTTTTTCGAAATTTCACCGAAACGATTTTCAAAACGTTACAATCTTCCCCCCTTAAAGAAATTCGATCCCCGAATTTAAATTAAAATTTCCCCCAAATACTAAAATATTTCAGCCAAAAACCATCAAATCGCCGGGGCTCCGAAATCATAAATACATAAAACAAATCGTAGCGCAACGTATGCGCATGAAAAATGAGCATATAACTCAAATCGGAACTCCATCAAGCATCCCGCAATCATCGGAGTCATGGGAAAGACATCAATACCAAATCCAAAGCAAAACCAATATGATATAACTCGAAACTATACATGTAAAATATATTCTGGTACTGTCCTCTGACTAGTCCTGCTCAGTACGAAAACACATAGCAATATCATAAAAACGTACTGCTCTATAAGAAAAATCAATCCCAAAATACGCGTATGAATACTACGTGCGTCTTGTGTGCACGGAAATCAAAATCCAAATATGTGCCATACATATGCACAGAAACAACATCTAAGTGCATCGGGTGTGCACGAAACATCTGTCGTAGGCAACATGTGTGCCTGACAGCAAAATCAGGTGCATCTGACATGCACGAACAATCTCGATTTAGTGCATCTGGTGTGCACCAAAATCACACTTCAAAACATGCTCCCAACATGCGCGAAAATCCAAATCAGGTGCATCCATCGTGCACGAAATCATGAAATCCAATATCAAGTGCCGAACATGCGCAAAAATCAAATCAGGTGCACAAGGTGCACAAAATAAATATCGAACATCACCATCGAAATCAAAGTCCAGGGCATCTAAATGCACAACATACGTAACACTGCACTGCAAGCATATATGAACTATACCGCGTGCAAAAACCAAATCGTGTGCGTATATACGCACAAAATCAACTCAAATGTCTAAAACCGTAAAATCACAAACATGTGAAACCAAGTACGAAAACGATATCAAGTGCAACACTGTGCAAAGATCGTAAATCCTCAATCGTCAAAATCAAATCATGCGAATAAATCACCCAAAACATCGAAATCAATAATGGCGGAATAGTACCGCTCAAGCGCATCCTCTAAGAATCTCGGGCCAACTGTCGTGATCACTCATAGCATGTCTCGTCGACGATCCTGAACTCTGGCCTGCCGGGTGCGTAACATGACCACTCCTGGGTCTAAGTCTTCTCGTAATTCATTCCAGAAAGGTCCTGTCGAAATCTCTCCCAAATCTCGTCTCTGCCGAACTGTCCGGAAGTCAGCGTCCCTTACCTATATCTGCATCTTGCTCTGGAACGACGCATACTCATCGCTACTCCTTCTGGAAGGTAAATCCAAGTACCATGCCTCGGCATGCGCATCGCATCTCTGATGTCGGCAGAGTGGAACGTCATATCATCTAGATCTGGTACGAACCTCTTACTTCACTTTTCTCTAATTTCGTCTGCTTTGGACTCGTCTCGTCGCGGCTGCATGGACTGAGCTCCAACGGCTATCCTCATATCTGGAGTCTCCCAAGAAATGCATCTCACCACCTAGCATCCGAATTAAGTCGAGCCATCCGATCGATTCGTTAAAACCTCATAATCCCCCAAGAGCTCAACATCTTGGGTACAATATAATAGTATCGAGTACATACCACAGCATCGGTGGTCCAGCCATAGAAGGGCAAACCCAAGCCTCACTAATGGCGCCGCAGAACTGCCGCAAACCTGAAGGTTCAAAGGCTTTCACACGGTCATTAAGTCGAGTTAGGGTTTCATTCTTCTAGAGAGACCATAGAATTGCCTGCCTGTCCTTCCGATTACTTTAAACTTGGAATAGTAGGTTTCTGACATTCGATCGTCTCTGTCGACTCTCAATGTCTCCGCGTGAAGTCGTCTCTAGCTGGAATCAATCTATCTGATGACCTCACATCAGGGTAGGCGAACGATCCACATGTCCTAGTCATTCATCCTCGATGACTAGCAACCTTCTATCATCTCTTAGTACAACTCGTTCTGCACTAACTCTAGCATCTGGGGCAATATCTCATCGTTCGCAGCAATAACTGGCTCGCTCGTTTGCACGCTGAACAGTGCCTCGACCATCATGAACAAGCAACACACCAACGGTCATCAAAATCTGGCTGGCCTCTATCATTGGCTCGATCCTCTGGTACTGATCGGCACGTCCGAGAAATCTCGTAAAGGCGATCCGCCAAACGCTCGTGGCGCGAAAACACAGTAAAAAGACATATCTCTGCAATCGTGTGTCGCCGAAATTTCGCCCTGGTCAGTCCTTGTTCGTGACGAGCTCGAGCTGACCGCAACTCTAGCCGTAGCTCTCCCTGCCCGTAATCGTGGCAGCAAAACCATAACTGGTACCGATGAGGCTAGATCAGGAATGAATATGATACCGAGCAAAGAAATGTACATCCTAATGCTCCTTAAGTGGAGTAGCGTATCGTAAGTATGCCGCGGAACATACCCACGGTATGTCACTCTACTTTAGTCACCTATTCCATCATCCAAGGATCATCCTACGCTCCGAAGGTAAAACCTAACGCTCTGATACCAACTTTGTCACGTCCCGAAAATACGGAACATGACCGGCACTTAAACTACAAGACGTCTTGAGACGTACGTAATCTAAATAAGCCGAAAACCCAGAAATCCAAACCAAGAAAAGTAGTAGAGTGAAGGAAAACCAATTTAAAACAAGTAGTTTAAATAGCATAAGCCGAATTATGCGGTTTTTAAAAACATCAAATATTTACTGAAAATTTCGGCAGAATCTCCTTTGTAAATACTGACCCCCAAACGGGATACAATATGAATAGTATACGAAATCAAAAAAAAGGCATCCCCAAGCGGGTGCTAGCTCTTCGTCAATCGACGGCCACAACCACACAAGCAATATAATATACAACGCCAAGGGCGAGGATCAAAACTCAAGTAGAAACTCAAAACAACAAGAAAACCATAGAAATACAACCGCGACTCTAAGGTCGAAAGAATAACATCACTGGTCTCTATCTCAAAAATAATACATGTTTGGTTGATGGAACTTCTAGATATAACAGAATAATGATATACAAGATATATAATGGGGGTACGATACAAGTAAACCCAACTACTAGCAATTCACCCGAAGGAAACTATGCCCGCAAAGCCGTAATGAAATATGTACGGTAAACCTGCAAGAAACTGGGGCACAACGGGGGTGAGTTGCCAACTCGTGAATAGAAAAACATCTACGAAAAGAAATTGTATAAATAACGCAATCCTAGGTCAATGATCATAATATATCCTCAAATATATAACCAGCAACCCGTAACAATAGTTAGGGCAAATATCTAACCCAAGTGTAATTCCATATGCCCGTGTCAGTGCCTCAGGTAGCAATGTATCATATGGATGATGTATGAATGCATGAAACAGAATGCATGTACTGAAGAAAACTGCTTCATAAATCAGTGAGATTTCTGTATTTTAAAAGTGAGGTACCATAAATGAAATCAGCATAAAACAGTGCCCAGCATCGACACAAAACAAGTGTCCAAATATCTCGATATCTCTGTATCACAATCTCTGTACCTCAATATCTCAAAATCTCAATGTCTCAATCACAATATCTAGGGCGCCGTCAGTCCAGACCGGCCCCTACCATCCATCTCAAGACCACGACGGTATCCTCCGGACATCCGACGCGTCGGGTAAAATCACCGGTAGGTAGTGCTCCCCTGCCAGGCTCACATCGTCATCATCACACGCTTCTTGCCCCGGGGTACCTTACCGGGTCCACCATGTACCCGAAACGGTTCATCCGTCTCCTCGAATCGGGTCTCGAAATCCATCAGCAAACTCATGGTGGACGACTCATACATCATGGGAAAAACCGCACTTTTTTTATTTAAAAAGAGAGAAATCAGTTTATATAAGTTTTGCGGTTTTCCCCCCCAAATCCAGAAAATTTCATGGAAATCCGAATCCAAAACCTCAATAGCACGTAAAAGTGAATATATGCATGAGAATCCATGAATGCGGCATAACAATGAATAACGGTATGCATGAAGCGACAGTAATAACTACAATATCTAAGCTGACATATAAGGTAAGCACACTAATATCATGTCAAACTACTAGCTATCAAGCCATGATAATCAATAATATTTTCTAGGGTGTGCGTGACATGGGAATTACAGATGAAGATGTGTATGAGCCGGCAAGTAAGTGTACGTGGTACATACGCATCATCGGTAATGGTGCTGGTGTCCTAACGACATAATATCAACAATGCAATATGAAATAACAATGTAAGTATGCGATGCGGAGCGAGCAACCAAAATGAGCGGGAGCTAAATATTAAACAATGGTGCCATTTGAAATAACATGAATCGCGGGGTTTTGAAAATAGGGGCTACGGTGGTTTTTTAAGAAAGGATACGTCTTTTGAAATATCCGTAGATCCCTTGACCTATCTTTTAAAATAACCTCGATCCGCTAGTTTTGAAATAGGTAGGAGTCTAATCTAATCTAACAACTACACTAAACTATACGGCTGGACCAACAAGCTGAACTACAGGTAAGGAAACCGCCTATCATCTGAGTCAATACATATACATACCTGTATATGTATAGTCGGTGATCCTGCCTCAATAATATCACATCCGATACCATATTTATAATCAGGCATCCCAAGTCAAGAGTGCGGATCAATCATCAAGATATAGCTTGTACGTAAATCTGTCGTACGGCATCCCCAAATCTGGGTACGGGTTACTATCATATTCATCACACTATTCATCTGGTATCCTCTTTATCCAAGATCATAGTCCAGGGTACTGACCTATGTCTAATACAATACTAATATCCTCAATATACTCATGATCTGACTACAGCTCGACAATCTCGTACAAACCAATATCATCAGCACATATCATCATCAAGGGGTATACATCGCCCAATACGACCTAGTATCAATATCCTAGCATATCATATCTTATATCACGATCACATGTCGATCAATTTATTAATAACACTATTCACCCGTATCGCCGCCCCAAGATCCGCTATAACACCAGGACGTACCTCAAGTACGAATCCTGCCATATCACCGATATCACAACCTCAACACAAATCTCATCGACTCATCTCAATCCCAAGTATCATCCTCAAATCCGTATGTGAACACATAGTCCCATACCTATGTGAACACATAACTATAAAGAATCCCATGAGCACATATAAATAGGAATGTATGCAAGTATGTATGTGTGTATGTATGTGTGTATGTGTAGTGCAACAGTACCCTAGGGTTCGCAACACTAAAGTAATCCAACACACCAATATCCATCCTAACATCGTTTTTAATCCCAAATAACATATAATAATTGTTGGTGTGTATACGCATCCGTATACACCACCACGGACTGCGGGAGTGCTATACGCCATCCACCCGACTTCTCCCCGTAGATATAAATCTACTCACCTGGTCCTCCCTCGCCGGTGCCGACGTCGCCATGTGCTTGCTTGCCGTCTCGAAGTCCACATGGGGGTACCTACATATCATAACGCACCGCACCGCATTAAAATCCGACTCATGACCAAAACGACACACGAATCTCACATAGGTCAAAACCTATGGTTGCTTCCACAAATCAACCCAAAAACCCTCGACATTGGCGTACAAACGCCAGACCATCGAGAAAAACCCAAATACACTCATTTGCACATTCACGAACACTAATTTTAATTTAAAATAGGTTAAAACTCACAAAAACCCCAAATTCACTTTAAAAGCCGTTTTTCCGAAAAACTAGCAAGCAAAATTACCCGTTTTAGTGCAAAACTCGACGTTTAAACAATTCTAGCAGCCATAATACTTATTAAATAACTTAAATAAGTCATACAAACCCTAATTAGATTTTTAATCTCACTATCTTTCATTAACCCGAAATTCTAGTTTACAATTTAGCTTAATTAGTAAATTTTAAAATAACAGTTTGTGAACTAGCTACTATGTTTGATTTCACATGCCTTAATATGATACCTTACACACTTAAACCATGTTCAAATGATATAAAACCCTAACTAGATTTTAACCTCACATTTGCAATTAAATTCTAAAACCTAGTTTGCTAGAAATCTTAATTAGGACAATTTACATGCAACAATTTGTAATATGCAACAAGATTAAGTTTTCCAAACCTTAAGAGGTTCAACTACACAATTAAACCATGAACAATTTATAAAACCCTTATCTTGATCCAAACCCAATTCGTTACAATTTTCAACTTGAAGGATAAACCAAGTTAACACCTAATTAAACACTTAATTAAGCTAACATAAGCAATAATCAACAATTTAACTATAAGGTTAAAATTATACCTCCATAATTTTATAGATCTCACATGAAATCTAGCCTCCCAAAATGCTCTCTTTTCACCAAGATCCAAGCTTGAATGGCAAAGGAATAATGGGTAAGGATTAGATTTGGAAATTTGTGGTGTTTTATGTGGGTTTTTGAAGAAATTTTGAAGGGTTTTTGAAGAGAAAAGGGTGGAGAAAATTTTGCGCCAGCAAGGGAGGGGCTCGGCCAGGTCTAGGGAGGGGAGGAGAGAGAGTGGGTGTGTTGGTTTGTGTTGAAAAAAATTTGCCCAAGTCAACAAAGAAACCATACCTCAATATTTTATTGTTTTCTTTTTCTTTTCTTGGTTTCCTTTGACTTTTAAGTTAGGAGATGAGTGGGGGGCTGCTGAATTCAGCCCTAATAGGGGAGAGGGTGAGGGTGTGTGTGTGTATGAGGAATATTAAGCTACATGCAACCACACCCCAATTCTATTAACATTAATTTCACCGAAAAAAACCTTTTTCTTTGATATTTTCTAAACCGTTTTGGCAAACGATTTCATTTCAAAAACCACATGATAAATTTTATTTAATGTTTTATGATGCACAAAATTTGTTTCAACTCATTCCAATTTGTAATTTTCCCTAATTAAATATATTAGTGACGGCTTAAAATAATATTAAAATAATTAATTTCGGAAAATTTTTCAGAAAATTTGAAATTTCACCAGTGGCTCAATAAACACCAAATACTTGCAATTTCATAGCTAGAATATGTATATTTAATTTTATAATAAAAATATTTGCATTTTGACTTTTTATAGAAAACCCTCTTATTTTACCGTTTTTTCGAAATTTCACCGAAACGATTTTCAAAACGTTACAAAAACTGTACACGTTTGATTTATGATAAATATTGCAAGTGGTAGATTACTGATTCATGACATCCTAATCGTGCTTTACATACTGTTTTCGCATCATATCATACATATGTCACTGCATTGATAACTTAGTGATAATGTGCATTACCCAGTGTTAGGTATTAGTGATGATTGTGGCAAGTACGTTAGTGTTCGTGTATAAGTGAATAAGTGAAAGTGACACGTACTTGTACACAATCAGTGAACCTTATTATTCTATTGCATTGTCGACGTCTATGGGACACGTGTACGTGTGACTATAAGTGGTATGGGACACTTATGGAAGCTCTTGCATGGGTGTCACAGATAAGGCACCAGACACTGCCATTTATCTCAGGTATTAGTCGGGACGTGCTTGATGGAGGTCTTGTCTCCAGTTCTCGTGCATACTTGTCACAGACCGACTGATAGTTGAGGTTATGGTTAGAGTTTGATGTAGACTACGGGGTGTGGGGTAGTTTGAGTGTGAGTTCAACAGAATCTCGGGAGTCCCTTGCCGGCTTATATATATATGGAGATATATGGAGATTTACAGGGTACATGATTATTACCGTGAGTTACATGTTGGGCCCGTGGTCCCTTACCCTTGGGTTCTACCCTTAGGTGGAGGACACTCGCGAGTGGTTGACTCTCACACTTGGACTGACGATAGGCTTAGTGACCTGTACAGTGAGACTTAGAGACTGATAGGGATAATGGCATTGATATACATTACTTACCGTTGTTGACATACCTGGCATATTATATTATTGTTTTACTGTTCACCTGATCCTTTAGACACTTCATTGATTCCTGCATGTTCATATCTATACCATTCTGATTTACTGTTATATATATCTATTGGCACTGTTCGAGTTGTCACTTGTTTATATATATTATATTGCTATTGTGCCGCTCTGACGACCTGAGTATGCATGCTCAGCGTGAGGAGAGGATTTAGCCTGGACCAGGACTAGACGTACATCACGGACATCTTGATTAGCTATCCAGGGTTATACCCTTTTGTTTCCCATCAGGTCAGTTCTTTACATTGTCTTATTCAGTTACTGCATTTCTCATTACCTGCGCATTATTTACTGTTTACCATGTATAACTAGAAGCCGAAGTGTGACTACGGCAGGACATTTCCTTGACCGTAGGAGCATGGCTGGCCTTGTCAACCCCTCGTATTTCGTATTTTGGGAAGCGGGGCGTGACATGGTTTAGTTGGTATTAGAGCCCAGGTTTTGCTTCGATTGGGATTGCAGTTTTCCGTGTAAAGCTTGGCAATCTAAGACATTCCTTGGTCTAGGTTGTAAACTTGTCATTCTTGATCCATATTCACATCGAATATTCTGCTATCCATTCGCTAGGGTTTCAGGTGACTTGGCAAAGTTACGTGGTTGTAATTGTGAACTACATCACGGTTACACTACCATACTCTGTTTAAGTGACTTAAAGTCATACAATTGATTTCCACTTGTAATGAATTTCATCACATCTGATATTCTTGAATCCTTGCCCAATCCGTATTATATCTTGATTCTTATAGCTTGTGCCTTATATCGTCTTCAAAATTATTGTTTCAGGATCATGTCTTCCAATGACTCTCCCTCTATCTCCACTCCCCAGAATCAAACCATTGAGATCCTGAGTGTACTGCAAAGTCTGAAGGAAGCCCAGGAGCGAACAAAAGACTTGTTAGCTGAAGGACTGAGAGGGCAGGTGAATCAGGCACCAGCGGGGAGTCTCAAATTGTAAAAGGATCCCTGTTAGGCGAGGAAAAGAGAAGAAGATGAATTGCCAATTTGTTTCCCCTCGACAGAAGCAGCAGAAGACCCAATGTTGTGGGTACTGTAAGAGGCCAGGACATATGCAGAGGGATTGTCGCCGCGCCAAAGGGAAATGTCTGATTTGCAGATCCAGCGAACATCTTATCAACGGTTGCCCCAAAAGGAAGGAGATACAAGGAGGAGACTCATCCACACTCTCCACTTTTGCCAAGTGATGATTATTGCGTAGTTCGAACTGCGAGGATAAGGCGGAGCCAACCCAGGATTCAACTCGCGTGACGAGAATGCAGCGGTCTAGTAGTTAAAGAAGAATTTTCTTGTTTTCTACTTTCAGTAGTAATGTTGTCATCCCCTTGTAAATATTTCTTTTCGTTTGAAGTCTTGTATCCGTCGAACTTTTAATCGAATGCAATAAAAACTTTGAATCGTAATATATGTATCATTCTCTTGTCTTTCCCCTTATTCATACTATTCATTATCACAATATTTTTATCCTGATTTTTCAGTTCCTGCCACCATATATTTTCCTATACTTCGTACCCTGAGCTATTCTCTTGATGTATTTCACCGTCTAATCATGACTCTTTCCTTTCAGGCCACGGCCCGCCCCGGAGCAGCGCCACATTTGGACGGGGATGCACAGTCATGCGTTTCCTTAGACCGCACGCTGATAAGTTCTGACGATGAGATCAACGGTCCCCAGGTCAATTTCGGAAACAACGATTCAGAGGACGAAGGAGCAACCGCCACAGAGTTTGACATGATAGGCGATTCCGACGAAGAGGAAGGAGACCCTGAAGAGGACCCGATAGAGGAAGATCCCGATGAAGACCCGATAGAAAAAAATCCAGTGGAGGAAAATCCCATAGAAGAGAATCCCATGGAATCAGACCTCGATGAAGAAGCTCCAACTGAGGAAGAAGGACCAGAAGGACAAGACCCTGCTGTGGAAGAACTCCCAATGGCGGTCCCCGCGAGGCGCTATGGAAATGGACGTCCCTACCTGAGCGCGCGAGCCTACCGCAACCTGCTGAATCTCCACAACCGCGACTGACGGGATTTCTTTTAGATGTTGTCTTCTCTGGCCAAATAAAATCTGTGTATAGTTTAGGGTCACCTTTCATTTTAAGAATGCTTTGTTTAAAATTTCCTGGAATGAAATAAATTGCTGAGTTCGCTAATCTTTCAATCTTCGTAGTTCACTTGATGCTTGAGTATTTCTTCTATACAATTATTTTTCCTACTGAGATCTGTTCACCCCTACTCCTTACATTGTTCTAACACTCATTGAGATTAACTAGTGCCACACCCTGATCTTTGGAATAGGCCATCTTCCATCCTTCGTATATGCCTCGTTTGAAATCCTTCTGGCAGGGGATGTTGATAATAAAATTTCTAAGTTGACTGACCCTTCGAAAGTTTTTTTTTCACAAAATGTACCGACCATTATCCTCCCCATATTTTCTTCTAGTCCTTTGTTGCTCACCCTTACTTCCTGTGCTGACCCGATTCCAATCTCCTTAACCTTCAGCCTAAAGCCGCCACACTCCGACCTTCTGAATGAGCCACACTTTCTTGTAATCCCTACCCTAGCTAGCTCTATACATTTTGTGTTTTTCCTATTACCCTAACTATATTTAAGGACAGTGTTATTCGAAATTTGGTTTTCATTATTTTATATTTATCGAAGAGTGCGTGTTATCGACTACTTAGTTTTATGTATTTAAGTACACTACTATTATCCTCACTTTCAGTAGCGCAACCATACACCGCGTATATTTTGTTCCATATTCCTTATTCTCACTATGTGAGATTTCTAAGTTATTTTAAAGCTATTTGATCGATACATCGTCCTAAAAATGTTTTAACCTACCGACAAATCTTTCACCATTTTATTGTCGTTACTTTATTTTCGGGTATTGTGCCTATGGTTATTATTATAAATGGTTGTGCCTTATACTTATTAATTCTCCTTGGCTACTTTTGATATACTTCTATGTGCTCATAATTAGATTTTGAGTTTACCAAACACGCCTTGAATATTATTGTTCGTTATTGTTAGCTATATTCTCGTATACTTGTAGTTACCCTTATAGATATTCTTGCTTATACCTATTTAGACCTACCTTTTTGTATGTTGTTCTTACATATATATATCTTCAAATTCCTCCATCCACGTATTTCTGGTAAATCCTTACGTGTTAGTTGCTATATAATGGCTTTCGGTTATGTTTGTATAACTTATCTTTTATTTTAAATTTCGAGGACGAAATTTTTGTAAGGGTGGTATAATGTAATACACAGCTTCTTATTATACCAATACTCGTATTTTGTTCCCCTCAAAAGTTATTTATTTTATTATTATTGTTTTTAGAATTCTAAAACCCTTTTCATTTTCTACCTAGTAGTCTTCCAAAGAAAAATAAAACCTAATCACACTTTCATTTTTCCCTTCACTACTTTTCCCTAAACTAGACCAGAATCCGATTACCTAATCCTTTTATAGTTTCCTCTTCCTCAAACCCAACACAAAATTTATTTAGAATTAGTAAATAATTTTCCCCAGCCTAAACCAACCCTAAAACCCAAACCCTATTATATCTTATTTTTCAACAAAAGACCCTCAGCCCATTTTTCCCCATTTTATTTCTGTCTCTGGCCCGGCCCTTTCTTTCCCCCATTATTAATTCCCTGCCGAGCCCATTCCCTCTTCCCTCTTCCCTCCTCAAATTTCCCTTACATTTTTCCCTCAGCCCAAACCCCAGCCCGGCCCACATCCTTCTCACCATTTTCTCTTTATTTTTCCTGGCCCTCTCCCTCCAGCCCGCTCACCTCAACCCGACCCGGCCCACACCCACTCCTTCTTCCTTCCCGTTGCGCATCTCCCGCTCATTTACTGTGCCTCCATTCCCTCCGCCGCACCCCACGCCCACGCCCACGCCCATGCCTCGCTGTGCCCCGCTCACGAGCGTTACCCACGACGCGCGCCCTCGACCTCTCCTCGTTGACACGCCTCTCTCTCTCCTCTCATAATTCTTTCTCTCCCCACGTCTCCTCTCCCCCTCTCTTCCATTTTCCTTTCCCGCTCCTCTCGAACCCGCGCCCACGCCCGCGATCGCCCCGTCGCGGCCATCGCCAGCATCACAGTCGCCATCTCACCTCCCCTCGACCACCATCCACCGAGCTCCTCCTCATGCAACCCACGACTCCATGGCCGAACTCGAGGCCCATGGCAGCTCCTCCTTGGCCGAGACACCACCTTTGCATCACCTACGACCTCGTTAACAACATCACCGCCGACCACCCTCTACCGATCACGACTCCCTCAACCTCCATCTTCGAACCCATCGTCCTCGCCCGGCCCCTCCTCCGTCACCAGAGCATCCTCGCTACCTCCTTCGACCGTTGGAGTACCGCCAACCACCACGACCGCCACCTCTAATGGCACCCTACCAGCTCCTCACAACCCAGTAGAAACCACATGCTTCACCTCCAGCCAACCTTCGCTGCCCATACTCGAGCTCCTAGCCTAGTCCAAGCTCCGAGGCCGAGCCAAGATCGAGCCGAGGCCAAACCTTGCTGTGTTCCATGCCACTGCCGTGCATCTCTAGGCAAGTATTTTACTTGCTTACATGCTAATCTACTCGTGTTACAAATTCAAATGTACAAGTTAT
Source organism: Agapanthus africanus (assembly GCA_030015575.1). NCBI lineage: Eukaryota > Viridiplantae > Streptophyta > Magnoliopsida > Asparagales > Amaryllidaceae > Agapanthus > Agapanthus africanus. The sequence continues at coordinate 632,183,430 of JASDDO010000014.1, read as the reverse complement.
GAATTTGCAATTCCCGATAAAATTAAACGACATACCTGTTCGATACATGATCCCAATGAAAATACTCACCTAATTTGACGGAACTGGATTGTTTATATTGGCCCGTATAGTGATGAATACCTTGTACAAATTTTGCTGGAAAATATGACCGTTAACGACTAAAACGACTACCCCCAAGTTTACTTGTAAAACTAGAATTTTCTTGTACCTGAAAACCGTAAAAATCACCATAAATTATATACATACTGGAACGATGCATTCGAGGGCTTAAATAGAAGACAACTCGACGAAATATAACCCTATGCAAGTTTATAATTGTTTTTGTACTTAAACTATGACAATATTTAGATCGGAGTGCGTCTCTGGACTGCAGTCCAGAGCGACTCTAGTTGTTGTTTACTGTCCCGTAATGGGTACCACCCTGTTTCCTTAACTCGTAGGTTGTGGAACTCTGCTGATTATGAAAGGTGAATCTGTGAGCTAGACAACACAAGTGGTTTCATTCTGTTTCGTTATCGTTTGTTATTTAATCTGTAATTTAATAGATGGGGACGTATAACAGTCCCAACAGAATCAGAATTGACATACTAGTATTGAACAGTGTGTATCTCCTAATATACAGATGCGATTGAAGATCCGTCTATTGAATTAAAAACCTTACTGAGAACCCTATATTTCATTCAACTGTAGTGTCACTAAATTCTGATCCCAACTTGGATTAAAATGCATTGCGAAACGGACTTCTGATTCTGAAACCGGATTTCCAGCCGTGAACGCTTAAAAGGAAATGGCCGTAACTAATGATCCTGAAATCCGATTGCCGTGAAACCAAATTTGCTGGTTAGATAACCAATCATACTATTTATTCCCCATTTGTAGTTTTGCCAAACTATACATGTTTTATTTATGATAAATATTGCAAGTGGTAGATTACTGATTCATGACATCCTAATCGTGCTTTACATACTGTTTTCGCATCATATCACACATATGTCACTGCATTGATAACTTAGTGATAATGTGCATTATCCAGTGTTAGGTATTAGTGATGATTGTGGCAAGTACGTTAGTGTTTGTGTATAAGTGAATAAGTGAAAGTGACACGTACTTGTACACAATCAGTGAACCTTATTATTCTATTGCATTGTCGACGTCTGTGGGACGCGTGTACGTGTGACTATAAGTGGTATGGGACACTTATGGAGCTCTTGCATGGGTGTCACAGATAAGGCACCAAACACTGCCATTTATCTCAGGTATTAGTCGGGACGTGCTTGATGGAGGTCCAGTCTCCAGTTCTCGTGCAGACTTGTCACAGACCGACTGATAGTTGAGGTTATGGTTAGAGTTTGATGTAGACTACGGGGTGTGGGGTAGTTTGAGTGTGAGTTCAACAGAATCTCGGGAGTCCCTTGCTGGCTTATATATATATGGAGATATATGGAGATTTACAGGGTACATGATTATTACTGTGAGTTACATGTTGGGCCCGTGGTCCCTTGCCCTTGGGTTCTACCTTTGGGTGGAGGACACTCATGAGTGGTTGACTCTCACACTTGGGCTGACGATAGGCTCAGTGACCTGTACAGTGAGACTTAGAGACTGATAGAGATAATGGCATTGATATACATTAATTACCGTTGTTGACATACCTGGCATATTATATTATTGTTTTACTGTTCACTTGATCCTTTATACACTTCATTGATTACTACATGTTCATATCTATACCATTCTGATTTACTGTTTTATATATCTATTAGCACCGTTAGAGTTGTCACTTGTTTATATATATTATATTGCTATTGTGTCTCTCTGACGACCTGAGTATGCATGCTCAGCGTGAGGAGAGGATTTAGCCTGGACCAGGACTAGACGTACATCACGGGCATCTTGATTAGCTATCCAGAGTTATACCCTTTTGTTTCCCATCAGGTCAGTTCTTTACATTGTCTTGTTCAGTTACTGCATTTCTCATTACCTGCGCATTATTTACTGTTTACCATGTATAACTAGAAGCCGAATTGTGACTACGGCAGGCCATTTCCTTGACCGTAGGAGCATGGCTGGCCTTGTCAACCCCTCGTATTCCGTATTTTGGGAAGCGGGACGTGACAACTTCTTACCAGACTTCGAGGATACGGAAAAATGCCACCAACCGAAAAACAAAACTATCACCACTATTCCAGTTTTTGGGAGTGATATTGAGGAGGAAGAAGAGATAGTTTATTCGGGGCCGCCTCGACGCAACAACCCGGGACCGTCCGCCCCTATGTTGATCTTCGGCAGCAACTCGGAGGACGAGGTTAATGCTGTATTCTCCGCTCGGCCGTCGATACAAGCTTTCGCTGGAAATAATCAGAGTCTGCAAATTATCCTGGTTCCGCGGGAGCATTACAAAGATCTCGATGCACTCAAAGCTTATAGTGTGCAAGAACTGCAGACATTCTACGTCCCTCCCAGGCGAGAAGGCGAAAAGGCGATCCTATTCTACCGCTCCGGGGAAACCATAATGGAGAAAGAAATCTGGCATGGCGCTGATTCTACACTCGACAGGCTCCAGCCCATCCGCTTGCCCAAATATTACTCGGAAGGCTTAAGAAGGCTCTTGAAGTGCCAAGGGGTACCTTTCAAACAGACCATTCGACAATCTCGGTTCTACAACAGGATTTAGGATATCCCTGGAACTCAGCGCAAGCTGTCTAACGGGAGAATGGAAATGCTCGGGCTTGGATATGTGAAATCCAGGAAACGGGAACGAGTCCATGGTAGCTACGTCATATATAACTTCGATGAGGAAGAGGACGCCTTGTCAGAAAACGCTGACTCCGAACAAAAACAAGATCCCGCAATCAAAATGCCGAGCCCATCATTTGAAGAACGAATGGACAAGCTTATCAGGGAAGCAGGTCAAAAGGTTCGAGACGAACATAATCACGAAATGGCCATCTATGAGAAAGCCAAGACACAACGCCTTCTTCAACAGGCTGCAAAAGATGAAAATGCTCCTCCCTGTCAACCTGTTGTGCAAAAGGCCCGACGCAAAGGCAGAAACAAGTCAAAGAGCGGAAAAGGCATTCGTCAGCAACAAAGTGGAACCAAGAAGCCACGCGATCGGGAATCGAGCAACCCGGATTCGTCTCTTATGAAGAAGATGAGTCAGGCATACTGTTTTCCTCAGAATAAAACATGAAAGATACTTGAGCTCGCCATAAAACATCAGATGATTACACTTCCAGAGTCCAAACACCCCGAGCAAGCAGGCGAAGCCTCTCACCCGGACTATTGCTCCTATCATAGGGCAATAGGACATCCTATTGAAGACTGCTTCACCTTCAAGAACTGGGTCGAAGATCAATATCAGCTCGGCAAATTCGCTCTATCCAGCAGTTGGAGGATAACACCGCCGCAGAAGCACGAACCCAAATCCGCGAGAGTAGACCCAGATCCACATCGGTCTTGGAAGCGAGCTCGTACTTGTCATATGATGACGATATCTAAAGAAGAACCCGAGAATATGGATGAACTCCCCTAGTGCTTCGAAAACAATGATGACGAAATGATCTCAGTGTTTCCACCGGCGCCAAAAGAGCTGGAAGATGGTATACATACCACTGCGGATAACCTCAAGAAAATTGATTTGGGGACGGCAAGTGACCCGCGACCAACATTCGTCAGTGAGTTGCTGTCTGAGGAAAGGGTAGCTATACTAAAAGACGTGCTTATGCAGGATAAGGATTGTTTCGCGTGGAACTATTCTGAAACGCCAGGATTAGATCCAGAGATTGCTGTCCATAAATTGGCAATATCCCCAGACGTCAAGCCAATCAAACAAGCATCGAGAAGAATGCGGCTCGAGTTTGAGATGAGTATCAACGCCGAGGTCAAGAAACTAAAGACTCCGGCTTCATTAGTACCCTGATTGGATCGCCAACATCGTCCCAGTAATGAAGAAGAATGGGACAGTGCGCATATGCGCAGACTTTCAGGATCTTAATAAAGCCTGCCCGAAGGACGATTTCCCAGTACCGGTCACTGAGCTGATGATAGATAACACGTCCACTCATGAAGTCTTCTCCTTCATGGACGGCTCATCAGGATATAATCAGATAAAAATGCATCCCGAAGACCAGAAGCACACCGCTTTCCGGACCCCTTTGGGTATATTCTGCTACAAGGTGATGCCCTTCGGTCTAAAGAACGCCGGTGCCACCTATCAGAGGGCCATGACGAAGATTTTTGATGACCTCATACATGAAATTGTCGAGTGCTATATTGACGACCTCGTGGTTAAAAGAAAATCATACGAGGAACATCTCGAGCATCTGAAGATCGTATTTCAACGCCTTCGGCAATACAACTTGAAGATGAACCCTCTCAAATGCGTGTTCGGGGTGTCCTCAGGTAAATTCCTAGGATTCATCATCCGACACCGAGGTATCGAGATAGATCTGTCAAAGATCAAGGCGATCATGGAGATCCTCCCACCAAGGACTCTCAAGAAATTGCGGTCTCTCCAAGGGAAGCTCGCGTATATTCGGCGATTTATAGCCAATCTCTCAGGCAAGTGCCATCCTTACAGCCACCTGATGAAGAAAGGAACCCCTTTCGTCTGGGATCACAAATGCCAAAGCGCGCTAGACGAAATCAAGCAATACCTGCAGAATCCGCCAGTACTGGCTGCTCTGGTCAAGGGAAAGCCTCTCATTCTGTATATAACAGCCCTCGAAGGTTCCTTAGGCGCATTATAGGCACAGGAGAACGACCAAGGGAAAGAACGAGCCCTCTACTATTTGAGCCGAGTTCTACTGGGGGCAGAAAGCAATTATTCTCCCATCGAAAAACACTGCCTTGCGTTGATCTTCGCAATAACGAAGCTCAGGCACTATGCGTTGGAGCATAAATTCCGTCTCATATCGAAGGTGGATCCCCTCAAATACTTGATGTCAAAGGCCATATTGACAGGACGGCTCGCTAAATGGGCCTTGCTCCTGATGGAGTTCTTAATAACCTATCAGCCTCTTAAGGCAGTGAAAGGCCAGGCTATCGCCGACTTCCTCGCTGAGCATCTAAGACTTGCCGATTCTTCTTTGAATTGTGAATTGCCAGACGAACATGCGTTTGACACGATCGACGGAGGTGATACCCGATGGGAACTTCACTTCGATGGAGCATCCTCCATGAAGAAGCACAAACAAAACACTCCCATAATCAAATCGGGGGTGGGCCTTATCTTCGTGACCCTACAAGGAGGGATAATGCGCTTCACTTTCTCCTTAACAGAGCCGAGGACAAACAATGAAGCCGAGTATGATTCTTTGATAGCAAGCCTCGAGATCGCCATCGACATAGGAATTGAAAACCTCCTCATATACGGAGACTCCCAACTGGTCATTAGTCAAGTAAACGGTGACTATCAAACGTGTAAACCAAAGTTGGTGAAATACGGCGAGAGGGTACAGCAACTGCTGACTCAAATACCTTCCTACATCTTGGAAAGCATACCACGTGCGAAAAACAGCAAAGCGGATGCATTATCCAAGCTCGCTAAAGAGCTGGCCGACGAGAGCCTCGACGATGTGAGGATCATTATGCAGAGCCGTCAGGTTCTTGCGCCGGTGGAAATATCTCCAGAGTCGTCCGAAGAAAAAGGAGCGATTGAGCAAATGACTATGCAAATAAAAGATCAGGAAAAGACCGAGGATTGGAGGGAAATCTTTATAGACTACTTCAAATCCCATCGAACGCCTGAAGATGCGTCCTCAAAACATCAGCTCATGAAGCGAGCCCTATCTTTCGCTTTCGTCAATGATACTCTGTACAAGAGGTCATTCGATTCTTTATGGTTAAAATGCCTGGGACCTGAAGAGGTGAAGAGAGTCATCCAAGAAACTCATGACGGACTCTGCGGTTCTCACCAAGCGGGCCCGAAGATGAAGTTGAAGATTAAACAGATGGACTACTACTGGCCCACGATGATTCATGACTGCCTCGAGTATGCGAAGCAGTGCCACTCGTGCCAGATCCATGGGGACTTTATCCATCAGCATCCGAATCAGCTGCATCCAATGGTAGCTAGCTGGCCGTTCGAAATGTGGGGAACTGACATAATCGGCCCCATCGAACCGGCATCGTCCAGAGGACATCGATTCATTTTGGCGACAACTGATTACTTCTCCAAATCGGTAGAAGCAGTACCGCTGAGGGAAGTGAAGACGGAGAATATCCTCCATTTCTTCAAGGCGCACGTTATTTATCGGTTTGGAACTCCGACGCGGATCATCTCCGATAACGGGCCAGCCTACAGAATCCACAAGATTAGCCGCTTCGCACAACAGCACAACATAGACTGGAGATACTCCTCAGTTTATAATCCCCGAGCTAACGGTCTGGCTGAGGCTTTCAACAAGACCTTGACAAAGATAGTGAAGAAGACGGTGTCTCAAAATAAGAAAGACTAGAACGAGAGACTGCACGAAGCTCTCTGGGCATACCGAACGACGTTTATAGCGGCCACGAACATAACACCATACGTATTGGTATTCGGTACAGAAGCGGTACTCCCCCTCGAGATAGAGTTACCCTCTCTACGAGTGGCAGTTCATTATGAGCCGACAGACGAAGAGAATGCTCACCTTCGGCTCGAGGAGCTCGATGCCCTTGATGAAACCCGGATCATAGCGCAACAAAATCTGGAAGCTTATAAAGCAAAGATGACGCGCTCCTACGAAAGATTGACCAGGCCAAGGACATTCCGCCAGGGCGAACTCGTCCGGTAGTCAAAAGACCCATGATCCCCAATCATGCTAAACGAGGGAAATTTGAGTCGAATTATGAAGGCCCGTACATTATAGACAAGGTCTACCAGGGTGGAGCTTATCTACTCATGGACATGCATGGTGAAAGACCTTTCAGACCAATAAACGGTCGCTTCCTGAAGAAATACTAAGGTTGACGAGTCATGGCCTAGGTCAAAGATAGATGACGACGACTATGTCGGCTCGCTATCTTCCTAAGCCCAAACTCCATAAGTAGTAACCGGCTTACTTTACGACGGACCGAAACGTCCTTAAACTAACAACGGACCACTATGTCCTAAAACTAGCTGTTGAACGAGATGTCGAGAAACTACGGTGGATTGCAGCATCCCAAAGCCGGTACAAAAATAAAAATAAAAAAAAGAAAGAAAAATAAAAAGAAAGAAAACGGTATGTCCATAAGCAAAATGGGCACGGATGAAAACCCGAAAGGGCTCCGTGAGTAAAAACAGCAGGGCTACCGGCGAGTGTTTGTGAAAACCCGAAAGGGCGCAACCTCGTTAAAAAAGAAAAGAAGGAGAATAAAAAAAAAGAAAATGGTATGTCCATAAGCAAAATGGGCACGGATGAAAACCCAAAAGGGCTTCATGAGTAAAAACAGCAGGGCTACCGGCGAGTGTTTGTGAAAACCCGAAAGGGCGCAACCTCGTTAAAAGACACTTGCAAGGTCCTCTCGACTTTGTAAGGAGAAACCACCTGTGTAAGATCCTTACGACTCACAAGGGAGCAACACACTTAGGGATCCCCACGATCCCTAGGGAGAAACTACACTTGTGAGATCCTCACGACTCGTAAGGAGAACTCTCTTATGGGACCCTCACGGCTCATAAGATTTGAAAGTCTTAAGCTATAGAGACCTGAACCTGTTCTTAAGCAACCCCCACAACCTCCGATACTGCCCTACAAGCGGCTCAATACTGATCCTTGTATAAAATCCACGGGCGTGAATAAACATTTCCCTAACCAAGTCCCACCCGTGACTAGGGATATGTTTGCACGGTGAATAACTCTTCTGAGTCCTCTCGACTTATAAGGGGAAAACTCTCTTGTAAGATCCTTACGACTTACAAGAATCCATACACTTAGGAGTCCTCACGATTCCTAAGGAGAAAACACACCTACGAGATCCTCATGACTTGTAGGGAAAAATACCTTTGTAAGACCCTTATGGCTCATGAAGTCAAAAGCCTTAGTCGACAGAATCCTAACCCTGTTTACTAAACCACCTTTATTCGACATCGACAGAGGCAAATGATGATTCACTCCTGGCAATACCCCAGTTGTAGCGGTGCTGATGCCGAAATTGGTGTCTGATTCCAAGCCTGCAGCGAAAAGCTAGCAAGCCACACATGCATACGAAATAGCCGAAATGATGGGGGCAACTTGCAATAAAAAGCAGCAAGTAAAAGATGTATGCATGTAAAATTGCCGAAATGATTGTGCAACTCGCAATAAAAAGCAGCGAGTAAAAATAAAACAAATAGCCGAAATGATTGGGCACCGCGAAAAATAGCCGAAATTATTGGGCAATCGCGACCTTCGCGGTATAAAAAGCTGAAATGATAGAGCATCGCGGAAAGAAACAAAAAAATGAATGAAATTTATACCCTACAGGTGATATTACACCAATCCCTATATACAATCCAGGGGCGCAAACAAAGAAGGAATCATACTCCTCCTCCCCAGGTTTCATCAGAAGAAGAAACTAAACAGCGACGGTTCTCAGATAGCCTGGAGAGCATCTCAACATTCGTCTCATTACAACAGACACAACATCAGGCAAAGCGGAATAGCGGCAACTCCCAGTTCCATGGCTCGTCGGTGTACAGATGACTGAGAGTCAAATCCCAACTCCGTGAAACACGGATATAATCAACAAAACTCCTGGTTATGTGGAACGCGGATATGTCACTTCTGACCCCGTGGAAAACGTCCAGAGTGTAGGGTTCCTAGGCACTCTTACAAGGGTTAATAAAGCATCAACCATGCCCGAATAAAATTTTAGACGTGCCGAACAACCCAAAGCCGGGATCTTTACTAGATTATTAGGGTTTAACATGCAAGTAAACATCATTACAACTAAGAGTGAGGGATTACAACCTTTGTAGTCCGCTCCTTCGCTTCATAAGCTCCGTGTTGAGGTCCCTTCGCTGCGATCATCAAGAACTCCGACTCTCGTGAGGCTCCAAGAGGTGAATGATGCATCTTGCTTGAAGTCTTCATGATCTAAGATGATCTACCATGAAGAATCTCTAACCCAAGCTTACACTTCACTAAACAACTTATTAGAGAAGTGAACACCCTAATCTATGTGGCTAGAATAGATGAGGACGATGAAGTAGGAATTTTGCTCTCTTTTGTTTTCTATTTCTCACACTTATTCATCACAAACACAAAAGCTAGTGAAGGTTTTTCAAGAGCTAGAAGAAGAAGAAGATCAAGCTAATCCTTTTGTGATGAATAATGAATTATTGTAGTGGTTACAAATCTAACCATGAGTTAAGCATGATAGAGTTAACTCATGTAGATAATTAACTAGAGGCTGAGGTTTGGATTGGGTTAAATAATATCTTCACAAAAATATCAAGCTTAAGGATAAAGTCGAAGCTTCATGCAAAAGCTAACCCTAATCCAAACCCTAACCAAGTTTAAACCCTAAACCATTGTTAAATTTGTAACCCTAACATGTTACAATATTATATATCACATATACAATATATTTTGTAACAATAGAAAATAATACAATTAACATATATCGCATATATATCAATGTATTATCCCATGAGAAAATGAATCAATAAAGCGAGCTTATATTAGTTAACATAACGTAATATATCACATATATAATTATACATTAAATTATCGAATCAACACTTGATCCGATAACCCGGCTATATTACATATAACCGATTAATATAACATGTACCATTTCATCGAATCAACACTTGATCCGATGACCCGGTTATATCACATATACACGACCGATATCTTATATCGCGAGAATAGAATACGGTATCTCATATCGTATTATTCTCGGTCCCGCACATATCACATATGTGCTCCTACTCCGTTTTTCCTGAGCCAGGAAACCTCTGTGTTGGACTCTAAAGAATCGTCAATACGCCGGCAGTAGGTGATGATCATATCAAACACCCACAAGCTGCAAGCGGTCAGCTAAATGTAACAGCCATCCAGGTATTGAGCGATCAGAAGATCAACAAGCAAGCCTGTACATTCTCCTGTGAATCCAATCAGTAACACTCCCGTACAGTCCGGTCTCTTCGTCTGATATGTTGCATATCTGGTCTAGGGTGGTATACGTCAGACCCCAGTAACCGATAAGTCGTGTCGATATAAGGCTCATAACGGGTCAAGAAACTACTGATAACTCTTACCAGTAGCACTCCATATCATCCCTGACCAGGGACTTCCAGTTATAGCCAATCGAACACAGCACAACATCAACTCCCAATATCGGGAGAGACGAAACGCCTCCTATTGCTCATTGCCTCCATATGATTTGAGACTATATACAAAAGCCACCGTTTTGCATGCCCTCTTGGACGTGGTAAGGTGGAAATCAAAGCACAGTGGGAATCACACAAGACTCTATGACGATCTCGGGTTTACAGACTAACCTGTACCAGTGTCACCGGAGAACTGCTATCTGACGATAGGTATAATACCATCTAGCAGTTCTCAGCAAGTTCGTTCAGTGTACCCAGTCTCCACTGAGCACCCGTACACCATCTTTGATGTCAAACACCGATGGATATGGGATCATCCATCGCCCATCATATGGGTCAAGATGCGTATACGCTAGTCTACTCTGGTGTATCGATGCCCTGTCTCGACACACCCTCGACTAGGAATAATTATAGGATGTACTCTTTGACTACCCTGACCCTACTAGTGTGATCTCATCACAGTCCCAGTAGTCGAGTACATATCCTAAGGGCTTTATCAACATGTGAGAGCAAGACAGTAAACTAATACAAGTCAACATGTTAAGACAATGTGAAACCAAATAGCATATTATCATGATGAGCAAGAAAGTCCTCTCTCTATATATCCAAGCATCCATTATAATATACATCATATGTACAACAATGGCCTCTACGGCATATATATAACTAACAATCTCGCACTTGCACTAGGGCCAGGTGTTGTAGTATCTCATACCCAACATCCCGAATAATCTCTCAAACTGTATCTGGGGAATGGCCTTTGTGAGTGGATTCTCAGTGTTGTCCTTCATGTCAACTCTCCTGACCTCGATCTCGCGGCGATCAACTATCTCCCGGATCAGGTGATATCGCCTCAGAATATGTCTGGATTTCTGATAGGACCTGGGTTCCTTGGCCAAAGCCACAGCTCCATTGTTATCACAATACAAAGGTATTGGATGCTCAATGGAAGGAACCACACCAAGTTCAGTGATGAACTTCTTCATCCAGACAGCCTCTTTGGCAGTATCGTTGGCAGTGATGTATTCAGCCTCCATCGTCGAGTCTGCCACGGTTTCTTGCTTGGAACTCTTCCAACAAACCGCCCCTCCATTTAGGGTAAAGACAAATCCCGATTGCGACTTAGAGTCGTCCTTATCACTTTGGAAGCTTGAATGGGTAAAGGACTCCACCTGGAGTTCTCCGTTACCATACACCAAGAACATCTCCTTAGTTCTTCTCAAGTACTTGAGAATGTTCTTCACAGCTGTCCGGTGATTCTCTCCTGGATCTGCTTGATACCTACTCACTACACTTAGTGAGTATGCCACATCGGGTCTGGTACATAGCATCGCGTACATGATAGAGCCTACTGCCGAAGCATAGGGTATCCTTTGCATGCGAGGAGACATCTCTTTGGAGAGAGTGAGTCCAGAGATCGTGGGTTGGTTCCCACGCTTGGATTCTTCCATACTAAACCTCTTTAGTATGGTGTCAATGTACCTGGACTGGGACAATCCCAGTATCCTCTTGGACCTATCTCTATAGATCCTAATCCCCAAAATGCAGGAGGCATCACCTAGATCTTTCATTGAGAATCTTTATGATAAGAAGAGCTTGACCGAGTGCAGCATAGGAACATCATTTCCTATCAAGAGTATGTCATCCACGTACAATACGAGGAAGACAACCTTACTCTCTGCAACCTTCTTGTAAATACAAGGTTCATCTACGTTTTTGAAGAAGTCAAACTCTTTGACTACCACATCAAAACATATGTTCCAGCTCCGCGATGCCTGCTTTAACCCGTAGATGGATTTAAGCAGCTTGCACACCTTTCCGCTGCTCCCACTATCTACGAAGCCCTCTGGCTGAGTCATGTACACGGTCTCCCCTAAATCACCATTTAGAAAGGCGGTCTTAACATCCATTTGCCAGATTTTGTAGTCATGATATGCAGCAATGGCAAGTAAGATCCGGATGGACTTAAGCATAGCCACTGGAAAAAAGGTTTCGTCATAATCCACACCTGGTCGTTGACGAAAACCCTTTGCAACAAGTCTAGCTTTGAAAGTCTCCACTTTTCCATCTACACCAAGTTTCTTCTTAAAGATCCACTTGCTCCCAATGGGTTTTACCCCTTCAGGAGTATTTTCCAAAGTCCATACTTTGTTGGTGTACATGGATTCCATCTCAGATCGCATTGCATCCAGCCATTTCACAGAGTCACCACTCGTGATGGCTTGCTCGAAGCTAGTGGGGTCATCATCTTCCATGATGCAATCCTCACTTCCACCATCAATGAGAAAACCGTATTATCTCTTAGGTGGACGAGAAACCCTACTAGATCGACGGAGAGGCTGGGGTTCGTCGGGTACTACTGAATCCTCTGGTTCCAATAAATCATCAGTTGTAGTTTGTGGTGCTGGAACCTCTTCTAGCTCTACCTCTTTTCCACTAATTTCTTTTGCAAGAAATTCCTTTTCTAAAAAGGTGGCATATTGAGAAACAAATACTTTTTCTTCTTCAGTGCGGTAGAAAAAATATCCCTGGGAATTCTTAGGATATCCTACAAACTTGCAAAGAACTGATCGTGCCTCGAGTTTGTACGGATTTTGCCTTTTGACATAGGCCGGACAACCACATATCTTAACTCGTTTAAAATATGGTCTCTTCCCACTCTATATCTCATATGGTGTGGTAGGTACAGATTTAGACGGAACTTGATTCAATAGGTATGCTGCTGTCTCAAGCGCATATCCTCAGAAGGAAATAGGTAACTCAGCAGTGCTCATCATAGAGCGCACCATATCTAATAGGGTGCGATTCCTCCGCTCCGATACACCGTTGTGCTGTGGTGTATAAGGAGGAGTAAGCTGAGAGATAATCCCATTCTCTTTTAGATAATCTAGGAACTCATTGCTTAAGTATTCTCCTCCTCGATCAGATCGAAGGATCTTAATACTTTTTCCCGTTTGGTTCTCTACTTCGTGCTTATATTCTCTGAATTTCTCAAAAGCTTCAGACTTGTGTTTCATCAGGAACACATGTCCGAATCTTGAGAGATCGTCAGTGAATGTAATGAAGTAGGAAGAGCCGTTCCTGGCATGCGTAGACATAGGACCGCATACATCACTATGTACCAGTCCTAAGAGTTCCGTAACTCTTCCTCCGTGTCCACTAAACGGAGTTTTGGTCATTTTTCCTTTGAGACATGAATGGCAAGTATCATAAGATGAAAATTCAAACGAATTCAAATATCCATCTTTATGTAACTTAGCTAGCCATGTCGCATTGATATGACCAAGTCTACAATGCCACATGAAGGATTCGTTCATTTATGAACTTTTCCTCTTATGTGTGTTTTGTACATTAAGGAATGTATTTTGATTGAGAATGAATATGCCATTATGTAACGAGCCTGATCCAATCAACTTTTGATCTAGGAAGATGTTCATAACATTATCCTTTACTACAAAATTATATCCTTCTTTACTTAATAAAGAAACTGATATAATGTTGCACATCATGTTCGGTATATAATAGCACTCATTCAGAATCAGTGTATTACTGCTTGGTAATACAAGGTGATATTCGCCAACTGTTTTGGCTGCAACACTTGCACCATTCTCTACTTGTACGGAATGATCACCTTTTCCCAGTTCTCTACTTTTACGTAGCCCATGTAACAATTTACATATGTGGGATCCCGATCCGGTATCTAATACCCAGGAAGTAGGGTGAACTGAGAAACAGTTCTCAATAACTAACACACCTGAAGAAGATGCATCAGCATGCATGTTCTTAGTTTGGGCAGCATGAGAATCAGATATTCTCCTGTTTCTTGTTCAGTCTTATAACTCTTATAAGAAAGAATGGGACCAACGATCCCCTGCTCAGTATAATAAGCAGGTTCAGTTAATACATCCATATTATTATCTTGATTAAGGCCTGACAGGGTCGCTACCTGGAGAGAGAGAAGAAAACACTTTAGCGTATGCTCTTGCAAGATTAGATTGGTTATTATCTTATCTAATCAGGATGTCTCCCACTGTTTTTATCAAATCTTCCTTCAAACCCTAAAAGGTAAGATTAGCCGGGATTAATTACACCCTACAATTTCGTTAATCTTTCAGCCAGATCAGTGTCGGTACCTGAGGGAGGTTCCCCGTGCTTTCGCACGGACCTAATTAAAATAAATCTCGTTTTCCCAGAGGTATAACCCCGTTAACACCTTTCTAAACACCTACTTGATCGACTAATTGTCCTGTGTAAAACTCTCCCAGGAGTAACTCTTACTCGCAGTGGGTATTGGGATCCAACTATCTCATAGGAGGTATGCAATCTCATTGCAAATTTCAACACTTGAAATTCCCAATAATACTTTTACCCCTAGCGTTCTATGACCTTGACGCAGGCCAACAAACCATAGTCCGCTAGTCAAGTTCAACCCGTACATTTCTTGATTGAATTAAACCCACCCGCACGACCCTTGACGTAGGCCAACAAAGTCGTACGAGTACCCTAATCCAATCACATCTCATGTTACAGATAAGTATTAGTTAGCTACCGCACACTACGCCTTGACGCAGGCCAACAAACCTAGCACGAATACTAAGTAATATCTATCTGAAATGACGGAGGGCTACGCATGTTTTTCAGAAAACCACGAGCGTAATGAACTTGATATCGTTGTAGAAACAAGTGGTTTTTTTTGAAAAAATGAGTGTTTTTGAGGCTTTTCTAGTTTTGCTAAAGAGGTCAATCCCGGTGAAGGGATCTCGGCTCTTTCCTCATCGAATAAGGTGCAGGTATATCACATATACCGCTATGCAAAGCAAGAACTATTTAAGCTGTCAAAAACTAAACCGTGAGTTTGTAGCATCTGCCAGTTTAGCTAAAGAGGTCACTCCCGGTGAAGGGATCTCGGCTCTTTCCTCATCGAATAAGGTGCAGGGTATATCATATATACCGCTATGCAAAGCAAAACTGTAGCTACCCTTTTTATAAAGTTTTGATTCTACAACATCTTTTAGGTTTCTTTTCTTTTATTAATCTCATTAATAAAATCCCATCAGCTTATGCTTCCTAAGCATCACAGAAGAAACGAAAGCAGTAATATATATATATATATATATATATATATATATATATATATATATATATATATATAAGCATTCATCTCAGGCAGTAATATGATCTCATCACAGAACATTGCAGCAGAAGTACATATATGAAATATTGGATATACTAGGATGTCCGTGTTTTTAATACGAGCCTGTATAAAACACGGATTCCACGGTCGCGATGAATAGCCAAACCCACATCCCTAGACCCCTACGAGAGCGGCAAGTAACACTCCTAATTCTAGGGTTAGGAGACCCGGTCTCGACACCTCGAGATGGCCTCCCACTGGACCCTAGAACCCGGTTACTTGTGCTCCCCTCCTTGGGTCTACCTAATGCGGAAAAGTAAATAATATACAATGGTGACATCAACCACATCCCGTAAGTGCCCCAATAAAAGAATATTACATACAAATGAATTTTACATGAATGAAAATAAAACCCCCCATCTCACATAAAACCCCCGGCTATTCAGAACACGACGATTCAATACAACATATCACAGCAACACATAATATCTCATATCATCAACGTAAGCAAGTATGCATATCCCGATTGTCGTTGATGTATAGCAACGAAGCCGACGATACACCACATACTACGCTTACGGTCACAGAAAAGAAAGTGTAAAACTACAATATTTGGAATCCACAATCACTTTAGACATCGTAAATCCGAAATATCACATACTTCGTATTTCATGCCTAACTATATGAATTCCACATATTGTATCACATTCCAGATAAATAAACAATATTAAACTTTCCGATCGAATAATCAAATACCCAAGATTTCCTTAATAGCTCAACACTTGAGCGGAGTTCAAATAATCCCAGAATATGTCACAGTAGCAATGGTCCAGCCGTAGAAGGGTCAAGCTAATGCCTCACATATGGCACGCCGTACTGCCCCAAACCCTAAGGTTTAGAGGCAGTTCAGACGGTCATATAATTGAGTTAAGGTTTGTGTTCTTCTAGAGGGTCCACCGCATTACTTTCACATTTTTCCGAAAGATTTAAACTCAAGAAAAAATTCAATACTTGAAAGTTTTTCGTGCCGGGAAAAAATGAGTTAATGATATCCGTTCGAACATTTTAACAGTTTCTAAATATCCGGAAAACAGAACGAAATTAAATTTTCCGATTGAATCAACGAGTTCAAAATAATCCCCAGAACACTCAACACTTGATTCAGATTAGAAATACCCAGAAATATACAGGAACTGCTACGGACATTACTGTTTAAAAATCTGTCCCCAATGCACTGTTCACGCCGCGGAACCGCCGCTATAAGTAGGTTCTTGCCGCGGTTCCGCGGCTATATGAGAGCCTTAGGAGCTTGTATTTTATGATAACCCTTAGAATTCCCTGCTGATTTTTCTGAGTATTTTTAATGCAGAAAAAATCATATTTTTACAAAATTTCCAGAGAGGGGGTCCATTTCGTCGTAGCGGGGTTCAATCCGAGTTTTAACTTCGTATACACGTCGCCTAATGCTCTAGCTAGGCTCTGATACCACAGTAGGGTTCCCAGGCACTCTTACAAGGGTTAATAAGGCATCAACCATGCCCGAATAAAATTTTAGACGTGCCGAACAACCCAAAGCCGGGATCTTTGCTAGATTATTAGGGTTTAACATGCAAGTAAACATCTTTACAACTAAGAGTGAGGGATTATAACCTTTGTAGTCCGCTCCTTTGCTTCATAAGCTCCGTGTTGAGGTCCCTTCGCTGCGATCATCAAGAACTCCGACTCTCGTGAGGCTCCAAGAGGTGAATGATGCATCTTGCTTGAAGTATTCATGATCTAAGATGATCTATCTTGAAGAATCTCTAACCCAAGATTACACTTCACTAAACAACTTATTAGAGAAGTGAACACCATAATCTAAGTGGCTAGAATAGATGAGGATGATGAAGTAGGAATTTTGCTCTCTTTTGTTTTCTATTTCTCACACTTATTCATCACAAACACAAAAGCTAATGAAGGTTTTTCAAGAGCTAGAAGAAGAAGAAGATCAAGCTAATCCTTTTGTGATGAATAATGAATTATTGTAGTGGTTACAAATCTAATCATGAGTTAAGCATGATAGAGTTAACTCATGTAGAGAATTAACTAGAGGTTGAGGTTTGGATTTGGTTAAATAATATCTTCACAAAAATATCAAGCTTAAGGATAAAGTCAAAGATTCATGAAGCGTCATGCAAAAGCTAATCATAATCCAAACCCTAACCAAGTTTAAACCCTAAACCATTGTTAAATTTGTAACCCTAACATGTTACAATATTATATATCACATATACAATATATTTTGTAACAATAAAAAATAATACAATTAACATATATCGTATATATATCAATGTATTATCCCGTGAGAAAATGAATTAATAAAGCGATCTTATATTAGTTAACGTAACGTAATATATCACATATATAATTATACATTAAATTATCGAATCAACACTTGATCCGATAACCCGGCTATATTACATATAACCGACTAATATAACATGTACCATTTCATCGAATCAACACTTGATCCGATGACCCGGTTATATCTCATATCGCGAGAATAGAATATGGTATCTCATATCGTATTATTCTCGGTCCCGCACATATCACATATGTGCTCCTACTCCATTTTGCCTGAGCCAGGAAACCTCTGTGTAGGACTCTAAAGAATCGTCAATACGCCGGTAGTAGGTGATGATCATATCAAACACCCACAAGCTGTAAGCGGTCAGCTAAACGTAACAGCGACCCAGGTATTGAGCGATCAAAAGATCAACAAGCAAGCATGTACATTCTCCTGTGAATCCAATCAGTAACACTCCCGTACAGTCCGGTCTCTTCGTCTGATATGTTGCATATCTGGTCTAGTGGTGGTATACGTCAGACCCTAGTAACCGATAAGTCGTGTCGTTATAAGGCTCATAACGGGTCAAGAAACTACTGATAACTCTTACCAGTAGCACTCCATATCAGCCCTGGCCAAGGACTTCCAGTTATAGCCAATCGAACACAGCACAACATCAACTCCCAATACCGGGAGAGACGAAACCCCTCCTATCGCTCATTGCCTCCATGTGATTCGGGACTGTACCCAAAAGCCACCGTTTTGAACGCCCTCTTGGACGTGGTAAGGTGGAAATCAAAGCACATTGGGAATCACACAAGACTCTATGACGATCTCGGGTCTACAGACTAACCTGTACCAGTGTCACCGGAGAACTACTATCTGACGATAGGTATAATTCCATCTAGGAGTTCTCGGCGAGTCCGTTCAGTGTACCCAGTCTCCACTGAGCACCCGTACACCATCTTTGATGTCAAACACCGATGGATATGAGATCATCCATCGCCCATCATATGGGTCAAGATGCGTATACGCTAGTCTATTCTGGTGTATCGATGCCCTGTCTCGACACACCCTCGACTAGGAACAATTATAGGATGTACTCTTTGACTACTCTGGCCCCACTAGTGTGATCTCATCACAGTCCCAGTAGTTGAGTAAATATCATAAGGGATTTATCAACATGTGAGAGGAAGACAGTAAACTAATACAAGTCAACATGTTAAGACAAAGTGAAACCAAATAGCATATTATCATGACGAGCAAGAAAGTCCTCTATATATATATCCAAGCATCCATTATAATATACATCATATGTACAATAATGGCCTCTAGGGCATATATATAACTAATACAGAGTGGATCCTGGTCCTCTCAGAGCACGGCAGTGAACCCGTGTGAAGCATCCAGAGCGGAGCTTAGTCCTCGCCGAACACGGCAGTGAACTCGTGGGAAGCATCTAGAGCAAAATTCCTGGTTACGTGGAACGCGGATAACGTCACTTCTGACCCCGTGGAAAACGTCCAAAGCGGATCCTGGTCCTTGCATAGCACGGCAGTGAACCCATATAAAGCATCCAGAGCGGAGCGTAATCTTCGCCGAACACGGCAGTGAACCCGTGGGAAGCATCTAGAGCAAAAATCCTGGTTACGCGGAACGCAGATAACGTCACTTCTGACCCCGTGGAAAACGTCCAGAGCGGATCCTGGTCCTCATAGAGCACGACAGTGAACCCGTGTGAAGCATCCAGAGCGGAGCCTGGTCCTCGCAAAGCACGGCAGTGAACCCGTGTGAAGTATCCAGCGCAAACATCGGACTGCAGAGTCCTTAAATCCATGGACTATGATGTCCTTAACCTCGACCGTGATGTCTTAAAACTAACAATCAACCGTAATGATTTTAAGTCAATTTCACCTTGGTTCAAGGGTACATCTCGTCATCCCTTTGATATTTGTCGTTGTAATTCCTCAACGTCTTCAGAGAGGTGACGGGTCCCGGCAACCATACATTTCATGGACTGTGGAGTCCCTAAATCCACGGACTATGATATCCTTAACCTCGACCGTAATGTCTTAAAACTAACAACGGACTGTGGGGTCCTTAAATCCATGGACTATGATGCCCTTAACCTCTACCGCGATGCCTTAAAACTAACATTGGACTGTGGAGTCCTTAATTCCACGGACTATGATGTCCTTAACCTCGACCGCGATGTCTTAAAACTAACAACGGACTGTGGAGTCCTTAAACCCATAGACTATGATGTCCTTAACCTCGACCGCGATGCCTTAAAACTAATAATGGACTGTGGAGTCCTTAAACCCACGGACTATGATGTCCTTAACCTCGACCGTAATGTCTTAAAACTAACAACGGACTGTGGAGTCCTTAAATCCACGGACTATGATGTCCTTAACCTCGACCGCGATGTCTTTAAACTACGATACCCCGAAGAACATCCAGAGCAGAGCTTGATCCTCGCCAAACACGGCAGCGAGCCCGTGGGAAGCGTCCAGAGCAACCCTTAACTCCGTGAAATGCGGATAAGGACAACTTCACCCATCACTTGCGGGTCCTCATGACTCGTAAGGGAGTAAATTCTCTTATGAGATCCTTACGACTTTCAAGAGAAAACAAGCACTTAGGAATCCTCACGATTCTTAAGGAGAAACCACACCTATGGGATCCCCTCGACCTGTAGGGAGACAGACTCTTTATGAGACCCTCACGGCTTATAAAGTTGAAAAGTCTTAGTAGGCAGATCTTAATCCTGAATCATAAGCCATCGTTGTCCTGCAAAGAGATCAAGATAGACAATTCGCAGAATACATTCAATAAAAAGGGACACGCCATTGAGAAAGAAAAATATGTCTTTTATTCATGAACCAAAATGGATACAAAGTACAATTTGTGAAAGAACAAAAAAATATATATTCTCATTCAAGAGTACGTACAAAAAAAAAGGATATACAAGTCTTCAGGCCGGCGGGCGATTTAGCAGCTTGGTCAGCTCATCCTTCTTCCGCTAGGCCACGCCTTTGTGATTCAGTATCGAAAGAAGATGGGCCTCCGCCTGAGCCTGCTGGGCCTGATACGAGGCAAGCCGGCCTTCAAGCTCCTTCTCGGTAGCCTTGTGAGCCTCAACCCTTTCGCGAGTGAACACGACAACTTTATCGAGGGCCACCACCTCTTTGATAGACTCTTGAAGTACTCGCCAAAGTTCATATGCTTTGTTGTCTTTGGCTGTAAGGTTGGCTTGGAGCTCGTTCAGCGCCTTAGAGGCCAGATCCCTCTCCGAGAATTTGCGGCCAAGCCTCTTCCCGCACGACACCATGTTCATCGCGCACCGCTCTATCAGACCCCGCAAGCTCGCCTTTGCAGCCACAACCTCTGAAATAGGGCATGTACGCTCAAGAATGTATAAACAAGCCTCCATTCGACGACAATATTCGAGCTGAAACACTCACACATCACATGATATGGGAGGCGACAAGGAAAATCTCCGATGTATATCCTATCAAGCATGCATTTGCAACTATATGAATATTCGAAAAGAAATGATACTCGAAGCTCCGATGTGCATGCAACATAATGACAGTACTCGCAATTAAAGAAAGTTCTTATGGGAAGAATAAGAAACTCATTTACGCAAGCAAGACGCATGTACGAGTACCCAACAAACATGAAAATTCAACATAAAGCATGCGACAACCAATGATAAAAAGAGTACATTGATTTAAATATACTACGCTAACGGAAAAATGTCACCAAACAAAAGATCAGTGGCACAAGGGTTAGCAAAACAAAGAACAAAGTTCTCCATCTCTCTCTCTGCCTTCTCCAACACGTTGAAGCGACGGTTCTCACGAGGAGTCGCTCCCCACCGATTGGCGCCATGTTCGTCCGCAAAAGCAGACATAATAGCCCGCCGGGCTCTTATTTGGCCTAACAGGTGAACCGAGTAATCTTTCAGAGCCTGAGTAATCAGGCACGCTTCGTGAAAACACTCGAGCTTGTCTTCAGCCGCGTCAAGCATCGCCAGGGTCATCTCCGCTGGGTGAGGAGGGATGTCAGCAAGCACGGCAGCAAGAATCATCCGGAGCCAAAGAGATCCCATTGGAAAGGGGACCCCCTACGGATCAAGAGTTCATATGTCGCCGAATCACATTTGTCATCGGTGAGAAGGGGATCCACCAGTCGTGCAGTAAAACGAGGAATCATCTCCTCGATAGGTACTTCCTATGGCTGTCGACAAGCATGAGGGCGGTTGCAAGCCATGGCACTCAGTTGTTTCCTCAAGATAAACCACAATAAATTGAGAATAGATTTCTCTGTGAAGAGAAAAAGAAGGCTATGGTCTCAGGTTATAAAGAGGGACATTAAATGCTGCGCACGGAGAATATTGCATGGTGGAACTATTTCCGAGGCCCAAAAAAGGGAAGGCATTGGAAATCAAGGAGATGGAACTGTTTCCAAGGCTCCTTTTCTGCATCTAATGCTGTGCACAGGAAATATGGCATGAGAAATTAAACAGCCCTATCAAAAGGGCCCCACGTGCAGAGCACCTGAGCGCCAAATTTGATATGCGCCGAAAAGTAAAATAGTGCCTCACACGCCTCACACGTCAGCAGCAACAACGACAATATAACAAAATCCCAGAAAGAAGGCATGCAAACACAGAAGGGAAAGAAAAACTTATCACTAATATTTTAAAAGTTCATACAAAAATAAGAAGAAACAATTACAATGGCAAGACCTCAGATTCGGGGCATGGATTAAGAAACTCAAAAGTGACTTTGTCCAAGATCTTCCAGGCATTTCGAACCATCCTAGTATGTTTTCTCTCGCGATCACAAGTGTCGGGATCCTCACGGATGTCCTCCATCCTCCGATAAACAGCAAGTATGGCCGACTGCTGAAAAGCCTGATACAAGAGATCAATAAGATTGTCTCGCCTTCTCCTCGAAAATAGGCTCATCAGATACACCGAATGCACTTTATCCTCGGCGGCATCCAATGCCCCGAGCGGTACGCCGGTGTAAAAGAGAGGGAGCGCCTCCCAGATCGCCAGCACGATGAGTTTCAAAAGAGAAGAGCGACGAGGGAGTAGCCGACCATTGTACTCGTCAAAGCGGCTCATGATCTCAGCACACTGAGCGTTGGTGAACTCCTGGTTCTGGCCGCGGCCTAGTACACGAATGTTTCCGTAAGAAATGATTTCATCAAGATCATACAAATGGGCGTCCATAATACCTGAAATAAAGATCATGAGAATTTAATAGACAAGCCAATCAAGAAGAATACTTGTCTAAATAAACAAAGGATTTCAAGCAACTCTGTACGCTCCCTAGGGAAAGGCACCATTGCAAGCTTCTTCTTCTCGGATGTGAAAGAGGCAACTCAGGGCAAGAAAACCCCAAGAAGCTCTCTGAGAAGAACTGAGTTCTTCATAGGAATTAAATTCCTTGTTAAAAAAGGGGGAATTAAATTCCCAGAAATATTTGTGCGATGGAATTAAATTCCATGGGAAAGACATCTGCCACCATTAGCCCCCTGAAGATCACAAAAACCCTAAGAGATCTATGATTTGAAGATTAAATAATTCTCTGTTTTTTTAGAGAGTTTCAAAAAGATGGGTTATTGATTAAAGAGAAAGCCCTTGGTGTGGATTTAAAATCCACCGAAGGTTTCTGTGAAAGTTTTTCGATCGTTCAATGATCATTACATGAAGAGAGGGTCTTTCTTAAACAGAGTTAAACTCTGAAGATTTTGGAACAGAGAACTAAGCTCTGAGAACGAGAAATAAATTCTCAAAGGAAAAATTTGCAAGGAAGGAGATGAAAGAGTGGAGGCGCTTCTGAAGAGACCCCTGCATTTATAGGATGTGATGGAAACGCTTCATCTTCCCGATTCCCTAGATGAATCCAACGGATCGCACTCACGTGCAGACACGTGAGAGCGACGCTATGGGGGAATTTGTTTCCTGATTAAAAAATCAGGAACTACCTCAATGAGGTATCACGTGTTCACACGTGACCAATGGTCACGTGATGACACGTGATGGGAAAATTTCATCAAACAGAAGCGAAAACAAACTGCTGAAAAATAACTCAATTGAGGGTCACCTACTCACACGTGACCAAGGGTCACGTGCCATCACGCGATAGGCTTTGAAAGCCATACAGCTTAAAAGAATTTAATTCTAAAAGTCAGGAAAAAAATACCTCAACGAGGTGTTACGTGCTCACACGTGACCAATGGTCACGTGTTGACACATAATGGTTAAAAAAACAACATAAACGAGCTACTGTAAAATAACTCAGTTGAGGGTCACGTGCTCACACGTGACCAAGGGTCACGTGCCAGCACGTGACAGGCTTTGAAAGCCTTACAGCTGAAAAGAATTTAATTCTAAAAGTCAGAAAAAATACCTCAACGAGGTGTCACGTGCTCACACGTGACCAATGGTCACGTGTTGACACGTGATGGTAAAAACAACAACATAAACAAGCGGCTGTTAAAGGACTCAATTGGGGGTCGCGTGCTCACACGTGACTGGCTTCGAAAGCCTTACAGTTAATAGAATTAAATTCTAAAAGCTTCTAAATCTTTCCAAATGGAAAAGGATTATGGGGACCATTGGATTAAATATCCAAGGGTGATTAAAAATCACCAATTTATGGAAAAATCTTAGACAATGAAAGATTTACCTAAATCTCACCATAAATAACAAACAGAATATCTTTGGATTTAAAATCCAACGGTGAATAAAATTCATTGTATAATCTAAAGGCTTATATTAATGATGAAAACAAATCAAATCTTTCAATGAAAGGTTTACTAAACAAATTGATTATTTTCCTTCTCCTATAAATAGGAGCCAAAGGAGAGTTTTAAAAAAAAAAGAAGGGAGAGTTTTGGAATCTTGAAATTTCAGAGAGAAAAGAGAGGAGAATTTAATTCTCTACAAAGAAAAACCCTAGGTAAGAAAAGAAAGGGGATCAAAACTCCAATAAAGAGAATTTAATTCTCAATTTAAGAGTTTAACTCTTCTACAAAAAAGAACTTAGTTCTTCTTCTGGTTGAAGATCTGCACAGAGCACATCTCCCCATAAGTTGAGAATTTAATTATCATCGGGTCGAGATCCTGCCATGCAGATCCTAGACTTAGAGGGGGAATCGAGTTTTGAGAATTTAATTCTCTCAAACTCACAGGAATTTAATTCCTCCAAGATATGAAATTAGGGTTTGAACCCTATCTGAGAATTTAATTCTCTAAAAGTTATAGGAATTTAATTCCTTCAAGATGGACAGAAATTAGGGTTTAACCCTACTCAAGAATTTAATTCTTTTACATATATGGGAATTCAATTCCTCTAAAAAGAAAATTAGGGTTTAACCCTACATAAGAATTTAATTCTTTCATAATAGGAATTTAATTCCTCCAAAATTATAATTAGGGTTTAACCCTACGGAGAATTTAATTCTCAGAATAAAATAAAGAGACTAAAGAGATCTCTGTGCATGAAAAGGACTGAGGTCGCGTGTCCCCACGTGACCCCTGAAAAGATCCCCAGAAATGAGAAGGGAAGAGCTCAGAGGCAACGCCTCACGTGCTCCACGTGATCCCCGAAACACATAAAGAAAAAGCAAAGGAAATAGTAGTTTTGGACGCTCTAACGTGCTCCCACGTGACCCCTTAGCAAGTGCTTTAATAATCAGTGTATAGGTCTCCATCACGTGTCAACACGTGATGCTCAAAATAAAAATAAAAGTGTTTAACACTTAATTGCAGAACAAAGAAAATGAATCTGATCTCACCTTTGGGCGCCCTCACGTGTCCATACGTTACCCCTTTTTCTTTAGTGTTTAACACTAATGCGAGAGCTTTATTTGTGTCGGTAAGTGGAGTTATACCGACATTTGAATCTAAAATTCTTGAAACCACAATTTCTATTAAGAATTGCTTATTCATATTCCTATATAATGCTTGTTAATCATTAAAAAATATTTAGAAACAAGTTTCACTCTAAAACTTCATGTTAATTAACTTTAATTAAGTTTGTACATTTAAATACCATGTACTTTCTATACGATATCTTTTAATTGTTTTGTTTAGCATACCATTAAAAAACATCATGAGGTAATGGCCTACCTCTCACATACACACATCTTGATATAGCAC
The DNA here is from genome assembly GCA_030015575.1 of Agapanthus africanus. Taxonomy (NCBI): domain Eukaryota; kingdom Viridiplantae; phylum Streptophyta; class Magnoliopsida; order Asparagales; family Amaryllidaceae; genus Agapanthus; species Agapanthus africanus. The sequence continues at coordinate 632,157,500 of JASDDO010000014.1, read as the reverse complement.
GATTCTCTTGAGACATAACTTTTGTGGTAAATACGACTTTTCATCAAAATACCATAAACTATAAAAACTCGGTTATCTTTAAATAGTATTATCAAATTCTTTGTAATTATGCCTCTACAATCCATTTTGGAAAACCCGCTATTGGATGGTGCAGATTATCGCATAATCTTGGGACTAGTAGAGCGAGATGCAGACCTCCTCACGGAGCATACGATCTCGAAAGAATTTTAATACGGTTTTTCAGAAAAACGAGATTTTCAACTTAATAAATAAAACTAATTTTTTAAATAATTATATAAATATCATCAAACCATATATTTTTAATATATAATAAAATTCCATGTTTTCTAGAAAATAAAAGAATGATAAGTTTCATTAAAATACCATCAAGTTTCATTAAAATACCATGAACTATTCAAGCTAAATTACTATTCACTAATATACCCCATTCTTTAAATTCACATCCATGGAAACCCTAAAGAATATAAATAATTATTCAAGATTTATTTTTAAACTATATAAAATATATTTTATAAAACCCCTCGAAATATATAAAATTGCAATAAGGATCCTAGTAAATATAGGTTTAATCGAGACCAATTCTCTTGAGCCTCAGGAAGCCGGAGAAAGTGGTTGTTCTTCGCCGAAAGACGCGATCAGGACGTTGGGACGTCCGGCCTGAACTTTGGGGGCAGATGCTATTTGGGTTTTATCCGTCCACCTCTCCGAAGATGCCAGGTTGATTTATGGCACCGTATATCGGAGGTTTAGACGGATGCGGCCATTGTAGCAGACTTCGTCAGATTCCCCCTCGTTTGAGCGGTTTTTGATTGTGGGGACGCTCTTCCCTGCAGGCGTAAGCCCCTGCACTTAATTACGCTACCGCATCGTGGTAACCACTTTCTCCTTCTCCAGATGGTCACTTCGTATCGTTTATGTTTGTTTTATTTTTGGTTGCCCGTGGATTGTATACAGAGACTAATTTATGTTGTCGCCCGTAGGGCGTGGATTAGTCCAAATACGTATTTTCTTAGATTTGGGTTTTGGTTGGGTTTAAGGATTGTTAGTTATGTCTTAGACTAAGATCAACTCAAACGTTTGTTGAGGATACGTTAGTCTAATTTTAGACTAAGATCTACTCAACAGGATCATTTAGATCTAACAAAAGAGTATTTGGACTCTATTGTTTTAATTTAATGACATTGTGGTCCAGTTTAAAGATGCCATAGTCTGTAAAGTTTAAAGACATCATAGTCTATGAGTTTAAGGACCTCACAGTCCATAGTAGTTTAGAGACATCATAGTCCTTAAAGTTTAAGGACATCATAGTCCATGAGTTTAAGGACCCCACAGTCCGTAAAGTTTAAGGACATCATAGTCCATGAGTTTAAGGACCCCACAGTCCATGGAATGTCTGGTAGTCGGCACTCGTCATCTCTCTGAAGATATTGAAGGATTACAACGACACATATCAGAGGAATGAAGAGATGTACCCTTGAACCAATATTGTTTGGGAGATCTGTAGTCAAGTTTGGGACTAAGATCAATGATTTATGAGCATATGGGCTCAATTAATCTGAATTAGGGATCTGTGGTCAACTTGGGCTCGGCCCACTCAGTTAAAATGTTGAACATTTAACAATGCTGAGCATTGGTTTGGGTTCTGACAACCGTTTTGTCTTTTATTGAGTGCTGAGCACTAATTATAGCTCTGGGGCATTATTTAAAGAACAATTTATGTTCCCTCGGCACACACGTGCTGAGCACGTGGTGCGCTTGGCGCTGAGCACCAGTTAATGAGCCCAGAGCGCTTCTGTTAAGTAGCACACACGTGAGGAGCACGTGGCGCGCTTGGTGCTGAGCGCCAGTCAATGAGCGCAGAGCGCTTCTGTTAAGTAGCGCACACGTGAGGAGTACGCGACGTGCTTGGCGTTGTGCGCCAGTCAATGAGCGCAGAGTGCTTCTGTTAAGTAGCGCACACGTGAGGAGTACGTAGCGCATTTGGCGCTGGTCACCAGATTTGGAGCGCTAAGGCGCTTCTTATGAAGTAGCGCACATGTGAGGAGCACATGACGCTCTTGGCGCTGAGAGTCAGACAATGAGCGCAGAGCGCTCCTGATCAATTTTGTGATCTGAGAAATAAGTTATCGCTTACAAGAGACTTTGTCTCATGGTTCTAAGAACAAAGTTCTTATTTTTATAGGAGATTGTTCCCCTCCGAAAGGCGGCGCATAGGACCGCGATGTCCTGGCGCTGAGATTCGGGGCAGATGCTAATTGGTTTTATCCGTCCACCTCTCCAAAGATGCCAAGTTGATTTATAGCACCATGTATCAGAGGTTTAGACGGATGCGGCCGATGTAGCAGACTTCGTCAGATTCCCCCTCGCTTGAGGGGTTTTTGATTGTGGGGACGCTCTTCCCTGCAGGCATAAGCCCCTGCAGTTAATTACGCTACCGCATCGCGGTAACAACTTTCTCCTTCTCCAGAATTTCACTTCGTGTCGCGTGTGTTTGTTTTGTTTGTGGTTGCCCGTGGATTGTATATGGAGACTGAGTAATGTCGTCGCCCATAGGACGTGGATTAGTCCAAATCCGTATTTACTTAGATTTGGGTTTGATATTTTAGTTTAAGGATGCGTTAGCCTCGTTGAGGCTAAGATCAACTCAAATGTGACTCATTTAATATATGGCCGTCGGGACTCGTCACCTCTCTAACGTCGTTGAAGGATTACAACGACAGGTGTAAGAGGAGTTCGGAGATGTACCCTCGAACCGAAGTTGATTTAGGGTTTTATATTTCATTTGAATGTTTAAGGATACGTTAGCCTTGTTTGGGGCTAAGATCAACTTAAACGGGACCGTTTAGATCCGGCAAAAGAGCATTTGGAGGCTCTATTGTTCCAGTTTAGGGAGATTCATAGTCCAATTTGGGACTAAAGTCTGTTTGGAGGATACGTTAGCCATTTTTGAGGCTAAGATCGACTCAAACGTTTGTTAAGGATACGTTAGTCCAGTTTGAGACTAAGGTCAACTTAACGGGACCGTTTAGGTCCAACAAAAGAGCATTTAGACTCTATTATGCCAGTTTAAGGACGTGGTGGTCCATATTCCAGTTTAGGGACGTGGTGGTCCAATATTAGTTTAGGGACGTCCCGGTCCGATATTAGTTTAGGGACGTTTCGGTCCGCGAGTTTAAGGACCCCGCAGTCCATATGGGTGTGTGGTCGTTGGGACCCGTCACCTCTTTGACGTCGTTGAGGAATTACAACGATGGATGTCAAAGGAGTTCGGAGATGTACCCTCGAACCGGACGTAAATCGATTTAGGAGAGCCATTTTGCTCAGTCAATTTAATTTACGGACTTATGGCCACGATTGGGCTAAGTCCATTGCTTTTGCATTTCTTTTGCTTTTATTTGGGCTTTGCCCAATAGGGATGCAGAGCATCAATTTTATTTGGGGCCCAGCCCTTTTATTGCTTTGCAATCTATCTTGACCTGCTAGGTCTTTTTGATTTGGGCCTAGCCCTTCAAATAATGCATTGCATTTGTGCAAAGCACCAAGAATCTTTTAGATTCAGGAAAAGAAGTGCAGAGCACTTTTTAATTTCTTGATCTAAATTTAGATCAAAGAAAAGAAAAGAAAGAAATCTTTTCTTTCTTTCTGTTTCAGAGAACCAGGGGTTCATAGCAAGTGCAAGGCACTATTTTTATTATTTTTATTTATTTATTTATCTATTGAAGATCACTGATCTTGTTTTCTTGATCAATGATCTATTCTTTAAGAGAATTTTCTCTTATCTCAAAGGTTTTTACCTTCTTTTTTGTGTTCTCCAGAAATTCTCAAGAGTTCTCCTCTTTTTTTTTTATCCAATTCCCTCTATCTTTGAAATGGGGTCTGGGGTCCTTTTTATAGTGCTCAAAGATCAGTTAAATTTGTTAAAAAGATCTTTTCTGAGTGATTCGGGGAATTTTCCCCACCGTTGGATCTTTGATCCAAAGGCCCCTGTTTTATAGAAGAAATCTTCTTGTTTTAACAAGAACAGAAAAGATTTCCTTAAATCTTCATTCTGTTGTTGCGCAACTCACCAGCGCGTGACACGTGTCGCGCAGTAAGGCGCTTGCGCAACAGCGATTGCGCAACTGCGCAGACACGTGTCACGCAGTGAAGTGCTTATGCAACAGCGCTTGCGCACCTGCGCAGACACGTGTCGCACAGCCGTGCGCTTGCGCAACTGCGCAGACACGTGTCGCGCTGCCGTGCGCCTGCGCAGTTGCGCTTGCGCAAGTGCGCAGGCACGTGTCGCGCTGCCGTGCGCTTGCGCAGTTAAGTGTTACTTATGTTTTTAAAGAGCCTTGCTCTGATCGGACGTATCGCCTTGGGCGTTGTGCTGCCGTGTCAACTTCTGACACGTGGCGCATTGCGCGTAGCGCACGGGAACCGAAGCGTTGCTTCAAAATTAAAGTTTAAATTTTCAAAGCAAAGCTTTATTTCTGATTGGGGGAAGATGAAGCGTTTCTTCTTCTCCCGCATTGGAATTTGAACAGAGCTTTGCTCTTATTGGGGTAAACAAATGCCCCCCACAGCTGCGCTTACGTGGCCTCCAAACGCAAGCGCAACGGTGGCAGAATCCGAACCGTCGCGGCACCTTTTGGCAGTTGAAGAGGCGATTGATGCCTATAAATAGGACCTTTGGTCCTCGAAAAATTCTTTACCACTTCAAGAATTTTGACTCAGAGCCTTGCTCTTGCTTAAGAATTTTCAGAGCCTTGCTCTTGATTTTTTTTCCAAGAACTCCAGAGTTCATAACCATCATAGGTAAAAATAAAATAAAATTAAATTAAAGCTGATTAATAGAGCCTTGCTCTCCATAGATCCCTGATCTAAAGAAAACCCATTTAGGGTTTCATTTAGCAGAGTTTTGCTCTAAAGAGGTCCAAAGAGAACTCAGGAGAATCCTGTTAGGGTTCCATTAATAGAGCTTTGCTCTATAAAAGATTTTTCTTATATCTTCTTAATTAATGGAGCTTTGCTCCTCCCAAATTATATGGCACTTGAGAATATTATTATAATTATATCATTTTTTTCCCAGAGCGGAGCTCTCAATATTCTCAGGGAATTTTCCTCAAATTCTCCTCATAACTGATTTTGACTGGTGTCGCTCCTGTCTGCAGAGCATTGCTCTCGAGGAGTTTAACTTTTAACTTTCTGTATTTTCTTGTTTGTTAATATCCCTGTATTGTTTTCTTCAGGTATTATGGCGGTGCGTCTATACAGCTTGCACGAGTTCATCACTTATGAGGATATCCGTGTACAGGGCCGTCAACAGAACCAGGAGTTTACGGACGCTCAATGTGTAGAGGTCATGGGTCGCCTGAATGCCAGCGGTGGCTGGCTGCTACCTCGTCGTTCGGCCCTTTTGAAAGTCGTGCTGGGGGCAATATGGAGAGCACTCCCAGGTCTTCACGAGGCCTTACCGCTCAATGCGCTAGATGATGCCGAAGACAAGGTGCATTCAGTGTACCTGACGGGGCTGATTTCGAAGAAACGGTGAAACAACCTCGTTGACATCCTACATCAAATCTTTCAGCAGACGACGATCGTTGCTGCTTATCGAAGGCCGGAGGGGCTTGCCGATGATATCGACACCGAGGAGCGCGAGAGGCTGCGCATAAGAATAATTAGAAAGGCCAGAAGAAGTTTGGACGGCCTTACTTTTGAATTCCTCAATCCCTGCCCCGGATCTGAAGTTATTCCATTGTAATAATGTTTTCCTTTTACTGCTTTTCAAAATTGTAAGAATTTTTTTGCCAATATGAATGGAAACTTTTTATTTCAGCTTCTCTTATTTCTCGTCCTGAGTTTTCTGTCCATGCATAAATGAATGCGTCATGCATGCCAGATCAAACGTAAACCGGATATTCTTTCTGTCATCTTCTTTCTTTTAGTGTCAGCAGGCTGTCTTAATAACCATGGTTGATGGATGACTAAAACGAGTATTCTGACTTCCTCAGGAAATAGCGATGGCTTAGGCCGCAGGTTCAGGTCTACTGCCTAAGACTTTTCAATTCTATGAGCCGTGAGGGTCTCATAGAGGCTTTTCTCCCTACGGATCGAGAGGATCTCATAGGTGGATTTTCTCCTTAGGAATCGTGAGGATTCCTAAGTGTGGTTTTCTCTTATAAGTCGTAAGGATCTTATAAGAGAATTTTCCCTCTTACGAATCGAGAGGATTCGTAAGTGGTTGTTTCCCTCCTCGTCGAAATTCGACTTCGGAGAGTGAGACTCGTGAATAGTATGCAAGAGACCAGTTTGGATTGACTTGCAGGGCCCCATTGCTCAAAAAGCAAGCTTTTCAATCCTTGCTGTCTAAGACTTTATCTCACGAGTCGAGACGCCTCGACAATTTTTCACAAGTCGAGACGAATCAAACGTTTCTCGCAAGAACATCTTAACGTCGCATTTAACCTCTGCTCTTTACGACAGAAGCCCGTTAAGGTCGGTGGTACTTAGGGTTTTGGCCATCGTACCGTCGCATAAGCTGATATAGTCCTCGATAGGCAATCGTGCTGTTCGAGTAGCCCCGCGACTGCCGTGTCTCTGATCCCTTCGGGGGCTGGACAAGACGTCTTCAAGCAATCCTTCTTGGCAGTTTGACCGTCGGAAGAGCAAGCGCTAGGAATTTGCCATGCCGCTTTTTACTTGAGGTTAGGCTCATTTTGGAGAGCCCCGATGAGTCATAACCACTCCGCGCTGGTGTGGGATGATCTCCGATAGTCTTTTAGGCTTTATATGACTTGCCGTTAAGACCCTGAAGCTAGGAATTTGGCCTTTGCATCGTTTGCTGGCATTGCATCCTCTGTATCGAGACGAATGTCATGGTGAGAACTAGGGATTTTGTCGTGGCTCCATTTGTTTGATGACATTGCGTCTGCTGTGTCGAGACGAACGTTGGGGCGACATCTCGTCTGCTGTATCGAGACGGACGTCGAGGTTGTCTTTAGGTTGCTGGTGAACCGTCGAGGTTTGGAACTAGGAATTTTGCCGTGGCTCCATTTGTTTAATGACGTTGCGTCTGCTGTGTCGAGACGAACATTGGGGTGACATCTCGTCTATTGTATCGAGACGGTCGTCGAAGTAGTGACCACTCTGTGCTGGTGCAAGATGATCTCCGATTGTCTTTCCGGTTTTATGTAAGTTACCGTTAAGACGTCGAGGTTAGGAATGTGGCCTTCGCTTCATTTGCTTTGGTGTGTCCAAATCCTGTTGGAGGAAGAACGCTGGGGTTGACATTTCGTCTGCTGTATCGAGACGAACGTCAAGGTGGTGACCACTCTGTGCTGATGCGAGATGATCTCCGATTGTCTTTCCGGTTTTATGTGAGTTACCGTAAAGACGTTGAAACTAGGAATGTGGCCTTCGCTTCATTTGCTTTGTCATGTCTGAATCGCTGCTGGAGGAAGAACGCTGAGGTTGACATTTCGTCTACTGTATCGAGACGAACGTCATGGAGGTGACCACTTCATGTGAGATGGTCTCCGATTGTCTTTCCGGTTTTATGTGAGTTATCGTCAAGACGTCGAAGTTAGGAATGTGGCCTTCGCTTCGTTTGTTTTGGTGTGTGCAAATCCTGTTGGAGGAAGAACGCTGAGGTTGACATTTCGTCTACTGTATCGAGACGAACGTCATGGAGGTGACCACTTCATGTGAGATGGTCTCCGATTGTCTTTCCGGTTTTATGTGAGTTACCGTCAAGACGTTGAAGCTAGGAATGTTGCCTTCGCTTCATTTGCTTACACTGCGTCTGGTGTATTTAGACGAATGCTGAGGTGGAGCTGGGATTTTTCCATCACTCCGCTTTGTTTCGACCATGGGGTCTTTTGTTAACTTTGCATGTACACCCCGCTGGGCTGCGAAGGAACGCCGTTGTTGACATTGCGTCTGTTGTAACGAGACGAATGCTAAGGTGGAGTTGGGATTTTGCCGTTACTCCGCTTTGTTTCAACCGTGAGGTCTTTTGTTGACGTTGCATCTGCCTCCAGCTGGACTGTGGAGGAACGCTGTTGTTGACATTGCGTCTACTGTATCGAGACGAATGCTGAGGTGAAGCTGGGATTTTGCCATCGCTCCGCTTTGTTTCGACCATGGGGTCTTTTGTTAACTTTGCATGTACACCCTGCTGGGCTGCGAAGGAACGCCGTTGTTGACATTGCGTCTGTTGTAACGAGACGAATGCTAAGGTGGAGTTGGGATTTTGCCGTTACTCCACTTTGTTTCGACCGTGAGGTCTTTTGTTGACGTCATGTCTGCATCTAGTTGGAGTGAGGAGAAACGCCGTTGGTGATCTTTAAGTTGTCGATATTGACGTCGAGACCCTGAAGTTAGGGACCTTCTTTTGCTTCATTTGTTGACATCGCGTCTGTAATATTGTGAAAAATGTTGAGATGGTCTGTAGGTTATCTATGAACCGTCGAGATTTGGCTTCGCTTTCTGGTGGAGCCTGTTGGGAAGGTATTGTTCCTTTTTTATCTGTGCTCCTGGATTGTATACAGGGATCGATGTGATTTCACCTGTAGGGCAAAAAGTTTCATTTTTTTTTCTTTCCGCGATGCTCTATCATTTCAGCATTTTATATCGCGAAAATCGCGATTGCCCAATCATTTCGGCTATTTTTCGCGGTGCCCAATCATTTCGGCTATTTTTCATTTTACTCGCTGCTTTTTATTGCGAGTTGCCCAACCATTTCGGCTATTTTGCATGCATACATTTTTACTTGCTGATTTTGTTTGCAAGCTGCTCCATCATTTCGGCTATTTCGTATGCATTTTTTTTTAATTTTATTTTTATGAGTAGGGGATTTGGGATCTGATACCAATCTTGGCATCAGCATCGCTGCGACTGGAATATTGCCAGGAGCGAATCATCATTTGCCGTGAAAGGACTTGGAATTTGATACCGGTTTAGGCATCAGCATCGCTGCAACTGGGATATTGCCAGGAGCGAATCATCATTTGCCATGAAAGGACTTGGAATTTGATACCGATTTAGGCATCAGCATCGCTGCAACTGGAATATTGCCAGGAGCGAATCATCATTTGCCGTAAAAGGACTTGGAATTTGATACCGGTCTAGGCATCAGCATCGCTGCAACTGGAATATTGCCAGGAGCGAATCATCATTTGCCTCCGTCGATGTCGAACAAAGGTGGCTTAGTAAACAGGGTTAAGGGTCTTGTCGACTAAGGCTTTTGACTTCATGGGCCGTAAGGGTCTCACAAAGGTATTTCTCCCTACAAGTCGTGAGGATCTTGTAGGTGTGTTTTCTCCTTGGGAATCGTGAGGATTCCTAAGTGTATGTTCTCTTATAAGTCGTAAGGATCTTACAAGAGTGTTATCTCCTTATGAGTCGAGAGGACTCACAAGGGTTGTTCACCGTGTGGACATATCCCCAGTCACGGATGGGACTTGGTTAGGGAAATGTTTATTCGCGCCCGTGGATTGTATACAAGGGCCAATATCGGACCACTTGTAGGGCAATGTCGAAAGTTGTGGGAGTTGCTTAAGCACAGATTTAGGCCTCTGTAACTTTAAGACTTTCAAATCTTATGAGCCGTAAGGGTCCCACAAGAGAGTTCTCCTTACGAGTTGTGAGGATCTCGCAAGTGTATTTTCTCCTTAGGAATCGTGGGGATCCCTAAGTGTGTTGTTCCTTTGTGAGTCGTAAGGATCTCACGCGGGTGGTTTCTCCTTACAGGGTCGAGAGGACCCTATAAGTGTTTCTCAACGAGGTTGCGCCCTTTCGGGTTTTCACAAACACTCGCCGGTAGTCCTGCTGTTTTTACTCACGGAGCCCTTTCGGGTTTTCATTCGTGCCCATTTTGCTTATGGACATACCGTTTTTTTTATTCTTTTTATTTTTATTTTTTTCTTTTTTTTTCTTTTTTTTTACGAGGTCGCGCCTTTTCGGGTTTTCACGAACACTCGCCGGTAGCCCTGCTGTTTTTACTCACGGAGCCCTTTCGGGTTTTCATCCATGCCCGTTTTGCTTATGGACATACCGTTTATCTTTTTTTATTTATTTTTTTATATTCTCGTCAGCCTGAGAATGCTGTGGTAGTAGTTTAAAAACATTTCGGTCATTTGCAAGTTTCAGGACATTGCGGTCCATCATTAGTTTAAGGACATCTCGGTCCGTTGTTAGTTTAAGGACGTTTCGGTCCGTTGTCGCCGTATTTGAGGCGAATATCTGGTTTATTGACTTTTCGGTCTATGAGTCCTTCTCCATGAATGAACATGATGCCCCCGGCGTATCCATCTTCTTCGGAGCGTGCGGTTGTGGTGGACTCACCTTCCAGTTCTCAAACATCGCAAACTTGCCCTGTTGGTATTGGTCTTCAACCCAGTTTTTGAAGACGTAGCAGTCCTCGATCAGGTGACCTACTGTTTGGTGGTAAGGGCAATAATTAGGATTATTAACGTCGCCTGGCCGCAACGGACTTTTTGGACCCGGCAGATTAATGAGTCTGTCGCACACTGCCAGCTCGAACAGTCCCCTTATTTTAGCTTGCGGAAACGAATAAGGACGTTTCAACTTTTCCTGGAGGGATTGCCGCTTGTTGCTTTGACAAGCAACCGGTCTAGGGTCACCTGATTGTTGTTGAGCGCTGGCAACGAGGGCCTTTTTTCCTTTTCCTTTATTCTTTTTGTTCGATCCTTTGTTTACGGGGCCGAGATTTTTTCCGAGTAGCATGCGATTGCACGGCTGAACGTTCTCGCAGCTTCTCAATTCCTTTATTTTTGAAATAGATTCCCCGAGGGAAGAGTTGGGGGTAGCTTCTTCGTCAGAGTCGCTTCCAAAGGTGATAATTTGTGATCCCTTGAAGTCGGCTATATGACAGTCGGCGGTGGCTCTTTTGCGCTCATCTATCGCATTTTTCCGATGTCCACAAGCTTCACACTTTGTCCTGTCGAAGTGTCGCTTTTGAGCGACATACCCTTGCCACCAACAGTTAAAGGATTCGCAGTCTTCGGTAGGATGTATGATCTTCTGATGATATAAACAGAAGTTAGGGTGCATCTCTACCTCAGAGAAAGAATTTTATTCAGAGGGCGGTAGCTTCATTCCTACTGATAGAGCTTTGGCGAACCGTTTCCTCGTCTTGAATTTGTTTTTACCCGTAGTGTATGGCTTTTGATTTGACAGGAATACCTTGGTTCTTTCCAGTATGGCCATTTCATGCTCTTGATTGGCTTTTGCTTTTAGACGAATTTCATTTAGGAAGGCATCGATCAACTCGTCTGATGGCTGTAGAATCTCCGGCTCAGGATTCGCCATTGGTATCTCAGCGCAAGGAGCCTCTTTATCATCCGTCAGTGAATGAGAAATCATATGACAAGTCGCCACGTAGTCTTCGGATTCATCCGATGAGTTTTCTCCATTGTTTTCATCCTTGACTAAAGAACAAGCTGCCCCCGGCGTGTCCGTCTTCTTTGGAGAGTGCGGCTGTGGTGGGTTTACCTTCCAGCTTTCAGACAGCGTGAACTTGCCTTGCAGGTATTGATCCTCGATCCATCCCTTAAAGACGAAACAATCCTCAATCAGGTGACTTACCGTTTGGTGGTAAGGGCAATAATTGGGATTATTAAGATCGCCTGGCTGCAACGGACGTTTTGGATTCGGCAGATTAATGAGTCTGTTGCGCACTGCCAGCTCGAACAGTCTTCTCGTTTTATTCTGAGGAAACGAGTAATGACGTCCTAGCCTCTCTTCGAGGGATGGGCGTGGACGCACGTTGTTTTGGCGAGCGACCGGCTTTGAGTTGCTCGACTGTTGCTGAGCGTTGGCGACAATGATCGCTTTTCCTTTCTCATTTCGGGGATCGGGTCTTGGAGGAGACGGTCTATGGCCCATCTGGTCCATTTGGGCTAATTTGTCGATCAAGGCCTGGAAGGTGGTCGGCCTGAAGAACATCATGAATTGCGAGATGGTCGCCTGCGGATCGAGAGTGCCCACAAACATGCCTACCGCAGGTGCCTCTTCTATGCGTTGTTCGCATTTCGACCATAAGTTTCGCCATCGTGTTGCGTATTGGACCCACGTTTCGCCGGGCCTTATCCTGGCATTTATCAGTGCTGTAATCGGGGTGCGTTCACTAGCACTTGTGAATCTTTGTGTGAACAGCAGTTCCATCTCTGCAAATGTTTTGACAGAGTCGTTAGGTAACTCCGATACCATTCAAAGGCTGTTTCTGCTAAGCTGCCGACGAATTGACGTAGCAACAATTTGTCATCGCCTCCAGTATTGCCGCATAAGGCCCTGAATTGAGCAACATGCTGATACGGATTCCCTGTCCCTTTATATACGTGGAATTTAGGGATCGTATATCCTGGCGGGTAACTGATTTGGTCATACCAGCTCGGATACGGTCGTCCAGTTCTAACAATTTGCCCAGCCGCTTCATTCGCCTGATGAACCCGGATCTGCTGAGCTATATATTCATCTAGGTCGACTTTGGAGATTGCCTCCTCCTTAGCTGTTGATAGAGCCGGCGGAGGATTTGACGTTTCTCCCCTGTCGTCTTCAAGGACGATCGGAGGATCTTCAGTAGGAGGGTCCGGCTGTAACATCATCCCTACCATATCTTTGAAGAGGAGCGCCATCTGTTTTATGTTTGCCGCCTGCTCTGCAGCTTCTTTGTCCCTCTTTTCGAGGACTCTGCGTAAAAAGTCAGCGTCAGTTTCTTGTTCTTGACGCGCATCCGAAGACGTTTCAGAGCTTTCTTTTGGCTCAGTGAGTGCAGCCATTGTAGTCATCATTTCCTGAAGCTTTTGCTGTTGCTCCTGGGCTTTCGTCATGGATCGGGTGAGCGGTCGGTGGCCCGTAGAAGTGCGGCTTTCCTCCTTTCCAGAAGCCATATAAACAGTGTGCACCACCATGCCCCCAGACTTGGGGCGTTTGTGTTCGGTGTCTTTGTGATTTGCCGAAGACACAGGGGCTTTTTGCGGCCTCCTTTTTTGAGTGATTGGAGTTAAAGGAGCCGTTGTAGTGGGCACCCTAGTAGCTTTTGCTTTTTGTGGTTTGACAGAGTAATCCTTCCCCTGCCGAACCTTCATCTTTTTCTGTCGTCGGAGGCAGTCTTGATCGATCACCGACTCTTGGACCCGTCGCCAGACTTTGTAAATTTTAGAGGACAGCCGTTGAGGGGGCTGCTCTAACTTCTTCTCTGGAGTATTCTCCACAGGTGAAGGAGTTCGTTTCAACATCGCAGTAGAAGAGTTTCTGCGCACCTTGTTGAGCAGTTCAAAGCTGTTCTTGGTTGGAACAGCAGTATCGATCCCAACCATTAGAGTTGGACGAGTAAGTCCAGAGGGGGAGTTTCCCCCAGCCTTCCTAACTCGGCGCCAGTAGCGACGTCGAGCATGCCGTGCTGATGGAATTGTTTCAGATATAGGGGTGACCACCTCATGCCCCCTGTGTTGGTCAGAATATGCTGGTACCAGCCTTTTAAAGATCGACGTCCGTTGAACGGGGACGGCCAACCTGTCAGAAGAGGGCTTCCGAACATGGGAAGCAACCTTGGTGACTTCGCCAAGAACGGGAGCTGGGATAGCTATCCACTTCGGGATAACGCCTTCTGGTATGGCAGGCTTCTTCATGGGCCCGATGGAGCTCTGGCCTAATCCATTAAAACCTGAAGCAATAGAGTTGGGCGACCTATTGAGAGGGGTCGCGGCAGTGGTAAGTCGATCGAAAACCGACTTCTTTAGAGCTTCTTGCAATGTCATTGGGGCGTTGAAGCTCATTGGTGGGAGCATGGTCCCAAAAAATAGTCTAGTGGTGGCTTGAGCCACCTGCTCCACCGGCATTTTGAAAAGGCAGGCCGCTTGGGGCCCATAAGTCACTCCTCCAGTAATGACGGATCGAGAGTTGTTGCTGCAGGCGATGCAGTTCGAAGCCATTGATCTTCTGTTTTCTGCATGGAGCAAGACACTAAATCTTAGTACCTTGAATCCACATGCAATCACAGCAAACTGCGATTTGTTCGCGAACACGACACACGAAGTGTGGAGTGGAAAGAGGAAGAGGTCCCACCGGGCGTGCCAGAATCTGTTCCCCTCCGAAAGGCGGCGCACAGGACCGCGATGTCCTGGCGCTGAGATTCGGGGCAGATGCTAATTGGTTTTATCCGTCCACCTCTCCGAAGATGCCAAGTTGATTTATAGCACCATGTATCAGAGGTTTAGACGGATGCGGCCGATGTAGCAGACTTCGTCAGATTCCCCCTCGCTTGAGGGGTTTTTGATTGTGGGGATGCTCTTCCCTGCAGGCGCATGCCCCTGCAGTTAATTACGCTACCGCATCGCGGTAACAACTTTCTCCTTCTCCAGAATTTCACTTCGTGTCGCGTGTGTTTGTTTTGTTTGTGGTTGCCCGTGGATTGTATACGGAGACTGAGTAATGTCGTCGCCCGTAGGATGTGGATTAGTCCAAATCCGTATTTACTTAGATTTGGGTTTGATATTTTAGTTTAAGGATGCGTTAGCCTCGTTGAGGCTAAGATCAACTCAAACGTGACTCATTTAATATATGGCCGTCGGGACTCGTCACCTCTCTAACGTCGTTGAAGGATTACAACGACAGGTGTCAGAGGAGTTCGGAGATGTACCCTCGAACCGAAGTTGATTTAGGGTTTTATATTTCATTTGAATGTTTAAGGATACGTTAGCCTTGTTTGGGGCTAAGATCAACTTAAACGGGACCGTTTAGATCCGGCAAAAGAGCATTTGGAGGCTCTATTGTTCCAGTTTAGGGAGATTCATAGTCCAATTTGGGACTAAAGTCTGTTTGGAGGATACGTTAGCCATTTTTGAGGCTAAGATCTACTCAAACGTTTGTTAAGGATACGTTACTCCAGTTTGAGACTAAGGTCAACTTAACGGGACCGTTTAGGTCCAACAAAAGAGCATTTAGACTCTATTATGCCAGTTTAGGGACGTGGTGGTCCATATTCCAGTTTAGGGACGTGGTGGTCCAATATTAGTTTAGGGACGTCCCGGTCCGATATTAGTTTAGGAACGTTTCGGTCCGCGAGTTTAAGGACCCCGCAGTCCATATGGGTGTGTGGTCGTTGGGACCCGTCACCTCTTTGACGTCGTTGAGGAATTACAACGATGGATGTCAAAGGAGTTCGGAGATGTACCCTCGAACCGGACGTAAATCGATTTAGGAGAGCCATTTTGCTCAGTCAATTTAATTTACGGACTTATGGCCACGATTGGGCTAAGTCCATTGCTTTTGCATTTCTTTTGCTTTTATTTGGGCTTTGCCCAATAGGGATGCAGAGCATCAATTTTATTTGGGGCCCATCCCTTTTATTGCTTTGCAATCTATTTTGACCTGCTAGGTCTTTTTGATTTGGGCCTAGCCCTTCAAATAATGCATTGCATTTGTGCAAAGCACCAAGAATCTTTTAGATTCAGGAAAAGAAGTGCAGAGCACTTTTTAATTTCTTGATCTAAATTTAGATCAAAGAAAAGAAAAGAAACAAATCTTTTCTTTCTTTCTGTTTCAGAGAACCAGGGGTTCATAGCAAGTGCAAGGCACTATTTTTATTATTTTTATTTATTTATTTATCTATTAAAGATCACTGATCTTATTTTCTAGATCAATGATCTATTCTTTAAGAGAATTTTCTCTTATCTCAAAGGTTTTTACCTTCTTTTTTGTGTTCTCCAGAAATTCTCAAGAGTTCTCCTATTTTTTTTTTATCCAATTCCCTCTATCTTTGAAATGGGGTCTGGGGTCCTTTTTATAGTGCTCAAAGATCAGTTAAATTTGTTAAAAAGATCTTTTCTGAGTGATTCGGGGAATTTTCCCCACCGTTGGATCTTTGATCCAAAGGCCCCTGTTTTATAGAAGAAATCTTCTTGTTTTAACAAGAACAGAAAAGATTTCCTTAAATCTTCATTCTTTTGTTGCGCAACTCACCAGCGCATGACACGTGTCGCGCAGTAAGGCGCTTGCGCAACAGCGATTGCGCAACTGCGCAGACACGTGTCGCGCAGCCGTGCGCTTGCGCAGTTGCGCTTGCGCAACTGCGCAGACACGTGTCGCGCTGCCGTGCGATTGCGCAGTTGCGCTTGCGCAAGTGCGCAGACACGTGTTGCGCTGCCGTGCGCTTGCGCAGTTAAGTGTTACTTATGTTTTTAAAGAGCCTTGCTCTGATCGGACGTATCGCCTTGGGCGTTGTGCTGCCGTGTCAACTTCTGACACGTGGCGCATTGCGCGCAGCGCACGGGAACCGAAGCGTTGCTTCAAAATTAAAGTTCAAATTTTCAAAGCAAAGCTTTATTTCTGATTGGGGGAAGATGAAGCGTTGCTTCTTCTCCCGCCTTGGAATTTGAACAGAGCTTTGCTCTGATTGGGGTAAACAGAGATGTTACAATCTCTTCTATTTTCTTTTGTAAAAGACTTTGTCTTTGTAGATCTATGATCTGAAGGGAATCAAATTCTTCTCCCCCCTTTTTATGATGAGATACTATGATCTCTTTTTGTGAAAGACCTCTGTCTTATAGATATATGATCTGAAAAAGAACTATATTCTTCTTCCCTGATGAGATGTTTTTTATCTCTCTGTTTTTACCTTGAAGAAAAGTTCTTCTTCTCAGAACTTGCTCTTTTCTTTGAAATTTCTCAAAGCTTGTAGGGGGGTTCCTCCCTGTGAGACTTGAAGTCTTGGGTCCTTTATATAGGGTAGGCTGATTTGTTGAATCAGTTGAAGAGATCTTTTCTCTAATTGATTTGAGGATATTTCCCACCGTTGGATCTTTGATCATAGGGCTTCTGTTTTACAGAAGGCAATCTTCTTGTTTTTAACGAGATTGGGAAAATCTTTCCCTATACAGAACTTGTTCTGTATCTTGGTGATCTTTAATCACCATTGGATCTTTGATCCAATGGCGCTCTAATTTACAGAGCACAATCTTTACTGTTTGGAAAGATTCTGAGGAGTATTTCCTTAACAGAATTTTATTCTGGTAATTTGATGATTTATCATCTTCATTGGATCTTTGATCCAACGGTGGAGAATATTTAGTTCTAGCGCTTGGCGCTCTTGTACCTTACACGTGAGCGCTGCCTCAGAGCCTTTGACTCTCAGCGCTGGCGCACTTGGCGCTAGCGGACTCGTGTTTTGCACGTGAGCGCTGCTTCAGAGTGATGACGCTCTTGGCGCTAGCGCACTCGTGCTTTGCACGTGAGCGTTGCTTCAGAGCGCCGGCGTTCTTAGCGATAGCGCACTCGTGCTTTGCACGTGAGCGCTGCCTCAGAGTCTTTGACTCTCAGCGCTGGCGCACTTGACGCGAGCGCACTCGTGCTTTGCACGCGAGCGCTGCTTCAGAGCACTGGCGCTCTTGGCGCCAGCGCACTCGTGCTTGGCATGTGAGCGCTGCTTTAGAGCGCTGGCGCTCTTGGCGCCAGCACACTCATGCTTTGCACGTGAGCGCTGCTTCATTTCAAATTTCAAAATTTAAACAGAGCATTGCTTTGATTGGGAAAACAAATGCCCCCCTACCGTTGCGCTCACGTGGCCTACACGTGAGTGCAGCGGCGGCAGCATCTCTGCCGTTGGATCAACTCAGAAGTTGAAAGGGCTTTTAGTGCCTATAAATAGGGCCTTTGGCCCTTGAGATGACCTCTGTTCATCTCCTTTCTTTTTTTTTCCTGAGAATTAATTCTCTTTTAGAGTATAGCTCTCTACTTTAAGAACTCTCCTAGAAACCCTGTCAAATTTTAGGTAAAGATCAAATCTTTTTAAGAGATTATTTTATAATCTAGGGTTTCACCTATTAACAGAGTTTTGTTCTTTTAAAATCATATAGATTTTTAGGGTTTCTCAATAGAGCTTTGCTCTTCATAGATCTAAAGAGATCTTTCTTAGGGTTTCTTAACCTATTAACAGAGCTTTGCTCTTTCAAATCATGTAGATTTGTTAATCTTTTATGAAGAACTCTTAAAGTTTGTTCATACATCTTGAAGATCTCGGAATTTTTAATTCATTAAAAGTTTTACTTTTAGGTTTCCTGATGGGTTATTCCATCATCTTTACAGAGCATGGATCTTTAGAATTTTTCTTGAGGAATTTTTATTCCTTTCATCATCATAGCTGACAGATGTCACTCTGTTGTAGAGCGCTTCTCTCAAGGGAGATTTACTCCTTGGCCCAAGGGGCCCTCATTAAATGAGAATCCTTTTAGAATTTCCTCATGAATGAGTGACTGTCTTATCAATGATGAGTCGTCATCTAGATTGTGTGGGTCCCCTTTGGTCCCTTTCCACTGCATTGCAGTGCGGTACGAATTTAAAGTACCAAGTGACAGAACTTAAACTGTAGCATTGATAGCTAATTTTTTGTTCTTTTTCGTGCAGGTACTATGTCTTTCGACATTTCTTTCCCGTTTGTCCGTTCAGAAAGAGGATTCCCTGAAGCACCTATGGACAGGGAAGTCTTCGCGTTGATCAAAGATCACGACCCAGAGCAAAAGAATCATCATTTATGGGGAACATGGTATAGTCAGATCATCAGGGGTCGGCAGAGCTTTTCTTGCGCGTCACCTTCAGAGCCTATTTCGACGATTCCTTACGCCGATGCACCTCCAGTGAACTATACCGTGGAGGAGGTCAGCTGGACCTCAGAGGGTTGCCTTCAACCTTCTATGGCCGCGATACCCGTACAGCTGCCGGCGACTTTGGATACTCTAGGGCGGCGTATATGTCAGGGCGAGTCGCGCCCTTGGGGACAGCCGTACATGATAGGCCTAACTCCTCGTCATCCAGCTGGGTATTTGCAGTGGGCCCGCTACATTTTTTCGGCCAAGAGATCGATACTACAAAAGCTTGGGTTGTACCTCGCCGTTTATGCGTCTCTCTTTTAATATTCCGCGCCTCCTGCATGATGGATCAAGGCTTTCCTGGAGCAATGGAATATTCCGTCCCACCTTCCTTTTGTCGGATTGAGAAGTCTCAATATCTTTAGAGGAATTTGCAGAGATCTCTGGCTTACCCGTCAGGGGAGAACACTACGAAGAGCTGCTTCCTCCGGAAGAATATATCTTTGCCACCAAATCAGTGGTAATAGGCCTTACCCTGGAGAACGCCATTCAACACAAATTCCCGAGCTTGATCAAGGTGTTGAATATATATGAAAGTCTATTTCTGGAGTCCGGAGGGCATGGAGTCAGCTACGCAGACTTCATCGCTCGCTTTCTTCATCCGAAAGCCTTATCGAAGCATGCTGCACTGTTCGCCAAGCTTGACGATCCGTTTGATTTTGGTTCGGATAACCAACCGACGACGGAGACAGATTTAAAAGGTTTCTTTAGTCCGGCTGTTCCTGTCATTCCCTTCGTGGAGCTTGCTGCTCCGGACGTCGATGAAGAAACGTTCGTGCTGGGGTTCATTGGCTTATGGCAAAACTGGTTCATGCTTCCGATGCACCCTCGCCATATGAGGCCATCAGTCTTTTACCCAGTCCATCGTATGGTTGTGGGAATGCAAGTGGCTAGCGGAATTGCTGGATTGGCACACCTGTACCATGGTCTCAGCTTAGCGGCGGATACCACTCAGCCAGGGGTACAGCCTGCCACTTTCTCGCTGCATTATTTTACGTCATGGATCGAGCTGCATGTTCTTGGCGCTTTTGGTGCCCATAAACGACCTCATTTCTACGACAGTTACAACTTCCCTTGGATTATGCGCCTAGTTGACGCGTCTGTTTTAAATCCATCACAGCGGGAGGCTAGGGGTTTGCTCCTTCATCCGTGTACGGTTGGGGACGGCATGGACTTTGTCGATAAGGTTTTTATCGTCGGCAAAGAATCCGCAAAAACATTGCAGCCTCTGTGCGACACTTTTAAAGATGGGGCCTCTACCTTGAAAGCTCGGAAGATTCTTCATCTATATTCCATCAGGCCGGGCTTTCTCGTGTTTAGGCAGAATGATTCGGCGTTGTTCATGAGGTACAACCCGCACCGTTTCGCCCAGCAATCAGGCTATAATCAAGGCGTCCCGCTCAAGGCCTTCCTAGCTGAGCCAGTTGCCACAGAAGAAGGCATTCACTACGCATTACACCATTTTATGCGATTGAATACCGGCTCCAACTTCTTTATCAATGAGCCGAGTTGCGTTCCGCGAATCTTGAACGTATATGTGGCGTGGTATCAACATTCGATGGACGCCGTCATTAGGGAAGAAAAGCGATTGTTTCTTGATCGTAAGGGTACCGCCCCCGCTGGTAATCCAACCATTCCTTTGAAGCGACGGACCATTGTTCGTCCTCCTTTAAGAGAAGTTGCTGCGGCTGTGGTACTATGCGTTATGCCTGAGCTGCCCATACCCCGCGCGCCTGCAAAATCGGTAGCTGTGGCATCTCTCGAGTCCGGCGTGGGTGCGGAGATAGGGACTCGTCGCCCCAAATTGCCCGCTAAGCACAAGCTTGTGTTATCGGCTCCCGGCACTCGCTCACAGAAGAAAAAGAAGTCGATGTTTTCTCTCGACGTCGTACTCGGCCAGGAGCCCCATGCTCCCTATAGCGAGGGTTTGTGTGAGTATGGAACCAATGAGGGTCTATTTATTGAGCCTCCGGATGATACCGATCTTCAAGCCGCCCTTGTGGCTTTTGAGCGACAGGCTCGCGCAGAGGCGGCGTTGCTATCCCTTGCGGAGACGGGTATGCTCTAGTCATGTCGTTTTGAGCTTTTTTCCTTCTCTCTTATTATTCATTTATTAATACATCCTTCTTAGTCAGGCATCTCCGCTGAAGAGGCTCTGGCGGCTTCCCTTCGGACTTTTGAGGAGGAAGAGAGGCTTCGCCCTTCTTTGGGCCTCGGTATCTTGCGGCTCATTGTGTCTTCATTCCTTTTTTCTTTATGGATAGTCTGACCCTCCTTTTTTTATTACAGGGACTACTTTGACTTAGGTTATCTCGAGTGCGGTGCCAATCCCGCATGGTGACGCGGCGACGCTCCCAAGGCCGGCTGCCGAAGTCCCAGCTCCCCCAATATTGTCGAAAGAAGCTTCGCTCAAACAGCCGATGACGGACGCCGTAGAGGCTCCAGAGGCAGAACTTAGTTCGAACGATGACGTCTCCTTGACGGAGGTTTTGAGGAGGTCACTTCTCATTGCCAAGGCCGACAAGAAACGTAGAAAACGCGCAGCTAAGGACCGTGATGCCGCTTTGGCTATAGGTGTAGGCTCAAGCGCCATTCCATCTGTCACTATTTCTTCCGAAAATGCCCCAGCTGCCATGTCTACCGTCCATAGGCAAATGGTGCGCGCGGCTCGGAAAGAAGCCGAAAAGCCATCCCAAGGTAACATAACACCGAGTCTTTTCTTGGAATTTGATCTTCAAATTCTTATATATCATATCTTGCAAGGCCAAGTCCTGACATTGAGGCAGCAGGCAAGATGATGGCGACCACAGAGCCCAAAACGGCTACTCTCTCTCGGGAGTCTGGGACTGCCCCACTCACCGCTCTTTCTCCTTGTAGTTCATTGCCATCAGCGGGTATCGCGAGTGTCATGACGGCCCTCGTAGAATCGAGGGATGAAGCCACTGGCACCGAAACCATTCCAATGAAGGAAAGCGAAGTAGTCGCTGCGCCTGGTGATACACTTGTTGTGATTTCGATTGACGACCCATCTGGTATATCTTGGGTTACCGTTTTCCTTTCTATTTCGCAATCCATTTCAATTCCTTCTGATGGCATTTTTTGTTTCTAATGCAGGAGTGGTGAGCACTGAGGCCGTGCCACCCGAAGAAGCATCACCAGTTGCTGCTCTGACGGTTGCCGGCCATTCGCCTTCTCTTGTTTCCGCTAAAGCACCTCGAGTCGCCGCAATGATGGCTGTTGCTCCTTCTCCCATGTCTTCTGAAATGCTGGAAGGTATATGTTTGCGAATTATCGGTTTCATTGTAGGTAATATACTTTATATACTGACATCGCATTGTTACACCCTCGCAGGAGTCCTTTTTGACCATCTGTATCAGGTGCTGAACCCACATTTCTCCTTCCAGTCGGAGATTGCTCCATCTGGTGGCGTCGGTGAGTATAGTCTTTAGCCAATATCTTTTTCCCCTTTTTTACGGGCAACCAAGTCGTTGCTAATTCTTCTTTGCCTTGACTGCAGCACTACAGATTGAAGGAGGGGACGAGAGAATAGTCGCGCCACCGGTATCCCAGCTCTGCCACCTGTCGTAGCAGGTATAGTAGCCTTCATCGCTCTTGCATATTCTTTATCTCTTAAGCTGATATCTGACTATGATTTGTTTTGCAGCAATCACACCGACTCCAGCTCCCTTCTAGTCTCAGATTCCCTTACCGGCAGGGCCTTTTGCTAAATGCCCTTCTTCCGGGGGTGCTACAAATAGCCTGCAGATGTTAAGCGAGTTCGTCGAGGACCTTGACGCCGAGGCTTTTGCATCCGCTGCAGATTTTTCCGCTGAAGTTAATCTCATGTTGGTGATGCTCATGAACTTCCATAGCGAGGGCGTCGTCATGTCTTCGGTTAACTACTGCAGGAAGATCGAGGCCTGTCTGCATAAGATTGAGCTCAGGCGTCCCGTTCCAGAAATGTTGGCTTTGAATTCTCAACGGGATGCATGGGTTGAGCATAGCGTTCCCTTCTTCCGCCATTTTGAACAAGAAGCGACCTTGAGGCGAAAGGAACGCGAGGAGGCTTCAGGTGAATCCGCCTGGCTGCACGCCCAGGTTGAAGCAAACGCTGCGCAATTGAGAGCTGTCTTTGACAATTTGCAATGATATATTTCGGACGGGCTAGTGCTAAGGCAAAAGCTCGACCTTATGGAGCGGGTTACGCAGAGTCGTGAAGTTGCTCAATGGGAAATCGATGAGAAACTTTCGTTTTGTTTGCAGCAACGGGCTCGAGTCGAAGCGGAGCTGGCTGTGGCGGCTGACCGTGAAAAGGAGTTGAGAGGAGCGCGCGAGCAACTGGCTAATTTATTGAAAATGCCTCCCTCTCAGTAGCTGCCTTTGTATCAATTAAACATTTGTAATCTTTGAATAACATGTATCCATTTTTTATTCTTTTATATGATTTATCTTGTACTCAATTGAATTCATGAATAAAAGATACACATTTTTTTTATCTACCACTGTTGCTTTCTTCTCTTTGATGTGTTGTTGCCATGTGATTTTAGCAAGTGTGGCCTGTAGATAGTAGGTATCTGTCCATCTTGGACTCTTTGCCGGGTAGCGATGGCTTAGGAAACAGGTTCAGATCTGCCGCCTAAGACTTTTCAATTTTATGAGCAATGAGGGTCTCATAAAGATTTTTCTCCCTACGAGTCGTGAGGATCTCGTAGGTGTATTTTCTCCTTAGGAGTCATGAGGACTCCTAAGTGTGTTTTCTCTTGAGAGTCGTAAGGATCTCATAAGAGAATTTTCTTCCTTACAAGTCGAGAGAACTTATAAGTGGTTGATGAGTTGACCTACTCCCGAGTCAAAGCATTGCTTTGACAGGGAGGTCGAGGGTTGACTTTGGCCGTTTTCCACGGTGTCATGATTGGCTTTCACCGTGTTCTACGGGGTCGGGGGTTGACTTTGGTCCTGTTCCACAGGGTCAGGATTGACTTTGGCCATGTTCCACAGGGTCAGGGGTTGACTTTCGCCGTTACGGTGTCAGGGTTGACTTTAGCCATGTTCCACGGGGTCAGGATTGACTTTGGCCGTGTTTCACGGGGTCAAGATTGACTTTGGCCGTGTTTCACGGGATCAGGATTGACTTTGGCCGTGTTCCACGGGGTCAGGATTGACTTTGGCCGTGTTCTACGGGGTCAGGATTGACTTTGGCCATTTTCCACGGGGTCAGGATTGACTTTGGCCGTGTTCCACGGGGTCAGGATTGACTTTGGCCGTGTTCCACGGGGTCAGGATTGACTTTGGCCGTGTTCTACAGGGTGAGGATTGACTTTGGCCGTGTTCCACGGGGTCAGGATTAACTTTGGCCGTGTTACACGGGGTCAGGATTGGCTTTGGCCGTGTTCCACGGGGTCAGGATTGGCTTTGGCCGTGTTCCACGGGGTCAGGATTAACTTTCGCCGTGTTCCACAGGGTCAGGATTGACTATGGCCGTGTTTCACGGGGTCAGGAATGACTTTAGCCATTTTCCACGGGGTTAGGATTGACTTTAGCCGTGTTCTACGGGGTCAGGGGTTAACTCTCGGTTGTCTGTGCACCGCCGAGTTCTGGAACTGGGAACTTTGCCACGGCTCCGCTTTGCTGACGTTGCGTCTGCTGTAATGAGACGAATGTCGAGGTGGTCTCTAGGTTGTCTGTGAACCGTCGAGATTTGGAACTAGGGACTTTGCCATGGCTCCGCTTTGCTGATGTTGCATCTGCTGTAATGAGACGAATGTCGAGGTGGTCTCTAGGTTGTCTGTGAACCGTCGAGATTTGGAACTAGGGACTTTGCTATGGCTCCAAGGTTGATTGTCGCGTCTAAATCCTGTTGGAATGAGGAGGAACGCTGTTGTGGGTCTCCAAGTTGTAGATGTGGCCGTCGAGACTTGGATCCAGGGACTCTGCTGCGGCTCCGAGATTGATTGTCGCTTCCGAATCCTGCTGGAATGAGGAGGAACGCTGTTGTGGGTCTCCAGGCTGTAGATGTGGCCGTCGAGACTTGGAACTAGGGACTCTGCCGTGGCTCCGAGATTGATTGTCGTGTCCAAATCCTGCTGGAATGAGGAAGAACGCTGTTGTGGGTCTCCAGGCTGTAGATGTGGCCGTCGAGACTTGGCTCTCTTTCTGATGGACCCTGGTGGGATGATATGGTTTCCTTTTTTGTTTGTGCCCCTGGATTGTATACAAGGATCGATGTGATCTCACTTGTAGGGAAAAAGTTCCATGTTATATGTATTATTTTTTTTTTGTTTTTATTCCGCGATGCTCTATCATTTCAGCTTTTTGTATCGCGAAAGTCATGGTTGCTCAATCATTTTGGCTATTTTTCGCGGTACCCAATCATTTCGACTATTTTTTCTTTTTACTTGCTATTTTTTATTGCGAGTTGCCCAATCATTTCGGCTATTTTGTATGCATATATTTTATTTGATGATTCCGTTGCAAGTTTCTCCATCATTTCGGCTATTTCATATGCATTTTTGGTTCGCTAATTTTTTATCGCGGGTATAAACTTAGAATTTGATACCGATTTAGACATCAGTATCACTACCACTGGGATATGGACAGGAGCGAATCATCATTTGTCTTTGTCGTTTGAACAAAGGTGGCTTAGTAGACCGAGTTAAGATCCTGTCAGCTAAAGCTTTTGACTTCATGAGCCGTAAAGGTCTCATAAAGGTATATCTCCCTATGAGTCGTAAGGATCTCGTAGGTGTGTTTTCTCCTTAATAATCGTGAGGATTCTTAAGTGTATGGTCTCTTATAAGTCGTAAGGATCTCACAAGAGTGCTTTCTCCTTATAAATCGAGAGAACTTATAAGTGTCGTTCGCCATATGAAGATATCCCTCGTCAGTGGTGGGACTCTGTTGGGGAAACGTTTTTTTGTGCCCGTGGATTGTATACAAGGGCCAATATTGGACCACCTGTAGGGCAAAATTGAAGTGTATGACGTCTTAAGAACATGTTCAGATCCCTGTAGCTTAAGGCTTTTGAATCTTATTAGCCATGAGGGTCTCAAAAGAGGGTTCTCCTTACGAGTCATGAGGATCTCATAAGTGTAATTTCTCCTTAGGAATCGAGGGAATCCCTAAGTGTGTTGCTCCTTTGTGAGTCGTAAGGATCTCACGCAGGTGTTTTCTCCTTATAAGGTCGAGAGGACCTCGCAAGTGTGCACGAATTTTTTTACGAGCTTGCGCCCTCTCGGGTTTTCACAAACTCGCCGGTAGCCCTGCTGTTTTTACTCACAGAGCCCTTTCGGGTTTTCATCCGTGCCCATTTTGCTTGCGGATGTACCTTTTTTTTTAACACGTCAGCCCAAGGATGCTGCGGGCTTGTAGTAGTTTAAAGACGTTTCGGTCAGTAGTTAGTTTTAGGACATTTCGGTCCTTTGCTAGTTTAGGGACGTTTCGGTCCGTTATTAGTTTAAGGACATTTTGGTCCGTTGCCATATTTGAGGCAAATTTCTAGTTTACAGACTTTTCGGTCCATAGTACCTTTGAGGTGAAGTTTCGCCGGATGCTCTATGAACAAGTAGGTTTCCTCTTGATAGACCTTGTCACATAATTCAAGGATTTTGGCACTGCTCCTGCCCCAGTTCCTCTACGTTATCTTCTAACGCCGAATGAGCTTCTTTGTTACCTAGCGACGAATGAGAGACCATGTGGCAACTTGCCACATAATCTTCGGGTTCCTCTGACGAGTCTTCTCCCTCATCTTTGTCGTTATCTTCACTTTCAAGGATGTGATTGAGAAACTCTTGAAGCGTGACTGTGGTTCGCGCCTTCTGGTTGTATTCCTCCAGCGCGTCAATATGCTTTTGCAGATCCGTGCGCTTGTCGTCAGACTGTGCGGGCTTTTTGGTCTTCTTCTTTTTCTTCGAAGACTTTGACGGCTGGGCCTGGGTGTTTTTCCCATCGCTATTAACTCCTAATGTTGGGGGTGGTTTCAGCATCCTTTCGATGATCTCCGGCTCTAGCGAACTTTTCCACCTGATCGCCGGACATGTTTGAAGTTCCTTCAGCATTCTTTTAGTTTTTGTCGAAAGTACAATTTCCTATAGAGTTTCTTCTATAAATGAGCATGATGCCCTCGGCGTGTCCATCTTTTTCAGAGCGTGTGGTTGTGGCGGGTTTATCCTCCAGTTTTCAGACAACGCGAACTGGTCCTTAATCCAGTTTTTGAAGACAAAGCAATCTTCGATTGGATGGCCCATTATTCGATGGTAGGGGCAGTAGTTGGGACTGTTGACGTCACCGGGCTGCAGTGGGCATTTCAGATCCGATAGGGTGATGAGCCTGTTGCGCATCGCCAACTCAAACAGTCTTCTCGTCTTATCCCGAGAAAACATATAAGGGCGTTTTAGCCTCTCGTTAAAGAGTCGTTGTCTATCACTTTGGCGATCAACCGGTTTCGGACCACTAGGCTGCTGTTGAGCATTGATGACAAAAGTCGCTTTCCCCTTCCCCTTCTCATTTTGAGGCTCCATTTTCGAGGAAGACAGTCTATGGCCCATCTGATCCATTTGAGCCAGTTTGTCAATCAAGGCCTGGAAGGGAGTCGGCTTAAAAAACATCATGAACTGGGATATGGTCGCCTATGGATCAAGGGTACCCACGAACATACCTACTGCAGGAGCCTCTTCTATGCGTTGTTCACACTTTGACCATATATTCCGCCACCGTATCGCGTACTGAACCCATGTTTTGCCCGGCTTCACCCTGGCATTAATTAGTGCGGTGATCGGGGTGCGTTCGTTGGCACTTGCGAACCTTTGCGTAAACAGTAGCTCCATTTTTGCAAATGTCTTAACGGAGTCATTCAGAAGCTCAGAGTACCATTCAAACGCTGTCTCTGACAAGCTGCCTACAAACTGGCGAAGTAGCAATTTGTTGTCAACTCCGGTATTGCCGCAGAAAGCCCTGAACCGAGCGACATGCTGATGGGGGTTGCCTGTCCCCTTGTATACGTGGAACTTAGGGATCGTATATCCTGGAGGGTACTTTATTTGATCGTACCGACTCGGATAGGGTCATCCAGTTTTAACGATTTGGTTGGCCGCTTTGATCGCCTGATGAGCTCGTATCTGTTGAGCTATATAGTCATCCGGGGCAGCTTTGGAGATCGTCTCCTCTTTGGCCGTTGATAGAGCCGGAAGAGGGTTCGATATCTCCCTTCTATTGTCTTCAAGAACAATCGGAGGGTCTTCAGCTAGAGGATCCGGCTGTATCATCATCCCGACCATATCTTAGAATAAAAGTGCCATTCGTTTTCTATTGGCCGCTTGTTCCGCGGCCTCTCTGTCTTTCTTTTCGAGGATTCTGCGGAGGAACTCAGCATCGGTTTCTTATTCATGACGCTGCTCTGACGATGTCTCCGGGTTTTCTTTTGGCCTAGTGAGTGCGACCATCTGTGTTAACATTTCCTGGAGCTTCTGGGCCTTTGTTACGGATCTGGTGAGTGGTCGAAGTTGAGGGAGCCATTGCAGTGGGCACCCAAGTAGACGACGCCTTTTGTGGTACAACAGGGTGGTCCTTCTCTTACTGAACTTTCATCTTCTTTGGTTGGCGGGAGTAGTTTTGGTTGATCGCCGAGTTTTGGACCCTTCGCCAGATCCTATGAATTTTGGAGGACAGCCGCTGAGGGTGCTGCTCCAGCTTTGTTTTTATAGCATTCTCTACAGGTGGAGGAGATCTTTTTAGCACGGCAGTCGGAGAGTTCTTGCGGACCCTCCTAAGTGGTTCAAAGCTGTTCCCAGTTGGAACAGCAGTATCGACTTCCACCGTTGGAACTAGCAGAGTCAGTACAGAAGGGGAACTGCCCCCAGCTTTCCTCACTCGGCGCCAGTAGCGACGTCGAGCGTGTCGAGCAGACGGGACCACCTCTGCTGTTGGATGAGCTTCTTCATTCCCCCTCGCTCTGATAAGGGTTTGCTGTTGGTGCCAGCTTATCGAAGACTGACGTCCGCTGAGAGGGGATGGCCAACCTGTCGAAGGCAGACTTTCGAACAGGGGTAGCAGTCTTGGTGACTTCACCTGGAATGGGAGTTGGAGCGGTCAGTCTTGCAAAGACTGATTCTTTAGCAGGAGAAGCCGCTTTGACGACTTCATTTACTGGAGCTGGGATGACTATCCGTTTCGGGATAACCCCTTCAGGTATTGCGGGCTTCTTTATGGACCCACCTGAGCTTTGGCCCAGTCTGTCGAAAACCGAGGTGCTGGATTTGGGCGACCCATTGAGAGGGGCCGCAGTAGTTGCAAGACGATAAAAGACCGACTTCTTCGGAGCTTCTTGCAACGGCAGTGGGGCGTTGAAGCTCATGGGTGGGAGCATGGTCCCAAAGAACAGCCCAGAGGTGGTTTGCGTCACCTGCTTCACTGGCATCGTGAAAACGGAGGCTGCTTGAGGCCCATAAGTCACTCCTCCTGCGATGACAGAGCGGGAGTTGTTGTAATTGTTGCAGTTGGAAGCCATTGATCTGCACGGGAGCAAGACACCAAATCTTAGTACCTCGAATCCAGGGGCAACCATAGCAAACCGCGATTCGTTAGAGAAACACGATACATGAAGTGTGGAGTGGAAAGAGGAAAAGGTCCCACCGGGCATGCCAGAATCCGTTCTCCGTCGAAGACGCGACTGGGACGTTAGGACGTCTGGCCTGAATTTTGGGGGCAGATGCTATTTGGGTTTTATCCGTCCACCTCTCCGAAGATGCCAAGCTAATTTATGGCACCGTATATCGGAGGTTTAGACGGATGCAGTTGTTGTAGCAGACTCGTCAGATTCCCCCTCGTTTGAAGGGTTTTTGATTGTGGGGACGCTCTTCATTGCAGGCGCAAGCCTCTGCAGTTAATTATGCTACTGCATTGCGGTAACCACTTTCTCCTTCTCCAGATGGTCACTTCGTGTCATGTATGTTTGTTTTATTTTTGGTTGCCCGTGGATTGTATACGGAGACTAATCTATGTTGTCTCCCATAGGGCGCGGATTAGTCCAAATCCGTATTTTCTTAGATTTGGGTTTGGGTTGGGTTCTGACAACCATTTTGTCTTTTATTGAGTGATGAGAACTCACTATAGCTCTGGGGCTTTATTTAAAGAACAATTTATGTTTCCTCAGCGCACACATGATGAGCATGTGGTGCGCTTGGCGCTAAGCACCAGTCAATGAGCGCAGAGCGCTTCTGTTAAGTAGCACACATGTGAAGAGCACGTGGCGCGCTAGGTGCTGAGCGCCAGTCAATGAGCGCAGAGCGCTTCTGTTAAGTAGCGCACACGTGAGGAGCACGCGGCGCACTTGGCTCTGTGCGCCAGTCAATGAGCACAGAGCGTTCTGTTAAGTAGCGCACACGTGAGGAGCATGTGGCGCCGGTCACCAGAGTTAGAGCGCTAAGGCGTTTCTTATGAAGTAGCGCACACGTGAGGAGCACGTGGCGCGCTTGGCGCTAAGCGCCAGATAATGAGCGCAGAGTGCTCCTGATCAATTTTGTGATCTGAGAAATAAGTTCTCGCTTACAACAGATTTTGTCTCATGGTTCTAAGAACAAAGTTCTTATTTTTATAGGAGATGTTACAATCTCTTCTATTTTCTTTTGTGAAATATTTTGTCTTTGTAGATCTATGATCTGAAGAGAATGAAATTCTTCTCCCCCCTTTTTATGATGAGATGCTATGATCTCTTTTTGTGAAATACATTTGTCTTATAGATCTATGATCTGAAAAAGAACTATGTTCTTCTTCTCTGATGAGATGTTTTTTATCTCTCTGTTTTTACCTTGAAGAAAAATTCTTCTTCTCAGAGCTTGCTCTTTTCTTTGAAATTTCTCAAAGCTTGTGGGGGGGGGTTCCTCCCTGGGAGATTTGAAGTCTTGGGTCCTTTATATAGGGTAGGCTGATTTGTTGAATCAGTTGAAGAGATCTTTTCTCTAATTGATTTGAGGATATTTCCTACTGTTGGATCTTTGATCCTAGGGCATCTGTTTTACAGAAGGCAATCTTCTTGTTTTTAACGAGATTGGGAAAGTATTTTCCCATACAGAACTTGTTCTGTATCTTGGTTATTTTTAATCACCATTGGATTTTTGATCCATCGGTGCTCTAATTTACAGAGCACAATCTTTCCTGTTTGGAAAGATTCTGAGGAGTATTTCCTAAAAAGAATTTTATTCTGGTAATTTGATGATTTATCATCTTCATTGGATCTTTGATCCAACGATGGAGAATATTTAGTTCTAGCGCTTGGCGCTCTTGTGCCTTGCACGTGAGCGCTGCCTCAGAGTCTTTGACTCTCAGCGCCGGCGCACTTGGCGCCGGCGCACTTGGCGCCGGCGCACTCGTGCTTTGCACGTGAGCGCTGCTTCAGAGCGCTCGTGCTCTTAGCGCTGG
Organism: Agapanthus africanus; assembly: GCA_030015575.1. Classification (NCBI taxonomy): domain Eukaryota; kingdom Viridiplantae; phylum Streptophyta; class Magnoliopsida; order Asparagales; family Amaryllidaceae; genus Agapanthus; species Agapanthus africanus. The sequence continues at coordinate 632,126,421 of JASDDO010000014.1, read as the reverse complement.
CGCACTCATTCTTTGCACATGAGCGCTGCTTCAGAGCGCTGGCATTCTTAGCGCTAGCGCACTCGTGCTTTGCATGTGAGCGCTGCCTCAAAGTCTTTGACTCTCAGCGCCGGCGCACTTGGCGCCAGCGCACTTGTGCTTTGCACGTGAGCACTGCTTCAGAGCGCGTGCTTTGCACGTGAGCGCTGCTTCATTTCAAATTTCAAAATTTGAACAGAGCTTTACTCAAATTGGGGAAATAGTGGGTGCTTTCCTATTTAAGGTAGAAAACTAAAATGGGGTTATCAATGGTAATTGTCTTGGAAAAAGAAACAAATTCTGCCGTCCATCTGCAGCACTTACCAATAACTCCTAAACCTAATTCAGGATCCAAATTCTGTTCTAAGTGCCTGACTCAAGTCTGAGTCCAAATCAATCTGAATCCAATTCACATGAATCAAATTCAACATGAATCCAATACACAAAACATGAATACTTGAACCTGAACCTGAATACCAGTACAATATCAAAATGACTTGACTTGACTTGACTGAGCCATGGTTATGACTTGACTTCATTACATGACTACTTGATACATCTTGAAACTATTTATATGAAGAACTTATACCATGGTCTCGGCAAGTATGATAATTACCAATCTATACAATATACATTACGGGGTTTAACGGGGTAGACAAGTAAGGAATGTGTTAAAAGTGGCATGATGATGGACACTAAAAGACACCTACATGAACATCCTGTGCCGTTATCCCGTGGGTTTTGACCGGACCTTGTACTTACATGTTACAATAGTCCATGGGATAGTTGGACTCTTCTCGTATACACTGATACATTCTATACCAAACTACAAACAACTACATTAGCATAACAAACAAATAATTTACCAGCTCTATTCTCTTTACATGTCTATTCCATTCTATCTTTTGGGCTTACCGAGCGCTAGTTCGCTGACGACATTCCTGTATCTTCTTTCTTTGGAATGTTCGTCAGGAGGACCGAACTCTCAGGAGACCGAGCCCAGCCAGGACGATTTGGAGCAGTTCACAGAGGAGCCAGACTTCTAGGCTTTTACTTGTACTTATTTTCTTTTCAGTTCATAGGCCACTGTTTAGGCATCACTTTCTATCATTGTACTTTTCTTTTCAGTTGTATGTAAAGAAAGAATGTTAATAAAAGTTGTTGTTATTATTACATCTCTTGTCATTCTTGTTTATTCATTTTATATTGCTTATTTACGCTTAACGTGTTTACTTCTGAGTAAATACGTCGCAGCCTGTCACGTCTACTTCTCCGTATACTGGGTAGCGGGGCGTGACAGTTTCTCCAGAATTGGATTATACTTGCCGACTATATCCAATGAAAAAGCAACATTATCCAGATCCTATGTGAAGGAACGCTTATGGCATCCAATGTTTAACCAATAATAGTATAGGAACATCACATCCTATCCAGAGTATGTCATCCAAATCCCTGGACAGTACTCCCTCCTACCTTTTTATCAGGTACATCTGTTGTTTTGATGAAATCAAACACTGTGACTGTCAAATCAAAACAGATGATCCATTTCCTCTATACCTGCTTTAGTCTATAAATAGACATAAGCTACCTGCCCACCACACTTCTGCTGCTCCCACTGACTATAAGAACCTTCTGGCAGAGTCATATACACGTACACTTCTAAAACTCATTTAGAACGACATTATATTCATCCACTGCCATGTCTTATAGTCAAGGACAACAGTAGTGATAAGCTTGGATCATCAAAACCTTCCCGTCGTCATCTTTGAGGAAACTGAAGTACCTCTCGGGTGGCTGAAGTTACCCACTAAATTTGCGAAGTGGCTAAATGGATCGTCGAATTAGCTGAATCCTTAGGTTCTACTAAATTTTTTTTAATCGTTTGTGGTTCTGGATTGATTTCCAGTTCTACCATACTCCCACTAAAGTATTCTGAAAAGAATACATTATACTAAAAATGTGGCGAGTCAAGAACAAAATAAATTTTGATCTTGTAAATTGTAGAATGTTAACCCTCGTCTATACCCAGGATAACCCATAAAATGGCATTACTGAAACGAGCCTTAAGTTTATCCGGATTCTGGTTTTAAGCATAAGATGGACAACTCTATATATCTTAATATCATTAAGCTATGAATCCATTATATATCCAATATAAAAACAAAAGCACTGATTTAGATGAAACCAGATTCAAAAAGTATACAGCTGTTTCTAGTGCACATCACCTGAATGGAAGAAGGTCATGCATCATTACTCGTCAAGGAGCGCACCCACAGATGAGTAATCTAACATAAAATACTATCACAGAATACCTAGCATAAGTATCTATATCTTCGATCATCTCGATGAATCCTGATACTTGCAACGTATGGTTCTCTATTTTATTTTTATACCTATAAACTTCTCACAATTTTGGACCTTGCATTCTAACAAAAATGCGTGTCTAGAATAAGAGAAGTTATTGGTATTTGGAATATAGTGAGTACCAACCCCTTGTCCTAATGTACACTAGACAACATACAATACTTTGTATTGTTGGATATAGGTGCCCTCAAAACAATTATTATAATCGAAGGAGGACCTATACGAGAGAATAATCTTACTCGAGATGATAGTATGCTATCTAGTTTGTCTTTATCTTTCATGTGATGCATTTATTCATTATTACGTATCGTTTAGACATGAGATAAAACCCATAGGATTTTGCTTGACTATAAGGACGATGATAGAGATCATATTAGTTAGGCCTGGGAACTCGATAAGCACATTCTTAAATGTCCCTGGTCATAAGAGTATCGAGACTGGGCATCGGAACTCTAGTTTAGAATAGTGTGTATGTTTCCTGACTCGGTTGGAGAGCGATAGCTGATCTGCAGCTATTGGTGTTTGACATCGAGGATTGTATACAGGTGCTCATTGGATGAGTTACACTGGACGAACTCATCGAGAACTCCTAATTGGTAATATACCAATGTCAGATAGCAGTTCTTTGGTGATGTGAGTACAGAGTCGTCCATAAAACCTGAGATCGCCATAACGTTTTATGTGTGTTCCTACTATATTTATACTTTTACCCTACCACGGCTTAAAGGAGTCGTGCAAACAGATTTTTGTTGGGTATAGTCCTGAAGCATATAGAGGCAGTGAGTGGTCGAGGGGATTCGTCTCTCCCAGTATGGGGCGTTGATATCGCATTGCGAAGGACATTACTACAGCCACAAGTCGGTGGCCACCGCAGTAGAGATAAAATGACAAGTGTTATCAGTTGTTTTTCCGATTGGTTATGAGTCCTCTGTTGCATGACTTGTCGAGTTATTGAGGTCTGACAGATTCCAAACCCTAAACCCGATATGCAATACTCTTAGACGAAGAGACCAGACTGTACAGTAATGCCATTGATAGACTTTGCAGGGTTCAGATGAGTTTTCTCGTTGACCTTCTTTCGATCAATATCTGGATAGCCGTTACGTGCAGCTAGTACCCCTGACGTGCTTGTGGGCTATGCATATGATCATAATCTAATGCCAGCGTATTTTCGAGTTTTTAGAGTCCCACAAAGAGCTTTCCCAATACATGCGAAACGACGCAGAGCATGTATATGGATACGTGCAAAAGTTCAATTAAACACATGTATTTGATACACGTATTTTAATCGGGTGTTTAATGATATTAGCCGATATATATATATGATATAATCAGATTATTAAATCAAGTGTTTATTTAATAATTAAATGTATATTTATATATTGATATATTTATATATTAATTAATACCATACTCACTTTATTATTTTCTTCTCTATATTAATATTTATATTTGATATAAATATTATGACATGTATATTGATACATATGAGATGTGTGTATAAGACTCATATGGTTATGATGAGAACATTCTTATTCTTTTGTTTAATTTCAAAAGAGAACGAGTCATGGAAAATGGAGGCTTGTAGAATGCTTGAGGTGTTTTCTTTGATGACTCATTTTGGATTTTGGATTTGGTTTTGTTCTCATCTTTTAATCATCATCTCCATGGATTCTTCACTTGAGTTTTTTCTCAAGTAAGAAAAGAAAAGAAAAGTAAAGAAAAGAGAAGTAAATTAGTGAGCTAATTATTCTACATATCCTACTAATCATTTTTAGTAAGTTTAATTAGTGAGTTGGTTCACTTTGATGAGATCAATTTAAAGCTAAAAATTGTGTTGGAGTTATCGCAAGGTGGATCATCTTCGGTAAGGAGATCACCGAGTAAGGTGGTTGTTCCCTTGTTAATTAAACACAATAAAAAGAGCTAAGCTCTTTTCAAATCCAATGAGGCAGCGCTTCACGTTCTCCCCACATGAGCTCCTGCGTCAGCCTCTTATAGGATTAAATCCTATAGTGGCGCCTCACAAGGAATACATGTTAGTGCCGGCGTGTAAAGGACATGAGAGACTATTATATAAGAATTAAATTCTTAAGTGATGTCCACGTGCATAGCACGTGAGCGCCAGTGTCCAAACTAATGCGGGTAGAATTAAATTCCATATGAGAAATATTTCCCCAAAATCTGAGATATTATCTGTTAAACAGGACCGTTGGATCAAAAATCCAATGGTAATGATAAATCATTAAGTAATAGAATTAAATTCTATTAGGAGAAAATATCTCCATAACCTTTCTAAGTGAGAAAGATATTCTCGATTGGATCAAAAATCTAATGATAGAATTAAATTCTATTTTGGGAATATATTTTCCCAATATTTCTAAATAAAGAAAGATTGTGCTCTGTTAAACAGAGCACTCTTGGATTAAAAATCTAGTGATGATTAAAAATCATTGGTTGATAGAAATAACATTCTATCTATGGAAAAATATTTCTCTAATCTTATTAAAAACCAGAATATATATATTCTGTGAAATAAAATTCATTGGATCAAAGATCCAACGGTGGATAACATCCCCTAAATAATTTTTGAGACCAAGTAAAATCAATTAGTATCTCTTAAAAGAGAGATTTTCTCAAACTAGTCAACAAATTTGACTCCCCTTTATAAACGATGGAAAACTTCAAAAAAAAAGAAAAGAAAGGAGGAGATCAACACAAGTTTCTTTCCACTGTTAGTTATATGTATGCCCTAGAGGCCATTACTGTACATAGGATGTATATTGTAGTGGATGCTGGGACATATATAGGGAGGACTTTCTTGCTCGACATGATAGTATGCTATCTGGTTGAACTTTATCTAAACGTGTACTCTGATTGTCTCTTTGTTACATGTTGGTAAAGCCCTGAGGATGTGTACTTGACTACCTGGACTATGATGCGGATCATACTAGTGGGGACATGGTAGTCCATAAGTACATCCTTCAAAGTCCCTAGTCGTGGGTGTATCGAGACGGGGCATCGATATACCAGAGTAGACTAGCGCATACCTTCTCGACCTATGTAGATGGGCGATGGATGATCCCATATCCATTAGTGTTTGACATCGGAGATGATATACGGGTGCTCAGTAGAGACTGGGTACACTGGACGGACTCGCCGAGAACTCCCAGATGGTATTATACCTCACGTCAGATGGCAGTTCTCTGGTGACACTGGTACAGAGTAGTCTGTTGACCCGAGATCGTCATAGAGTCTTGTGTGGTTCCCACTGTACTTTGATTTCCATCTTACCACGTCCAAGAGGGCGTGCAAAACGGTGGTTTTTGGGTACAGTCCCGAGTCACATGGAGGCAATGAGCGATAGGAGGGGATTCGTCTCTCCCGGTATAGGGAGTTGATGTTGCGCTGTGTTCGATTGGCTATAACAGGAAATCCCTGGTCAGGGTTGCTGAGATTTACTGGTAAGTGTTACCAGTAGTTTCTCGAACAGTTATAGACCTCATATCGACACGACTTATCGAGCTATTGGGGTCTGACGTTTACCACCCCTAGGCAAGATATGCGACATATCAGACGATCAGACCGGACTGTACGGTAGTGTTACTGGTCGGATTCACTGGAGTGTGAGCGGGCTTGCTCGTCGATCTTCAGATCGCTCAATACCCGGGTGGCCGTTACGTTTAGCAGACCGCTTGCGGCTTGTGGGTGCTTGATATGATCATCATCTGCTGCCGGCGTATTGACGAGTCTTTAGAGTCCTACACAGAGGTTTCCTGGCTCAAGCGAAACGAAATAGGAGCGCATATGAGATATGTGCGGGACCGAGAATAATACCAGTATGTGATACTGTATTTGATTCTCGCGATGTGACATTGATCGGTTATATCCGATATAGCCGGGTTATCGGATCAAGTGTTGATTCGATAAGTTGTTACTAATGATACCAGTCGGTTTTTGTGCGACATGACCGGATCATTGAATCAAGTGTTGATTTAATGATTTAATGCATAATTATATATTTGATATATTACTTTGCATTAACTAGTATGGGTTCACTTTAAATTGGATTTTCTCACTCGGGTGTGCGCATTGCATATGCGATATGATTTTGTGCACTTTATTGTATCATGTTTGATGATGCATGATTGCTAGGTTATGTGTAAAGAATTTACCTAAAGTTATTTAAATGGTTAAGGGTTTTACTTATTCATTAATTAGTCTTTTTATTTTTGGAAAAAGGAAAAGAAATGAGAGAAAAATGGTGGCTTATTTTGTTTGCACTTGAAGCTTCATGAATCTTTGATCAAGTCAACCATTCTTATCTCATCCTTAACCCTAACCATTCCCACTAACCATGATTCATTCTCTACACTTGACTAGAGTTAATATTATGATAAGTATTGTTATTCTTTTCTTTTTTGAATAATCTTATCATAATATTCATCTTCTTCTTGCTTTCTTCTTCTTCTTCATTTCAAAGAAGAAAGCTAACCTCATCAATGGTGATTGATGATTAAGAGTGAGAAATCCATTTCCAAAGTTTACCCACATCCTATTTCTTCATCCTCTACCTCTTGCCAAGAAGTAGAGTGTGTTTCCTTCACAAGATTTTAGGGTATGGTGAAGGTGGAGCTTGATCTTTCGATGCCTCGACGTAGATCATCTTCGGCATGGACATCGACGACCTAGCTCGCTTGCTCTCCGACGAAGCCGACTTTAGAGCCCGGATTTCTTTTGGACAGCGGAGACGACTTCGTTGCGGAGCTATGGAGGCAGAGCACCGGATCTACAAAGGTTGTATTTCCGTATTCTCTTTAGCTAAGTTGTTAGCTAGTTTGTATTTCTCCTAGACATCTAGTTATAGATCCGTACACTAGGGTTTGTAGGCACCATAATTTTTGAAATTGCCATGGTTGATGGTTTGGGAGACCTTACTAGGGTGCCTAGGAACCCTACAGTGGTATCAGAGCCTAGCTAGAGCCTTAGGCGAAGTCCCGACGGAATTTGAAGTCCGAACGAACCCGAAACCCCGAATCAAACTTGCTCTCTGTCCAGATTTTAAAATTATGGATTTTTCAAGATTAAAAATATCCAGAAAATCAATCAGGGTTTTCTAGGAATTACTGTAAAATTCGTGGACCTAATTCCACTTTGCCACCGCCCTTCCGCGGCACGAGCATGGCTCGTGCGGCGGAAGAGCGGCCGGTTTGTCGTTTTGTGAAGTTTTGTTTGCACAGTAACTCATGAAATACAGTGCTGGTTTTCCTGGGTATTTTTAATAATTTTTCAAGAGTTGAATTTTCAGCAGTTGTTTTGGGGATTCGGAGTTTCGATCGGAATATCAAATTTTGTCTTTGTGGCTTTCCGGATAAATTTTAGACTATGTTAAAAAGTTCGACCGGATATAAATACCCAATTTTTCCCCTGTCGGGAAATTTCCAAGTGTTGGATTTTTCCGAAGTTTAACGACGTTCTAAGTAGTGCAAGTAACGCGATGGACCCTCTAGAAGACAACAAACCTTAACTCGTTTATGTGACCGTCTTGAACTGCCTTTTGAACCTTCGGGTTTGGGGCAGTACGGCGTGCCACATGTGAGGCGTTGGCTTGACCCTTCTACGGCTGGACCGTTGGTACTGAGGCATGAACTGAATGTTGTTAGACTTGTTTCATGTGTTGATCTGTATCGGGAAAACTTGGGTGTTCGATTGTTCGATCGAAAAGTTTAACATTTTCTGTTTATCTGGAATGGGATACAATAATTGGAATTCACAAAAGTTATAAGATAACTGAATGAATGTTATAAACATAGCAGTTTAGTCTCACTTGATCGGTTGCCACGGAATTTTGATGTGATCAAAACTCCGTCGCAATCACGTAGCGTACGCGGATACTCGCCGGGTAAACTTAATAGACAGCCTCACTCCATAGCCCCGACCAAGTGACTGTAGGAGAACCCCGTCGCCGAAAGCATCCGTCCGGGTGCTCGCGGCAGCGGTGTTCCGCCTTGGTGCACTTCGTCGACGGTATCGGGGGTGCGGCCGCCTACTGAAGTTTGCGACGAGTATTCGATCAGACTGTCGGGAATCTTGTTGAATTGCCCGACTCGGTATTGAAAAGTGTTTTCGATAATGAGACTAAAATGCGGGGTTTATAATTGTTAGGCATGCGATGTCTAAGTAATTCATTTGGTCAGGCATGTGATGTCTGAGGTGGTTGCGGATTCCAACTGTTGTAGTTTTACACTTTCTTTTCTGTGACCGTAAGTGTAATATGTGATATCGCCGGTTTCGTTGCTATATGTCAACGACAATTGGGATGGACATATTTACTTACGTTGATGACATGTGATGTTATGTGTTGCTGGATATGTTATATTGGATCGCCGTGATTGAATAGCCGGGGGTTTTTATGTGAGGTGAGTGTTTTTCATTTTCATTCATGTAAAAACTTGTATGTAATATTCTTTTATTTGGGGCACTTCCAGGTAGCGGAAGTAGTCACCGTTTGTATATTATTTACTTTTCCGCACTAGGATAGACCCAAGAAGGAGGGCACAAGTAACCGGGTTCTGGGGTCCAGTGGGAGACCAACTCGAGGTGTCGAGTCCGGGTCTCCTAACTCCAGAATTGGTAGGGTTGCTTGCCGCTCTCGTAGGGGTCTAGGGGTGTGGGTTTGGCTATTCATCACGACCGTGGAATCCGTGTTTTATACTGGCTCGTATTGAAAACACGGACGTCCTAGTATATCCAATATTTCATATGATTCTTCTGCTGCGATATCTGTGATGTGATCATGTGATGTTCTGTGATAGATACAGTATATAGTATATATGATATATTATATAGGCGTTACTTATGTTTTACACCCGCGCTAGCCCTGCCCCGCTCTGCCGTTAGTTACCTAACCTAACGGTGCACGAGGGGACATCGAGGCGAATGCGGATGGCATAAGTGTACGTCGTATTTATCTGTGATGTTTAGGTACATTAAATGATGGGACTTCATTAATGTGATTAATGAAATAAAAGAAACCTAAGATGTTGTAGAATCGAATTTCAAAATAAAACAGGTAGCTACAGTTCTTGCTTTGCACAGCGGTATATGCGATATATCCTGCACCTTATTCGATAAGGAAAGGACCGAGATCCCTTCACCGGGAGTGACTCCTTTAGCAATAACTGGCTGATGCTACACACTCGGTTTGTCTTTTGATAGCTTTTAAGAGTTTTTGCTTTGCACAGCGATATATGTGATATATCCCGCACCTCATTCGACGAGGAAAGGACCGACGATCCCTTCACCGGGAGTGACTCCTTTAGCAAAACTAGAAAAGCCTCAAAAGCACTCCATTTTAAACTTTATTTGATTCTACAACGATATCAAGTTCATTACGCAATAGGTTTTCAGAAAAACCTGTCGTAGCCCTCCGTCATTTCAGATAAGTTGTATATAGTATTTGTGCTGCATTTGTTGGCTTTCGTCAAGGTGCAGTGTGCGGTAGCTATATGCTGCTTATCTGTTAGCATACGATGCGATTGGATTAGGGTAGTCGTGCGGCTTTGTTGGCTTTCGTCAAGGGTCGTGCGGGTGGGTTTAATTCGATCAAGAAATGTACGGGTTGAACTTGACTAACGGGCTATGGTTTGTTGGCTTTCGTCAAGGTCATAGCACGTTAGGGGCAAAATATTATCGGGAATTTCAAGTGTTGAAATTTGCAATGAGATTGCATACCTTCTATGAGATAGTTGGATCCCGATACCCGCTGCGAGTAAGAGTTACTCCTGGGAGAGTTTTATACATTACAATTAGCCGATCAAGTAGGTGTCTAGAAAGGTGTCAACGGGGTTACGCCTCTGGGAAAACGAGGTTTTACATTAATTAGGTTCGTGCGAAAGCACGGGGGACCTCCCTCAAAGTACCGACACTGGCCTGGCTGAAAGATTGGCGAACTTGTAGTGTGTAATTAATCCCGGCTAGTCTTTTCTTTTAGGGTTTGAAGGAAGATTTGATAAAAAGCAGTGGGAGCCATCCTGATTAGATAAAATAATAACCAATCTATTCTTGCAAGAGCGCACGCTGAGTGTTTTCTTCTCTCTCTCTCCTGGTAGCGACCATATCACGCCTTAATCAAGATAATAATACGGATTATTGACCGAACCCGCTTGTTATACTGAGCTGGGGAACGTTTGTCCCGCTCCAACTTATAATTGTTTTAAGACAGAGCAGGAAATTGGGGAATACCAGATTTCCCGTGCCGCCCAAACGAAGAGAGTGCATGCTGATGCATCATCTTCGGGTGTGTTCATTATACAGAACTGTTTCTCAGTATCCTCCGCATCCTGGTATATGATACCGGATCAGGATCCCAGATATGTAAGATGTTACATAGGGCTACAAAAGGGTAGAAAAACTGAGAACGGGTGATAAGTTTCATGAGGCAGAAAACGGGGCAAGTGTTGCAGCCAAGTCTGTTGGTCACTGTCACCCTGTATTGTAATACATTGATTCTGAACGTATGTTATTAGATACCGAACCTGATATACAAAATCATATCTGTCTCTTTATTAGTAAAGAAACGATAATATTTTGTATTGTTGGATAATGTTTTGAACATTTCCCATATCAAAAGTTGATCGGTTCAGGCACGTTATCTAAAAGCATTAATGTTCTAAATCAAACTATAGTTCTTAGTATACGGAACACACACAAGAAGAAGAGTTCAGAAATGGACGGATCCTTCTTGAGGTATTGTAGACTAGGTCATATCTATGCGACCCGACTAGCTGGAGTTACATAAAGATGCATATTTAAATTGGTTTGAATTTACATCTTGTGAAACTCGCCAGTCGTGTGACAAAGATAAGATGACCATAGCTATGTTTATTGGAAACATAGAAAGAGTTACTGAACTCTTGGGATGATACATGTTGATGTATGTAGGTCCCCTGTCTACACATACCAAGACCGGTTCTTTATACTTCATTACATTCTCTGATGATCTCTTTAGATTCAGACCTATGTTCCTGTTGAAACACAAGTCCGAACCTTTTGAGATATTCACAGAATATAAGTTAGAAGTAGAGAACCAAAATACGGGTATAAGTATTATGTCCTTTGATGAGATCAAGGAGGAGAATACTTGAGCACGGAAATCCTGGACTATTCTAAAGGAGAATGTGATTCTCTCTCAGCATTACTCCTCCGTATACACCATTGCACGATGGTACATCGGGGCGGAGCAGATACACCCTATTTGATATGGTGTGCTCTATGATGAGTACTACTGAGTTACCTTTTTCCTTAGGGGGTTATGCATTTGAGAAGTTGCATACCTATTGAATAGGGTTTGAATCAAATCAGTTGCCTACCGCTTCATATGTGATATGGAATAGGAAGAGCCCATGTCTTAAGTTAGTTAAGATTTGGGGTTGTCCGGCCTATGTCTAAAAGTAAAATCCGGACAAGCTCGAGGCAAGGTCTGTAATGTAGAACTGGAAATGTTCCGGCCATACAAACTACAGCTGATGATTTAATAGAACCAAAGGATTCAGTAGATTCCAACGAACCTCGGCCTCTCCGCCGATCTAGTAGGGTTCCTCACCCACCTGAGAGATACTTTGGTTTCTCTATGACAGTGGGAGCGAGGATTGCATCATGAGATGATGACCCAACTAGTTTCGAGCTGGCCATCTGGACTAAGACTCTGTAAGAATGGCTGGATGTTTAGCGATCTGAGATGGAATCCTTATACACCAACAAAGTATGGACTTTGGTTGCTATATCTGAAGGGTTAAATCCCCATCAGGAGCAAGTATATCTTGAGAAGATTACTTGGTGTAGATGGAAAAGTTGAGACTTTCAAAGCTAGACTTATTAAAGGTTTGCATCATTGACCAGGAGTGGATCATGATAAAGCCTTTTCTAAGGAGCTAAGCTTAAGTCCATCCAGATCCTACTTGCCACGGCTACATTCCATGACTACAATATCTGGTGGTTGGGTGTCATGACTGCTTTTCTAAATGATGTTTTGGAAGAGTGCGTCTATAAGTACACAGCCAGAGGGCTTCGTAGACAGTGGGAGCAGCGGAAACGTGTGCAAGATGTTTTATGTGATAAAGCAGGCATCGCGGAGTTGGAACATCTGTTTTGATGGATTAGTCAAAGAGTTTGACATCATCAAAATGGTAGATGAACCTTGTATAAACAAAAAGGTAGTAGGGAGTATGGTGGTAATCCTCGTAGAGTACGTGGATGACATACTCTTGATAAGAAAGGAGTTTCTTATGCTACGCTCGATCAATCTCCGCTTATCACAAAGATTCTCCATATAGGATCAAAATGATACCTCCTTAATCCTGGGTTTTGGATCTATGAGATAGATTTAATTGGATGTTAGGATTCTCACTAGTTGTAGTGAGATGGTATCAAGCGATCCTGGGGAGAATCACTGGAAGTGTTCCAGGGTGATAAAGACGACTGAATGTCAGTCGCAGGCATTGTCTTTACCCTCAGTAAAGGGACGGTATGTTGGAAGAGTTCCAAGCTAGATACCGTGACAAACTAGACGATAAAGGAAGGATACATCGCTACTTAAGATGCTACCAAAGAGACTGTTTGGATGTATAATGGTTCATGAGATGAACTATGTTCCTCCCATTGTGTGACAATGGAGTTGTGGCTTTTGCCAAGGAACGCCGGTCCCATCAGTGATCCAGACTTATTCTAAGGCAGTATCACCCGATCGTGGAGATGGTTGATCTCCAGAGTGATCGAGGCAAGGAGAGCAGACTTAGAGGATAACGCAGCGGATCCACTCACAAAGGCCTATTCCCAGAGAGAGACTTTTATTATGGGATGGTTGAGTATGAGATACTGCAACCACTGCTACAGATGGCCCTAGTGCAAGTGGGAGATTGTTAGTTATATGTATGCCCTAGAGGCCATTACTGTACATAGGATGTATATTGTAGTGGATGCTGGGACATATATAGGGAGGACTTTCTTGCTCGACATGATAGTATGCTATCTGGTTGAACTTTACCTAAACGTGTACTCTGATTGTCTCTCTGTTACATGTTGGTAAAGCTCTGAGGATGTGTACTTGACTACCTGGACTATGATGCGGATCATACTAGTGGGGACATGGTAGTCCATAAGTACATCCTTCAAAGTCCCTAGTCGTGGGTGTATCGAGACGGGGCATCGATATACCAGAGTAGACTAGCGCATACCTTCTCGACACATGTAGATAGGCGATGGATGATTCCATATCCATTAGTGTTTGACATCGGAGATGATATACGAGTGCTCAGTAGAGACTGGGTACACTGGACGGACTCGCCGAGAACTCCCAGATGGTATTATACCTCATGTCAGATGGCAGTTCTCTGGTGACACTGGTACAGAGTAGTCTGTTGACCCGAGATCGTCATAGAGTCTTGTGTGGTTCCCACTGTACTTTGATTTCCATCTTACCACGTCCAAGAGGGCGTGCAAAACGGTGGTTTTTGGGTACAGTCCCGAGTCACATGGAGGCAATGAGCGATAGGAGGGGATTCGTCTCTCCCGGTATAGGGAGTTGATGTTGCGCTGTGTTCGATTGGCTAGAACAGGAAATCCCTGGCCAGGGTTGCTGAGATTTACTGGTAAGTGTTACCAGTAGTTTCTCGAACAGTTATAGACCTCATATCGACACGACTTATCGAGCTATTGGGGTCTGACGTTTACCACCCCTAGGCAAGATATGCGACATATCAGACGATCAGACCGGACTGTACGGTAGTGTTACTGGTCGGATTCACTGGAGTGTGAGCGGGCTTGCTCGTCGATCTTCAGATCGCTCAATACCCGGGTGGCCGTTACGTTTAGCAGACCGCTTGCGGCTTGTGGGTGCTTGATATGATCATCATCTGCTGCCGGCGTATTGACGAGTCTTTAGAGTCCTACACAGAGGTTTCCTGGCTCAAGCGAAACGAAATAGGAGCGCATATGAGATATGTGCGGGACCGAGAATAATACCAGTATGTGATACTGTATTTGATTCTCGCGATGTGACATTGATCGGTTATATCCGATATAGCCGGGTTATCGGATCAAGTGTTGATTCGATAAGTTGTTACTAATGATACCAGTCGGTTTTTGTGCGACATGACCGGATCATTGAATCAAGTGTTGATTTAATGATTTAATGCATAATTATATATTTGATATATTACTTTGCATTAACTAGTATGGGTTCACTTTAAATTGGATTTTCTCACTCGTATGTGCGCATTGCATATGCGATATGATTTTGTGCACTTTATTGTATCATGTTTGATGATGCATGATTGCTAGGTTATGTGTAAAGAATTTACCTAAAGTTTTTTGAATGGTTAAGGGTTTTACTTATTCATTAATTAGTCTTTTTATTTTTGGAAAAAGGAAAAGAAATGAGAGAAAAATGGTGGCTTATTTTGTTTGCACTTGAAGCTTCATGAATCTTTGATCAAGTCAACCATTCTTATCTCATCCTTAACCCTAACCATTCCCACTAACCATGATTCATTCTCTACACTTGACTAGAGTTAATATTATGATAAGTATTGTTATTCTTTTCTTTTTTGAATAATCTTATCATAATATTCATCTTCTTCTTGCTTTCTTCTTCTTCTTCATTTCAAAGAAGAAAGCTAACCTCATCAATGGTGATTGATGATTAAGAGTGAGAAATCCATTTCCAAAGTTTACCCACATCCTATTTCTTCATCCTCTACCTCTTGCCAAGAAGTAGAGTGTGTTTCCTTCACAAGATTTTAGGGTATGGTGAAGGTGGAGCTTGATCTTTCGATGCCTCGACGTAGATCATCTTCGGCATGGACATCGACGACCTAGCTCGCTTTCTCTCCGACGAAGCCGACTTTAGAGCCCGGATTTCTTTTGGACAGCGGAGACGACTTCGTTGCGGAGCTATGGAGGCGGAGCACCGGATCTACAAAGGTTGTATTTCCGTATTCTCTTTAGCTAAGTTGTTAGCTAGTTTGTATTTCGCCTAGACATCTAGTTATAGATCCGTACACTAGGGTTTGTAGGCACCATAATTTTTGAAATTGCCATGGTTGATGGTTTGGGAGACCTCACTAGGGTGCCTAGGAACCCTACATCCACAACAAAACCGAGAATTCAATTCTCTTCTGAAGGAAAAAGATCTTTGCTCCTCAAAACCCTAGGTAAAGAAAAGTAGAGATTGAATTTATCTCTTCGTCTAACATAAAGAAAATAAGTGTTTAACCCTCCACAAAAAAGAACTTAGTTCTTTCCCCTGTTATGAGATTTGAAAAGCAAATCTCTCCACAAATTGAGAATTTAATTCTCATTGGGGAGATTCTGTTCTCCAAACTCAAAGTCTAAGGAAAAAGAATTAGATAAAAAAAAATAAAGATACATTGTCTAGGAATTTAATTCCTTCATAAACAGGGTTTAACCGTACATAAAGAAATTTGTTCTTACAAAAATAGAAGAACTTAGTTCTCTAATAAAACCGATCTCAGATCTCCAAAACAGACATCGGTAATAGTCAAAATATCATTAATAGAAGTTAAAACTTCTTAAGAAAATATCAACAAAGAAAAAGACTTGGCACCTCACGTGCTTCCTACGCGAGCACCCAAAAGATTCCCTTAAATAGAACCCAGCGCCTCACGTGCTTCTCACATGAGTGCCCAATACAAAGGACTCGGCGCCTCACCTGCTTCCCACGTGGGTGCTCAAAATAAAAGGCCCAGCGCCTCACGTGAAATACACATAAGCGCTGAGTAAAAGTGCAGAAGCACTATAAAATCAGTCTAAATGACTAAGTGTTTAGCACTTATTGGGTAGTACCCAGGTACCAGCGCCTCACGTAAAACACACATGAGCACCCAATAAAATAAATGAGACAGCGCCTCACGTGCCCCTCACGTGAGTGCCATACAAAGTGCTTAGTACTCTATATTTAGTCAAAATGACTAAAGTGCTTAGCACCGATTGGGCAACGCCTATATCTGAGCACCTCATGTGAAACACATGTGAGCGCCAGAGACCCAAACAAATGCTTACTTCTACATAAAAGGAAAATGGCTGAGCAAACAGAACCACAAATATGTGCTTAGCACTTTTGAATAAAAAAAAGAGAAGAAAAAGACTGAGCAGACTAAGCCCAAATTGGCTAAGTCTCTCTGAAATCTTTTTTGCAGCTAAGCCCAAATGCTCTGTTGTTGGATCTTAATAAAATTTAATGATCCTCAAAATATTGGTAAGTTGATCTTAGTCTAAAAATAAGACTAACGTATTCTTAGTTAAAATAAATTGAGCCCAAATGCCCATATATTTATGCTGATTTTAATCTCAAACTAGATTAACGGTCCTTAAATAAAACAAAAATATTTTTGAACTAAAGAAATATATAAACTAAGTTCAAAACCCAAATTCATAAATATACGGATTTGGACTGATCCGCTTCCTACGGGCGACGACATAAACTAGTCTTCATATACAATCTATGGGCAACCCCATAAAAAAAAATAACACACGACATGAAGTGAACTACTGGAGAAAGAAAAAGCGGTTATCGCAACGCGATAACGTAATTAACTGCAGGGGCTTGCGCCTGCAGGGAAGAGCATCCCCACAATCAAAAAACCCCTCACAAATGAGGGGGAATCTGATGAAGTCTGCTATATCGGTCGCATCTATCCAAACCTCCGATATAAGGTGCCATAAATCAACTTGGTATCTTCGGAGAGGTGGATAGATATGTCCAAAATAGCATTTGCCCCAAAATTCAGGCAAGACGTTCAATCCCAGTTCGTCTCTGTTTTCGGCTGTAAACAGATTCTGGCACGCCTAGTAGGACCTCTTCCTCTTTCCACTCCACACTTCGTGTGTCATGTTTCGTGATCAAAATCGCGGTTCGCTATGGTTGCCCTTGGATTCGAAGTACCAAAACTTGGTGTCTTGCTCCTGTGCAGAAAATAAATGGCTCTTAACTACACCTCATGCAACAGCAACTCCCATTTCACCCCAACTAGAGGAGTGACCTATGGGCCCAACGTGGCCTCTATTTTCTCAATGCGGTGGGGAAGGCTAGACAAGCCACTACCGGACTGATCTTCAGGGCCATGCTCCTACCTATGAGTTTCTGTGTCTCAACGCCACAAGAAGAAGCTCTCTGAAAGTCGATTTTCGATCGGCTGACAACCACAATGACTCCCATCAATAAGCCATCAAATCCTGAAACTTCAGTCTTCAACATGTGTTCACACTAGAATATTGCATTTAATACTGTCCGTTTTTCTGCTCGTTTATTTATATTTAGGTGCTTTTGATCTGTGTTTGCTACATGATTATAGATTATAGGTTCCTAGTCCAAAATAACACAAATCACGAAAAATCTCCACAGTTGCCAAAATCCAGAATATCTGCCAAAAACAGATAAAAATCCGGGTTCCGGTCATCAACACCCGTCCAGTGACGCTTATCATCTCAAGATACAAGACGAAAAATAGTGGTCATTCATGTCTTGGTCAAGCACAGAGCACGAGAGAGGCATCACAAAGATCAAGAGGTGTGCGGAACTCGAGATCAAAGTCAAAAAGATTAAAAGTGTAGCCATTTTGGACCGTTGAAAATCTGAAGATATTTTGGAACCATTTTGCAATTTTGGACCTGTCAAACATAAGAACAATGCAAAATGAGGAAACCCAAGAAAAACGATACGTTGATCCCTCCAAAGGACTTCGAACCGCAACTAATAGGCCTTTTGGGCGGCAGTTCCGCAACCAAGTCATATCATCTGTTGCTCGTATTTCATGGGTAGTTTGGTAATTATGTATAGGCTCAGAATATGGCCCTAGGATTTCAGTTCTTTGCCTATAAATACTCTAGTTTTGAGCCAAGCCAAGGATGCCTTTCTTTACAAGGATTTAGTGTAGTTTAGTTTGTAGTTCTTCTTCTTCTTTATCTATTCTCCATGAAAATTGTAATGAGAGATTTTTGAGTGGAAGATTAATGAAGATGAGGGTTTTTCTTATGTTATATTTTTATTTAATTGTATTGTAATTTTAATTTCTAGTTGTAGGGTGTTTTTCGTCACTGCATTGAGATAGGAATACGCATCGCTTGTCAGACGTATACAGATTCCCCCAGCCTAGGGTAGGCCGGGATTTATTGATTATGGGGATCTGAATCTCCAGCAGCCGCAGACTAAGCTGCCGTTAATTACCCCTTGCCTTTGGAGTGAAGGAATCTCTGATTGATGGATCAAACTGGTCATGTGAACTTAATGTGCAGTGTGCGTGTGTTGTGCATTGAGAGGTTTTGGATATATCTGGGGCCTCACAGAGTTTACGAGGGTCCTGCTACCCGGATTGTGGGTTAGAGGTCAAGGAGGCTAGCAGCCCCCTTCCAGGGTGTGGGGCAGCGCCCTGTTAGAAAATTTTTCCTAACGTGGGTGTATTTTGAGTGCGGGATAGTGTGGGAAAAAGTAGGGTGAGGAGCGTCTTAAAGACGCTAGGGAGCTGGGAGCTGGGCGTTGGAAGATCACGTTCCCGGTACTTGGGCGCTGTGCTCCTCACGTGTCCGGCATGTGAGCGCTGGGCGCCTCACGCGCCCGGCACATGGACGTTGGGCGCTTGAGCGGCGGCAAAAGAAAGGGGCTTTTAGCCCCGGAAATATGAGTTAAACTCTTTTATTTATTTATGGAGTTAAACTCCGACAAATGTTGAATAGAGTTGAACTCTTATAAAAAGGGTTTGATTTATGGAGTTAAACCCCAACAGATCTTGAATGGAGTTAAACTCATAGAAATCTTTAGGGATGATCAAAGGGGACCCCTTTCTTCTCCCCTTTAACCTTGGATTTTCTTCTGAGCCTTGGATCTTCCCAAGATGAGATTTTTGGAGATGGGTCTCCTTCTTCCTCCTTTTCTATTTGCCGGATCTTGGAGAAAATGGGGGTGAGATTTAAAAATCTCCCCTTTTTGAGATCTGAGTTCCTCTTCAAGGGGTTGATGGTGAAAAACTGTTTATTTTTGGAAAAAGGAAGAGTGAAACTCTTGATTTAATTCAAAAAGGGGAAGAAGGTTTACAACTTTGAGGAAGGAGAAAGAGGCACATAACCCTAATTTTCTAGAGAGAGAAAAAGTTATTATTGATTTTTTCATCATGTTGCCTTTATAGGCTACACACTTTACATATAGCCCCTTGGGCTTTACCAAATGGCACTTGTGCCACCCCATTCCTTATGTGCTTATTTCTTTTTTGTACATAAGCCATGGGGTTTACAAAATTTTGGCTTTCTTCCCACTTTCCATATATTTATTTCTAAAAATTATATTTAGACTAATTTATTGCCTCCTTTTTGGCATGGAGCCGGCCCCTTCCATGCTTGGTCTTGACTTGGGCTTGGGCTCGGGTCCACTTGACTTGGGGTTGACCTTGGTTTTGACTTGGTCAGCTACCATGTAATTTTTGACCCCAACACTAGTGTAAGTTTTATTATTTGTTGTTAAGTAGTTGGTTTTCTTTTCTTTTCTTGTTTTGTTTTCTTTCACTTCTAAACCGTATTTTCAAGCCATGATACTCGATGGAGTCCCTTGCTTAGGTGAGGGCCAAAGTAGTTAGCTTGCTACCATTTGTTAAAACCGTATTTTCCATTCCTTCTTTTTTTCTTTCTTGTTTTGTTTTCCATTTAAATGTGTGAATAATTCCACACTTGTTAGGGCTAAGGAAGGTTGATATGAGGGACGGAAAAATCCTTTGTGCTTCTCTTCGCCAAACATCTTAAAACGAAGCTAGACCAAACAAACACAATTCTCTCACTTAGGCGCGCTATACGTGACATATAGCCGCGACCTAAGTCGAGAATTCCTTTGGACGCACTACAATGTGACATGTAGTTGTAACTTAATTGGATATATGGTTGCGTGTGTTTGGCGTAGGGTTGGAAATAAGCGCATGTAGCGGACGGACAAGGGGCATTAGGAATGGATTTAGCGTTGGAAAGCTTGCTTAAACCCGCAAATCCTATTCCTATGTCTTCCTAATCCCCGCTACTTCCGATTATCCCAACATCATTTCAAAAATGGTAAAAGACAAGCACAAGACTAATCCAAACTCTACTAACCAACCCTAACCTTAACAAGTTTACTTGAACATAAAATACGAACACTTACGATATATTTGAATATACGCATATACACTCTTTAATTGACTCGTCTAAAGCAAGAACGAACATACAACCATCTCCTTATGGACGACCCGTGCTCAATCTGCTAGCTGCAAAGCGACACTCTCTTGATTGCGGTAAGCAGAACAAATAGAACAAAGTGGAATGCATATTCCGCTCGATCACTCAAATGGCGCCCTTGCCTGGGAGACGGTAACGTATTTCTTTCTTGTCACTCGGGTTAATTTTTGTATATATATATAAATAAATAAATAATAATAAATATAATAAACTCCATTTTGTTATTTTTTGATATTTTTTATGCAAGTGTGCAGGAAAATCTGGAGCAAGTACAGTGATCAATTCAAGAAACGAAAGGTTTAATACAGAAGAACATAACAAGGGGAGTGTACAGAACAAGTTTGGAGATCCAACTCGTCAAACCCACCGCGGAACCGCGGCCATTAGGTGCTAAAGGCGGTGGAGCCACGGCCAAACTTGATCATTGTGCCCCCAAAATTTTTCAGGCTTCTTCTCTGCTCTAAATTTCTCGTCTGAACTCCACCGAATTGTATTTTGTGCAGTTTTCTTTGCACAGATTGCGCCGCCGCCAAATAATTTTTTTTTGTTTTAGATTTTGTTTGTTTATCGCTTTTCATATAATAATACGGACATTAAGGGGCTATAACACCAATTAATATTGAGTGGGGATTTCATCACTCTTTCTAAGACCCTACAAATCACAAAAAACATACGCATTAGCTTGAGTTAATAAAAAATATCTAGACCAAACCTATAAAGACTTGTCGCGCTCATTTAGAATAAGTGAAGGTTAAGGGGAATCAGTTGTTTATTTAAACTTGATATTTTGCTTCCTAAGCTAGACAAGTGAGGAGGTAATTTTAAAAGGCTTGTCTTACAGTGATTTGTAAGCGAAACCCTTCTTACCTCACTTGTGCTTATCTGGCCACAATTGGCAGTGAAGAGGAGATTCAAGGGTTATCCCGCAATTTTTCGCTTGGAAGTTTAGGAGCGGTCTAGTTGGACATTGAAGACTCTAGCTCTAGGTGTTGTTTGTGCATATTGTGATTGTGATTGTGCTTGTGTAAAGTTTAGTCCCATAATTCTGTATTTTTCAAAAACCAAAACAAACAATTTCAAAATTCAAAAACAAATTCAAAAAAAAAATTCAAAAAATTTTATAAAAATTTACCACTTCCACTCTCCCTACCTTTCACTCTTTTTCATAACACGGGTACCCCAAAACGGCTAACTCTTGCTGAACTTTGATACCAACAACCAGACATTTCTTTTTATAGTTCTTTCTTTGGTCGAACCTCGAACGATCCATCCATGCCCAAATTTCTTTGAGAGATCGGATAGACTCTTCTAGAACCAATAATTGGACACCGCACTCCACTTTGTATCAACTGTATCAAACTTTCACACCTTCTCATTTTGATACCCCTTGAGAGTCAGGTTGCGCCTCCGAAACCCATGTCCATTGCTGACAGAATTGAATAATCTCGTAACCGATTTTTCACTCCTTTCACCACTCCAAATTCGTTAGGACAACAATTCCAATCACCTTCTTATTATAATGTTGATCCTAATACTGTCTATTTTTCACATCCAACTGATACCTATCAATCCTACCCAACTTTTACGCCTTTTCTAGACATTGCTTCTGAACAGCCATTTGGGAGTTTCATGTATCCATACGAATTTGAATCTTTTACTGAAACTCATTCACAACCCATGTCTAGTCTTGAACAGTCATTAGAAGAATTTCGGGTAGTGTCGTGCCAACAGATGGTGGATTTGAATGCATCCATGGCCACCCTCATACAACCTACGAACCGGCAACTAATTTCCAACTACCTCTGAATTTTCCAATATATGATGAGACGATAGGACAATTTGAGGATTTGAGTCATCAGAGTGAGCGGTACACCCTTCAAAATCAAACCTACCCGTTCCAAATTAAATTCCACAACTCCGGTTTTGAAAGTCTATCGAGTGTCCCATATGAATCACCAATTGGAAATAGAACGTTTGATGAGTTGTGCGATTTTGTAGTGTTTGATTTTCCCGATTATGAAGGGTCAATTTCAAGTGAAATCACACCTAATTCTGTTGATCTCTACACCTCCAATCTAGAACAACAATTGATTGAAATCCATGCTTTTGATGAAGTGTCTGAGAAATTTGAATTTCACTTGATTGAGGATATCGACGCCGGGAATATTTTGGATGATGTACCCACAATTTTGGATGAGTTTTTCTCACCAATTCATCACGTCCTTTCACTTCCGTGTGGGCATCATCCAGAACCATTAACTGTTTTTCCCGAACCCCATATGCGTCTGGAAATTGATGATGAGTGCATGGATGAGCCGAATTTTGAGGAGAATTTTGAGGATAGCATTAAGGATGAAGCAGTTTTACTAGATATGTCGGATTTTCCAATTCATCATGTCCCTTCCATTGACTGTGACCATTCTCCTGAACGTTTAACTGACACAATTCCTTGATCATTTCCCTCATTCCTTTCAACCATTCCCACTTTGCAAGACACCGTATCACCTTCATTTCCTGTGTCTGGTTCACCAAATCTGGTCGGTCCATGTTTTCTTACGAATCTTGAGAGATTTGACCCCATTTCTCGACATATTGATAGATTAGTACACTCCATTATTTCACTTCGGTCATTATAAATTGTACTAATTTATTCACTCCATTTTCACCCTCATGTTCATTTTCCATTTATTTTTCTCCTTCGCCATTCATTTCCTCTACTGAGACCGTATCCCGCTTCCATTCGCAAACGGTCTCGTTTATTCTTCATTTCTTTTCTCTATGCGTTCTTTCACTAATCTGGGTTTTATCGAAATAAATTTTTTAAATGGTCGGTGTTAACTTTTGTCCTGTGTAAGGCCTTGTATAGATTAAAACCGTTCTCTCCCCTAACTCTGAACTTTAACGCTTAAACAGTAGAAACACTGTTTCACTTAAGTTTGGGGGACCTTTTTGTGTATATATTTTGTTTGCCTTTTCTTTTATATATATATAAAAAACCAGGAGAGCACCGACGGATTTTTACCCCTCAACAATTTTGACCCTCTTGGTGTAGCATGACAGTGAGGACACTGTCAAGTTTAAGTTTGGGGGTATGCTCGGTAAAGCATTCTATCTTCGTATTCATGTGTATATTTTGCATTTGCATACTTATTTAAAAACCCACAAAAACTGAATTTTTTTCCAAAAATTTAAAAACTTTGTCGTCAAGTTAGCTAGTAGGGTAATTTAGATCTTTATTCCAAAAATTTAGTTTGATACATTAGAAATAACTAAATCTTAGGCTTATGAATTAAAAACCCTAAAAATAACCCTCTTTCAGTTTAACCTTGGAAAATATACGTCCTTGCAGTTTTTTTAGAAGTAGATAATCTTGAGTTCAGTTATTAAATTAAGTCGAGATGAAGGAAAAGTATTGAAAACTTTATTGAAGGATAAATCTGAAAAATAGTTCATATTCTTAAGTCCAAATTCAGAAATTATATACCCTACAAACTGCACTTACATGCACCGTGAAACTTGAGATAGTAGAGCATACCTAGAAATACTCTTACCTGAAAGCCT
The DNA here is from genome assembly GCA_030015575.1 of Agapanthus africanus. Taxonomy (NCBI): domain Eukaryota; kingdom Viridiplantae; phylum Streptophyta; class Magnoliopsida; order Asparagales; family Amaryllidaceae; genus Agapanthus; species Agapanthus africanus. The sequence goes on along the minus strand of JASDDO010000014.1, from coordinate 632,102,211 downwards.
AGTATGAAAGAAAAAACGGTATTTAAAACTAACCACCAAAAGAGTATCATTGAAAAATATATCCGGTCTTAAAAGGAAAAGAAAAATAAAGAAAAAATAAATTATAAGACTTGGAAACTGCTATTTGCACTTTAATCTCATACATTCAGTAATCGGATGATTAGTGCCTCAGGAAGCAGTAATAGTCGCATGAAAGTTGTGTGAGCAAATCCGTCCATCATTAGTGAAAGAAGTAGTATTAGGTATTAAGGCAAGGGTACTATAGTTTGAATTGAATTCTTGAGTGCAGGGATGAAAATTTACACACACGTAGGGGTATACGATTGATGTTTGAAGGAAAGATAGTGATGAAGCATAAGTTTTATGTTTTCTGTAAAGATGATAAAAATTCCGGATTGGAGACCGTGCTTTAGAAGGAAAACTCAAGAGAAACCGAGATTATTCTAAGCTGTCAAAACGTATAGGATCATAGGTTGAATAAATAGGAGGTGTGAAAAATAAGAGATGTATATTTCTAATTTAGAATAATAGAATTTATAACTTTGATACTAAACCGTAGGATTAGAATCAAGGTTATCTTATGAAACTAAATTGACGGGATTTTGTGGGTAGTTTTCACGACCCGAATGTGGCATGCGAACGACACTTAAATCACGTGACATCTAAAGACTTCGACGTGGTTCAAGTAAGCCGAAACCCGGAATCTAAACCCTTTTTGAAACCAATGGAGGTGAAGTTTAAAATAGTCATCAGATGGGATCAGTTTAAAATAAACATTTAAGTCTAACTAAGTATGTTTGAAAAGCATCTTTGACGTTTTGAAATTTCGACAGCACCTCCTTTGTAAATTTTGAATAAAAACCCGCTACAACATAAAAGTATAAACAACATCCTTAATAGGGGCTAGCTTCCACACCCAAACGGCGGAGTAACTAAACAAACAATATACGACACACAAAGGCGAAGAAAAGAAAAGCGAAACCAAATCAGTAATATAAACAGGACAACTCCAAGGAGTACGACGCCCACAACACACAATTCTATGTCTCGCTTCTAAGTCCACAATATACCAGTTCTAAGTCGATGGAGTTTTACTAGATACAAGAAGATATGAATATACAAGTGTGAGTACGATACAACAGTAACCCACCTTCCAACGCAATCATCGAAAGAAATGTGAGCCCAAGCCGCCGATAATCCAAGCGGTAAAACCTGCAAGAAACTGTAGCACAACAGGGGTGAGTTTCCAACTCAGTGAATAAAAGTACATCACAAGATAGAAATCGAAATGCACAACTATACCTAAGTCATAAGTATAGTATCATCATATCCCTTACTAATATAATATATGATATGCATATATATCACAATGCAACTCTATCTATCACATGAACTCAAATTGGAATATATCATATGCAAGTGACCTGTATCTAGGTATGAACCCATAAGTAGCCGAAAATATATATGTCAAATCTCTTCTTTAAAATAGCCGCAGGATACATATGTCACGGCATAAAAGCAGACGTGATAGTATGAAATATAATAGGTATCTTATTTAAGATATACGTCCTGCTGTTTTAGTGAAGAGTGTTAAGAGCATTACCATTTAAAATATCCCAGTGTCTTATCAGGCACGTCAAAATAATGAGGCTATAGCTCGATTTTGAAATCCTTTTTAAATGCAATGACTTATAAGAAAATGTGCAGGTACTGTCCTCCGGATCAGTCCCGGCCGGCTATAAAAACTCATAACATAACTGTATACTACATATGATAGCAACATATCAACATCTGGATGTCTAGCATCGACACCCGAAATCAGAAATCCCTCGTGTCCATCATGGACACAGAAGTTCTTAAATCTCTCGTGTCCATCACCGAAAAGCAAATGCAGATATCTTCGACACCAACTCAACAGATGATCGCCACCCGACATCCCTGGCCCCGGTCAGTATCCCCTGGATATCCGCCGTGCCCAAATCTAGCCCAGTCAGTATCCCTCGGATATCTGCCGTGCACATCTCTATCTCCGGTATCGAGTGTCCTCGCTAGGCTCCCCGCCTATCATGCGGCTTTCCTACCCCTCGGTCTCAACTGGATCCACCATGTATCCGACTGTATACTCCCCCACTCAGTCTGAATAAGTAGCAAGTCCGAAACCGTATATCTCCCCCACTCAATTCGGAATAAAACAATCAGAAAACATCAAGCTCATGGTGGACGTCAACTCATCGTATCCAGAAATATCAAGTAAAGAATAAGAATACTTGCATAGATTATTCTGATGATATATTATATATATACATATATAACAGCGTCCAATACCACTGATATATATCATCAAAAGCAAAACATCCTGAAAACTCATAAGAATCAAATATGAATACCCATGGTACAGGTATTCGAAATGCTTAACAGATAATAAGGTAAAGTACGTAAATAAGTCATACAAGCAAATAAACGTATCAATTCTACCGTGTCATGACAATACTAATGATATGTAGTGTAGCATACGCGTCTGTGCTTGTGCAGCATGGCAATCATTAGTAATTGTGCTAGTGTTCTATAAGTGTATAAATCATACTTGTATCGATATTTACATACGCATCACGTAGTATAACAGTCCTACGGTGACATGGAAGTACCAATGAGGTGTAGTGTAACATATGCGTATGTGCTTGTGCAACACAATACTCATTGGTAGTTGTGCAGTGTTCTATTAGAGTGTTCGTATCCCGGAAACGTATAATATCGAATAATATATCGCGAACATGTAAAGTAAATCTAAGCGTAATTATTAAATGTAACAACTTGTTATGAGCTATACCATTATATTTGAAAATGGAATGAAACGTTGGTTTTGAAATAAGTAAGCTGCCTTAGGTTAAAATAGATATTCATTCTGGAAATTGGCATCGCATTCTTGTCTTTTATTCTTTAAAAGGGAAACGTATCGTTAGTTTTTAAAAGAGTATAGCTCACTCAAGTATTACGTTCTAACAAGAAATAAAACATGACTCCATGAGTCTAAAGGAATTTGGCCATATTCGGCATGCTAATCTCGTCATCACAAGTACGGTATGATCCTTCGTAAAATTCTACCAAACCATGAATAAAACTATATGCACATGAATAACATACTAGATGCAACATAACTCCAATATCATAAACTTGAATAAACACTAAGAACTAACTAGATATCATAACTATCCTAATTATAAGGTTGCGGGTGTGCTATACGCCATCCATCCAACTTTCCCCGTAGATGTAAATTTACTCACCAACTTGTCGAGCTCGTCGAATCCATGATTGCTATGTCCGTCAACTCCGTCTTGGAAACCTTCGCGATCGTACCTATAATCGTAGTTAAATCACATCGATGTAAATATCATATCGAAAACCAAGACAACGAGCTAAGCACCCGCAGGTTAGAACATACAGCTCACTTACCCCAAAAACGAACAAAATAACCCTGTTGTTAACGTATAAACGTCAACAAATCAGTTACGACACAGAAATACGAAAACCCGAATCGAAATATCGGAAACTTTAACAAAACCCTTACTAAACATTCCCAGATTTCTCTGTATGCATATTGGAACAAATCAAACAATATTGTATATTATAAAATAACCAAATACACCTACAGAGAAAAACCCAACACAAAACTCCCTCAGAAGTCCGGCGACGCCGGTCAAAATGCGAATGTCGCCGGCTCAAGTGTGGAGTTTGGGGCTAGGGTTTTAAGTGAAGTCTCCTAATGGTCTCAGCATACTACTGTCTTATTCGTTTTTCTAGTGGTATTACCTAATGGTTCCAGATTCAATTATACCTTCACATATATCACAAAAGTTCATGTTTTTGACACTGCACATAAAAACAGATATTGAACAGATTTGATATTTGAAAAGAAAGAAAGAATTATACCTATAGAGATGATTCACAAGAGAACACCGGCTCAAGAATTGTATGATGAAGTTCCTAAGTGTTGTAGTTAATCAAGCTTGATGATGTGAACACAATTGGTGAGGGAACCCTCTCATTCTTTCTTAATATGAAAATACTTAGAATATTTGGTAGGGAAAGCATGAAGAACTATAGTTTCAGTTGAGACCTTGCATAAAGAGTTAGAAGAAAGATTAGGGTGAGGATGTGTGTAGGGAAAGGAGGAGGCGTCATGGTGGAAGGAGGTGTAAAGTTGGAAGAAGGAGGTGGATGATTGTGAGCATGGGTGAGGTGTGTTGAGGGTGAGGATTTAACCTAGGTTATAATATAACCAACCATACAACAATTAAAAACCTTTTCCTTTAATTAATCCCTTTTATGTAAAAATCTAAATTCATATGTAAAAAGAATGAAATACTTATTCTAACACTTAATTATCATTATTTTGATATAAAATATCTTGTCATGTTAAAATAATTAATATATCATTTTTATGATATCACACGCTTTTCTTCATATTTACCAAAATAATTATATTTTTGCGGATATAATTCTGATACCAAAATTCATATGCGATATCATTTTTGTAAACTTATTATATTCATATTTAAAATTATAAATTAATATTTATAATTTTGCAAAATATTACAATATTCCCCCTTAAAGAAATTCAGTCTCCGAATTTAAATTAAACCCCCATCTTAAAACATATTTTTTTCAATCCATCAACTCAATTCAAAACAATTTGCTGGGGTATAAAATTTTAAAACATATAGTCCACTCAATATAACGGAACTCTGAAGTCCTACATGAGCTAATACGTAATATAACACAATAGTGTGCGTGAGAACTCAAAAAGATATAAAACTCAGATAACTGTAACTCTAGCGGTTGCTATGAGATTTGCGCCATTAATGATTTAAAATTCCAAATACGAAAACCGTTGTGTATACCAAGTACACAATCAATGCCATAGTCGTAGTGCAATATTGGTGGCACACAACCAAGCGAAAATATATAAATCAAATCTATAAGATATTCTATCAAGTGCAAAGCACGAAAACAAAATCAAGCCTAACAGTTTTGCATGCAAATCTCAAACCACACGTCACGGTGTGTATGAAAACAAATACAGCGTCGAGTGCAACAAGTGTCCAAAAAACAATATCTACTGCATCAAATGTGCAGGGAGCAAATATCATGTGCATCTAGAATGCACACGATCAATATCATGTGCATCGGAGTGCACAAAACAAATCTCAAGTACATCGGGGTGCACAAAAAATCCTCAAGTGTATCGGGGTGCACAAAATAAATCTCAAGTGCATCGGGATGCACAAAGCATCAAAATGTGCAACTGGTGTGCACAAAATCATACCGAGTATACCTAGAGTATATATAAAAAAACATCTCTTAATCATGTGCAACTGATGTGCACGAAAAATATCAGTCTAGTGCATCTGGTATACACGACACTCCAATCGAGTGCAGTCACCTCGCACAGACATCTCAAACAAATGCACCAGGTGTGCACAAAACATCAATCAAAGTGCAAACACTGTGCACGGAAATCTCATCAAGTGCACTGGTGCGCACGAAATATTGTGTGACCCTTAAATCCTCAAAATACATATGTCAAAATAACGGACGTTGACTTGTCCCCTTTTCAACGTTTGAAAATGAAATATTCAGATCATAAAAACGTAAATCGAAAACAAATGACATCGAAGTATATCTTCTTCAATATCGAAAGGTGTTTAAACACCCGGAACTGGAAGAGCAAGGATTGCTACTTGACTTCTGCCCCGGTCTAGCCTTCTCTGTCTCTGAATTTTGGTTCTTCTTACGGATCTCTAATGACATTGCCTCTTTATACAATCATCCGGTGAGGAGCAACAACACAATTAGTCCTACTGTTGATACCTCTCATCACAACTTCTTGACAATTAGTTCAGTTTCTCTCAACGCAACATGTGGACGACGACAATCTCTAACCTCTGCGTGTGCGCCAAACAACTGATCCTGGGTCCAATCTTACTTATTATAAACTCCTGGAAAGAATCCCTCAAGTCTTCTACTGATATCATTTATCCAGCCTATCCGGAACTAGCACTCATTACTGAATCCACTTTCTCTTCGTAACAACTTCCATCTCTACAAGATTTTTCTCTGAAAGTGTGGTCGTACGCGCTTCTGTATTCATATTGAATCTTCAATATCAACAGTGAAGAACAACTGCCCGCTGAGACTTCGCACCAATCTCATATTCCATTACTCTCCAATATCTATCAATTAAGGAGCATATCACGATAATAACGCGAATTGAAAGTCATACTCGGTTATGACCAAGCTCAGAGTCTTTCACAACAACTTAAAAATATGAATCCAGCATCTCTGATACTCTTTAGAAGAATCTGGCTAAGCTCACCTTCGCGAACTTGTCCCAATTCGTCGGAAAATACGATTTCTCTCGAACGACTTACATCAGGTCTGAGTAAAACACATCAAAGAAACTAATTAACTTCACTAAATCTCGCATCAGAGCGCTATAGCGGATTAAAATATCCTATCCATCTTCTATCTGAACGACTACGACCCTTTGTTCCATCTATACATGTAAAAATCGACAACCTTTAACTTTATGAGCTCCGGAAGAAACACCTCGATAACCTCAGCAATGATGGGTACCACTGTCTGAATAGTATGCAACACCATGATCTTTGGAGTAAGGAAAACATCACGCCTCCTAGTCCGGCCGGTCTCCCGAAATGACCCGACCCTCTGGTATTGATCCCGAAGAAGCTCGCTTCCGATCATCTAAGGATAAACAACATGTCCCTATGCCACTGGAATGTCACTCTGGTCAGTCCTCATCCCAGACAAGTCTGCCCTGACTGTATCTCTAACCGCAGCCCTCTTGGCTTACGTGGACATGGAGTCCGGAACAATCAATATGTATTGATGAGGATAGATCAACGGAACGAATAGAAGAAAAGATCTTAAGATATATATTCTAAGGTAACTTAGGCGGAGTATCATATCGTAAATATACCGCGGAATATATGTACGGTATGCCACTTTACTTAGTACCTACTCCATCAACCAATGTCATCCTATGCAACGAAATTTTGGGTATAAGACCCCCAAAGTCAAGTCTAAGTTCTATAAGTTAAAACCTAGGTAACAAAAGTGTACTCCTAGACTTCATATAGTCAAACCTAGATTCAAACAAAGGTTAAACCAAATGCTCTGATATCAACTTTGTCATGACCCGAATGTGGCACGTGACCGGCACTTAAATCACATGACATCTAAACACGTCGACACGGTTTAAGTAAGTCAAAACTCGGAATCTAAACCCTTTTTGAAACCATTGGAGGTGAAGTTTAAAATAGTCATCATATGGGATCAGTTTAAAATAAATATTTAAGTCTAACTAAATATGTTTGAAAAGCATCTATGACGTTTGAAATTTTGACAACACCTCCTTTGTAAATTTTGAATAAAAAACTGCTACAACATAAAAGTATAAATAGCATCCCCAACGGGAGCTAGCTTTCACGCCCAAACGGCAGAGCAACTAAACAAACAATATACGACGCACAAAGACGAAGAAAAGAAAAGCGAAACCAAATCAGTAATATAAACATGTCTACTCCAAGGAGTATGCCGCCCACTACACACAATTCTATGTCTCGCTTCTAAATCCACAATATACCAGTTCTAAGTCGATCGAGTTTTACTAGATACAAGAAGATATGAATATACATGTGTGAGTACGATATAACATTAACCCACCTGCCAAAGCAACCGCCGAAAGGAATGTGTGTCCAAGCCGCTGATAATCCAAGCGGTAAAACCTGCAAGAAACTGAGGCACAACGGGGGTGAGTTGCCAACTCAGTGAATAAAAGTACATCACAAGGTAGAAATCAAAATGCACAACGATACCTAAGTCATAAGTATAGTATCATCATATCCATACTAATATAATATATGATATGCATATATATCACAATGCAACTCTATCTATCACATGAAATCAAATTGGAATATATTATATGCAAGTGACCTGTATCTAGGTATGAACCCATAAGTAGCCGAAAATATATATGTCAAACCTTTTCTTTAAAATAGCCGCAGGATACATATGTCACGGCATAAAAGCAGACGTGATAGCATGAAATATAATAGGTATCTTATTTAAGATATACGTCCTGCTGTTTTAGTGAAGAGTGTTAAGAGGTTTACCATTTAAAATATCCCAGTGTCTTATCAGGCACGTCAAAATAATGAGGCTATAGCTCGATTTTGAAATCCTTTTTAAATGCAATGACCCATAAGAAGATGTGCAGATACTGTCCAACGGATCAGTCCTGGCCGGCTACAAAAACTCATAACATAATTGTATACCTCATATGATAGCAATATATCAACATCTAGATGTCTAGTATCGACACCCGAAATCAGAAATCCCTCGTGTCCATCATCGACACGCAAATCCTCAAATCTCTCGTGTCCATCACCGACACGCAAATGCGAATATCGTTGACATCATCTCAACAGATGATCGCTACCTGACATCCCTGGCTCCGGTCAGTATCCCCTGGATATCCGCCGTGCCTAAATCTAGCATCGGTCAGTATCCCCCGGATATCTGTCGTTCTCATATCTATCTCCGGTATCGAGTGTCCTCACTAGGCTCCCCGCCTCTAATACGGCTTTCCTGTCCCTCGGTCTCGACCGGGTCCACCATGTATCCGACTGTATACTCCTCCACTCAGTCCAGATAAGTAGCAAGTCCGAAACCGTATATCTCCTCCACTCGGTTCGGAATAAAACAATCAGAAAACATTAAGCTCATGGTGGACGTCAACTTATCATATCTAGAAATATCAAGTAAAGAATAAGAACACTTGCATAGATCATTCTGATGATATATTATATATATACATATATAACAGCGTTCCATACTACTGATATATATCATCAAAAGTAAAATATTCTGAAAACTCATAAGAATCAAATATGAATACCCATGGTACTGGTATTCGAAATGCTTAACAGATAATAAGGTAAAGTACATAAATAAATCATATAAGCAAATAAATGTATCAATTCTACCGTGTCATGGCAATACTAATGATGTGTAGTGTAGAATACGCTTCTGTGTTCGTGCAGCATGGCAATTATTAGTATTTTTGCTAGTGTTCTATAAGTGTATAAATCATACTTGTATCTATATTTACATACGCATCCGTAGTATAACAGTCCTATGGTGAGATGGCAGTACCAATGAGGTGTAGTGTAACATATGCGTATGTGCTTATGCAACATAATACTCATTGGTAGTTGTGCAGTGCTCTATTAGAGTGTTCGTATCATGGAAACGTATAACATCGAATAATATATCGCGAACATGTAAAGTAAATCTAAGCGTAATTATTAAATGTAACTACTTGTTATGAGCTATACCATTATATTTGAAAATGGAACGAAACGTTGGTTTTGAAATAAGGAAGCTGCCTTAGGTTAAAATAGATATTCATTCTGGAAATTGGCATCGCATTCTTGTCTTTTATTCTTTAAAAGGGAAACATATCGTTAGTTTTTAAAAGAGTATAGCTCACTTAAGTATTACGTTCTAACAAGAAATAAAACATGACTCTACGAATCTAAAGGAATTTGGCCGTATTCGGCACGCTAATATCGTCATCACAAGTACGGTACGATCCTTCGTACAATTCCACCAAACCATGAATAAAACTATATGCACATGAATAACATATTAGATGCAACATAACTCCAATAACATAAACTTTAATAAACACTAAGAACTAACTAGATATCATAACTATCATAATTATAGGGTTGCGGGGGTGTTACACGCCATCTATCTGACTTCCCCCGTAGATGTAAATTTACTCATCAACTTGTCGAGCTCGTCGAATCTATAATTGCTATGTCCGTCAACTCCGTTTCGGAAAGTTTCGTGATCGTACCTATAATCGTAGTTAAATCACATCGATGTAAATATCATATCGAAAACCAAGACAACGAGCTAAACACCCGTAGGTTAGAAACTACAGCTCACTTACCCTAAAAACGAATAAAATAACCCTATTGTTAACGTACAAACGTCAACAAATCAGTTACGGCATAGAAATACCAAAACCAAAATCGAAATATCGGAAACTTTAACAAAACCCTTACTAAACATTCATCGATTTCTCTGTATGCATATTGGAACAAATCAAACAATACTGTATATCATAAAATAACCAGATACACTTACAGAGAAAAACCCAACATAAAACTCCCTCAGAAGTCTGGCGGCACCGGTCAAAATGCGAATGTCGCCGGGTCAAGTGTATAGTTTAGGGCTCGGGTTTTAAGTGAAGTCTCCTAATGGTCTCAGCATACTACTGTCTTAATAGTTTTTCTAGTGGTATTACCTAATGGTTCCAGATTTAATTATACTTTCACAGATATAACAAAAGTTCATGTTTTTGACACTCCACATAAAAACAGATATTGAACAGATTTGATATTTAAAAAGAAAGAAAGAATTATACCTATAGAGATGATTCACAAGAGAACACCGGCTCAAGAATTATATGATGAAGTTCCTAAGTGTTGTAGTTAATCAAGCTTGATGATGTGAACACAATTGGTGAGGGAACCCTCTCATTTTTCTTAATATGAAAATACTTAGAATATTTGGTGAGGAAAGCATGAAGAGCTATGGTTTCAGTTGAGACATTGCCTAAAGAGTTAGAAGAAAGATTAGGGTGAGGATGTGTGTAGAGGAAGGAGGAGGTGTCATGGTGGAAGGAGGAGGCGTAAAGTTGGAAGAAGGAGGTGGAGGATTGTGAGCATGAGTGAGGTGTGTTGAGGGTGAGGGTTTAGCCTAGGTTATAATATAACCAACCATACAACAATTAAAAAACTTTTTCTTTAATTAAAACCCCTTTTATGTAAAAATCTAAATTCCTATGTAAAAAGAATGAAATACTTATTCTAACTCTTAATTATCATTATCTTGATATAAAATATCATGTCATGATAAAATAATTAATATATCATTTTTATGATATCACACACTTTTCTTCATATTTACCAAAATAATTACATTTTTGCGGATATAATTCCGATACCAAAATTCATATGTGATATCATTTTTTGTAAACTTATTATATTCATATTTAAAATTATAAATTAATATTTATAATTTTCCAAAATTTTACAATAGTATCCACTGAAAACTCGAAGCTCCCAAATGACTTCATGAAAACCTTTGCAGAAATGAAACTGTTGTTCACACAGCGTTTCGCCAGCGCGAGCGAATGCACTCCGATCACGGTATTAATCAATTCCAGGGTAAAGCCAGGAGAAACCTGGGTCTAATACGTGATCCGGTGGCGGAACTTGTGGTGTAAGTGCGAACAGCACATTGAATAGTCTCCTGCCGTGGACATGTTCATAATGACTGTGTCCCAGTTCATGGCGTTTTTCAAGTCCACAACCTTTCAGGCTCTGATAGAAAAACTGGCCCAGATAGATTAGATGGGCCATGGGCCTTCCTTCTCAAATAAAGACCCTCGAAATACCAAGGGTAAAGGGAAAGTGACCTTTGTTGCCAACACGCAGCAACAGCCGAGCGACCCAAAACCAGCAGATCGCCAAAACAACGCATGTTTGCGCCTGTACTGGGAAGAAAGACTAGGATGCGCTTACTCGTTTCCCCGTGATAAGATGATGAGACTGTTTGAACTGGTGATGTGGAATAACCTTATCACATTGCCAAACCCATAGCGTCCATCACAACCTGGCGACGTTAACAACCCTAATTACTGCTCATATCATAGAATAGTGATCCACCCAATTGAGTATTGCTATGTAATCAAAATTTGGGTTGAAGACCAGTATCAATAGGGGAAATTCGCGTTGTCCGATAACCGAAAGCGCGCTCTTGAAAAGGTGGACGCGCAGGGGGCATCATGCTCACTCGTGGAAGAAACTCTATGGGAAGTAGTCCTCTTAGCAAAAACTAAAAGAATGCTGAAGGATCTTCAGGCATGTCTAGCAATCAGGTGGAAAATCCCACTTGAACCCAAAATAATCGAGGGGATGCTAAAATATCGCCCCACACCAAAAATTTCTCACAAGGGGAAAAGTCCCTAAGTTAAGCCTTCAAAGTCTTCGAAGAAAAAGAAGAAGACCAAGAAGCCTGTGCAGCGTGCCAAGTAAGACGATAAGCGCACAGATCTACAAAAATAGCTAGATGCGCTGGAGGAGTATAACCAGAAGGTGCGGACGCCAGTCATGCTCGAAGAATTCCTCAAGCATATTTTTGAGGGCGAAGACATTGACAATGATGAAGAAAACGACTCACCAGAAGAAACCGAAGACCATGTAGCAAGTTGCCATATGGTCTCCTTTTCGTCGTTATATGATGAAGAAGCTTCCTCAGTGTCAGAAAGCGACGTAGAGGAACTAGGGGCAGAATCGGCACTAAAATCCCCGAAACTGCCAGAAGAAGACCCGATTGAGAGGCTACTAAACGAAGCCTTTCAAAAGGAAAAGTTGACCGAGAACGCGAGACAACCATATATGAAAAGGCTAAGCATCAGTGTCTGAGTAAAGAAGCTGCGGTGTGGACGTGTCTTAAAGTGCTCCAACCAAACCAAAGCACATGTTCATCACTAAAAAATGCATTTTAATATCGCTCATTCATTATCTATTTTGTTATATATTGGTACTATTAACCAGTGTCTGTCCAGTAATACAGATTACAGGTGTTCATGATAAAGTACTGGAAACACACTCAAAATCATGAATATAAACGTTTGGAAGCCGACACTGCAAACAGAACAGAAAACCGATCATTGTCCAAAGAATTCTTTTTGCAAATAAATGTGTGCACACAATTTTGGTCCAACACAATGCAAGTGTGCATATGGACCATGGTGGGGCTGCCTTGGCTATATGACATGATGAAATTGTGAAAGTAGGGAACATGTGCATTAAATGCTAAAAGAGATGATGTGATTTGAAGCATCAAGATTTCCTTCCAAAAGCTACTAAGCAGTCCAGGTTATTATCAAGAAATCAAGCAATGCCAGTAGACTTGTGGAGTGCACATGAGACCATCACACTAACACGAGCCTAATCTCTCACAACAGAACCAGAGACATCATCTAAAAAACCGGCGCCACCGGTTTTTCTAGGGCTAAATGCCCCCATTTTTCTCCTGGTTGTTTATTTGGGTCACATCATCTTGTTTTTATTGTTTGTTTAGTCTGGTATGAGGCCTGTAATACCAGATCAATGGGAAAGGGGAGGGATATTTTTTCTTTAGTTTTTCTTTAAGAACTCTTGTAATTTGTAACTTGCTTTTCCTGTAATTTGTAACTTGCTTTTCCTTTGAACTCTTGAGCTCTTGCCCCTTTGTCTTGACCTTGCAACTTCTTCATTGAACTTGCAAGTTTAAGATTTACACTACTAAAATAGGGGGTTTCCCCTACGGATATTGAAATCCGTAGGGGCAGATTTATTTTAGCCCTACGGATTAGTCCGTAGGGCCTGACGGTTGCCCCTACGGTCCAAGACGTTTAATTTAAAAATATTAAATCTTAATTTGTTGTTTGCCCCTACGGAGCAACAAACCAAGGACCTACGGAATAATCCGTAGGGGCATCTAAATATGGATTTAATAGAAAAGGCACATAATTTCCCTACGCGCTGATTATCTTCTCTCTCTCACTCGAGCGCGTCGCCGATCCCCTTTTCTCGTCGCCGATCTCGCCGATCTCATCGCCGATCTCGTCGCTGTTCTCTCTCTCTCTCTCTTTCCCGATCTCGTCGCCGTTCTTCCTCCACCGAATAGGTAAGTAATTAAATCTTCAATTAAAGAAATTTTTGATTATTTTAGGGCGCTAGGGTTCAGGGTTTGGCGATGAGGGTTAGGCATCGGTTGGGGTTAGGGTTAGGGTTGCGGTTGCGGGTTGGGCTGGGGTTGCGGTTGGGGTTCGGCTAGGGTTGCGGTTGGGGTTCGGGTTAGGGTTGGGGTTCGGCTGGGGCTGGGGCTGGGGTTAGGGTTAGGGTTAGGGTTGGGATGGGTTTGGCTGGGGCTGGGGCTGGGGTTAGGGTTAGGGTTGTGGTTGGGGTTAGGGTTGGGGATTAGTGCTGAAGTGATGAAGGATTAGTGTTGTTTATATTGAAGATGAAGGCTCTTTTGATTTTTGTTGTTTAGAGCTGGAAAGGGTTTTGGTTCTTTAATTAGCAACATGTTTTCTTTACTATTTGCAGCATCATTTGTGAACGCGTTTTTGTTGTTGTTGTATTTGTTAGTTATATGTATGCCCTAGAGGCCATTACTGTACATAGGATGTATATTGTAGTGGATGCTGGGACATATATAGGGAGGACTTTCTTGCTCGACATGATAATATACTATCTGGTTGCTCTTTATCTTAACGTGTACACTGATTGTCTCTCTGTTACATGTTGGTAAAGCCCTTAGGATGTGTACTTGACTACCTGGACTATGATGCGGATCATACTAGTGGGGACATGGTAGTCCATAAGTACATCCTTCAAGGTCCCTAGTCGTGGGTGTATCGAGACGGGGCATCAATATACCAGAGTAGACTAGCGTATACCTTCTTGATCCATACAGATGGGCGATGGATGATCCCATATCCATTGGTGTTTGAAATCAGAGATGATATATGGGTGCTCAGTAAAGACTGGGTACACTGGACGGACTCGCCGAGAACTCCCAGATGGTATTATACCTCACATCAGATGGCAGTTCTCTGGTAACACTGGTACAGAGTAGTCTGTTGACCCGAGATCGTCATAGAGTCTTGTGTGATTCCCACTGTGCTTTGATTTCCACCTTACCGCATCCAAGAGGGCGTGCAAAACGGTGGTTTTTGGGTACAGTCCTGAATCACATGGAGGCAATGAGCGATAGGAGGGGATTCGTCTCTCCCGGTATAGGGAGTTGATGTTGCGCTGTGTTCGATTGGCTATAACCGGAAATCCCTGGCCAGGGTTGCTGAGATTTACTGGTAAGTGTACCGGTAGTTTCTCGAACTGTTATAGACCTCATATCGACACGACTTATCGAGCTATTGGGGTCTGACGTTTACCACCCCTAGGCAAGATATGCGACATATCAGACGACGAGACCGGACTGTACGGTAAGTGTTGCTGGTTAGATTCACAGAAGTGTGAGCGGGCTTGCTCATTGATCTTCTGATCGCTCAATACCCGGGTGGCCGTTACGTTTAGCAGACCGCTTGCGGCTTGTGGGTGTTTGATATGATCATCACCTACTGCCGGCGTATTGACGAGTCTTCAGAGTCCTACACAGAGGTTTCCTGGCTCAAGTGAAATGAAATAGGAGCGCATATGAGATATATGCGGGACCGAGAATAATGCATGTATGTGTTACCGTATTCTGTTCTCGCGATGAATGTATCGATTGGTTGTATGCGATATAACCTAGTTATCGAATCGAGGATTGATTCGATAAGTCGATACATTGGATATTAGTCGGTCATATGCGATATGACCGGATCGTTAAATCAAGTGTTGATTTAATGATTTAATGTATAATTATATATTTGATATATTACTTTACATTAACAAGTATTGGTTCACTTAAGATTATTTTTCTCACTTGTTTGTGCACATTGTATATATGATATATGTTTTTGCACTATTTTGTATCATGTTTGATGATACATGCAAACTTGGGTATGTGTATGCTTTGAACTATGTTTAGGTTAATGGTTAGGGTTTTTATTTATTTATTTATTCGTTTTGGCAAAAATAAAATGGTGGCATTTCTTGTTTTTATTTGAAGCTTCATGAAGCTTTGAAAAGTTCAAACCATTTTGTTTTTTCCTAAACCTAACCATTTGCCTAAACCCTAGTTTATTCTATACATAAGTTCACTAACCCATGGTTTCTATATGATAAGGCATCACTTGATTTTCTATTTTAATAATTCATTCATTTTTCATTTCTTTCTTCTTCTTCTTCTTGATGAAGAAAGAAAACCTTTGCTAGAAAATTCTAAGTGATGATTCCAAGTGAGAAATCCAAATCCAAAATTAACCCACTTCCTATTTCTTCATCCTCTATCACTTGCCATGTAGTAGAGGGTGTTTTCTTCACAAGTTTCTTGACCTAGTGGAGATGGAGCTTGAGTTTGAGTCGCCTCGACGTAGATCATCTTCGGCATCGAAGTCAACGATCTAGCCCAATTATTTCTCCGACGAAACCATCGCTAGAGTCCGGGATTCCGATGATCACAGCGGAGGGACGTCAACACGGAGCTAAAGAAATGGTGGAGCGGATCTACAAAGGTTGTAGTCCCTTTCACTTAGCAATAAAATTGTTTACTTGCTTACTTTTCGCCTAATCTCTAGTTAACGAGCTTGCATAGGATTCTTAGGAACATGAAATATTTGATTTTGGCATGGTTGATGCCTTGTGGAACCTCTTGAGTGTGCCTAGTAACCCTACAGTGGTATCAGAGCCTAGCTAGAGCTTTAGGCGATGCGTATACGAAATTAGAAACCCGATCGAACCCCGAAACCCTAACTTAGAGCCATCTCTGTCTTTTTTTCAAAACTGTGGTTTTTTCCAGATTAAAAATATCCAAAAAATTCAGTAGGGTTTTGTATGAGTTACTATGCAGCACGTGCCCTTGATTCGACAGAAGCGCCGCGGAACCGCGGCCCCACCCTGGCTTGTGCGGCGGTTCCGCGGCCAAATTGATGAATCAATGCACGTGGTTTGCACAGTAATTAGTTTCTGTATATGCTGTATTTTCTGGGAATTTTTAATATTTACTCAAGAGTTGAGTTTTCTGGGTTTTTAACTTCGTCTGTGTTTTTCCGGATAATTTTTGAATATGTTAAAAAAGTTCGACCGGATATAAATACCCAATTTTCCCCCTGCCGGAAAATTTCCAAGTGTTGGATTTTTCCGTGGTTTAAGAACATTCTAAGTAGTGCAAGTAACGCGATAGTCCCTCTAGAAGATAACAAACCTTAACTCGATTATGTGACCGTCTTGAACTGTCCTTTGAACCTTCGGGTTTGGGGCAGTACGGCGTGCCACATGTGAGGCGTTGGCTTGACCCTTCTACGGCTGGACCGTTGGTACTGTGGCATGAAATGAATGTTTTTAAACTTATTTCATGTGTTAAGCTGTTTCGGGAAAGCTTGGGTGTTTGATTGTTCGATCGGAAAGTTTAACATTTTTCTATTTATCCGGAATGTGATACAATATTTGGAATTCACAAGTAGTTATGAGATAACTAATATGAATATTATAAACATAGCACTTTAGTCTCACTTGATCGGTTGCCACAGAATTTTGATGCGATCAAAAGTCCGTCGCAATCACGTAGCGTACGCGGATACTCGCCGGTAAACTTAATAGACAGCTACACCCCTTAGCCCCGACCAAGTGACTGTAGGAGAACCCTGTCACCGAAAGCATCCGTTCGGGTGCTCGCGGCAGCGGTGTTCCGCCTTAGTGCACTTCGTCGACGGCATCGGGGGTGCGGCCGCCTACTAAAGTTTGCGACGAGCATTCGATCAAAATTCCGGGAATCTTGTTGAATTGCCCGACTTGATATTGAAAAAGTGTTTTCGATAATGAGACTAAAATGCGGGGTTTATAATTGTTAGGCATGCGATGTCTAAGGAATTCATATGGTTAGGCATGCGATGTCTAAAGAGTTTGCGGATTCCAACTGTTGTAGTTTTACACTTTCTTTTCTGCGACCGTAAGTGTAATATGTGATATCACCGGTTTCGTTGCTATATGTCAACGACAATTGGGATGGGCATATTTACTTACGTTGATGACATGTGATGTTATGTGTTGCTGGATATGTTATATTGGATCGTCGTGTTTGAATAGCCGAGGTTTATTTTATGTGAGATGAGAGTTTTTATTTTCATTCATGTAAAATTAATTGTATGTAATATTCTTTTATTGGGGCACTTCCAGGTTGCGGAAGATGTCACCTTTTGTATATTATTTACTTTTCCGCACTAGGATAGACCTAAGGAGGAGGGCACAAGTAACCGGGTTCTAGAGTCCAGTGGAAGACCAACTCGAGGAGTCGAGTCCGGGTCTCCTAACTCTAGAATTGGTAGGGTTACTTGCCGCTCTCGTAGGGGTATAGGGGTGTGGGTTTGGCTATTCATCGCGACCGTGGAATCCGTGTTTTATACAGGCTCGTATTGAAAACACGGACGTCCTACTATATCCAATATTTCATATGATTCTTCTGCTGTGATATCTGTGATGAGATCATTTGATGTTCTGTGATAAATACTGTATATAGTATATATGATATATTATATAGGCGTTATTTATGTTTTACACCCGCGCTAGCCCTGCTCCGCTCTGCCGTTAGTTACCTAACCTAACGGTGCACGAGGGGACATCGAGGCGAATGCGGATGGCATAAGTGTACGTCGTATTTATTTGTGATGCTTAGGTAACTTAAATGATGGGACGTCATTAATATGATTAATGAAAGAAAAGAAACCTAAGATATTGTGGAATCGAATTTTCAAAAACAGGTAGCTACAGTTCTTGCTTTGCATCGCGGTGTTCCTAGTAGAACATCCTGCACCTTATTCGATAAGGAAAGGGCCGAGATCCCTTCACCGGGAGTGACCCCTTTAGCAATGACTGGCAGATGCTACACCCCTCGGTTTGTCTTTTGATTTCTCCTATAGTTCTTGCTTTGCATAGCGGTATATATGATATATCCTGCACCTTATTCGATGAGGAAAGGGCCGACGATCCCTTCACTGGGAGTGACCCCTTTAGCTAAACTAGAAAAGCCTCAAAAACACTCCATTTTAAAAATTATTTGATTCTACAACGATATCAAGTTCATTACGCAATAGGTTTTCAGAAAATCCTGTCGTAGCCCTCCGTCATTTCAGATATGTAGTAGTTTTTATTCATGCTGCGTTTGTTGGCCTTTGTCAAGGCGTAGTGTGCGGTAGCTAACTGGTGCTTATCTGCTTATGCATATGATGCAGATTGGGTTAGGGTAGTCGTGCGACCTTGTTGGCCTTTGTCATGGATCGTGCGGGTGGGTTTAATTCAATCAGAAAATGACGGGTTGAACTTGACTAGCATCCTATAGTTTGTTGGCCTTTGTCAAGGTCATAGGAGGTTAGGGGCAAAATTATCGGGAATTTCAAGTGTTGAAATTTGCAATGAGATTGCATACCTTCTATGAGATAGTTGGATTCCGATACCCACTGCGAGTAATTGTTACTCCTGGGAGAGTTTTACACATTACAATTAGCCGATCAAGTAGGTGTCTAGAAAGGTGTCAACGGGGTTACGCCTCTGGGAAAACGAGGTTTACATTAATTAGGTTCGTGCGAAAGCACGGGGGACCTCCCTCAAAGTACCGACACTAGCCTGGCTGAAAGATTGGCGAACTTGTAGCGTGTAATTAATCCCGGCTAGTCTTTCCTTTTAGGGTTTGAAGGAAGATTTGATAAAAAACAGTGGGAGCCATCCTGATTAGATAAAATAATAACCAATCTGATCTTGCAAGAGCATACGCTGAGTGTTTTTTTCTCTCTCTCTCTCTCCAGGTAGCGACCATATCATGCCTTAATCAAGATAATAAAATGGATATATTGACCGAACCCGCTTGTTATACTGAGCTGGGGAACGTTGGTCCCGCTCCAACTTATAATTGTTATAAGACAGAGCAGGAAATTGGGGAATACCAGATTTCCCGTGCCGCCCAAACGAAGAAAGTGCATGTTGATGCATCATCTTCGGGTGTGTTCGTTACACAGAACTGTTTCTCAGTATCCTCTGCGTCCTGGGTATCTGATACCGGATCAGGATCCCACATATGTAATATATTACATAGGCTACAGAAAGGTAGAGAACTGAGAACGGGTGATAAGTTTCATGAGACAGAAAACGGTGCAAGTGTTGCAGCCAAGTCTATTGGTCACTGTCACCATGTATTACCAGAATACATTGATCCTGAACAAATGTTATTAGATACCGAACCTGATATACAAAATCATATCAGTCTCTTTATTTAGATAAAGAAGGATATAATTTTGTATTGTCGGATAATGTTTTGAACATTTCCTAAATCAAGAGTTGATCGGTTCAGGCACGTTATCTAAAAGTATTGACGTTCTAAATCAAACTACAGTTCCTAGTATATAAAACACACACAAGAGGAAGAGGTCAGAAATGAACGAATCCTTTTTGAAGTATTGTAGACTGGGTCATATCAATGCGACCCGACTGGCTAAAGTTACATTTAGATGCATATTTAAATCAGTTTGAATTTACATCTTATGAAACTTGCCAGTCATGTCAAAAAGATTAGATGACCATAGCTCTGTTTAATGGAAACAGAGAAAGAGTTAGTAAACTCTTGGGATTGATACATAGTGATGTATGTAAGATCCCTTGTCTACACATGCCAGGACCGGTTCATTGTACTTCAT
This sequence comes from Agapanthus africanus, assembly GCA_030015575.1. Taxonomy (NCBI): domain Eukaryota; kingdom Viridiplantae; phylum Streptophyta; class Magnoliopsida; order Asparagales; family Amaryllidaceae; genus Agapanthus; species Agapanthus africanus. The sequence goes on along the minus strand of JASDDO010000014.1, from coordinate 632,081,717 downwards.
TACATTCTCTGATAATCTCTCGAGATTCAGACATATGTTCCTGTTGAAACACAAGTCCGAACCTTTTAAGATATTCACAGAATATAAGTTAGAAGTAGAGAACCAAAAACGGGTATAAGTATTATGTCCTTTGATGTGATCAAGGAGGAGAATACTTGAGCACGGAATTCCTGGATTATTCTAAAGGAGAATGAGATTCTCTCTCAGCATTACTCCTCCGTATACACCACGGCACAATGGTGTATCGGGGCGGAGCAATCACACCCTATATGATATGGTGCGCTCTCTGATGAGTACTACTGAGTTACCTATTTCCTTTTGGGGATTGTGCACTTGAGAAGATGCATGCCTATTGGATTAGATTCCAATCAAATCAATGCCTACCACTCCATATGAGATATGGTATGGGAAGAACCTATCTCTTAAGTAAGTTAAGATTTGGGTTGTCCGGCCTATGTCTAAAAGCAAAATCCGGACAAGCTTGAGGCAAGGTCTGTTATGTAGAACTGGAAATGTTCCAGCTATACAATATACAGTTGATGATTTGGTAGAACCGAAGGATTCAATAGTAACCAATGAACCTCAGCCTCTCCGCCGATCTAGTAGGGTTCCTCACCTACCTGTGAGTTACTTCGGTTTCTCTATGACAGTGGGAGGGAGGATTGCATCATGAGATGATGACCCAACTAGTTTCGAACTGACCATCAGGAGTGAGACTCTGTAAGAATGGCTGGATGTTTATCGATCTGGTATGGAATCCTTATACACCAACAAAGTATGGACTTTGGTTGCTATATCTGAAGGGTTAAATTCCCATCAGGAGCAAGTATATCTTGAGAAGATTACTTGGTGTACATGGAAAAGTTGAGACTTTCAAAGCTAGACTCGTTAAAGGTTTGCATCATAGACCAGTTGTAGCTAATGATGAAACCTTTTCTGGGGCCTATGCTTAAGTCCATCCAGATCCTACTTTCCACGGTTACATACCATGACTACGATATCTGGTGGTTGGGTGTCATGACTACTTTTCTAGATATTGATTTAGAAGAGAACGTCTATAAGTACACTGCCAGAGGGCTTCGTAAACAGTGGCAGCAGCGGAAACGTGTGCAAGTTGCTTTACAGGATAAAGCAGGCATCGCGGAGTTGGAACATCTGTTTTGATGTGGTAGTCAAAGAGTTTGACTTCATCAAAATGGTAGATGAACCTTGTATGTACAAAAAGATAGTAGGAGTATGGTAATGATCCTCGTAGAGTACGTGGATGACATACTCTTGATAGGGAAGGAGTTTCCTATGCTACGCTCGGTCAATCTCCGCTTATCACAATGATTCTCCATATAGGATCAAAGTGATACGTCCTAAATCCTGGGTTTTGGATCTATGAGATAGATCTAATTGGATGTTAGGATTCTCACTAGATGTAGTGAGATGGTATCAATCGATCCTGGGGAGAATCACTGGAAAGGTTCTAGGGTGATAAAGACGACTGAATGTGAGTCACAGGCATTGTCTTTACCCTCAGTGGAGGGACGGTATGTTGGAAGAGTTCCAAGCTAGATACCGTGGCAAACTAGACGATAAAGGCCGGTGACATCGCTATCAAAGATACTACCAAAGAGGCAGTTTGGGTGTACATTGGTTCATGAGATGAACTAGGTTCCTACCATTGTGTGACAATGGAAGTGTGGCTTTGGCCCAGGAACCCCGGTCCTATCAGTGACCCAGACGTATTCTGAGGCAGCATCACCTGATCATGGAGATAGTTGATCTCCAGGGTGATCGAGGTTAGGAGAGTAGACTCAGAGGACAACGCGGCGGATCCACTCACAAAGGCCTTTTCTCAGAGAGAGACTTTTATGGGATGGTTGAGTATGAGATACTGCAACTACTGGTACAGATGGCCCTAGTGTAAGTGGGAGATTGTTAGTTATATGTATGCCCTAGAGGCCATTACTGTACATAGGATGTATATTGTAGTGGATGCTGGGACATATATAGGGAGGACTTTCTTACTCGACATGATAGTATGCTATCTGGTTGCTCTTTATCTTAACGTGTACACTGATTGTCTCTCTGTTAAATGTTGGTAAAGCCCTTAAGATGTGTACTTGACTACCTGGACTATGATGTGGATCATACTAGTGGGGACATGGTAGTCCATAAGTACATCCTTCAAGGTCCCTAGTCGTGGGTGTATCGAGACGGGGCATCGATATACCAGAGTAGACTAGCGTATACCTTCTCGACCCATACAGATGGGCGATGGATGATCCCATATCCATTGGCATTTGACATCAGAGATGATATACGGGTGCTCAGTAAAGAATGGGTACACTGGACGGACTCGTCGAGAACTCCCAGATGGTATTATACCTCACGTCAGATGGCAGTTCTCTGGTGACACTGGTACAGAGTAGTCTGTTGACCCGAGATCATCATAGAGTCTTGTGTGATTCCCACTGTGCTTTGATTTCCAACTTACCATGTCCAACAGGGCATGCAAAATGGTGGTTTTTGGGTACAGTCCCGAATCATATGGAGGCAATGAGCGATAGGAGGGGATTCGTCTCTCCCGGTATAGGGAGTTGATGTTGTGCTGTGTTCGATTGGCTATAACTGGAAGTCCCTGGCCAGGGGTGATATAGAGATATACTGGTAAGTGTTACCAGTAGTTTCTCGAACTGTTATAGACCTCATATCGACATGACTTATCGAGCTATTGGGGTCTGACGTTTACCACCCCTAATCAAGATATGCGACATATCAGACGACGAGACCGGACTGTACGGTAAGTGTTGCTGGTTGGATTCACAGGAGTGTGAGCGGGCTTGCTCGTTGATCTTCTGATCGCTCAATACCCGGATGGCCGTTACGTTTAGCAGACCGCTTGCGGCTTGTGGGTGTTTGATATGATCATCACCTACTGCCGGCGTATTGACGAGTCTTTAGAGTCCTACACAGAGGTTTCCTGGCTCAAGCGAAACGAAATAAGAGCGCATATGAGATATGTGCGGGACCGAGAATAATGCATGTATGTGTTACCGTATTCTGTTCTCACGATGAATGTATCGATTGGTTGTATGCGATATAACCTAGTTATCGAATCGAGGATTGATTCGATAAGTCGATACATTGGATATTAGTCGGTCATATGCGATATGACCGGATCGTTAAATCAAGTGTTGATTTAATGATTTAATGTATAATTATATATTTGATATATTACTTTACATTAACTAGTATTGGTTCACTTAAGATTATTTTTCTCACTTGTTTGTGCACATTGCATATATGATATATGTTTGTGCACTATTTTGTATCATGTTTGATGATACATGCAAACTTGGGTATGTGTATGCTTTGAACCATGTTTAGGTTAATGGTTAGGGTTTTTATTTATTTATTTATTCATTTTGGCAAAAATAAAATGGTGGCATTTCTTGTTTTTATTTGAAGCTTCATGAAGCTTTGAAAAGTTCAAACCATTTTGTTTTTTCCTAAACCCAACCATTTGCCAAAACCCTAGTTTATTCTCTACATAAGTTTACTAACCCATGGTTGCTATATGATAAGGCAGCACTTGATTTTCTATTTTAATAATTCATTCATTTTTCATTTCTTTCTTCTTCTTCTTCTTCTTGATGAAGAAAGAAAACTTTTGCTAGAAAATTCTAAGTGATGATTCCAAGTGAGAAATCCAAATCCAAAGTGAACCCACTACCTATTTCTTCATCCTCTATCACTTGCCATGTAGTAGATGGTGTTTTCTTCACAAATTTCTTGACCTAGTGGAGATGGAGCTTGAGTTTGAGTCGCCTCGACGTAGATCATTTCGGCATCGAAGTCAATGACCTAGCCCGATTATTTCTCCGACGAAACCATCGCTAGAGTCCGGGATTCCGATGATCACAGCGGAGGGACGTCAACACGGAGCTAAAGAAATGGTGGAGCGGATCTACAAAGGTTGTAGTCCCTTTCACTTAGCAATAAAGTTGTTTATTTGCTTACTTTTCGCCTAATCTCTAGTTAACGATCTTGCATAGGATTCTTAGGCACATGAAAAATTTGATTTTGGCATGGTTGATGCCTTGTGGAACCTCTTGAGTGTGCCTAGTAACCCTACAGTATTCAATCAATGAGTTTTGGTGAGGATACGGTGAGCATGTGGGCTGTTCTCAGTACTGTCTCAGATATTGATACTACTTGTATAGGTGGGAAATCCATCCAAGGGCTATCTAAGGGCTTACACCATGCAAGCCTTATATAGTAGTTCTTCTCATCTGCCATTGCTTTCAAATTGTTTGATTTTCAAAATGCTTCTGTCAAAAAAATATTTGTTCATCTCTCTGAACAAGTAAGTCGTACTAAATTAGTAAAGAACAGATTCAAAGAACACATCAAGACGGGTCGAATAGACAAACCACCCACTTGGATCTTGTGATTCACTTTAGGGAGGTGAATCTTCAGCACTAATCCTTCATCATAAAGGATTGAATCTTCAGCACTAATCCTTTATCACAGAAACCCAAAATATGCATCTTAGTTCTTTAATGCTCAATTCTTCATATATCTTATTCTCAAGTTGCAACTTGCAAGTAACTAAGCAAGTATTATTTCATAAGTTTAAAATCATGTTATATCAGTTACTTTATATTTTATTTAAATACTTCGTATAGTCTATGTGACGAGAAGATTCAATCGTATGATAACCGATAGAAGCCTTACCCCCGACAGCCGAAACACACACATACAACAAGAATACACAACAAACGCATCATTAGATAGCGATTCAAGATGTTCAAGTTAAAACCAATATATGATACTCGATGATAATATGAAACTTTCATATTCTCATCGATACTCATATATGAACTAAAAGCGCCACTTAGTCCCCGTCTATCGGTTAACATATGTTCGATGTTCGTCGTGACATAAAACTATACGAAGGTTGTTAAATATCGGACGGTATAGCTCGATACTAACAACCTTCGTATATTCTATGTGACGAGAAGATTCAATCATATGATAACCATATATTTGTCCCGTGTGGAAAAGTTAGGAATGTATAAAGCAAACACCTTCATTCACTTGTGTTTTCATCCGTTTCGAGATATTTCGTCAGTACCTTTCCGCTGGTTCTCCGTGTATAAAGATAGATTAGATGTTCATTTCAACGTTGTTTCACAGCTTTGAAATGATTATATATTCTATTACAGTGTACTCGGAGAACAGCGGGGAGGTGCTGCTGAAATTTACTTGAAACGGTTGAAAGCACAAGCGAATGAGTGTTCGCTCTATACATTCTTAATGGGATAGAAGCCTTACCCCCGACAGCCGAAACACACACATACAACAAGAATACACAACAAACGCATCATTAGAGAGCGATTCAAGATGTTCAAGTTAAAACCAATATATGATACTTGATGATAATATGAAACTTTCTTATTCTCATCGATACTCATATATGAAACTAAAAGCGCCACTTAGTCGCTGTCTATCGGTTAACATACGTTCGATGTTCGTCGTGACATAGAACTATACGAAGGTTGTTAAATATCGGATGGTATAGCTCGATACTAACAACCGCCGTATAGTCTATGTGACGAGAAGATTCAATCGTATGATAACCGATAGATTTGTCCCGTGTGGACAAGTTAGGAATGTATAAAGCAAACACCTTCATTCACTTATGTTTTCATCCGTTTCGAGATATTTCGTCGGTACCTTTCCGCTGGTTCTCCGTGTACAAAGATAGATTATATGTTCATTTCAACGCTGTTTCACAGCTTTGAAATGATTATCTATTCTATTACAGTGTACTCGGAGAACTGCGGGGAGGTGCTGCCGAAATTTACTTTAAACGGTTGAAAGCACAAGCGAATGAGTGTTCACTCTATACATTCTTAATGGGATAGAAGCCTTACCCCCGACAGCCGAAACACACACATACAACAAGAATACACAACAAACGCATCATTAGAGAGTGATTCAAGATGTTCAAGTTAAAACCAATATATGATACTCGATGATAATATGAAACTTTCATATTCTCATCGATACTCATATATGAAACTAAAAGCGCCACTTAGTCCCCGTCTATCGGTTAACATACGTTCGTTAATTTATTCTTTTCAACGACAAACACACACACAAAGCATATACACGGATTTTCTCCTTTGTCAGTAACTATCCAGTTCTTAGATTTCTCAATATAGTCACCATAACCTACAATTTATATGTTATACTGTCTAACATGGCCCATGAGCACGTCAGAGTTAAGGACTGGATGTATATGGATTGGCAACAACGTATGCAACCTAAATTTGTCGCAGGAGTTGCTGCTTTTATTGAATTTGCACGCGCACATAATAAGATCGTGATAGAGAAGATTCTCTGCCCGTGTGATAGATGTGGCAATAAGTACTGGCAGAAGGTAGAATTGGCAGAGCTTCATATCGTAAAATATGGTTTTACTAAACTTTATACAACTTGGAAATATCACGGGGAAGGAGAAGAACGCAGCAATGCGGCAGAAGAAGAAGGAGAACACGATAATGCGGCAGGAGAAGAAGGAGAAGACGGTAATGCGGAAGAAGAAGAAGACGGTAATTTATTTCCATCAGAAGAAATGGAGGATATGGTAGAGGCTGCCCTAGGTGAATCTATTCGTACCGAAGATGATATTCCTTCCGGTCAAGGACCGCGTGTGGATAAATATAAAAATTTCATGAATGATACAAGAAAACCAATTTATGAGAATGCAAAGTATTCCACCCTCTCATTGTTCGTCCAAGTTTTCCAGATTAAGTGCCTAAATGGATGGAGCAACAAGTCATTCACAATGCTTCTTTCGTTCTTCAAAGATTCTATGCCCCCGGGAAATAACGTGCCCGACAGCTGGTACGGAGCCCAGAAGATGATGTCTGATTTGGGTCTAAAGTGCGAGAAGATTCAAGCATGTCCTAAAAATTGCGTGTTGTACCGGAAAGAGAATTCAGATTTGAAAGAGTGTCCAACATGCGGAGAGGCTAGGTATAAACCGAAAGATTCTGTTAAGAAGCCTGATAAACCTGTCAAGGTAGCATGATACTTTCCCATAACACAGAGGCTACATAGGCTATTCAGGTGCAAGAAAACAGCCGAGGCAATGATTTGGCATCACTATGCTCCTCCAAGTGAAGATGGAAAAATGAGCCATCCAAGAGATTCACCAGCATGGAAGGATTTCGATAGGAGGCACGCAATATTTAGTAGCGATCCTCGCAATGTCCGGCTCGGACTGGCTAGTGATGGCTTCTGCCCATTCAACTATATGGCTGAAAGTCACAGCACATGGCCCATTATAATGATAATTTATAATCTGTCGCCTTGGTTGGCTATGGACCAATCATACTTTATGATGCCTCTTCTTATCGACATACCAAACTCACCGGGAAACAATATCAACGTCTATCTCCGACCTCTGATCGAGAAGTTAAAATCTTTATTCATTGATGGTGTAGAGACATACGATGCAAACACAAATACAACCTTCATACTGCGTGCGGCTTTAATGTGGACAATTAATGACTTTCCTGCGTATGGAATGCTATCAGGTTGGTCCGTACATGGTCACAAAGCATGTTCTTATTGCCTTCAACCCACAACATCGAAATTCTTGAATTTTAGCAGGGAGGTTTTTTATTGCGGCCATCGAAGTTTCCTGCCTCTAGACCACCCCTACAGGTTAGACACTGTTCACTTTGATAGTCATCAGGAGCTTCTTGGACCTCCAGACTCCTTATCCGGAGAGGACGTGACTGCTCAGAGGGATGGTTACAATAATGTGACCTTCGGGATGGATCCGACAAAATAGGTCAAACCACCATTTTGGAACAAGTTAAGCATTTTCTTCGAGCTTCCGTACTGGTCAACAAATTTAGTGCATCATTGTCTGGACATCATGCATATAGAGAAGTGAGTATCATAGCACATACTCAACTTGCTTTTTTGTAAAGACGTGAAATCGAAAGACAACCTGAATGCTCGGATGGATCTACAGGAGTGGGGAATAAGAAGTGAATTGCACCCTAGACCGGTAGCGGGTAAACCAGGCAAGGTTGTACTTCCCAATGCCGCTTATCATATGTCACAACCGGAGAAGAAAATATTCCTGCATGTGTTGCATGATTTGAAAGTTCCCACAGGTTTCTCAGGATCATTCAGCAAGAAAATAAAAATTGTGAAAGGCAAGATCGATGGGCTGAAAAGTCATGATCACCATGTTATCGTGGAGCACCTTCTTCCATTAGCCCTCTGGACTTCTCTCCCCGAATCGGTTGGTCTGGTAATCAACGACCTATATTGTTTATTCAGAGAGTTGTGTGCTAAAACACTGGAGGTTGTGACGCTGGATAAACTAGAAAATTTTATTGTGTTGGTACTTTGCAAGTTTGAGCGTATTTTCCCACCGTCATTCTTCGATATCATAATACACTTGACGGTTCATCTTGCAACTGAGGCTAAGTTAGCCGGACCGGTACAATATCGATGGATGTATCCCGTCGAGAGGTACGTGGAATTTTTCGTTTCGCGCAAATTTTAAAATTATTGTTGTCCTGTATGCCCGTATTTATTTAGTCAACATATTTTCGTTAGGTACCTATACACTCTTAAAAAGTATATACGCAATAGAAATCGACCAGAGGGTTCTATCATGCAAGGTTATCTTCTTGATGAAGCAACCACATTTTGTTCCCGCTATCTGGACGAGAACATATGGTAAAGCCGATTATAAGAGGGTAGACATTATGTTTATCAACAAGATATACCGGTTTATCTTGCTTAATTGCGCATGTCTTGAACAAATTAGAGAGTAAGTTTTTTTTGGATTAATTGTTATATTTGTGTTTGTGTGTGTATGAAATGATATAATATTAATGTCACCCTTATTTGTCGAAAACAGAATTCATTTTAATGAGGTACGTGAGGGGCATCCTGATTGGAACGAAAAACGATTGGAAAAATATCATCAGGATAATTGTTGTGATTGGGTCACAGATCATGTAAGTTATTCGAATAATATGTTATTGCTATCAGTTTTAATCTAAACTTATATCGTTATGTATTTGTCGTAAAATTTGTTTTCTTAGATCCACGATTCAAACTTGTCTGCATCATTTGAGAGTGATTCAAGATGTTTAGCTCAATTTCCTAGTATGGAGGTTGCATATTATAAAGGATTCTGTGTCCTTGGATACAAATTCGAAGTTAAGGACATAGAAACATCTAGAACCACTCAGAATAGTGGGATTGCGACGGTAGGATCGGACAGTGTGATTTATTATGGGTACTTAAATTGTATACTCGGCATCCACTATCCCGGACGATCAGAACCCTTTTATATATTCCAGTGTACTTGGTACGATACGCGAACCGATACTGATAAGTGGAGAAGCAATCTTGGGACTTGGAAAGATGAATATGGATTGACCAGTGTGAACACACTTCGATTTTGCGGTCAGGAAGATCCGTTTATCTTTCCGAACTAAGCGTTCCAAGTATACTACTCACAGTGTTTGAAGTATCCGGAATGGAGTGTCGTATGCCGTTGGAAACTCAGGGATGTCTACGATGTCCCAGAATTCGAGGATATCGATGAGGATGAAGAAGAGAGAAGGCTTAGAGTTCTCCGACCGTCTGTTTTGAAGGACGGGTTATCTTCATCCGATCATAAAGTTATGTGGGTTAGAAATGATATCGATGATGAAATCCAAGTAGATATGTTTAATGCGCCCACCAAACGAAAAAGGTTATTAGTAATGTTATATTATTACTTCACATTTTACGATCTATACATATATAGTCAATACTTGTAATGATTGTCTAATGCGTCCACGAACCGTTTATCTAGATTTGATGACGCTGACGGGAGCAGCGAGAGGCGGCAGGAGCTCCAGCTGCAGCACCAGCAGAGGCAGAGCGGTTCTGCCACCTGGAGAGCTGCGTAGGGAGCTTCAGAGGGTAGGTCTTGCACCCAGATCGGAGACCCCTTCGGATGCCTCGTTCCGTGTGGACTTTGCCACACCTCCAGGTATATTGCACGCATATCCATTTTGAATGTAATATTATAGATATTCATGCCCGTTCATATCAAAATTACTTATATTGTCAATATTTGATTGTCTAGTTGTTGGTGATGCGTCCACATCAGGGACAGAGGCCACTCCCGCAGCTCCAGGTATGTTCATATATCATATAGTGCATGTATATTGATTTAGAATGCTATATCATAAATATACACACATTCCTTTTGCTCTTACTTAGATAGTAATATTTTTTATTGTCTAGCTGTAGGTGGTGACACCACCGCACCTGCGGGTATGTTTATATATCCTATAGTGCATGCATATTGATTTAGAAAGTTATATTATTGATCTACACATTCTTTTTGCAATTACTTATATAATCTATTTTTAATTGATTAATTATAGGTGGTGCGTCCACATCTGACGCAGGGGCCACTCCTGCCACTTCCGTACCCTCCGTATCGTCTGTAGGTTAGTATGAATAAATATAAAATATTTATTTATTTTACATATCTTCTATAGAATAAATATGAACTTCATGGAAATTTAGTGTCAATGTTTATTTTCTAGTTGGAGGGGATGCGTCCGCATCCGGGACATCGGCTGTTCCTCACTGGAGGAACTATCGTCCCGCTCGTGCTGCTGCCCGGGCCCAGGCTCGCGCTTTAGTCATAGGAGGTATATATCACACTTCAATTTTCATTTAACCTTGATTTCTTAATACAACTTTGTCTTAATATTGATTGTCTTGATATTTCTTGCAGACGCAGGGCCTCCCCATCCCCAGAGGTGGACTCGAGGCCCGAATCAGTCCCACAGGCTGAGGCCTGACAGAACTAGGGGGGAGGCTGCATTCCCCCTCTTTTTTAACCCTAATTATTGCTATACCGGCGATCATGCCAAGAGGTTCGGCCAGTATATGGGGGATGAGAGCCGGCTCGTGAAGAACTATCCACTTCACGTTGAGTGGGGCGACCAGCACTGGCGCTCATTCGCCCTCTTCTTTGATCAGGCTCGTGTATTACTATATATTTTCATTTGATTTATCCAATATTTTTATTATTAACACTTGCAATCTAATAACAATGTTTTTTTTGTATTTTCAGTTGGATTACGATTTTCAGCCTGTACCCGACCCTGATCACCCTGGGAGGGTGCTCGACCTTCATACTCTGTACAATGGCCTGATGAAGAACATGCAGACCAAGGTCCGATACAACAGAAATGAGCTGAAGGCCAACTGCTACTCCCTGTTGATGGCGACCCCCGAGGTAGAGAGAGCGCCCCTCCTATCTACTCCGGCCTTTGCGAGAGTCGACGTAGAGACATGGCCTCTATTGTGCGAATATTTTGACTCTCAACGCAAACAGGTATGTATTTTAAATGTAATTCATTGTTTAGTATATAATTTATTTTTTTGTGTTCCTTAATTAGAAAACTAAATGTGAATGTGTTGTGTAGAAACAGGCCGCTCAAAATATACAGAATATGAAGTCGGCGAAGAGGGGTCGCCCCACTTATACAGGTGGCTCGAGGAATATTACTCGAGCCATGGAGTTATCGGTAAATTACAATAGACCGGTCTTTGTGATATAATGCAATATTAAGAGTTATTTTCTAATATATCTAATATTAAGAGTTATTTTCTAATATTGCAGAGAGCTCAGACCCTGGCGCAAGGTGGTACACCGAGCGTGCTGTCCGCATATCTTGCCATCCACGGTACCTCGACAGATCCCCGACGTCGCTACCCAGGAGTATTGCGTAAGTGTTAATATTTATTCAACCCCTATTTGAAATTTTAGTTTTGAAAGGTTCAAATTTAAATGTTATACTTATATTTTACTGGTTAATGTGGGTGTAGGAGCGGGTGGTTGAGCAGGCCGAGGTATCGGGGATCGATTTTACCGGACAGAGAGATCCGATGCTACTGACCCCAGTCCTGGACGCCGCACACAGAGGGCACCACGGAGGTTGGTAGAGAGGCCGGGGACTGGGCCCTAGCAGGGCCCATATGAGGTTAGACTCCACCCCGGCGGTTACTTCTTCCGTCTCCAGTGAGCGACGTTTCCAGTAGGAACTGGAGAGCTTGAAGGCCACCGTTCAGGAGTTGAAGGAGATGCTGGTATGTATACTACTTAATAGTAAAATATTATGTCATATTATAGATAGCAATATATCCAATATTAGTACGTAGCCTGAGATTATTTGGTTGTAGACTTAGCTTTGATTAATCATACATACATATCTAATTAAAATGAACTACGGTTTTCCAAACTAGATATCCAAACGAGGCCTAAGTCCCTAAGTATACATAGATTGGGGTTTCGAAATAACTTGATAATGATACGAATTCGAATAATACACAGTTCTTACTCGCTTATTACACACGTAGGTCCAGACGCGACAGGGTACATCGTCCGAGCTTCCACATGCATCTCTTTCGGCTGCGGCTCCGCAAGCCACTACTTCGACTGCGGTTCCGAAGACATCTCCTATAGCTCCACCACCCGCTCAGACTCCCGCAGCCGCGGCTCTGCAAGCCACTACCTCGACGGCGGCTGCGCAGACCACATCGCCAGCTCCACACTCCGCTCAGACTCCCGCACGCTCCGCATTACATGATTTATTGACCGAGGAGCAGGCACGCCAGATTCTGGCGTTTATCAGAGGTGGAGCTAGACCGAGCTAGGGTAGCTTTTTGATTCTTATATTTTAAACATGTATTTATTTATTTAATACATATTGTACTACATTTTGGATGATATTGATATTGGTGGTGTTTGCGTGTTTATATTGATATCATATTCTGCTTGTTGGTTTCTTTTGTATATTATGCGTGATGTGATTATGAATACTGCGATATATGTTCTGCGTGATGATTAATTTTATATATGATGTATATATTATTGTGCACAGGGCGAGAAAAAAATAGGCATCCATTTTTTAAAAAAACCTTGATAATATGTACCTACGGATTTAACCGTAGGGCCCTTCATTGCCCCTAAGGATTAATCCGTAGGGCCTAACAATGTACTTACGGATTTATCCGTAGGGGCAAAATATCATGTATCCTGATATTTTGCCCCTATGATCTTAGTATTAGGGGTAACACATGCCCCTACGGATATATCCATAGGGGCACAAAATGCCCCTACACAGGTATCCGTAGGGACAAAATATCAGGATACCTGATATTTTTTCCCTACGGATTTATATCTACGCACATATCCGTAGGGGCAACTACTTGGCCCTACGGATAAGTCCGTAGAGACACCTAATTTATTTTATAAAATCATAAATTAAATAAATTTTTTGTCCCTACGGCGGAATCCGTATGGACAACTGGACCTACACATAACTCCGTAGGGGCAATTTTTAGTCCGTAGGGGCATGTTCAAGGCTGCGACTTGCACCTACGACGTTTGTACCTACAGGGTATTTTCTTGCCCCTACGGATATATCCGTAGGGGCGGTGGTTTGCTCCTACGGATAAATCCGTAGGGGCAACCCTTATTTGTAGTAGTGTTAGGTTCTTGACTTCAAGATTAGTTGTATCTTGTTGAAATTCAATAAAGCTCTCATTTCATTACATACGTCTTGCTTTCATACTTTGAACTTGTGAAATCATTGCTTTAATTTGATCTTGCAACCTTTTAAGTGAGCTTGCAACCTTAAATTTTGGTATTTTGATTTCACATAGGTACAGGATTAAAGAACAAGTGACGATATTTGCACATTGAATTTACCGGTTCTTAAATTTCTAACTTTAACTTTTCCTTTTTTCTGCTATTTTTGTTATGTTTTCTTACCCTTTTCTTTTCTATGTTTTATCGTAAATATGTGTGAGTAATTGATTTGCTTGTTAAGGGTAGAATATGGTTAGCTTGTGTTAGGAGATTTTTTTGCTAAAATCTTAAAAACCTTAACTTTGCAATTGAAACTCCGAGCAAACCACTCGCAATTCCGCTCTGTTAGGCATCTTATCCTACCACGATAGCAGTGAATTCTAATCGTGACCGTATTGCAAGTGGTTTGTCGAATGCTAAGGTCAAGAGACATCAACGGAAGGACAAGAGATAAGGAATATGGATTTAGCTCAAAATCGCAAATACCGTATTTCAAGTTCCCTAATCCACGTCGTTGCCTATTGCCTTAGTGTCAATATCAAAATTAGGTCTATAAGGAACTGACAAATATCATCATTACGCAAGCTAACCTAAAACTACCCTTAATAAGTCTTTTTATTGAACATATCCTCGTTACGACACTTAGCATAACCAACAACTCAAAACACAATATTAACTCGTTAAAACAAGCTTGAAAACTTACCATCTCCTTGCGGACGACCTGTACTCATCGCGGCTCGCTACACGCGACACCGTCTTTGATTGCGGTAATTTCAAATTCTTTCTAAATAGGACACGCAAAAAACATATCAATCAAATGGCGCTGTTGCCGGGGAGACGATAACGTTTTTACACTTGTAGTCTCGGGTTAATTTGTGAATACTTTGTATAAAACTAACTTTCTAACACATTCAATGAATAAAACCATTCTTTTTAAAACCGACACGAAAACTAAAGACAAGAATGTTCTCTGGATTTGTGTTCTGCTAATACACCGAGTTTTAAAATGAAAATCAAGGTATAAAAGTGGAATACTATTATTACATAGAGGAAACACACAAAATTTGAGCACCAAAATTGTAAATTTGGCCGGCGACATCTTAGTAATTCCCAATCTCACCGGTTTTGTGGTAGGATTTTGAAAATTGGTTTTTTGTGTTGCCTCCAGTGTTCTGTTAATATCCCATTTTTATTGTTTGATTTTCTTAATTATTTGTGTTCAAAACTTTGGATATCTATATCACTTTCTAGCTCAAATATCCGTATTTTTCCGATATTTGCAGATTCGACGGATTGACGAGCAGGATCGTATGGAACAAGGGGGAATTTTCAAGTATAAGGAGATTGAACACTTAGTGCCAAAGACCTTGGTAGTTGGACCCGCGCAAGCGAGCCATTCAACCACTCAGGGATAATATCAACACGAGTTTCTTAAACTCAACACTTTTTGGTATGTATTTTTCTAAACTTACTCTTTTCAAACCCGACGTTCCAATATTCTTGTCTATGTAGGATTCTTAGCAACATCACCGCAAAAAGCCAAAGAAAAACTAACCGTATTTTTTGCAGCGCCACATTTAAAGTAAAAAAAATTGATTGATTGTTTGAAAACAAAACCTTGTTGATTTGCTTATTGCATCATTTAATACGGACTTAAGGGGCTATAACACCAATCCAGATTGGGTGGGGATTTCATCGTCCTTCCTAAGACCCCAGAAATCACTAATTGCATAAGTGTCACCTCAAGCTTAATAAAAAATATCTAGACTCAGCCAATTAAGGACTTGTCGCGCTCGATATGACAAAGGAAGATTGTGGGCATTCGGTCGTTTATCTAAATATAACTTTTGTGGTGCCTAGGCTAGACAAGTGAGGAGGTAATTTTAAAAAGGCCCATCTCACGGTGATTCGTGAGCGGAACCCTCCTTACCTCACATGTGCTTACCTGGACACAACTGGCTGTAAAGAGGCGATTTGAGGGTTATCTCACAATTTTTCGCTTTGGAACAGTTAGGAGCAGGTCTAGTAGACTTAGAGGACCTTAGTCTAGGTGTTGATTGTGCATTTGTGACTGTGCATTTATGATTGTGTTTGTTGAACTATCATCTCATTTTCACATTCTTATGAAACAAACACAAGTTCGCTACTTTTACCACCTTCACCCATTTTTTCTCCAATTACGCTTCTTACCCTCACATTTTACATTTTGACTACACTAAATTCGTTTAGTGTATGTTCTCCTGGACTAGGGACCCTAGTGCCCGTTTAGTCCGCATTTCGTTAGTCGCTACGGACTATGCGATCGACACCGCAGTCGAAACTCCTTCCACGCTTCTTTCATCTTTACCCTTGCTGGTAAACTCTGACGTTGACCGTGATTCTGTCCATACTTCTTCACCTTTACTTTCACTAGACTCTTCTTCTGAGATGTCGAGATTTCCTCCTAACATCCCTTTACCTTCCCCGGGAATTATTCCACCTCCATTAGGTGCGAATAACCCGCGACCACCTCTTGTTGAAGCACCACAGCGAATTGCGCTCCAAGATCGATTCTATCCTACCCGCGCTGCACTCCCTACCTGTCTTTCACTACCACTGACCAATGGGGATAATTTCGAAATTAAGCCCCACTTCATCAACATGTTGCCCAAATTTCACGGGCTTGAATACGAAGTGCCTATATCTTCATCAATAAATTCCAGAACGTTTGTGCGATGACGAAGACAACCCAACTGTCTGATGATACTATACGGTTATGAGTTATTCCTTTCACTTTGTGCTACCTTGCTGAAAAGTGGCTGTATAGCACCGCATTTCATTTGATTACCAGTTAGGACGAGTTTGTGAAAGCGTTTCTAAATAAATTCTACCCAAATCATAAGACCGCACAGATTCGAAACGAAATTAACCTCCTACTGAACCTTTCTGGAAGTGCTTTGACCGATACAAGACCTTCTTGTTCAGTGCCCTTATCATGGTATTGAGAGATAGCAATTTTGCCAAACTTTATATGGGAGCCTGAATCCAGCAACTAAGCAGTTTCTAGAAATCATTTGTCAAGGCCACTTCCTATCCAAATCCGACGAAGAAGCTTGACAACAAATAAGAGCAGGATTAAAATGGAGAAGCGGTTCGCCAAATCCCTGTCAATGGGGATGAAGCTGCCACCTTTCATAAAAAACACTCTCGGGGTCACATGCTTCGAGGGAAAAGAATCACATCCAAACCACTGCCTATTCATCGAAAGGTCACCCACCCCATCAAAGAATACAATGCCTTCAAGAAGTGGTAGTAAGGATACATTGCTCATCAAAAACACTTCAAGAAGATAAAGCGCGAAGCTTGCGCTCATCAACATTAAAATAGTGAGACGAACACACATGAAGAAACAATTGGAAACTGTCATATAGTTGGTACCAGTTCGGATGGAGGAAAATCTCTAGTTCTTACGTTCGGGAGCAATTATGAGGATGAAACACCTCTCAACCCTCATTTCAAGGACTCCGCCTCCGAAAAAGAAGAGGAGGAGAAGAATTGCGAGAATATTCATCTGTGTAACCGTACGCTGCTTAAGAAGAAGCTTGGACCTACAAACAAAGGTTTGAACATAGAAAACAAAGGGAAAGGGAAAATCCCCGAGAAAATTGCCCTCGATGAAGAAATGGTAAAAGTGCTCACTACAAAAGACCCTCCTAAGAAAAATAAGGTAGATTACAACGCCCTGGCACATCTAAGGAAACCACCCTCACAACTGAGCATATTGGATGCTCTCCTCCTGTCTAAAGAGGCACGAGATTCTCTGATCAAGGCATTACAAGAGCCCGATCAGTTCTAAGCCTTCCTCGCGGAAGAGAAGATGAAAAATGAACTGGCAGAGGTCCATACAGTTGATATTATATTCAGCGATGAAGATCTACTCCTCGGTACGTGCGAACATAAACGCTCGTTAAATGTTACCTGGTACCGCCACGACATCAAGATAGGGAAAATCCTTGTCGACAACGGATCCTCTGTTAACATTCTCAATATGAGAGTGTTGAAGGAAATTTCATGAACGTTCAGCACTTTGCCCGAGATAAAATTTGTTAGTTATGTATATGCCCTAGAGGCCATTGTTGTACATATGATGTATATTATGATGGATGCTTGGATATATACAAAGAGGACTTTCTTGCTCGTCATGATAGTATGCTATTTGGTTTCACTTTATCTTAACATGTTGACTTGTACTGATTTACTGTCTTTCTCTCACATGTTGATAAAGCCCTTAGGATCTGTACTCGACTACTGGGATTATGATGAGATCATACTAGTGGGGCCATGGTAGTCGATTAGTACATCCTATAAATGTTCTTAGTCGAGGGTATATCGAGACAGGGCATCGATACACCAGAGTAGACTAGCGTATACGCATCTAAACTCATATGATGGGCGATGGATGATCCCATATCCATAGGTGTTTGACATCAAGGATGGTGTACGGGTGCTCAGTGGAGACTGGGTACACTGGACGGACTCGCCGAGAACTCCCAGATGGTGATATACCACACGTCAGATGGCAGTTCTCCGGTGACACTGGTACAGGGTAGTCTGTAGACCCGAGATCGTCATAGAGTCTTGTGTGATTCCCACTGTGCTTTGATTTCCACGTTACCATGTCCAAGAGGGCGTGCAAAACGGTGGCTTTTGGGTATAGTCCCGAAGGCAATGAGCGATAGGAGGGGATTCGTCTCTCCCGGTATAGGGAGTTGATGTTGTGCTGTGTTCGATTGGCTATAACTGGAAGTCCCTAGCCAGGGGTGATATAGAAATATACTGGTAAGTGTTACCAGTAGTTTCTCGACCTGTTATGAGCCTCACATCGACACGACTTATCGGTTACTGGGGTCTGACGTATACCACCCTTAGATTTGATATGCGACATATCAGACGGACAGACCGGACTGTACGGGAGTGTTACTGATTGGATTCACAGGAGAACGGACAGGCTAGCTTGTTGATCTTCTAATCGATCAATACCTGGGTGGCTGTTACGTTTAGCTAACCGCTTGCAGCTTGTGGGTGTTTGATATGATCATCACCTGCTACCGGCGTATTGACGATTCTTTAGAGTCCTACACAGAGCTTTCTTGGCTCAGGCAAAAAGGAGTAGAGGCACATATGTGATATGTGCAGGACCGAGGATAATACGATATGAGATACCGTATTATATTCTCGCGATATTTAGATATGAACCGGGTCATCGGATCAAGTGTTGATTCGATGAATCGGTACATGATATATTAGTCAGTTATATTTGATATAGCCGGATTGTCGGATCAAGTGTTGATTCGATGATTTAATGTATAATAATATATATGATATATTGTATTACATTATCTAATATTGGCTCGCTTTATTATTTCATTTTCTCACCGGATAATACATTGATATATATGCGATATATATTAATTGTATTATTTTCTTTTGTTACAAATATAATATATATGTGATATATATTATAGTAACATGATATGATTTATTATGAAACATGTTTAGTGATAATAAAAAGAGATTAGGGTTTGATTAGGGTTAGCTCTTTCTTGCTCATTCTAGAAGGATTTCTTTTTGTCTTGGTTAAGATATTATGGTTGATACTTATCCATGAATCATTATTAACCTAACCAAACCCTAGCTCTAGCTTATTCTCTACAAAGGTTAAGCCTCTCATCCTTGACTATGGTTCCATAATCAATCATATATTCTTATCTACTATTTATCACAAAAGGATTACTCTCATTATTCTTCATCTTCTTCTCTCTTGAGTTTTGGAAAGAGCTCACTAGTTATTTCTTTTGTGATGATTTCTTGTGAGAAAATGATATAAAAATAAAGCATAAATACTGCTACATCATCCTCATCTAATCTAGCCCATTAGATTAGGGTGTTCACCTCATTAGAGTGAGAGAGCTTGAGCTATTGCAACTTCGACGTTGAGCTATTGCAACTTCGACGTAGATCATCGGAGAAAAGGAATACGACAAGCTATCATGGATCGTTCGAGTCGTGGAGCCTCTCTTGAGTCCGGGAGATCGTGGATCGCGGCGAAGGGACTTCTACTCAGAGCTTATAAAGCGAAGGAGCGGACTACAAAGGTTGTAATCCCTCACACTTAGTAGTAATGATGTTTACCTGCATGTTAAACCCTAATAATCTAGGAAAGATCCCGGCTTTGGGTTGTTCGGCACATCTAAAATTTTATTCGGGCATGTTTGATGCCTTATGAACCTTCACAAGAGTGTCTAGGAACCCTACAGTGGTATCAGAGCCTAGCTAGAGTATTAGGCGACGTGTATACGAAGTTAAAACTTCGATCGAACCCAATACGGCGAAAATGAACCCCTCTCTGGATATTTTTTAAAAACTGGGATTTTTCAGAATTAAAAATACTTAAAAATACCAGCAGGAAAATATAAGCATCACTGTGAAACACGTGTCAATGATCAGTACATTCAGCCGCGGAACCGCGGCAATACCTTGCTCCTGCCGCGGATCCGCGGCCGTACAGACAAATCATTGACTCGTTTTCCCATGGTTATATCCGCAGGTGATTTTGTAATTTTCTGGGTACTTTTAATCTGACTCAAATGTTGAGTGTTCTGAGGTTTATTTTGTAATCGTTGATTCGATCGGAAAATTTAAATTCGTTATTATTTCCGGATATTTAGAAACTGTTAAAATGTTCGAACGGATATCATCAACTCATTTTTTCCCGGCACGAAAAACTTTCAAGTGTTGAATTTTTATCGGGTTTAAATCTTTTGGAAAAATGTGCAAGTAACACGGTGGACCCTCTAGAAGACAACAAACCTTAACTCGATTATGTGATCGTCATGAACTGCTTCTTAACCTTAGGATTTGGGGCAGTACGGCGTGCCATATGTGAGGCGTTGGCTTGACCCTTCTACGGCTGGATCACCGGTACTGTGACATATTCTGGGATTATTTGAACTCCGCTCAAGTGTTGAGAAATTTTGGAAAATTTGGGTATTTGATTATCTGTTCGGAAAGTTTAATACTGTTTATTTATCTGGAATGTGATACAATATGTGGAATTCATAGTGTTAGGCATGAAATGAGAAGTATGTGATATTTCGGATTTACGATGTCTAAAGTGACTGTGAATTCCAAATATTGTAGTTTTACAATTTCTTTTCTGTGACCGTAAGTGTTATGTAGTTGTATTGCCGGTTTTCGTTGCTATACATCAACGACGATCGGTGTATCCATACTTACTTACGTTGATGATATGTGATATTATGTCTTGCTGTGATATGTTATATTGGATCGTCGTGTTCTGAATAGCCGGGGGTTTTATGTGAGATGAGGGTTTTTTATTTTCATTCATGTAAAATTCATTTGTATGTAATATTCTTTTATTGGGGCACTTCCGGGATGAGCTTGATGTCACCATTGTATATTATTTACTTTTCCGCATTAGGTAGACCCAAGGAGGGGAGCACAAGTAACTGGGTTCTAGGGTCCAGTGGGAGACCATCTCGAGGAGTCGAGACCGGGTCTCCTAACTCTAGAATTAGCAGTGTTACTTGCCGCTCTCGTAGGGGTCTTGGGATATGGGTTTGGTTATTCATCGCGACCGTGGAATCCGTGTTTTATACCGGCTCGTATTGAAAACACGGACATCCTAGTATATCCAATATTTCATATATGTTCTTCTGCTGCAATGTTCTGTGATGAGATCATATTACTGCCTGAGACGAATGCTTATACTATATATATATGCTGATATATAAATATTACTGCTTTCGTTTCTTCTGTGATACTTAGGAAGCATAAGCTGATGGGATTTTATTAATGAGATTAATAAAAAGAAAAGAAACCTAAAAGATGTTATAGAATAAAAACTTTATAAAAAGGGTAGCTACAGTTTTGCTTTGCATAGCGGTATATATGATATACCCTGCACCTTATTCGATGAGGAAAGAGCCGAGATCCCTTCACCGGGAGTGACCTCTTTAGCGAAACTGGCAGATGCTACAAAACTCGGTTTGTCTTTTGATTGCTTTTAGATTTTTTCTTTGCATAGAGATATATATGATATATCCTGCACCTTATTCGATGGGGAAAGAGCCGAGATCCCTTCACCGGGAGTGACCTCTTTAGCAAAACTAATGAAAGCCTCAAAAACACTCCTTTTCAAAAACACTCGATTCTACGACGATATCAAGTTCATCACGCAATAGGTTTTCTGAAAAACCTGTCATAGCCTTCCGTCATTTCGGATAAAGACTATTTAGTATTCGTGCTAGATTTGTTGACCTCTGTCAAGGCGTAGTGTGCGGTAGCTGATTAGTAATTATCTGTATAGCATGTGATGTGATTGGATTAGGGTAGTCGTACGACCTTGTTGACCTCTGTCAAGGGTCGTGCGAGTGGGTTTGATTCAATCAAGAAATGACGGGTTAAACTTGACTAGTGCACTATGGTTTGTTGACCTTTATCAAGGTCATAGCACACTAGGCGCAAAATATTATCGGAAATTTTAAGTGTTGAAATTTGCAATGAGATTGCATACCTCCTATGAGATAGTTGGATCCCGATACCCACTGCGAGTAAGTGTTACTCCTGGGAGAGTTTTATACATGACAATTAGCCGATCAAGTAGGTGTCTAGAAAAGTGTTAACGGGGTTATGCCTCTGGGAAAACGAGGTTTACTTTAATTAGGTCCGTGCAAAAGCACGGGGAACCTCCCTCAAGTACCGACACTGATCTGGCTGAAAGATTGACGAAATTGTAGGGTGTAATTAATCCCGGCTAATCTTACCTTTTAGGGTTTGAAGGAAGATTTGATAAAAAAAAGTGGGAGATATCCTGATTAGATAAGATAATAACCAATCTAATCTTGCAAGAGCATACACTAAAGTGTTTTCTTCTCTCTCTCTCCAGGTAGCGACCATGTCAGGCCATAATCAAGATAATAATATGGATGTATTGACTGAACCTGCTTATTATACTGAGCAGGGGAACGTTGGATCCGTTCTTTCTTATAAGAGTTATAAGACTGAACAGGGAATATGAGAATATCTGGATTCTCAAGCCGCCCAAAAGAACATGCATGTTGATGCATCTTCTTCAGGTGTGTTAGTTATTGAGAACTGTTTCTCAGTTCACCCTACGTCCTGGGTATTAGATACCGGATCAGGATCCCACATATGTAAATTGTTACATGGGCTACGGAAAGGTAGAGAACTGGGAAAATGTGATCATTCCGTTTAAGTAGGGAATGGTGCAAGTATTGCAGCCAAAGCAGTTGACGAATATCACCTAGTATTACCAAGTCGTAATACACTGATTCTGAATGAGTGCTATTATATACCGAACATGATGTGCAACATTATATCAGTTTCTTTATTAAGTAAAGAAGGATATAATTTTGTAGTACAGGATAATGTTATGAACATCTTCCTAAATCAAAAGTTGATTGCATCAGGCTCGTTACATAATGGCATATTCATTCTCAATCAAAATACAGTCCTCAATATACAAAACACACACAAGAGGAAAAGTTCAGAAATGAACGAATCCTTCTTGTGGCATTGTAGATTTGGTCATATCAATGCGACACGACTGGCTAAGTTACATAAGGATGGATATTTGAACCCGTTTGAATTATCATCTTATGATACTTGACATTCATGTCTCAGAGGAAAAATGACCAAAGCTCCATTTAGTGGACACGGAGAAAGAGTTACGGAACTCTTAGGACTGGTACATAGTGATGTATGCGGTCCCATGTCTACGCATGCCAGGAACGGTTCTTCCTACTTCATTACATTCACTGACGATCTCTCTAGATTCGGACATGTGTTCCTGATGAAACACAAGTCTGAAGCTTTTGAGAAATTCAGAGAATATAAGCACGAAGTAGAGAAACAAACGGGCAAAAGTAATAAGATCCTTCGATCTGATCAAGGAGGAGAATACTTAAGCAATGAGTTCCTAGATTATCTAAAAGAGAATGGGATTCTCTCTCAGCTTACTCCTCCATATACACCACAGCACAACGGTGTATCAGAACGGAGAAATCGCACCCTATTAGATATGGTGCGCTCGATGATGAGTACTGCTGAGTTACCTATTTCCTTCTGGGGGTATGCGCTTAAGACAGCAGCATACCTATTGAATCAAGTTCCAACTAAATCTGTACCTACCACACCATATGAGATATGGAGTGGGAAGAGTCCATGTCTTAAACGAGTTAAGATATGGGGTTGTCTGGCCTATGTCAAAAGGCAAAATCCAGACAAACTCGAGGCACGGTCAGTTCTATGTAGGTTTGTGGGATATCCTAAACATTCAAATGGATATTTTTCTACCACAGTGAACAACAAAAGGTGTTTGTTGCTCAACATGCCACCTTTTTAGAAAAGGAATTTCTTGCAAAAGAGATTAGTGGATCTGAGGTAGAACTGGAAGAAGTTCCAGCAACACAAACTGTAACTGAAGATTTAGTGGAACCAGAGGATTCGGTAGTACCCGACGAACTCCAGCCTCTCCGCCGATCTAATAGGGTTTCTCGTCCACCTGAGAGATACTACGGTTTTCTCATTGGTGGTGGGAGCGAGGATTGCATCATGGAATATGATGACCCAACTAGATTCGAGCAGGCCATCACGAGTGGTGACTCTATGAAATGGCTGGATGCAATGCGATCTGAGATGGAATCCATGTACACCAATAAAGTATGGATTTTGGAAAATGCTCCTGAAGGGGTAAAACCCATTGGGAGCAAGTGGATTTTTAAAAAGAAATTTGGTGTAGATGGAAAAGTTGAGACTTTCAAAGCTAGACTTGTACCAAAGGGTTTTCGTCAACGACCAGGTGTGGATTATGACGAAACCTTTTCTCCAGTGGCTATGCTTAAGTCTATCCGGATCTTACTTGCCATTGCTGCATACCATGATTATGAAATCTGGCAAATGGATGTTAAGACCGCCTTTCTAAATGGTGATTTAGAAGAGTGCGTGTACATGACCCAGCCAGAGGGCTTCATAGATAGTGGGAGGAGCGGAAAGGTGTGCAAGCTGCTTAAATCCATTTATGGGTTGAAGCAAGCATCGCGGAGTTAGAACATCTGTTTTGATGTTGTAGTCAAAGAGTTTGACCTCATCAAAAATATAGATGAACCTTGTATCTATAAGAAGGTAGCAGAGAGTAAGGTTGTCTTCCTCGTATTGTACGTGGATGACATACTCTCGATAGGAAATGATATTCCTATGCTGCAATCGGTCAATTTCTTCTTATCACAAAGATTCTCAATGAAAGATCTAGGTGATGCCTCCTGCATATTGGGAATCATGATCTATAGAGATAGATCTAAACGGATACTGGGATTGTCCCAATCTAGGTACATTGACACCAAACTAAAGAGGTTTAGTATAGAAGAATCCAACCGTGGGAACCAACCCACGATCTCTGGACTCACTCTCTCTAAAGAGATGTCTCCCAAGATTGATTTGGAGAGAGCTCGCATGCAAGGGATACCCTATGCTTCGGCAGTAGGCTCTATCATGTATGAGATGTTATGTACCAGACTCGATGTAGCATACTCACTAAGTGTAGTGAGTCGGTATCAAGCAGATCCTGGAGAGAGTCACTAGACAGCTGTGAAGAACATTCTCAAGTACTTACGAAGGACTAGAGACATGTTCTTGGTGTATGGTAACGGAGAACTCCGGGTGTAGTCCTTTACCAATTCCAGCTTCCAAAGTGATAAGGACGACTCTAAGTCGCACTCGGGATTTTTCTTTACTCTCAATAAAGGGACAGTATGTTGGAAGAGTTCCAAACAGGATACATTTGCAGACTCGAAGATGAAGGCTGAATACATCGCTGCCAACGATGCTGCCAAAGAGGCTGTCTAGATGAATAAGTTCATTAGTGAACTTGGTGTGGTTCCATCCATTGAGCATCCAATACCTCTGTATTGCTATAACAATGGAGCTGTAGCTTTGGCCAAGGAACCCAGATCCCATCAGAAGTCCAGACATATTCTGAGGCGGTATCACCTGATCAGGGAGATAGTTGATCGCCAGGAGATCGAGGTCAGGAGAGTAGATATGAAGGACAACACTGCAGATCCACTCACGAAGGCCATTCCCCAGATACAGTTTGAGAGATTATTCGGGATGCTAGGTATGAGATACTACAGTAGCTGGCCTTAGTGCAAGTGGGAGATTGTTAGTTATGTATATGCCCTAGAGGCCATTGTTGTACATATGATGTATATTATGATGGATGCTTGGATATATATAGAAAGGACTTTCTTGCTCATCATGATAGTATGCTATTTGGTTTCACTTTATCTTAACATATTGACTTGTACTAGTTTACTGTCTTTCTCTCACATGTTGATAAAGCCCTTAGGATCTGTACTCGACTACTGGGATTATGATGAGATCATACTAGTGGGGCCACGGTAGTCGATGAGTACATCCTATAAATGTTCCTAGTCGAGGGTATATCGAGATAGGGCATTGATACACCAGAGTAGACTAGCGTATACGCATCTTGACCCATATGATGGGCAATGGATGATCCCATATCCATCGGTGTTTGATATCAAGGATGGTGTAGGGTACTCAGTGGAGACTGGGTACACTGGACGGACTCGCCGAGAACTCCCAGATGGTGATATACCACAGGTAAGATTGCAGTTCTCCGGTGACACTGGTATAGGGTAGTCTGTAGACCCGAGATCCTCATAGAGTCTTGTGTGATTCCCACTGTGCTTTGATTTCCACCTTACCACGTTCAAGAGGGCGTGCAAAACGGTGGCTTTTGGGTACAGTCCCGAATCACATGGAGGCAATGAGCGATAGGAGGGGATTCGTCTCTCCCGGTATAGGGAGTTGATGTTGTGCTATGTTAGATTGGCTATAACTGGAAGTCCCTGGCCAAGGCTGATATAGAGATATACTGGTAAGTGTTACCAGTAGTTTCTCGACCTGTTATGAGCCTCACATCGACACGACTTATCGGTTACTAGGGTCTGACGTATACCACCCCTAGACTTGATATGCGACATATCAGACGAACGGACCGGACTGTACGGGAGTGTTACAGATTGGATTCACAGGAGAACAGACAGGCTAGCTTGTTGATCTTCTGATCGATCAATACCTGGGTGGCTGTTGTTAGTGTATATGCCCTAGAGGCCATTACTGTATCATACTAGTTTGTATATTACTTAATGGAAGCTTGGGATATTCACCTTGTATATACAATCTTGCTCAATATAGTAGTATGCTACTTGGTTTGTTTCTACTTCAATGTGTACATGTGTTTATTTTTGTATATCACCTATACACATTAGTGGAGCCCTTAGGATCTTTGCTTGATTACCAGCGTTGTGATGGCAGTTACACTAGTGGGGGATGGGTAATCTATAAGCACATCCTTATGCAGGTCCCTAGTCGCAGGACTATCGAGACAGGGCATCGATACTCCGGAGTAGACTAGCGTATGCGCTTCTCATCCCAGAGTGGGAGGTGGTCTGTCCCACAGCCATCAGTACGTCGTACTGGAGATAGTATACGGGTGCTCGTTGGGTTACGAGTACACTGGACAGGACTCGTCGGGAACTAACCGGTTGGTATTATACCTATCGTCGGTTGTCAGTTCCCAGGTGACATGAGTACAGCTTAGTCCGCTGACTTGACACTGTCACTTCGCCTCGAGTGTGTTCCCACTGTACTTTGATTACTACCCTACCATGGCTCAAAGGAGTCGTGCAAACAGGTAGTAGTTGGGTACAGTCCCGAAGCACTTGGAGACAGTGACGGTTAGACAGGATTCGTCTCTCCGGTATTAGGGGTTGACATCGTGCTGTGTCCAGGAGAGCCATTACACGAGTAGTCCCTGGCCAGGGCAATCGAGATATGGTGGTAGGCTTCCAGTATTATCTCAGGGTGTTTTGGGCTTCACTTCGACACGACTTGTACCGCTATTAGGGGACTGACGTTTACCGCCCCTCTAGGCCCGCCATGCGATGTATCGGACGAACAGACCGGACTGCACGGAGACTGTCATATTCAGGCTCAGTAGGAGTTCAGATGGGTTTCACCTCGTCAGTCTTCTTGTCGGCATCTACCTGGGGACCGTTACGCACAGCTAGTGCCGCTTGCGGTCTGTGGTTAAACCCACTGCCAGCGTAGTGTCGAGTCTTTAGAGTCCCATACAGAAAGCTATTCACCTTTAGGAAAAAGAGTAGAGGTCGCATGGTTTTGCGACAGGGTTCGGTCACATCCGTGCACTTGTGCACGTACAGTGTCCGGACAGTTTACACTAGAGGGCTTTGGTTTAAGCCAGATCCTAGTGTACGTAATGGGATTGGTTTTATCCAGTATGTATTCGTGTTCCTCGGAACGCGGATGCGGGTGTGTATGCACAGTTGACGGAGAGACAGAGGCAGAGGATTCTCATTAGGGTTGTTGACTGTTGACTGTTGACTATTGACTTTTTGCTCAACCCTAATGAGAATATGATATGTGATTAACAATAATATTAATTAAGTATTGTGGTGACATGGTTGTTGAGGGGTTGACTTTGTTGACTTGTTGACTTTGTTGACCGGTTGACTAGGTTGGACTAGTTGACCATCATGATGACAGTGGCTATCATTTCATGGCAAAGACTTTTCACTTGCTTGTTCTCTTGTGCAATATGAGTGCATGAAATGATATAGCCATTTTGACTTAAACCATTTACACAATACTTGATTACTATTTTTGTGATGATGGCTTTGGATTATGAAAGGCAAGAGAGAAAAGTCTTTCTCATTCTATGATTTTCATTCTCTCTCTTGTGTTCTTGAGCTCTCATCTCCTTCCTCTTGCTCTCCCTCTCTTTAGTCTATGGTTCACTTGTTTCGTGTGTTGAGAACAAAGAACCATAGAGAAAATCCCAACACACTCTTCTCTACCTACTCTAGTTCACAAGGTTTGGCAAACTAAGTGAACTAGTTTCTTCAAAGACCGAAGAAGAAGCCAAAGGTAGAAGCTTTCAGGTGGATCGATCTTCGGCGCAAGGAGACGACGGGGTGAAGCCGATCCGGACAACCATCGAGGCTTGAAGACGAAGGAGTTCAAGAAAGAAAGGTATAACCCCCTAACCAAGTAGTTAACAACTCCTAGTTAGGTTGTTAGTTTGATATTTAACAAAGATCCGGTTTTGAGTCCATGTTACCACCTCTAGAAAATTGTTTTTCACCAAATTCCGCATGCCCGAAAGTACCGGGAGAGGTAGCATGGACTTGCTGTGGTATCAGAGCCTAGTTAAACTCTATCTAACATGTTAGCAAAGTAATTAGAAATTCGATCGGAGAAAAAGTCGCGAAATACACCCGGATTTTAAACTTGCTGTCGATTTTCAAAGTGCTGTAAAAGTAATAAATCATGCTTTAAAAATTGACTCAGGGTTTTTATATTCTACTGTAGAAAAACGGTCCAGAGATCTCACCAAACCACCGCGGAAACGCGGCAATAGCTTGCTTTTGCCGCGGTTCCGCGGCCGATTGAGCTCCTCTCTGGATTATCTTCACTGCAGTTTGTTCTATGGGGTATTTTGGAATTTTTGGAATATGTATTTTCTGCCCAGATTTTCCAGAACGAAAATTTTGTGTTTGGGGCCTGAAAATCCGTATTTTTGATCGAACTTCTAAAAGACTTAAGCTGACGGGTTTTACTGTGATGTGATATTTGTATTGAACGTCTGCTAATCGCTATATGTCGATTAGTGGGGGTTATACAAATCTGTGATCTGTAATGTTATTGGTTTGTGTATATGAATTCATTGGATTGTCGCGGGTGAATAGCCGGGGGTTGTGAGACGAGAGTTTTCTTTTCTTTCAATTCATGTAAATTTGTAAATTGATGTAATAATTGTTTGTATGGCCGCACAACCGGGTCGGGGTTGTAGCCGTCATTGTATAATTTCTTTTTACTGTTTTTGCTCCTAGGATAGACCCATGGAGGGGGTGCACAAACTACCGGGTATGCCGAAGTGCCGAGTGGCCTACTCACGGAGATGAGGGAGGTTGCTTCGCTTCGGGTATTTAGCGGGTAGTTTGCCGCACCCATAGGGGTCTTGGGTGGGGTATTGGCTATTCACCGCGACCGTGTAATCTGCTTTTCGTTACAGGCTCTTACGAATTGCGGATTCCTAGTATATCCAATGTATTCATCTGTGATCTGAAATGGCTATCATTGTAATATATCTATATATGATATTATTTAGGCGTTGCTTATGTTTTACAGCCGCGCTAGCCTAGCCCCCGCTCTGTCGTTAGTTAAGTAACCTAACGGGTAATGACTGGGCCCCGTGGAGAATGCGAATGGCATAAGCGTACGTCATATTTTGGTTGTTTTCTGCAATGGTAGGATTAAATGATGGGATGCATTAAAAGAACTAATGCAAGAATATCACGCATTAAAAGAACTAATGCAAGAAAATAAACCAAGTAAAAGTCGTTGGAACACTTTCGAAAAACCACTCGGTTCTTTTCAAAACTAACTTTTAAAAGCGGAACTTGAGCCACTCCTTTTAAAAGCTATCTCGTTCCATCGACTATATCAAGTTCACTACGTTCACGGTTTCGCTAAAACCATTCGTAGCCCTCCGTCATTTCACATAAATAGTCAATAGTATTCAAGCTATGTATGTTGGCCAAAGTCAAGGCATAGTGATTGGTAGCTATTGGGTATTCATGTGTAGCATAGATAGATGCGTTGGTTTGGGACAGTCGTACTGCCATTTTGGCCAAAGTCAAGGGTAGGTACGGGTGGATCCAAATTAACCTGGAGAATGACGGGTAGAACTTGACATGTGACTTATGATATTTTGGTCAAAGTCAAGGTCATAAGAGCATGGGGCAAAAATCCACATTGGGAGTTTCAAAAGAACTGAAACTTGCTAGTGTTGCATACCATTTGGAGTGTGATGATTCTGGTAGGATTCCTTCAGTTTCGTCATGCGATGATATTTGGATCCCGATCCTACTGTGAGTATATGCTACTCCTCGGGAAATTTCTCACTTAACGATCAATGCTATAAACTCAGTAGGTGTCTAGAAAGGTGTTAGCGGGGCTACGCCCCCAGGGAAAAGAGGTTCTTGAATTAAGGAACTTCGCGAAAGCGTTGGAAAACCTCCCTCGAAGTACCGACACTGGCCTGGCTGAACGGTTAAGCAAATATTGTACGGTGAGATTGATTCTGACTAATTCTTCCTTTTTGGTTTGAGGAGGGATTCGAGAAACAGTGGGAGCCATCCTGTTTAGACAAACTAAAAACCACTCTAAACTTGCAAGAGCATCATGCTGAGTGTTTCTTCTTCTCTCTCCTAATTGCAGCGACCAATCGACATGACTGGACTTAAATTACTTCTAGATAAAAACATACTGACAGGGCCAAACTACAAAGATTGGCTCAGGAATGTCAAAATGGCAATCACTTACGACAAGCTGGGGTATCTTCTTACCACCAAAGCTCCCCATGTCCCAGGTCCCACTTCCAGCGTCGCGGATAAGGAAATCCGTAAGACTTGGGAGATTGATTGCACGAAGGCCAAATGCCTCGTGCTTGCCTCTATGGACAACGCACATCAGAGGAGGCACGAGAATATGGACCTTGAATCCATATTTCTTCATACGAAAGAACTGTATGGAGAGCAGTCTCGTATCGCAAGATACGAAGTGTCGAAGAAGTTATTTTCGGCAAGGTTGGCCATCGGATCATCGGTAGCAGAACACGTGCTTAAGATGATTGGCTACATAGAAGAGCTCGCGGACCTTGGGACCACGTTGGAGAATGAGCTCTATACGGACTTGATTCTCCAGTCCCTTCCTTCCACTTACGCCCACTTTATACTGAACTTCAACTTACAAGAAAAAGAAGTTGAACTTTTAGAACTCCTCAACATGCTGAGGAGAGCAGAGGGCACCCTACAGAAAGGTAGGGAAACATCCACTTTGTTTGTAGGAGGATCTTCCTCTTCTAGGTCCAAGGCGAAAGCCAAGGGAAAGAAGAAGAAAGCCCCTGCCAAACCAAGGGGCGGTGTTAGTAAAGTGGATACGAAGGGAAAAGAAAAAGCAACAAAGAAAGCGGGGCAGCTTGTGGATAAAGAAGAATGCTTCTATTGTCATAAGAAAGGACACTGGAAGAATGATTGCAGGGCTTGGAAAGCCAGGACACAGGAATTGAAGCAGGTTGCGACTTCAGCTTCAGATATGTATGTTATTGAAAACTGTCTTTCAATAAACTCTACTTCCTGGGTATTGGATACCGGATCAGGATCTCATATCTGTAATTCTTTGCAGGCATTGAGAAACCGTAGGGTTTTGAAGGCAGGTGACATGACCCTCAAAGTTGCAAACGGAGCTAGCATGGATGCTAAGGCCGTGGGGGACTATCACCTGGGAATGTCAGATGGGCATGTTTTGGTTTTGCGTAATTGCTTTTTTGTACCCAACGCAACTTGTAATATCATTTTTGTATCTTTGGTTTCTAAAGAAGGTTATGAATTTTCGTTTGTAAGTAATGTTGTAAACATTCACCTTAATCAAGTTCTGATTGGGTCAGGTACATTAAGCAATGGTATATATGTATTAAACCAACCACAAATTTTCAATGTCCAGAATACACACAAAAGAAAGTCTCCGGAAATAAATCAGACTTTCTTATGGCATTGTAGACTGGGTCACATCAATGAGAGAAGGTTGACAAAGTTACATACAGAAGGATATTTGAATCCGTTCGAATATCAATCGCATGCCACTTGTCAATCCTGTCTCAAAGGAAAGATGACAAAGACTCCGTTCACTGGACACAGAGTAAGAGCGAGCGAGCTCTTGGGACTCGTACACAGCGACGTGTGCGGTCCAATGTCTACACATGCGCGAAGCGGTTATTCTTACTTCATTTCTTTTACGGATGACTTTTCAAGGTACGGTTATGTCTTCTTAATGAAACATAAGTCCGAAGCCTTTGGAAAATTCCAGGAATATAAGATTGAAGTAGAAAAACAAACCGGCAAAAGTATTAAAATTCTAAGATCGGATCGAGGTGGAGAATACTTGAGTGCCGAGTTCCTGGATTATTTAAAAGAGAACGGAATTCTCTCTCAGCTTACTCCTCCATACACTCCGCAACATAACGGTGTATCAGAGAGACGGAACCGAACCCTATTGGATATGGTACGGTCTATGATGAGTAACGCTGAGTTACCGCGATCATTCTGGGGGTATGCGCTAGAATCAGCTGCATACCTTTTGAACCGAGTTCCTACTAAGACTGTGCATACTACACCATATAAGATGTGGTGTGGGAAGAGACCCTATCTTAATCACATTAAGACATGGGGAAGTCCAGCTTTTGTCAAAAAGCAGCATGCGGACAAGCTCGAGGCACGCTTAATACAGTGCAAGTTTGTGGGATATCCAAAGAACTCCAAGGGATATTTCTTCTACTGCGAAGAGGAATAAAAGGTTTTTGTTTCTCGTCATGCCCACTTTCTAGAACACCAGTTCTTAGAAAAGGAAAAGAGTGGGAGCGCAGTAGAACTGGAAGAAATTCTAGAACCACAGACTATTACTGAAAGCTTAGTAGAACCAGAGGGTTCAAAAGAACAGGACATTCCTACGCCGCTCCGCAGGAGTAGTAGGCAGTTTCATCCGCCCGAGAGATACTACGGTTTTCTCATAGACGGGGATAGAGAGGATTGCATCATAGATTATGATGAGCCTACTAGCTTCCAGCAAGCCGTTCAGAGCGTCGACTCGGTAAAATGGCTGGATGCAATGCGGACCGAAATGGAGTCCATGTACACCATCAAAGTATGGACGTTGGACATTGCTCCAGACGGGATAAAACCCGTAAGATGCAAGTGGATCTTCAAAAGGAAGATTGGTGTAGATGGAAAGGTTGAGACCTATAAAGCTAGACTGGTTGCAAAGGGTTTTCGTCAAAGACCTGGTTTGGACTATGACGAGACCTTTTCTCCAGTAGCTATGCTGAAATCCATTCGGATCCTTCTTGCCATTGCTGCCTTCCACGATTATGAGATCTGGCAAATGGACGTAAAGACCGCTTTTCTAAATGGAAATTTAGAGGAGTGTGTCTATATGGACCAACCAGAGGGTTTCATTCAGAGTGGGAGCAGCGGAAAGGTGTGCAAGTTGCTTAAGTCCATTTACGGACTAAAGCAGGCATCACGGAGTTGGAACATCTGTTTTGATGAGACGGTCAAGGAATTTGGCTTTATCAAAAATCCAGATGAACCATGCATCAATAGTAGATTTGTAGCGAGAACTGTAGTATTCCTCGTTTTATACGTGGATGACATTCTCTTAATAGGAAATGACATTCCTATGCTACAATCTGTCAAGGGGTTCTTATCACACAGGTTCTCCATGAAAGACCTGGGTGATGCCTCATACATCCTGGGGATCCGGATCCATCGTGATAGATCCAAGAGGATATTAGGACTTTCACAGTCCAGGTACATCGACACCATACTGAAAAGATTTAGTATGGAAGATTCCAAGCGCGGTAACCTACCGGCTTGTCACGGGATCACCCTCTCTAAAGAGATGTCTCCCAAGACTGATTTGGAGAGGGATCGCATGTCTATTATACCCTACGCTTCTGCGGTAGGCTCTATAATGTATGCGATGTTGTGTACCAGACCGGATGTAGCTTTTGCACTGAGTGTGGTAAGCCGGTATCAGTCAAACCCTGGGGAGAAACACTGGATAGCGGTAAAGAACATTCTTAAGTACCTGAGAAGGACTAAGGAGATGTTCTTGGTGTATGGCGGAAAAGACCTCCAGATCGAGGCCTTTACTGACTCCAGCTTCCAGAGTGACAAGGATGATTCCAAGTCCATGTCGGGTTTTGTCTTTACCCTCAATGGAGGGGCGGTGTGTTGGAAGAGTTCCAAACAGGAAACTGTTGCAGACTCGACGATGGAAGCGGAATACATCGCTGCATCTGATGCCGCAAAAGAAGCTTTCTGGATGAGGAAGTTCTTGAAAGAACTTCAGGTGGTTCCGTCCATTATTGATCCAATACCTCTGTATTGCGACAACAACGGGGCTATAGCTTTAGCGAAGGAACCCAGGTCCCATCAGAGATCCAGACACATCTTGAGGCGGTATCACCTGATCAGGGAGATCGTGGATCGCCAGGAGATCGAGGTTCGGAGGGTCGCTTCAGAAGATAACACTGCAGATCCATTCACCAAGGCCTTGTCCCAGACTCAGTTCGAGCGGCTGATCGAGATGATAGGTCTTCGATACGCCAGTACATGGCCTTAGTGCAAGTGGGAGATTGTTAGTGTATATGCCCTAGAGGCCATTACTGTATCATACTAGTTTGTATATTAGTTAATGGAAGCTTGGGATATTCACCTTGTATATACAATCTTGCTCAATATAATAGTATGCTACTTGGTTTGTTTCTACTTCAATATGTACATGTGTTTATTTTTGTATATCACCTATAGACATTAGTGGAGCCCTTAGGATCTTTGCTTGATTACCAGCGTTGTGATGGCAGTCACATTAGTGAGGGCTGGGTAATCTATAAGCACACCCTTATGCAGGTCCCTAGTCACAGGACTATCGAGACAGGGCATCGATACTCCGGAGTAGACTAGCGTATGCGCTTCTCATCTCAGAGTGGGAGGTGGTCTGTCCCACAGCCATCAGTACGTCATACTGGAGATAGTATACGGGTGCTTATTGGGTTACGAGTACACTGGACAGGACTCGTCGGGAACTAACCGGTTGGTATTATACCTATCGTCCGTTGTCAGTTCTCAGGTGACATGAGTACAGCTTAGTCCGCTGACTTGACACTGTCACAGACAGGATTCGTCTCTTCCGGTATTAGGGGTTGACATCGCGCTGTGTCCAGGAGAGCCATTACACGAGTAGTCCCTGGCCAGGGCAATCGAGATATGCTGGTAGGCTTCCAGTGTTATCTCAGGGTGTTTTGGGCTTCACTCCGACACGACTTGTACCGCTATTAGAGGACTGACGTTTACCGCCCCCGAAGGCCCGCCGTACGATGTATCATTCGAACAGACCGGACTGTACGGAGACTGTCACATTCTGGCTCAGTAGGAGTTCAGATGGGTTTCACCTCGTCAGTCTTCTTGTCGGCATCTACCTGGGGACCGTTACACACAGCTAGTGCCGCTTGCGGTCTGTGGTTAAACCCACTGCTAGCGTAGTGTCGAGTCTTTAGAGTCCCACACAGAAAGCTATTCGTCTTTAGGCAAAAGAGTAGAGGTCGCATGGTTTTGCGACAGGTCGCATGGTTTTGCGACAGGGTTCGGTCACATCCGTGCACTTGTGCACGTACAGTGTCCGGACAGTTTACACTAGAGGGCTTTGGTTTAAGCCAGATCCTAGTGTACGTATTGGGATTGGTTTTATCCAGTATGTATTCGTGTTCCTCGGAACGCGGATGCGGGTGTGTATGCACAGTTGACGGAGAGACAGAGGCAGAGATTTCTCATTAGGGTTGTTGACCGTTGACTGTTGACTATTGATTTTTTGCTCAACCCTAATGAGAATATGATATGTGATTAACAATAATATTAATTAAGTATTGTGGTGACATGGTTGTTGAGGGGTTGACTTTGTTGACTTGTTGACCGTTTGATAGGTTGGACTAGTTGATCATCATGATGACAATGGCTATCATTTCATGGCAAAGACTTTTCACTTGCTTGTTCTCTTGTGCAATATGAGTGTATGAAATGATATAGCCATTTTGACTTAAACCATTTACACAATACTTGATTACTATTTTTGTGATGATGGCTTTGGATTATGAGAGGCAAAAGAGAAAAGTCTTTCTCATTCTATGATTTTCATTCTCTCTCTTGTGTTCTTGAGCTCTCATCTCCTTCCTCTTGCTCTCCTTCTCTTTAGTCTATGGTTCACTTGTCTCATGTGTTGAGAACAAAGAACCATAGAGAAAATCCCAACACACTCTTCTCTACTCACTCTAGTTCACAAGGTTTGGCAAACCAAGTGAACTAGTTTCTTCAAACACCGAAGAAGAAGCGAAAGGTAGAAGCTTTCAGGTGGATCGATCTTCGGCGCAAGGAGACGACGGGGTGAAGCTGATCCAGACAACCATCGAGGCTTGAAGACGAAGGAGTTCAAGAAAGAAAGGTATAACCCCCTAACCGAGTAGTTAACAACTCCTAGTTAGGTTGTTAGTTAGATGTTTAGCAAAGATCCGGTTTTGATTCCATGTTACCACCTCTAGAAAATTGTTTTTCACCAAATTCCGCATGCCCGAAAGTACCGGGAGAGGTAGCATGGACTTACAGCTGTTACGTTTAGCTGGCTGCTTGCAGCTTGTCGGTGTTTGATATGATCATCACCTGCTACCGGCATATTGACGATTATTTAGAGTCCTACACAGAGGTTTCTTGGCTCAGGCAAAAAGGAGTAGAGGCACATATGTGATATGTGCAGGACCGAGGATATTGCGATATGAGATACCGTATTATATTCTCACGATATTTAGATATGAACCGGGTCATCGAATCACGTGTTGATTCGATGAATCGGTACATGATATATTAGTCGGTTATATTTGATATAGCCGGATTGTCGGATCAAGTGTTGATTCGATGATTTATTGTATAATAGTATATATGATATATTGTATTACATTATCTAATATTGGCTCGCTTTATTATTTCATTTTATCACCGGATAATGCATTGATATATATGCGATATATATTAATTGTATTATTTTCTTTTGTTACAAATATAATATATATGTGATATATATTATAGTAACATGATATGATTTATTATGAAACATGTTTAGTGATGATAAAAAGAGATTAGGGTTTGATTAGGGTTAGCTCCTTCTTGCTCATTCTAGAAGGATTTCTTTTTGTCTTGGTTAAGATATTGTGGTTGATACTTATCCATGACTCATTATTAACCTAACCAAACACTAGCTCTAGTTTATTCTCTACAAAGGTTAAGCCTCTCATCCTTGACCACGGTTCCATAATCAATCATATATTCTTATCTACTATTCATCACAAAAGGATTACTCTCATTATTCTTCATCTTCTTCTCTCTTGAGGTTTGGAAAGAGCTCACTAGTTATTTCTTTTGTGATGATTTCTTGTGAGAAAATGATATAAAAAGAAAGCATAAATACTACTCCATCATCCTCATCTAATCTAGCCCATTAGATTAGGGTGTTCACCTCATTAGAGTGAGAGAGCTTGAGCTATTGCAATTTCGACGTAGATCATCGGAGAAAAGGAATACGAAAAGCTATCATGGATCGTTCGAGTCGTGGAGCCTCTCTTGAGTCCGGGAGATCATGGATCGCGGCGAAGGGACTTCTACTCACAGCTTATGAAGCGAAGGAGCGGACTACAAAGGTTGTAATCCCTCACAGTTAGTAGTAATGATGTTTACTTGCATGTTAAACCCTAATAATCTAGCAAAGATCCCGGCTTTGGGTTGTTCGGCACATCTAAAATTTTATTCGGGCATGTTTGATGCCTTATGAACCTTCACAAGAGTGCCTAGGAATCCTACAAAATTATCATCTTCGGGTTCGACTCACAGTCATCACGGATGCTTGGGTCCGTAATATTGACGCTACACTTCGGTCTGCTCGTCACTGACATCAAATTTCATGTCATTAATACCAAGACTTGCTACAACACCCTACTCGGCAGGCCCTGATTACACGAGTACAATGTCATCCCTTCTACACAATATCAATGTATAAAGTATTTCAAAGATGGTTCGGAGTACACTGTCATGGGAGAGGTAAACTCGTTCTCGGTAAATGAAGTCCGGAAATACGAAGACACAAAGTACTTCCTACCAGACTTCGAGGATACAGAAAGGTGTCACAAGCCGGAGAATAAATAAAAGTCTATCGCCGCTATCCCAATTTTTGGGAGCGATACCGAAGAAGATGAAGAAATAGTCTACTCGGGGAAACTCCAAAAAGAAAACAATAAATCCGGACCATCTACTCCTATTTTGGTCTTTGGTAGTGACTCTGAGGATGAAACCAATAAAGTGTTCTCCATCCGCCCGTCGATGCAGGCTCTTATCGAAGAGGATCAGAGTCTGCAAATCATAATGGCTCCGCCTCGACACTACAAGGAACTTGATATTCTCGACATATAGAACATACAAAAGCTGCAAACTTTCTACATACCTCCTAGACGAAGAGGTGAAAAGGCGATCCTCTTCTTCCAGTTTACTGAGACCAAAGTAGAAAAAGAAATTTGGCATGGTGCCAATTTTGCACTAGACAGGATTCAACCCATCCGTCTGCCATGACATTATGCGAGAAAATTGAAAGAGCTATTAAGACGCCAAGGCATACCCTTCGAACAAAGTGTTTGACAAGCCTAATTCGACAAAAAGATCTGAGATATTCCAAGAACTCAGCGAAGGAAGCCCAACAGGAAAATGGAGACAACCGGGTTCGGAAATATTTTGTCCAAGAAACGGGAGAAACTTTACATTTTCCACGTCATATACAGCTTGAGTGAAAAGGAAAATGCTTTTCCAAGTATCTGTGATGTCAAATCGGAGCGATATCCCGCTCTAAGAACATTAAGTCCGTCGCTTGAAGAACAAATTGACAACCTAATAAAAGAACTTGTCAAACGAGTCGGGACAATCACAGTAGTGAAATGGCTATTTATTAAAAGGCCAAGACGCAGCGTCTCAATCGACAATCTGCGGAGAAAGTAGATCGTAATACTCTTCATCTCCGGTCCGCTATATGTTCTCGCAAAAGGGGAAAATCCTAAAATGAAGGCAAAAACAGGGCCAAGAACGCAAACAGCGTTCGAAGACAACAAAGCGGATCCAAGACACCATGCAATCAAGAAAAATCGATTGGAGCCCATCCTTTATAAAGAAGATGGGTCGAGAATACTCTTTCTCTCAAGACAAGACAAGGAAGATATTCAACCTTATTATAAAGCACCAAATGATGATGCTTCCGGAGCCTCGGCACCCCGAATAAATAAACAAGGTCTATCATCCGGATTATTGCTCCTATCACTGGTTAATAGGTCATCCCCTTGAAGACTGCTTCATGTTAAAAGATTGGGAGGAAGACCAATATCGACAAGGCAGGTTCATTTTATCCGACTGCTGTAGGGTAACCCCCCCCCACCACAAAAACATGAGCCAAAAAAGACCTACCCCGTCAGGATAGGACCAACTCAACCACAAAAAGGGAAGCGAACTTGTACATTCTATATGATAACACTCTCAAAAAGGGGAGGGCACGAGATTATGAATGACCTCTTCAGGTGTGTCACGATCGGGAAAATCGCACGTGGTCAACACTTGGATCACGTGAAACCTATAGGACCCCACCGTAACGCAAGTAAACCGAAAGCCCAGAAACCTAAACCATTTTAGGAAAATAAGAGGTAAAGTTTTGAAATAAAGGTATAATGTAATCAAGTTCTTTCTTTAAAAATAAAAGTAATGTTATATGAAAATACAAGTGGGTTGAATACTATGGTAGAAAACATTTTCGTCATTTGAAATTTGGGCAGCATCTCATTTGTAAATTATGATCCAAAACATACATAACAACAACAATATAGGCATCCCCAAGCGGGAGCTAGCACTTCGCCAATTGGCGGAAACAACCATGCAAATACAAATATACGACGCCCAAGGAGAAGATCAAACACAGAAAAGAAAGTAAAGAAACCAAAACATCATCAAATCAAGAATAAAGTATAATATAAACATCTCGTTCTAAGTCTGAAAGAATATACAAGTCTGTGGTGTCTAAGTCTACCAAATATACATAGTCTGGTTGATAGAGCTTTTAACT
This sequence comes from Agapanthus africanus, assembly GCA_030015575.1. Taxonomy (NCBI): domain Eukaryota; kingdom Viridiplantae; phylum Streptophyta; class Magnoliopsida; order Asparagales; family Amaryllidaceae; genus Agapanthus; species Agapanthus africanus. Next base: position 632,041,075 of record JASDDO010000014.1, on the reverse strand, counting down.
AGATACAACTGAATAAATATATAAAAATGGTGGTCACGATCCAAAGTGTACACTATCTACCAATGCAAATCACCTAGAAGAAAGCTGTGTGTCAGCTAGCCGCTGCTGATCCGAGCGGTCGATCCTGCAAGAAAATTATGGCACAACAGCGGTGAGTTTCCAACTCGTGGGTAGAAAATATCAGCAGGTAGAAATCGAATATATAATGATCTCCTAGATCATACTGTAATATAATAATATCTCACCGTGTGGTATCTAGGGTGATCGTGTATACATATGTATAATAATAATAATAATGTCATGACTATAACAATATATAGTACCAAGCCATCTGTGTCACAAGTATGTATATACGTGTATCATTCAGCGTGTGTCCATTAACGACACATCAAATCATCATGAAACCTGAGTGCCCAGCGTCGTCACTCGAAATCATGGCAAAACCCGTATCCAGCATCGACATGTAAATCCTCATATCTCAGACACCGTCTCATCAGATCGGTCCTTATATCCATCTGTCTCATATTACTCCGGTCGTTATCCTCCGAATATCCGCCGAGTCCAGTACTATCACCGGCATGTAGTGTTCTCCTGCCGGGCTTAACGTTTCTTGTTACAATATTCTTGCCTCGGGGTATCATACCGGGTCTACTATGTACCTGCAGACAGTGCCTCCTCTCTCCTCGAATCGGGTATACGCATAACTCAGAACCGAGAAAAGTCATGATGGACGTTGAAATATCATATCAAGAGAAACCGTGTTTTTAAAACAATCATAAGATTTTAAAATATATCCGCAGTTCTTAAATCCATGAATCTCATGAAAATAGAATCTCATAATCATGTAACCAAGATGGAACAGTAAATACAAGCACAGAACAGTACTGCAAGGTATAATCGGTTTTTTCATATAAGCATGCCATGTAACTAGGTAAGGAAATGTAATATCTAAACTAGTATGTGGGGGTAATAAGTATTAAAAAAAATAACTATAATTCTACAATTTAAGGAACAATACAACGATATAGCAGTTTCTAATGTGTAAGTAGCATAGAAATTACCGATGATGAGTGTGTGAGCCGGCGAGTATGTGTACGTGCAACACGCGCATCATCGATAATGGTGCGTGTGTCCTAGCAGACGATGTCATACAAGATAATGACACGGAATGTTGTATGTATGTTGCAAAAGAAAATAATACAACATAAACAGAATAAGGGAAAGCGTAAACATGAACAATAATAAATACGTAACTACATATGAACCATACGGTTATAGTTTAAAATAGTGCAAATCGTTGTTTTTTGAAAATGGGGGCCACGGTGTTTGAGAAAATGATACCATTTGAAAATCCGTAGCGTCCCTTCAGATTGTCATTTAAAAGTGTATAACGATTCGTTAGCTTTGAAAATAGGTATGGTTCTAAATATATCCTAATATTTACTTAAGTGATTTAAAACAATATGTTTCCGAGTCGATATATTCATAAGTCGGCGATCCATCCTCATAATATCACGTACGGTATAATCCATCGTACGGTATCATCAAATCAAAAGTACAGATCTATCGTCTTGTACATCATATCATGTATGGTATAATCCATCGTATGGTATCATCAAATCAAAAGTACGGAAATATGGTCACGTATATCATTTTATCTCATCTAGTCACATATCGTCACATGTCATATCATCTTATATCGCATACTCTTCATATATATTATATCGACTCGTCGTCATAGTATCTCATATCTTCATCTTATGATGTTGGATCGAATTTTTCCTCAAACTTACCTATATATATGTATATATGTGTAGAAGCACAAATACATATGGCTAAAGGCATAAGAAGCATTTGAACTAAGGATATTCCATTCCATGAGTATGCTTACGGTTACTTAGTATCCTAGATTCATATTAGCTAGGTAAACATATCTAGTATTTATATATATCTAACTATATATTTAGTATCCTAGTACTACGGTTGCGGGGGTGTTATACGCCATCCACCCGACTTCCCATGTAGATATACATCTACTCACCTACTATCATCGCTCTAGCTAAAGTCGATGAATTCCTTGCTCTCCTTCGTCACCCCGGAAGTCCACATGAATGTACCTACAAATCAATGCATATCGTATCGAAATCAAAATCAAATCTGAAAACCGATACGGTACGCGAAGCGCACATAGGTTAGAACCTATGGTCCACGCATGCAAAAACAACCAAATAACCCCCGGTGTTAACGTACAAATGTCAAATGATCGAGTCAAAACTCAAATATAAAAACCAAGTTTCAAAAGTCGCAAAACGAAATCTGAAACTTAGTAAAACACTTCCAGATTTTACTTAACGTGAAATTAAGACATTTTGCATATAGGCTAAATCTATTCATCATATGTGTGTGCTATAGAACTAAACCCAAACCCTAAATCTTACACCGGGCTTTAAATTGCGGCCAATACTAATATTTTGGCGGTCAAGATAAGAAGATAGGGGCTCGGGCTTCGGTTGCAGCTTACTAATTACCTGCACATCCCACTGTATGTGCAATATATTTTTCAGACTTATCGAGTCATTCTAGATTCTATTTGACCATCACATTTCGTCAAAAACCGATATCGGAAAAATCTAAGTTCGTGTTTGAAACTTCAAAGCTCATTTTAAACAAGGCTACCCTTACTACTAGACCAAAAGAGACTCACTACACCTCTACTAAGCTCTACTACAAGTTTCATCCACTAACCCTCATCCTAGAATTTTCCAAGATCATAAAGCTTAACTTTTTTAACTCTAAACTAAAAGCAAAAGCAAGATCTCAAGGATTTAACAATAGATTAAGAGTTATATTTTGTAGAAGCAATTCAAGAAAATTCCTAGATGGTCCAAAGTGCTCAAAACTCCAACTTGATTCCACCATGGGGTGTAGGATGAGGTGAGGAACAAGTTTTGTGAAGGTAAAGTGAGGTTTTGATGTGGTTTTAAGGGTGGTGCAAGGTGGTGCTGAGGGTGGAAGAAGATGAAGAAAGAGGAGGAGAAAGAAGATGAAGAATAAGGAATAAAAGAATAAATGAAGGAATGGTTGTAGAACCATGTTTTCTCTCTCTCACTCTCTCTCTCCTCATAAATACTAGTCACCTCATGTCTCCCTCTCATTTTCCCATTTTTCTTTTCTTTTTCTACAAAAACATATTACAAAATTAAAATCTAAATATAACATGTCACAAAATATCACGCACACTTAAATACATGGTTAACAAAAATGGATTTGGCTAAATGCGTAATTAGTAATATACTAATCAAGTTTAACATAAATTTATATGAAAATAATCGTATACTAATTTATAAAAGCCCAAATCCTATAAATGCTTCATTAAATGATAATTCATTTTAAATTTCCAAATATTTTCCAAAACATAGGTATATAATTATACAATTTTACTTAAACTTATTTCCATACTTGCATAATATTCATAAAATTTAGTATTTTATTATTTAAATTCCAAAAATAATATTTTATATTTTTTGAAATGTTACAATTTTCCCCCCTTAAATAAATTCGGTCTTCGAATTTAAATTTAAACCACTCTAAATATTAAAACATTTCAGTAAATTAGTCAAATCAATGGGGCTTCGAAATCACGAATACTTAAGATATATCATAGCACATCGTATGCGCATGAAAACGAGTGCAAAACTCAAAAATTGAAACTTCGTCAAGGTCATGCAGTCATGGGAGTTATGATGAAGATGTAAGTTTTCGAAATCTACTGTTAAAATCAAATATAATATAATCAAGGCTATAATATATATATATATATATATATATATATATACACACACACACACACACACACACACATCCTTGTGAAATTGTCAAAATAACTGAATAAAAATGCATGGAAAATTCTTTGCAAATCGCCTTGTGATGCGTATATCACGGCACAAGTAGCGGGCGTTCTTTGTACGGGAATATATATGTAGCTATATATTTTGCTTAAGACATACGTCCCGTTTTTTTGAAAATGATTTTGAAAGGTTTTCTTTGTAAAAGTTCGTGTAACTTATGGACACGTAGGAAAATAGTGAGACTATAGCTCCTTCTTGAAAACCTCTTCGGTAAATGTCGATGCATGCAAAAACACTCAGATACTGTCCACAGACTAGTCATGCTCGTCTACTATATAATATAATATATTATCATAAAAACACGATGCTCGAAAGAAGAAATCAACCTCAATAGGTGCACATGAAAATACCACGTGCGTCTGGTGCGCACGGAAATCAAACTCAAATCCAAGTACCATAAATGTGCACGAAAGAAAAAACTATGTGCAACAAGTGTGCACGAAAGTATCAGTCAAGTGCAATGGGTGTGCGCAACAATAATATCAAGTGCATCTAGAGTGGACGAAAATCTCATCCAAGTGCAACTAATATACACGAAAATTCTCGATTAAGTGTATCTGGTGTGCACAAAATCACATCATGTACGCCAAGTGTGCACGAAAATCTAAATCTAGTGTGTCAGGTTCACACAAAAGCATCTGGTGCACTAGGGTGCACGAAAACGAATATCAAGTGCACATGGTGCACGAAAACATAAACCTAGTGCACTAGGGTGTACGAAAAAGAATATCAAATATATAAATCAAGATCAATGGTATACAACAAGCACGAAATCAAAATTAAGTATACTGAGGTGCATGAAATCATAAACATGTGCAACTGCGTGCACAAAACCCATATCAATACACTGAAAACGCATGTGAACTACGCCGAGTGCATAAGTCAAAATCAAGTGCATACAACATGCACGAAATCAAAATCGACTGTATCGGGATACACAGAATCATAAATATGTGCAATAAGTGCACAAAAATCGATATCAAGTGCAATGGATATGCACAAAACATAAATCAAATGTAATGGGTGTATAAAACATAAATCAAGTGCAACTATGGTGCACGAAAATATCAGTCAACTAAATCATCAAAACTCAAAGTCTGAAACGATATATGTGTAATGCTCGGATCACTAAACACAAATAAAAAATAGATGACATTGAGATACACCACTTTCGATGTCGAAAGGTGCCGGTGCACCCAAGCTGGCAGAGTAAGAGTTTCTACTTGCCTCCTGCCTGACGTCCTCTGTCACTGTGTCCTTGTTTTATCTATATATAACCAATTCCATAATCTCTCAGCTCGACGGTCCGGTTAGGAGTAATGACAGAAACAGTCCCGCTCTGGCGCTTCTCTGAACATCTCCTGGCCAATTAACATGGCCACTCGTAATGTAGCACGTCAATGATGGCGGCCTCTGGCCCTCTGAGTGCATACCATAAAATTGATCCTGGGTCTAAATCTTTACCGCCGAAGTACCCCGGAAAGTACATGCCGCGGTCTCTTCGAATATCATCTCTTCTGGACTGCTCGGAAGTTGGGACTCTTAACTTAATCCGTTTCTAGTTCCGGGACAGCTGCATTCTTATCACGACTTTACTCTGAAAATGTGTCCGTATTCAACACCTCTGGGTACGTATCAATTCTCTGGTTTCAATGGAGAGGAACAACTTATTAAGAGCTCACAAGAATCTCTCATTCACCTTCCTTCAATATCGACCAATTTGGAATCAACTCTTAGTACCTATGTAGACCGCAATCCAATTTGGCTATAGTCATATTCAGAGTCTCTCGCATAGAATCAATGCTATGAACTCGATGTCTTCAACCCTCATAGAAAACAGCTGGACAATTATGTCTTTTGAAACTCGTCCAAGTCATCGGAGGAATACGCTTTGCTCTTCCTCTCTTGATCGATTTACACCAGGTCTAAGCAAGACCCTTTGAACTGGAATTATTCCACTTAACTGATCTTACGTCGGGGCACCCAAACCAACGAATTGTCTTAGTCACTTTATCCAAGAATGACTAGTGATCTTTTGTCAGATCCCTGTCAATAAACTCATATGGCTTTAGCTTTATAAAATCTGGAGGTGATATCTTTTCAATCTCAGCAGCAGCTGGTTCATCTATCTGCACGGTAGAAAATACATCGATTTCTGGAGTAGGTTGTACATCAACAACCTTCTCAATCTGGCTGGCCTCAAGCGATGGCCCGATCATCCAGTGCAGATCCCGAACAGTCGGGTCAAACGAGAAATCCTAGTAAAACAATAAATCAATACGTTCCTACATCACCGGAAGAATATTATGGTTAGTCCTCATCGTTGACGAGCTCGCTCTGACCACATCTCTAGCCGCAGCTATCTCTGCTCTCGTAGCCATGGTGACCGGAACCTCAATCAAGTATCGATGAGGATGGATTATAGGAACGAATAGAAATACGGGTCTCAAAATATTGCACATCCTAAGGTTACTTAAGCAGAATATCATATCATAAGTATGCCGCGGAATATACACATGGTACATCACTCTACTTAAGTTACCTACTCTATCAACCAAGGTCAACCTACGTGACGAAAGTTAGGGTCTAATACTCCCTCAGTCAAGTCTAAGTTCCGTAAGGTCAAGCCTAAGTTCCGAAATATATATATACGCCCTAGACTCCGCATAGTCAATCCTAAACTCGAACTAAGGTTAACCTAACGCTCTGATACCAAGTTTGTCACAACCAGGAAATTAGCACGTGACCGACACTTAGATCACGTGAAGCCTAAAGGACCCCACCGTAACCCAAGTAAGCCGAAAGCCCAGAAATCTAAACCTTTGAAGTTTTAAAATAAACGTATAATGTAATCAAGTTTTTTTTAAAGTATAAGTAATGTTATATGAAAATAAAAGTGGTTTGTATACTATGGTTGAAAATATTTTCGTCATTTGAAATTTGGGCAGCACCTCCTTTGTAAATTATGATCCAAAACCAAATACATAACAACAACAATATAGGCATCTTCAAGCGGGAGCTATCTCTTCGCCAATTGGTGGAAACAACCACGCAAATATAAATATACGGTGCCCAAGGTGAAGATCAAACACAGAAAAAAGTAAAGAAACCAAAACATCATTTAACCCAGAATAAAGTATAATACACACATCTCGTTCTAAGTCTGAAAGAATATACAAGTTTGTGGTGTCTAAGTCTACCAAATATACATAGTCTGGTTGATGGAGCTTTTAACTAGATACATTTGAATAAATATATACTAATGTTGGTCACGATCCAAAGTGTACACCACCTACCAATACAAATCACCCAGAAGAAAGATGTGTGTCAGCTAGCCGCTACTGATTCGAGAGGTCGCTCCTGTAAGAAAACTATGGCATAACGGGGGTGAGTTTCCAACTCGTGAGTAGATGATATCAGCAAGTATAAATTGAATGTATAACGATCTTCTAGATCATACTGTAATATAATAATATCGTACCGTGTGGTATCTAGGGTGATCGTGTATACATATGTGTAATAATAATAATGTTGTGCCTGTAACAATATATAATACCAAGCCATCTATGCCATACGTATGTATATACGTGTATCATCCAACGTGTGTCTATCAACGACTCATCAAATCATCATGTAACCTGAGTGCCCAGCATCGACACTCGAAATCATGGAAAAACCCGTGTCCAGTATCGACACGTAAATCCTCATATCTTAGGCACTGTCTCATTAGATCGGTCCTCAAATCCATCTATCTCATCACTCCAGTTGGTATCCTCCGGATATCCACCGAGTCTATTACTATCACCGACAGGTAGTGTTCCCCTGCCAGGCTCAACGTCTCTCAATACGATCTTCTTGCCCCAGGGTACCATACTGGGTCCATCATGTACCCGTAGACGGTGCCTCCTCTCTCCTCGAATCGGGTATACACATAACTCAGAACCGAGAAAACTCATGGTGGACGTCGAAATATCATATCAAGAGAAACCGTGTTTTTAAAACAATCATAAGATTGTAAAAATATATCCGCGGTTCTTAAATCCAACAATCTCATGAAAATAGAATCTCATAATCATGTAACCATGATGGAACAGTAAATACAAGCATAGAACAGTACTGCAAGGTATAACCGGTGTTTTCATATAAGCATGTCATTGAACTAGGTAAGGATGTGCAATATCTAAACTAGCATGTGCGGTAATAAGTATTAAACAATAACTATAATTTTGCAATTTAAGAAGCAATACAGCGATATAGCAGTTTCTAATGTTTAAGTAGAATGGCAATTACCGATGAGTGTGTGAGCCGGCGAGTATGTGTACGTGCAACATGTGCATCATTGGTAATAGTGCGTGTGTCCTAACAGACGATGTCTTATAACATAAAGACAGGGAACATGGTATGTATGTCGCAAATGAAAATAATACAACGAAAACAGAATAAGGAAAAGCGTAAACATGAATAATAATAAATACGTAATTACATATGAACCATACGGTTATAGTTTAAAATAGTGTGAATCGTTCTTTTTTGAAAATGGGGGCTACGGTGTTTGAAAAATAGATACCATATGAAAATCCGTAGCGTCTTTTGAGATTGTCATTTAAAAGTGTATAACGATTCGTTAGCCTTTAAAATAGGTATGGTTCTAAATATATCATAATATCTACTTTAGTGATTTAAAACAATATGATTCTGAGTCGATATATTCATAAATCAGCAATCTATCCTCATAATATCACGTACGGTATAATCCATCGTACGGTATCATCAAATCAAAAGTATGGATCTATCATCATGTACATCATATCACGTACGGTATAATCCATCGTACGGTATCATCAAATCAAAAGTACGGAAATATGGTTACGTACATCATCTTATCTCATCCAGTCACATATCGTCACATGTCATATCATCTCTTATCGTATCATGAATATATATATCACATACTCTTCATATATATTATATCGAATCGTCATCATAGCATCTCATATCTTCATCACATGATGTTGTATTGAACTTTTCCTCAAACTTATATATATGTGTGTGTGTATGTGTGTGTGTGTGTGTGTGTGTGTGTGTAGAAGCACAAATACATATGGCTAAAGGCATAAGAAGGATTAGAACTAAGGATATTCCTCACCACGAGTATACTTACGGTTACTTAGTATCCTAGATCCCTATTAAGTAGGTAAACATATCTAGTATTTATATATGTCTAACTATATATCTAGTATCCTAGTACTACGGTTGCGGGAGTGCTATGTAAGTGCACGGCAGCGTCCCGGCCGTCAATCCGACGCCGGAATGCGGAAACGAAACTTTTCTAGAACATAGAAACCGGCAACACCGCGCACAAAATTCCCGGATCGGGCCATTAACCTAACTCTAGCAAAGTAGAATAAGAGTAAAGAAGCTATACCAAGCGATCCGTGTCCTTCGGTCTTCGTCTCCACTCCGATCTCCTCGCGGAATCTCCGGTCGTCGCCTCCTCGTCGAAACGGGCACCATATCGCCGGGTTCTTTTTCGGGCTCCCACCTCAGGACCGAGGCAACTCGGGCGCAAAGTTGGCAAGCCGACGCATCCAAGAGATGATGTAGGTGTAGTGTAGAAACCATTGTCTCATTTGGGGTAGTGAAGTTGCCATGATGGAGGAATGAAAGAACTTTGGAGAGAGGTTGAGAATTTAGCAAGCATGCAAATGAGATATGAATAATTCCCCGCATGAAAAATGAACTCTCTCTCTCTCTCTCTCAAAAAGTGGCCGGCCCCTTTAACATCAAAATGGTTGAGGGAATAATCAAAACCAAGAAGGGAGGTGAGTGTAGGAAAAGCAAAAAGGTGACCACAACCAAATGTGATGATAACAATTTCATATCAATTTCAAATCCATTCTAATCTCATTAATGCAAGAAATGATCACATGAAAAGCAAAGATGCTTTACCCATCATAATCCCTCATTTCACAAAGAACCCCTCCACAAATGCTAATTTGCACAACTGCAAATTAGCCCCTCCATCAGAAGAATCCGGCCGTGAAGGAACAAAGGAAAACTGGTCGGAACGGAATGCAAACTGGCAACTTCATAAAACTAATCCCGTAATAAATTATAGAAAAACCTCGCAACTGTATATATATACCCGCATTTGTATTCCTACTGAATACAAATGCAAAGAGACAAAATCTACACTGTCTAATACTAGGTCCCGCTTAAACCAAAGTCCGCTAGTAAAATCCGTCCGATCACGAACCGTGCAATACCGCACGTATCTGATCGAACCCATCCATATCTCCATACGGCCTCTACAGCGTTTCGTCCGAAACTTGAGTAACTGTGTGTGGTGGACTCTAAAGACTCGTCAATACTATGGCTGTGGAATTAACCACTAGCACGTCAGAGGTATTAGCCATACGTGACGGGCTACCAGCTATTGACCAAAAGGGACGTCGATGAGCGAACTCATCCTGACACCCTACTGAGCCTGTCAGTGACAATATCCGTACAGTCTGATCCGTTCGTCTATGAGCATCGCATGGCGGGCCTAGGGGGTTGGTAAAAGTCAGACCCCCAAAAGCGGTACAAGTCCTGTCGGAGAATAGCCCAGAACACAGTAAGATACTACTGGAATACCTACCAGTAAATCTCCTGCCTTGGCCAAGGTCTTTTCATGTACTGGCTCTCCTAGACACAGCGCGACCTCACTCCCAATACCCGGAGAGACGAATCCCTGCAGATCCGCTCACTGCCTCCATGTGGCTCGGGACTGTACCCAACTAAAACCTGTTTGCACGTCTCCTTTGAGCGTGGTAGGGTAGTAATCAAAGCACAGTGGGAACTCACACGAGACAAATGACGATCTCAGGTCGATGAACTAACCTGTACACATGTCACCAGGGAACTGCTATCTGACGTCAAGTATAATACCAACTAGCAGGTTCCCGGTGAGTCCTGTCCGGTGTACTCATAATCCAATGAGCACCTGTATACATCTTAGGTGAATCAACTGACACCAGTGGCTTGTGAGACCGGCTACCGCCCCTCGTCGAGGTCTCGACTGTATACACTAGTCTACTCTGGAATATCGATGCCCTGTCTCGAAACTCCCACGACTAGGGACCTTTTAAGGATGTGCTTATAGACCCTAGCTCCCACGTATATGATCACCCTCATACTACTGGTAGTCATGGAAGAATCCTAGGGGCTCTATCAACGTGCAATAGCGACTCGTAAGGTCACCTAAAGCAGTACACGATGATAAAGATAAACCAGATAGCATACTATCATCTGGAGTAAGACTGTCCTACCGGTATAGGTCCTCCCTCAATCATTGCAATCACGTGCCTGTGATCCAATAATTGACTCTGAGGGCACTATCTCTAACAATCTCCCACTTGCACTCAAGGCTAATTATTGCGATGTCGTATACTCACAGCCCGTGTAATACCGAACACCCAACTCCTCTACTAGTCAGTCTCACAAAGCTCGTTTGCGAAACTATTGCGTTAAAGGAATAGCCTCAGTATGTGGATCCGCTGTGATGTTTCTTTCTATGTCTCTCTTTATCTCAAGTTCGCGGAGAAACCTATCTCCCGAAATGAGCAATACCTGTCTTAGAATGTGTCTGGATGTCTAATGGGACCTAGCTCATAAATGAACTCCAAATCCAAACTTCTTAGACTGTATCGTCAACTGAACTTAATCAGTATCCTGTGCCATGCCTTCCCTCAGTATCCACCTGGACCATCTGTCCAAAATACTGCCCCTTGTCAGAGGGAAAACTATAACTCTGACAACCACTCTGTCATCCATGTCACCTTGGAAGCCTGGAATGATAACCGTCTCCTAAAAGAAGGCTGTCATTATCATATCCCTAGAACATCCTCTTATGTTCTAAAACTGCTTCTAAATGTTTCTCCAGGATTGGATCAATATCATCTTATTGCACCTACTGCGAAAACAACATCTGGTGTGGTACTTGACATCTCATGATTGACTCAATTGCCTAAGCAAGTGATCTTCCAATCATGCGCATCTCTCTCCCCTTTAGTCTATAAGACACTTTTAGAGAGGGTGACTCCATCACCTGCAGGTATACTACCGTGCCAGGAGTCGTCCATTCTAAATACTCATAGAATGTTGTCAAAGTAGCCAGATTGGGAAACTACCCAAATCTAGATCTAAAACCATAGATCTAGTAACCAGAATGTCTGATATAATATCCAAGTCCTGTGTGTAGGGGTGTAAACGAGCCGAACTCGAGCCAGCCAAGCTCGGCTCGAGTTCGGCTTGTGGTTCTTTTTGTCGGCCCAAGTCCGGCTCGTTTAGTTAATCGAGCTAGAGATGCTCGGCTCAATTCCGGCTCGATTAAACATGCCCAGCTCGTGTTCGGTTCATTTCTGGCCCATTAACTAAACGAGCCGAGCTCAACTGAGCTCGTTTAGAGCTCGTTTGTGAGTTCGGCTCGTTTTCATCTCATTTACTCATATTAATAGTATCTTCCAAAAAAAACACATAATTAACAATAATGCTTAAAACTCAGGGTTTTGAGATATGGAAAAATTAAAAAACATTAACATCTAGGGCATTGAATGGGTCTAAGTGCTAGGTTTTATATTTATCTCAGTGCACTTTATATACTGTCATTTAATTGAATTAAGTGTTCTGAGGGTTGTATAGAATCTGCTATATATTACATATTACTGGTTTTTTTCAAACTGTGTAACCCAGCCGAACCCGGGTCAATACCGAACAAGCCTGGCTGAGCTCGAGTCCGGCTCGTTTAATAAACGAGCCAGGCTTTCTGGCTCATGTCCGGCTCGTTAATAAATGAACCGAATTTGAACGAGCTGATACCGAGACGAACCTTAATCGAACCCGAGCTGGCTCATTCAATTACCACCCTTACCTGTGTGGAGAAACCATTGTGTGACGACCAAAGTATAACCGATCGTAGTATAGGAATATCACTTCCTACTCCGTGTATGTCATCCAAATACCAGGACATCATACCCTACTACCTTCTTAACAGATCCATCCTCTATTATGATGAAGTTAAACCTATGACTGTCACGTCAGAAATAGATGATCTATCTCCGCTATATCTGCTTTAGTCTATAAATAGACATAAGCCACTTGTCCACTATGCTTCCGCTGCTCCCACTGACCACGACAACTGTAATACCCAGCCCCTTTTGTACCAAAACCTGTATTTTATTACTCTAGAATTATATTTATTTTTATTTATAATTCTATTTATTTTATTTATAATTTTATTTATTTTAATCCCCATTTATTCTTTTATCAATAAAAAACCCAAACCATCAAATAATTTCTCTCATATTTTACCCTCAGCCAATTCCTTCAACCCAGAGCCGGCCCACTCCTCTAATCCTTTTCTCATTCACTTAAAATCCCAAGCCCGGCCCCTTTCTTTTCCCTACTATCTTATCCCTTGGCCCGGGCCCAATTTCCCTCCCCAGCCCATTAAAATAACAATTATCCCACCTCATTTCTTTTAAATCGCTTCAAATCCAAACCCAAATCTCCTCTATAAATTCCTATTAAACCACCAAGTTATTGCCTCTTTAATCCCAATTAATTTTCTCCATTAATCCCTTTTAAAATCCTATTAATCACCACTTAATTCTCATTCATTCTATTCCCCCTCTCTCAGCTCACCCACATTCTTTCTCTCTAATTCCCTCTCTCTCTCAATTTCTCTAATTCTCTCTTTCCATCTAATTCTCTCTTCCTCTCCCTCTAAATTTCTCTCCCTTTATCAGCGTCTCACCTCCCCTCACATCAAATCAAGGGACAATGTGAAGCAGTAAAGAAAAGGAGGGCACGAAGAGCAGCTAGATCGAGTGAAATTGTCGGATTCCAAAGGACTGAGCCGGTGCTGCGTTCGTGGCGTGATCGTGCTAATACCACTGCAGTATTATTGTCCACACGTCCCCAGGCAAGTATTTTACTTGCTTACATGCTATATACTCAAGTTACAATCTTTAATTATATAGATCATGAAGTTACAATTTTAGATCAATTATGTACCATACCTGTTCGAGGTGTGTTCCCAATGAAAATACTTGTCTATTTTGACGGAATTAGATTGTCTGTGTTGGCACTTATTGTGATGAATACGTTGTGCAAATTTCGCTGGAAAATATGACCGTTAACGAGTAAAACAACTACCCTCAAGTTTACTCGTAAAACTGGAATTTTCTTGCACCTGAAAACCATTAAAATCACCATAAATTATATACATGCTGGAATGATGCGCTCAAGGGCTCAAATCGAAGCCGACTCAACGAACTTTAACCCTTTGCAAGTTTATAATATTTTCTGTACTTAAACAGTGTCAATATTTGGATCGGAGTGCGACTCTGGACTGCAGTCCAGAGCGACTCCAGTTGTTGGTTGCTGTTCCGTAATGGGTACCACTTGGTTTCCTTAACTCGTAGATTGCGGAACTCTGCTGTTAATTATAGGCGAATCTGTTAGCTAGAGAACACAATTAATTTCATCCTGTTTCGTTATCATTGGTTATTTAACTTCTAATTTAAAAGATCGGGACGTATAACAGTCCCAACAGAATCAGAATCGACATAATAGCGTTAAACAGTGTATAACTCCTGACGTACAGAAGTGACTAAAGATCTGTCTATTGCGTTAAAAACCTTACTGAAAACTCTAGATTTCATTCAACTGTAGCATCGCTAAAATGAGATCCCAATTGGGATTAAAATGCGTTGCGAAACGGACTTCCGATTCTGAAACCGGATTTCCAGCCGCGAACGCTTAAAATGAAATGGCTATAATTAATGATCCTGGAACCCGATTGGCATGAAACTAAATTCGATGGATAGATAACTGAACATACTAATTATTACCTGTTTATTGTTTCGTTAAACTGTAATCGTAGGATTTATGATACATTATTCAAGTGGTAGATTACTAATTCATGACATCCTAAACATGCTTTATATACTGTTCACGCATCATATCATACACATGTCATTGCATCGATAACCCAGTGATAACGTGCATTACCCAGTGTTAGGTATTAGTGATGATTGTGACAAGTACGTTAGTGTTCGTGTATAAGTGATTAAGTGAAATTGATACGTAGTTGTACACAATCAGTGAACCTTATTATTCTATTGCATTGTCGACGTCTGTGAGATGCGTGTATGTGTGACTATAAGTGGTATGGGACACTTATGGAAGCTCTTGCATGGATGTCACAGATAAGGCACCAGACACTGCCATTTATTTTAGGTACTAGTCGGGACGTGTTTGATGGAGGTCCTGCCTCCAGTTCTCGCGCAGACTTGTCACGGACCGATTAGTATTTAGGGTTATGGTTAGCGTTTGATGTAGACCACGGGGTGTGGGGTAGTTTAAGTGTGAGTTCAATAGAATCTCGGGAGTTCCATGCCGGCTTATATATTTAGGGAGATATATGGAGATTTACAGGGTATGTGATTATTACCGTGATAAACATGTTGGGCTCGTGGTCCCTTGTCCTTGGGTTCTACCCTTGGGTGGAAGACACTCGTGAGTGGTTGATTCTCACACTTGGACTGAAGATAGGTTTAGTGACATGTACAGTGAGACTTAGAGATTGATAGGGATGATGGCATCGATATACATACATACTGTGTTGACATACGTGGCATATCATTCTACTGCTTTTACCGTTCCGCTGCATTGATTACTGCATGTTCATACCCATACTGCCATTGATCTACTGTTATATATATATCTATTATCACTGTTAGAATTATCACATGATTTTATATATATTATATTGCTATTGTGTCGCTCTGATGACCTGAGTATGCATGCTCAGTGTGAGGAGAAGATTTAGCCTGGACCAGGACTAGACGCACATCACGGACATCTTGTTTAGCTATCCAGAGTTATATCTTTTGTTTCCCATCAGGTCAGTTCATTTTACCGTTTTTTCCAGTTACTGCATTTCTCATTACTTGCGCATTAATTACTGTTTACCATGAAAAACTAGAAGCCGAAGTGTGACTACGGCAGGACATTTTCTTGACCGTAGGAGCATGGATGGCCTTATCTACCCCTCGTATTCCGTATTTTGGGAAGCGGGGCGTGACATGGTTTAGTTGGTATCAGAGCCCAGGTTTTGCTTCGATTGGGATTGCAGTTTTCCGTGTGGAGCTTGACAATCTATGACATCTCTCAGTCTAGATTGTAAACTTGATATCCTTGGTCCATATTCACATTGAGTGTTCTGCTATCCATTCGCTAGGGTTTTGGGTGACTTGGCAAAGTTACATGGTTGTAATTGTAAACTACATCACAGTTACACTACCATACTCTGTTTAAGTGACTTAGAGTCATACAGTTGGTTTTTCTAATTGCAATGAATCTCATCACATATGATATTCTTGAATTTTTGTCCAATCCATATTATATCTTGATTCTTATAGCTTGTGCCTTATATCGTTCTCAAAATTATTGTTTCAGAATCATGTCTTCCAACGACTCTTCCTCTATCTCCACTCCCCAGAATCAGACCATTGAGATTCTAAGTGTACTGCAAGGTCTGAAGGAAGCTCAGGAGCGAACAAACGACTTGTTAGCTGAAGGACTAAGAAGGCAGGTGAATCAGGCACCAGCGGGAGTCTCTAATCGTAAATGGATCCTGTCAGACGAGGAAAAGAGAAGAAGATAAAGCGCCCATTTGTTCCCCGAGACAGAAGCAGTAGAAGACCCAATGTTGTGGGTACTGCAGGAGGCCAGGACATTTTCAAAGGGATTGTCGCCGCCCCCAGGGGAAATGCCTGATTTGCTGATCCAACGAACATCTTATCAACGGCTGCCCTAATAGGAAGGAGCTACAAGGAGGCAGTTCGCCCACACTCCCCACTCCTGCTAATTGATGGATATTTCGTAGATTGAGATTCGAGGATAGTGCGGACCCAGCTTAGAATTCAACCCGTGTGACGATATTGCAGCGGTCCAGAAATCAAAGAAGAGTTATTATGTTTTCTGCTTTCTATAATAATGTTGTTACCCCTTTTGTAAAAATTTCCTTTCGTTTGAAATCTCGTATCCGTCGAACTTTTAGTTGAATGCAATAAAACTTCGAATCATGATGTATGTATCATTCACTTACTTTCCCCCTTATTTATACTATTCATTACAGCAGCATTTTTATTTTTGATTTTTCAGTCCTTGCCTACCGCATATTTTTCTTGTACTCTGTATACTGGGTTATTTACTCAGTGTGTCCCACTATCTAATCATGACTCTTTCTTTTTCAGGCTATGGCCCATCTTGGAGCAGCGCCGCATCCAGATGAGGATGCGCAGTCATGTGTTTCCTTAGACCGCACGCTGATGAGTTCTGATGATGAGATCAACGATCCCCAGGTCATTTTCGGAAACAGCGAGTCAGAGGACGAAGGAGCAGCCGCCCCAGAGTTTGACATGATAAGCGATTCCGACGAAGAGGAAGAAGACCCGGAAGAGAACCCGATAGAGGAAGATCCCGAGGAAGACCCGATAGAAGAAAATCCAGTGGAGGAAAATCGCATGAAATTGGACATCGATGAAGAAGCTCCATCCGAGGAAGAAGAACCAGAAGATCAAGACCCTGTTGTGGAAGAACTCCCAATGGCGATCCCTGCAAGGCGATATGGGAATGGATGCCCCTACCTGAGCGCGCGAGCCTACCGCAACCTGCTGAATCTCCACAACCGCGACTGACGGGATTTCTTTTAGATGTTGTCTATTCTGGCCAAATAAAACTGTGTATAGTTTAGGGCCACTTTTCTTCTTTGAGAATGCTTTGTTTAAAATCTTTTGAAATGAAATAAATTGTTGAGTTCGCTAATCTATCGATCTTCTTAGTTCCCTTGATGTTTGATTATTTCTTCTATACAATTATTTTTCCTACTGCGATCTGTCCACCCCTACTCCTTACATTGTCTTAACACTCACTGAGATTAACCAGTACCACACCCGATCTTTTAGAGGTCCACCCTTCATCCTTCGTCTGTGCCCCGTTTGAGATCCTTCTGGGAGGAGAACATTTCTTGTGAAACTTCCGAGTTCACTAACCCTTCAAATTCTTGATTCATATGATGTACCGAACGTTATCCTCCCCATACTTTTCCCTTGTAGTCCTTTGTTGCTCACCGTTACTTCATGTGCTGACCCGATCCCAATCTCCTTAACATTCAGCCTAAAGCCGCCATACTCCAACCTTTGAATGATCCACACTTCCTTGTAATCTTTACCCTAGCTAGCCCTATATATTTTTTGTGTGTTTTCCTATTACCCTATATATATTTAGGGACTTTATTATTCGAAATTTGGTTTTCATTATCTTGTATTTGTCGAAGAGTGCGTGTTATTGACTGCTTAGTTTTACGTATTTTAAAGTGCACTGCTATTACCCTTAGTTTTCAGTAGCGCAACTTTACACCGCGCATACTTTTGGTCCATGTTTCTTAATTTCACTATACAAGTTTTCTAAATTATTTTAAACCTATTTTATCGATACATTATTCTAAAATGTTTTAATCTACCGACTAATTTTCACTACTTTATTGTCGTTACATTATTTTCGGGTTTTGTGCCCACGTTTACTATTATAAATGATTGTGCCTTATACTTATTTTCCTGCCGTACTACTTTTGATATACTTATACGTGTACATATTTTAGTTTCGATTTTATCGAATACGCCTCGAATATCATTGTGCGTTATTGTTGTTATTGCTATTCTTGTATAGAGTTAGTTGCCACTATAGTTATTCCTGCCTTATACATATTTAGACCTATCCTTTCGTATGTCGTTCTTACATATTTATGTCTTCGAATTTCTTCGTCCACGTATTTCTACTAAATCTTTATGTGTTAGTTTGCAATATAATAGCTTTCGTATATGTTTGTATAACTTATCTTTAATTTTAAATTTCGAGGACGAAATTTTTGTAAGGGTGATATGATGTAACCCAGCCCCTTTTGTACCAAAACCTGTATTTTGTTACTCTAGAATGCTATTTATTTTTATTTATAATTCTATTTATTTTATTTATAATTTTATTTATTTTAATCCCCATTTATTCTTTTATCAATAAAAAACCCAAACCATCAAATAATTTCTCTCATATTTTACCCTCAGCCAATTCCTTCAACCCAGAGCCGGCCCACTCCTCTAATCCTTTTCTCATTCACTTAAAATCCCAAGCCCGGCCCCTTTCTTTTCCCTACTATCTTATCCCTTGGCCCGAGCCCATTTTCCCTCCCCATCCCATTAAAATAACAATTATCCCACCTCATTTCTTTTAAATCGCTTCAAATCCAAACCCAAATCTCCTCTATAAATTCCTATTAAACCACCAAGTTAATGCCTCTTTAATCCCAATTAATTTCCTCCATTAATCCCTTTTAAAATCCTATTAATCACCACTTAATTCTCATTCATTCTATTCCCCCTCTCTCATCTCACCCACATTCTTTCTCTCTAATTCCCTCTCTCTATCAATTTCTCTAATTCTCTCTTTCTATCTAATTCTCTCTTCCTCTCCCTCTAAATTTCTCTCCATTTATCAGCGTCTCATCTCCCCTCACATCAAATCAAGGAACAGCGTGAAGCAGTGAAGAAAAGGAGGGCACGAAGAGCAGCTAGATCGAGTGAAATTGTCGGATTCCATAGGACTGAGCCGGTGCTGCGTTCGTGGCGCGATCGAGCTGATACCACTGCAGTATTATTGTCGACACGTCCCTAGGCAAGTATTTTACTTGCTTACATGCTATATACTCAAGTTACAATCTTTAATTACATAGATCATGAAGTTACAATTTTAGATCAATTATGTACCATACCTGTTCGAGGTGTGTTCCCAATGAAAATACTTGTCTATTTTGACGGAATTAGATTGTCTGTATTGGCCCTTGTTGTGATGAATACCTTGTGCAAATTTTGCTGGAAAATATGACCGTTAACGACTAAAACAACTACCCTCAAGTTTACTCGAAAAAACTGGAATTTTCTTGCACCTGAAAACCATTAAAATCACCATAAATTATACACATACTGGAATGATGCGCTCGAGTGCTCAAATCGAAGACAACTCGACGAAATTTAACCCTGTGCAAGTTTATAATAGTTTATATACTTAAACAGTGTCAATATTTGGATCGGAGTGCGACTCTGGACTGCAGTCCACAGCGACTCCAGTTGTTGGTTGCTGTTCCGTAATGGGTACCACTTGGTTTCCTTAACTCGTAGATTGCGGAACTCTGCTGTTAATTATAGGTGAATCTGTCAGCTAGAGAACACAATTATTTTCATCCTGTTTCGTTATCATTTGTTATTTAACTTGTAATTTAAAAGATCGGGATGTATAACAGTCCCAACTGAATCAGAATCGACATACTAGCGTTAAACAGTGTATAACTCCTGACGTACAGATGCGATTGAAGATCTGTCTATTGCGTTGAAAACCTTAATGAAAACTCTAGATTTCATTCAACTGTAGCATAGCTAAAATCTGATTCGAATTAGGATTAAAATGCGTTGCGAAACAGACTTCCGATTCTGAAACCGGATTTCCAGCCGCGAACGCTTAAATTGAAATGGCTATAATTAATGATCCTGGAACCTGATTGGCATGAAACTAAATTCGATGGATAGATAATTGAACATACTAATTATTACCTGTTTATCGTTTCGCTAAACTGTAATCGTAGGATTTATGATACATTATTCAAGTGGTAGATTACTAATTCATGACATCCTAAACATGCTTTATATACTGTTCACGCATCATATCATACACATGTGATTGCATCGATAACCCAGTGATAACGTGCATTACCCAGTGTTAGGTATTAGTGATGATTGTGGCAAGTACGTTAGTGTTCGTGTATAAGTGATTAAGTGAAATTGATACGTACTTGTACGCAATCAGTGAACCTTATTATTCTATTGCATTATCGACGTCTGTGGGATGCGTGTATGTGTGACTATAAGTGGTATGGGACACTTATGGAAGCTCTTGCATGGGTGTCACAGATAAGGCACCAGACACTGCCATTTATCTTAGATACTAGTCGGGACGTGCTTGATGGAGGTCCTGCCTCCAGTTCTCGCGCAGACTTGTCACGGACCGATTAGTATTTAGGGTTATGGTTAGCGTTTGATGTAGACCACAGGGTGTGGGGTAGTTTAAGTGTGAGTTCAATAGAATCTCGGGAGTCCTATGCCGGCTTATATATTTAGAGAGATTTATGGAGATTTACAGGGTATGTGATTATTACCGTGATAAACATGTTGGGCTCGTGGTCCCTTGCCCTTGGGTTCTACCCTTGGGTGGAGGACACTCGCGAGTGGTTTATTCTCACACTTGGACTGACGATAGGTTTAGTGACCTGTACAGTGAGACTTAGAGACTGATAGGGATGATGGCATCGATATACATACATACTATGTTGACATACGTGGCATATCATTCTACTGCTTTTACCGTTCCGCTGCATTGATTACTGCATGTTCACACCCATACTGCCATTGATCTACTGTTATATATATATATCTCTATTATGACTGTTAGAATTATCACATGATTTTATATATATTATATTGCTATTTTGTCTCTCTGACGACCTGAGTATGCATGCTCAGTGTGAGGAGAAGATTTAGCCTGGACCAGGACTAGACGCACATCACGGACATCTTGTTTAGCTATCCAGAATTATATCTTTTGTTTCCCATCAGGTCAGTTCATTTTACCATTTTGTTCCAGTTACTGCATTTCTCATTACTTGCGCATTAATTACTGTTTACCATGAAAAACTAGAAGCCGAAGTGTGACTACGGCAGGACATTTCCTTGACCGTAGGAGCATGGCTGGCCTTGTCTACCCCTCGTATTCCGTATTTTGGGAAGCGGGGCGCGACAACAACCCTCTGGCAAAGTCATATAGACGTACACTTCTAAAGCCAGTTTAGAACGACGCTATACTCATCCTCCTGCCGGGTCTCACAGTCTGGAACAACAGCATTGGCAAGTCTGGGTAAACAAGAACCTCCCTGCCACCGTCCTTGAGCATACCGAAGTACCTCTCGAGCGCCTGAGGTTACCCATCATATCTGCGGAGTGGCCAATGGAATGTCAAACCAGAATGAATATTTAGGTTCTTATCAAATCTTCATTAATCGTTTGCGGTTCTGGAATCACTTCCAGTTCTACCACACTCCCACTACTGTTTTCTGAAAAAATCCATTTTTGTTAAAACTGTGGCGAGTCAAGAACAATATCGCTATTGATCTTCCAGATGGTAGAAAATCAACCCTCGTCATATCCCGGGTCAACCCACAAACAGCCATTACAGAAACGTGCCTTGAGTTACCCGGAGTCTGGTTTTAAGCATAAGCCGGACAACTCCCCGTATCTTAACAATGTCAAGATATGACTGTTCTATATCCAATATAGAAACAGAGGCACTGATTTAATTGAACCAGATTCAAATCATGCAGCTGTCTCCAGTGCATGTCAAGTAAATGGAAAGAGGCCGGTCAGCGTTACTCAACTTAGGAATGCTTCCAATTATGAGTAAACTGAAAGAGAAACAAGTTCTCATAACCATTACTATCAACCGAATACCATACACAAGTATCTACATCTTCGATCACCTTAAAGAATCCCGATACTTGCAACACATGGTTCTCTACTCTATTCTTATACCTATAACTTCTCAAAACTTCGACCTTGTGTTTCTACGAAACACTTGTCTATGAACCAGAGAAGTCATAAGTAAACCGAATATAGTTCGAGGACCATCCCCTCTGTCCTAATGGACACTGGACAACATACAATACTCTGTATAAGTCCCTTGAGTCTAATAATTCATTTACTGTGCGTCGTAGGTTGAAAACTGTACTATGGTTATGAAGAATTACACCGCTGTTTAATGCTCCTTACCTAACCAACCACTGATATAGGTAAATGTCATAGACATAATTTCAAAAAGGTACATCTCACTCTATAAAAATAGACGTACATATATATCAATTTGAAATTGGTGCATAACAACGGATATTCAAAACCAAATATTTGCCGTCCGGCAAACAACCCAGGTGACTTCCTCAAATATCACCAATTACAACGAATCCCGATATAATGAGGATGATTACCTAATTCCCAATAACTTACTCCCACTCATCATCTGTAAAACCATACAGATGTGAGAATCTTACCTGGTAAATACATACCCTGGAGCAAGTGTCTAATTGGGAAATCAGTTTTCTTTTAACAGTACACAGTGAAACTGAAATATTGAAATGTTTCGATGGGGTATCCCGGTATTCCTACTAATGCCTCTTCCATTATCCAGATTCACAACTGTAACCGTATAATTCTTTTCCACCTTTCTAAATCCCTTTATATGTCTTTAGTCGTTACCTTCTGCACACCCTTTTAGGCCAAATGGTTTTCTTCCTTCCCTACCGTTCGGCACCAGCCTATGGTTTGGAAGAAGACTATCCAATAAGCATAATGGGTGTACTATCCCAATCCTAGGAGCACTCGCAATGCGAGAGAGGGTGAAGATAAAAGACAACCGAATAAACCTTATTCCTATTTCTCCTAAACCAGAATCCATCCCCGAACTGGAACAAGTTCCTTCGAGTTCGTATATAACCATACGATGGAGTATCCAATAAACTGTGGATCCTCGTAGTGATACAGAGTGTTCTGGAGAAATACAAAGGTGATATAGGAGTGGCGATAAAATACTCGGTTTGGTCGTGAATAGCAGTCGCAATTTACCTTGTCCTCTTACTAATCCCTTTATTTGTCTTTACATAATACCTTCTGTACACCATCGTTAGGCTAATTGGTTTTCTTCATTCCCTACCGTTCGGCACCAGCCTATGGTTTGGAAGAAGACTATCCAATTTGCGTAATAGGTGTACTGTCCTAATCCAAGGAGTACTCGCAACCTGAGAGAAGGTAAAAGGAAAAGACAACTGAATAGTCTTATTCGTTTTCTCCAGAACCGGAAACCGTCCTCGAATAAATTCCTTCGAGTTCGTATATAACCATATGATGGTTTTGTCCAATGGAAGTGGACGTTCGTAGTAATACGGGGTGTCCTGGAGAAAAGGGTAAAAGTAGGAGTGGCAATGAGGTTTGCAACTCTGACAATCCAAAAGCCAGTGTTAAAGAAGGTTCGTTCAACTTGGTCACCGAGTCATAGTCTAGGGTCGGGTCAATGGTCACTACCAAAGAGAGAGAGAAAAGAAACACTTAGCGTGCACTCTAGCCTAGATCAGAATGGATATCACTTTATCTAATCTGAAAACCTCCCACTGTAACCTCAAATTCTTCTCCAAACCCGAAAGAAGAATTAGTCGGGATCACCCGAGGAGTAAACCAACTCATCAGTGGGAATCGGGATCCAACTATCATTGCATGATAACGTGACGGAATCCGCTCACGTTATCATACTCCAGAAGGTATGCGCATATCTGGCAAGTTTCAGTTTCTTTAGAAACTCCCGATGTGGATTTTTGCCCCATGTTCTTATAACCTTGACTTTGGCCAAAAAATCATAAGTCACATGTCAAGTTCTACCCGTCATTCTCCAGGTTAATTTGAACCCACCCGTACAAGCCCTTGACTTTGGCCAACAAGGCTATACGACTGTCCCAAACCAACGCATCTATCTATGCAGCATATGAATACCCAATAGCTACCAATCACTATGCCTTGACTTTGGCCAACAAACACAGCTTGAATACTTATTGACTATCCATATGAAACGACGGAGGGCTACGAAAG
Organism: Agapanthus africanus; assembly: GCA_030015575.1. Taxonomy (NCBI): domain Eukaryota; kingdom Viridiplantae; phylum Streptophyta; class Magnoliopsida; order Asparagales; family Amaryllidaceae; genus Agapanthus; species Agapanthus africanus. The sequence goes on along the minus strand of JASDDO010000014.1, from coordinate 632,016,333 downwards.
GTTTCTGGCGAAAACCTTTAACGTAATGAACTTGATATCGTTGAAGGAACCGGATAGCTTTTTTTAAAATATAGTAACAAAAACCTTTACTAAAGAGGTCACTCCCGGTGAAGGGATCTCGGCTCTTTCCCCGTGGAATGAGGTGCAGGATATTCCAACTGAATACCACGATGCAAAGCAAAAGTAATCGGCTATAGTGAAGTTATTTCCCTGACGCAAACTTTTATCCAAGGGGTCACTCCCGGTGAAGGGATCTCGGCCCTTGCCTCGTCGACTAAGGAGCAGGATATTCCAACTGAATACCACGATGCAAAACAAAAGAGAACGTCCTTGCAATAACAGTTTTTTGAAAAATGTTCCAACAACATCATAATAGGTTTGTTTCACTTGCATTGATCCGAATCAATGCAGTCCCATCAATTGATCACACCACAAAAGAACGAAAATAATGATGTACGTATATGCCATCCGCATTCGCCACTGGGTCTCGTCATTACCCGTTAGGTTACTTAACTAACGACAGAGCGGGGACTGGACTAGCGCGGGTACAAAACATATACAACATCTACTAGAATATATATCAATATATAATATTTCGCTCAAGGCGTGATAAAATGCAACATCACAGAAATGTAACCAGCATCACAGAACAATACAGATATCTGGGATCCCCGGGTTTCATAGAGCCGCTACTGAAACCCGACGTTCCCCTGGTCGTGTGGATAGCCTGTGCAATGAAATCCTAGACCCCTATGGGCGCGGCAAGTTACCCGCCAAAACCTGAAGCCAGGAAACCCCCTTCAGCAACGTGAATGGACCACCCAGCACTTCACGGAATCCGGTAACTTGGGCACCCCTCCTGGGTCAACCTGTACCCACTACGAGTGCGGCGAATAGCCCGCCAATTCTATAGTAAAGCCCCCTCCGTCTCAATGCCATGAGATGCGGGCTTGTTGCCCTCTAGAAACCGGCTATCCGTGCACCCCTCCGCGGGGTAATCCTAGTACAGAAAGTAAAATATACATACAACGGGTACATCGACCTCGACCCGGTCGTGCCCCAAAAGAATAATATACAAACAGGCAGTGACGGCAGTCCACATGTCGGACGCTCGCCCCGCAATATCAAATGTACATATAAAACAAAACTGTACTACCATTTCATCCAGGCTATCCCCCACGACCAATCCGCAACATCACAACACAACACAGAACATCAACGTGAATGTCACGTTCGCAAATCCGTCTAAAAGGGCTATAGCAGATAGACTGGATTTACCGATCGAATGACATTCACGGTCATAGATATAATGTAAATACTGTGAACTAACATGTTTAAAATTTTTGATCGATCAAATTTATCGAAGTGGGCCCCAAGCACTACTGTAGCACTCACAGAAAATCTGGGCGCAAAAAGAATATCCCAAAACCCCCATTTCCTAACCAGAAGCCTACTGTGAAAATTTGGTGCAAAGATAACACTTTCCCACCACGGAACCGCGGCCAAAACAGGGGTTTGGCCGCGTTTCCGCGGTCATACTGAGGAATCATCGCATCAAATTTTCCCAGAATGCTTAGAATTCTCTGCTAGTGTTTCTGCAATGACCTGAAAAATTTTTAGAGCTAAAAAAAAATTCGACAGAAACCTGAGCACAAGAAAATACAGTTTTTGGGATTTTTGTTCGATCGAGTTTTAAACATACTAGAGCAAGCTAGACTAGGTTAATGGCGTGGCTCTGATACCAGTGTAAGTGCACGGCGGCGTCCCGGCCGTCAATCCGACGCCGGAATGCTGAAACGAAACTTTTCAAGAACTTAGAAACCGGCACCACCGCGCATAAAATTCCGGGATCGGGCCATTAACCTAACTCTAGCAAAGTAGAATAAGAGTAGAGAAGCTATACCAAGCGATCCGTGTCTTTCGGTCTGCGTCTCCACTCCGATCTCCTCGCGGAATCTCCGGTCGTCACCTCCTCGTCGAAACGGGCATCACATCGCCGGGTTCTTTTACTGGCTCCCACTTCTGGATCGAGGCAACTCGGGCGCGAAGTTGGCAAGCCGACGCGTCTAATAGATGCTGTAGGTGTAGTGTAGAAACCATTGTCTCATTTGGGGTAGTGAAGTTTCCATGATGGAGGAATGAAAGAACTTTGGAGAGAGGTTGAGAATTTAGCAAGCATGCAAATGAGATATGAATAATTCCCCTCATGAAAAATGAACTCTCTCTCTCTCTCTCTCAAAAAGTGGCCGGCCCCTTTAACATCAAAATGGTGGAGGGAATAATCAAAACCAAGAAGGGAGGTGAGTGTAGGAAAAGCAAAAGGGTGACCACAACCAAATATGATGATAACAATTTCATATCAATTTCAAATCCATTCTAACCTCATTAATGCAAGAAATGATCACAAGAAAAGCAAAGATGCTTTACCCATCATAATCCCTCATTTCACAAAGAACCCCTCCACAAATGCTAATTTGTACAACTGCAAATTAGCCCCTCCATCAGAAGAATCCGGCCGTGAAGGAACAAAAGAAAACTGGCCGGAACGGAATGCAAACTGGAAACTTCAGAAAATTAATTCTGTAATAAATTACAGGAAAACCCCGCGACTGTATATACATACCCGCATTTGTATTCCCACTGAATACAAATGCAAAAAGACAAAATCTACACTGTCTAATACTAGGATCCGGCTTAAACCAAAGCCCGCTAGTAAAATCCGTCCGATCACGATCCGTGCAATACCGCACATATCTGATCGAACCCTGCCATATCTCCATACGGCCTCTACAGCGTTTCGCCCGAAACTTGAGTAACTGTGTGTGGTGGACTCTAAAGACTCGTCAATACTATGGCTGTGGATTTAACCACTAGCACGTCAGAAGTAGTAGCCATACGTGACGGGCTACCAGCTATTGACGAAAAGGGACATCGATGAGCGAACTCATCCTGACACCCTACTGAGCCTGTCAGTAACAATATCCGTACAGTCCGGTCCGTTCGTCTATGAGCATCGCATGGCGGGCCTAGGGGGTTGGTAAAAGTCAAACCCCTAAAAGCGGTACAAGTCGTGTCGGAGAATAGCCCAGAACACACTGAGATACTACTGGAATACCTACCAGTAAATCTCCTGCCTTGGCCAAGGACTTTTCATGTACTGGCTCTCCTAGACACAGCGCGACCTCACCCCCAATACCGGGAGAGACGAACCCCTGCAGATCCGCTCACTGCCTCCATGTGGCTCGGGACTGTACCCAACTAAAACCTGTTTGCACGTTTCCTTTGAGCGTGGTAGGGTAGTAATCAAAGCACAGTGGGAACTCACACGAGACAAATGACGATCTCAGGTCGATGAACTAACCTGTACACATGTCACGAGGGAACTGCTATCTGACGTTAGGTATAATACCAACTAGCAGGTTCCCGGCGAGTCCTGTCCGGTGTACTCATAACCCAATGAGCACCTGTATACATCTTAGTTGAACCAACTGACACCAGTGGCTTGTGAGACCGGCCACCGCCCCTCGTCGGGGTCTCGACTGTATACACTAGTCTACTCTGGAGTATCGATGCCCTGTCTTGAAACTCCCACGACTAGGGACCTTTTAAGGATATGCTTATAGACCCCGGCTCCCACGTATATGATCGCCCTCATACTGCTGGTAGTCAAGCAAGAATACTAGGGGCTCTATCAACGTGCAATAGAGACTCGTAAGGTCACCTAAAGCAGTACACGATGATAGAGATAAACCAGATAGCATACTATCATCTTAAGTAAGACTGTCCTACCAGTATAGGTCCTCTCTCAATCATTGCAATCATGTGCCTGTGATCCAATAATTGACTTTGAGGGCACTATCTCTAACATGCTATACGCCATCCACCCAACTTCCCCGTAGATATACATCTACTCACCTACTATCCTCGCTCTAGCCAAAGTCGATGAACGCCATGCTCTCCTTCGTCGCCCCAGAACTCTATGCGAATGTACCTACAAATCAATGCATATTGTATCGAAATCAAAATCAAATCGAAAAATCGATACGGCACACGAAGCACATATATGTTAGAACCTATGGTCAACGCATGCAAGAACAACTAAATAACCCCCGGCGTTGACATACAAACGTCAAACGACCGAATCAAAATTCAAATATCAAAACCTAGTTTCAGTAGTCGCAAAACAAAATCTGAAACTTAGTAAAACACTCCCAGATTTTACTTAAGGTGAAATTAGGACATTTTGCATATAGGGTAGGTCTATTCATCATAGGTGTGTGCTATAGAACCAAACCCAAACCCTAACTCCTCCACTGGGCCGCAAATTGCGGCCACTACAAATATTTTAGCGACCAAGATAAGGAGACGGGGGCTCGGGCTTCAGGGGTAGCTTCCTAATTTCCTACACATCCTACTGTATGTGCAATATATTTTCTAGAGTTCTCGAGTCATTCCAGATTCTAATTGATCATCATATTTCGTCAAAAACCGATATCGGAAAAATCTAAGTTCGTGTTTGAAACTTCAAAGCTCATTTTAAATAAGGATACTCTTACTACTAGGCCAAAAGACCCTCACTACACCTCTACTACAAGTTTTATCCACTAACCCTCATCTTAGAATTTTCTAAGATCATAAATCTTAACCTTTTTAACTCTAAACTAAAAGTGAAAATAAGATCTCAAGGATTTAACGACAGATTAAGAGTTATACCTATTAGAAGCAACTCAAGAAAATTCCTAAATGGTCTAAAGTGCTCAAAACTCTAACTTAATTCCACCATAGGGTATAGGATGAGGTGAGGACAAGTTTTGTAAAGGTAAAGTGAGGTTTTGATGAGGTTTTAAGAGTGGTGCAAGGTGGTAGTGAGGGTGGAGGAAGATCAAGAAAAATGAGGAGAAGGAAGATGAAGAATAAGGAATGAAAGAAGAAATGAAGGAATGGTTGTAGAACCATGCTCTCTCTCTCTCTCTCTCTTTCTCACTCTCTCTCCTCATAAATACTAGTCAGCTCTTATCTCCCTCTTATTTTTCTATTTTTCTTTTCTTTTTCCTTTTCTAAAAACAAAACCATATTACAAAAATAAAATCTAACTATAACATGTCACAAAATGTCATGCACACTCAAATACATGGTTAACAAAAATGGATTTGGCTAAATGCATAATTAGTAATATACTAATCAAGTTTAACATAAACTTGTATGTAAATAATTGTATAATAATTTATAAAAGCCCAAATCCAATAAATGCTTCCTTAAATGATAATTCATTTTAAATTTCCAAATATTTTCCAAAACATAGGTATATAATTATACCATTTTACTAAAATTTATTTCCATACTTGCATAATATTCATAAAATTTATTATTTTATTATTTAAATTTCAAAAATAATATTTTATATTTTCTGAAATGTTATAAGGTGCTTCGCAAATGAAGACGAGGATGAGATGATCTCAGATTTTCCACCAGCACCAAAAGATCTGGAAGATGGGATGGGATATACACTACGGCGGACAACCTAAGGAAAATCGACTTAGGAACGAAAAATGATCCGAGACCTACATTCGTCGGTGATCTACTATCTGAAAAATAGGTAGCCACGTTAAAAAACGTGCTCATGCAGTATAAAGGCTGTTTTGCATAGAACTATTGTGAGATTCCGGGTCTAGATCCAAAAGTAGTAGTATATAAACTGGCTATATCACCGGGCATAAAACCAATCAAACAGGCCCTAAGAAGGATGCGACTTGAACTTGAGATGAGTATCAACGCTGAAGTCAAGATACTAATCGACTCCGGCTTCATCCAAGAAGTTCAATATCCTGACTGGATCACCAACATCGTTGCAGTGATGAAGAAAAATAGGACGGTTCGCATCTTCGTGGACTTTCGGGATTTCAATAAAGCTTGCCCGAAGGATGACTTCACAGTAGCCGTTACTAAGCTGATGATCGATAACACGTCTACCCACGAGGTCTTCTCCTTCATGGATAGATTTTCAGGATACAACCAAATAAAAATGCATCCTGAAGACCAGAAGCATACCGCCTTCAAAACCCTACTGGGCATATTCTGTTATAAGGTGATGCCCTTCGGTTTGAAGAACACTGGCGCTACCTTTCAGAGGGCCATGACAAACATCTTCAATGACCTTATACATGAGATTGTCGAATGCTACATCGACGGCCATGTAGTGAAGAGCAAATCTCATGAGGAGCATTGGGAACATCTAAAAATAGTGTTCCAACGTCTTCGGAAGTATAATCTGAAGATGAACCCTCTAAAATATGCGTTTGGAGTTTTCTCAAGAAAATTCCTAGGATTAATTTTACGTCACCGGGGTATTAAAATCAACACCTTAAAGATTAATGCAATTATGAAAATGCCCACACCGAGAACCCTCAAACAGTTGCGATCTCTCCAAGGAAAGCTCACGTACATTCGGCGGTTCATAGCCAACATCTCTAGAAAATGTCGTCTCAACGGTCATCTGATGAAGAAAGGGACCCCGCTCATCTAGGATCACAAGTTCCAAAACGCACTAGACAAAATCAAACAATAGCTACAAAATCCTCCAGTATTGGCCACTCCGGTCAAGGGAAAACCCTTTATCTTTATTCCCCCAATCTGAGCAAGGCTCATTTGAATTTTGAAAATTCAAATTTTCTGAAGCAACGCTTCAAATTCCGTGCGTTGCGCAATGCGCAAGCGGTCCACAGTGCGACACGTGTCTGCGCAGTTGCGCAAGCGCACCGCTGCGCGACACGTATCTGCGCAGTTGCGCAAGCGCACCGCTGCGCGAGACGTGTCTGCGCAGTTGCGCAAGCACTGTTGCGCAAGTGCACCGCTGCGCGACACGTGTCTGCGCAGTTGCGCAAGCACTGTTGCGCAAGCCTTCCACTGCGTGACACGTGTCATTCATTGGGGGAGTTGCGCAGAAACAGAATTAAAATTTATGAAATCTTTTCTGTTCTTTCCAAAACCAGAAGATTTTCTTCTGCCATTGGATCAAAGATCCAGCGGTGGGAAAATTCCCAAAATCACTCAGAAAAGATCTTGTTAACAAATTCAACAAATTTGTGAGCACTATAAATAGGACCCCAATCCTCATTCGATAAAAAAAAACTTCTTCGAGAATCGACTTCTAGAAAAAGAAAAAAAAAGGAAGAAAAGAGAACTCTTGGAGATTATTCAAGAACAAAAAAAAAAGAAAGGTAAAAACCCTTTTTAAGAGAAAAATCTCTGAAGAACAAAGGATTAAAAAAAAGGGGGAAATAAATGAAAATAAATAAATAGTGCCTTGCACTTGTTGTGAACCCTTGGTTCTGTGAAATCAGGGAAAACAAGAAGAAAAACTTGTTTTCCTTTGATCCAAATTTAGATCAAAAGTGCTATGCACTTTTGTTCTTAAACCTGAAAAATTCTTGATGTTCTGCACAAATGCAACCCATTATTTAAAAGGGCCTGGCCCAAATCAAATTGCAAAATAATAAAGGGGCAGAGCCCTGTTTGGATTGATTTTCTAGTCGGGCAAAGCCCAAAATAAATAAAAAAATTGGACTTAATCCAATCCTGGCTGTAAGTCCTTAAATTAAATTTATTGAGCAGAATGGCTCTCCTAAACCAATTCACGACCAGTTCGAGGGTACATCTCCGAACTCCTTTGACATCCCTCGTTGTAATTCCTCAACGACGTCAAAGAGGTGACGGGTCCCAACGACCACACTTCCAAATGGACCGAAACGTCCCTAAACTAATATCGGACCGAAACGTCCCTAAACTAATATCGGACCGAGACGTCCCTAAACTAATATCGGACCACTACGTCCCTAAACTGGCGTTGGACCGAAACGTCCCTAAACTAATGACGGACCACTACGTCCTTAAACTGGCGACAGACCGAGATGTCCCTAAACTAATAATGGACCACTACGTCCCTAAACTAGAACAATAGAGCCAATCGCTCTTTCGCCGGATCTAAACGGTCCCGTTTAAGTTGATCTTAGCCCCAAACACGGCTAACGTATCCTTAAACATTCAAATGAACTATAAAACCCCAAATAAACTCTAGTCCTAGGGTACATCTCTGAACTCCTCTGACATTTATCGTTGTGATCCTTCAACGATGTCAGAGAGGTGACGGGTCCCGACGGCCATAAATTAAATAGATCACTACGTCAAGTTGATCTTAGTCCAAAACAGGACTAACGTATCCTTGATGAACGTTTAAGTTGATCTTAGCCGCAACGCGACTAACGTATCCTTAAACTAAAAACACCCAACCCAAATCTAAGTAAATACGGATTTGGATTAATCCATGCCCTACGGGCGACGGCATTACTCAGTCTCCGTATACAATCCACGGGCAACCACAAACAAAACAAACACACACGACACGAAGTGAAATTCTGGAGAAGGAGAAACTTGTTACCGCGACGCGGTAGCGTAATTAACTGCAGGGGCTTGCGCCTGCAGGAAAGAGTGTCCCCACAATCAAAAACCCCTCACCCTGAGGGGGAATCTGACGAAGTCTGCTACATCGGCCGCATCCGTCTAAACCTCCGATACAAGGTGCCATAAATCAACTTGGTATCTTCGGAGTGGTGGACGGATAAAACCAAATAGCATCTGCCCCGAATCCCAGCGTCAGGACTAACGTGGTCCTGTGCGCCGCCTTTCGGAGGGGAACAGATTCTGGCACGCCCGGTGGGACCTTTTCCTCTTTACACTCCACACTTCGTTTGTCGTCTTTGCGAACCAATCGCGGTTTGTTAAATGGTTGTCTTCGGATTTCAAGTTGCTAAGATTTGGTCTTTTACCTGGCGCAGAATTCAAGATTCAATGGCCACCAACTGCACCAACTGCTCGAAATGCCACTGCAACGGACGCTCCACCTCACCGAGAGGTGTAACATATGGGCCCCAAGCGGCTTCCTTCCTGACTCTGCCGGTAGACCAGGTGACCCAAGCCACCACCGGCTTGTTCTTCGGGACCATGGTCCCACCTACAAGCTTCTCTATGCCGACACCTGCACCGGAAGTGAACAAGAAGTCGGTGTTCGACCGGCTCACTGCTACCACGACCCCTGTCAACGGGTCGCCTGCTACTAAACCAACAGCCTCCGTTTTCACCAGGCTAGGTCAGAACTATAAAGTGGCCGTCCCAAAGAGGGCAACGGCCGCTGCTTTGGAAGTCGTTAAGGCGGCTTCTCCCATTAGAGAGTCGGTCTTCACAAGATTGACGGTTCCCACTCCTCCCCCAGCTGGTCAGAAGGCATCAGTCTTCGATAGGCTGACATCGGCAGTTACCCCACACTCAAACAGGGGGCAGCAAGAAACCATCTCGATTTTCGAGCCAGTCCCAACGGCCCGTCGTGCGCGACGTCGCCATTGGCAACGAGTAAGGAAAGCAGGGGGCAACTCCCCCTCAGGGCTAACCCCACGTGCTCCAGTGGTGGAGGTCAACGCTGCTGTTCCAACTGAGAACAGCTTTGAATTGCTGAGGAAATGAGAAAGAACTCTCCGATTGCTACATTGAAAAGATCTCCTCCGCCTATGGAAAAAGCTCCGGAGACAAAACAGGAACAGCCCCTTCAACGGCTGTCGTCAAAAATTTATAAAGTTTGGCGGAGGGTTCAAGACTCCGTGATTGACCCAAACCACTTTCGTCGCCAGAAAAAGGCAAAGGTGGAAAAGGACAAAAACCACCCCATTAAACAGCAGGGGGCAACAAATGCTAGGATGCCCACTTCAACGGCTCCTTCAACCTCAATGGTCCACAAAAGGAAAAGGCCAGAGAAAGCTCCCGTGACACTGACAAAGTTTAAAAGCGGTGAACCTAAACGCCCCAAGTCAGGGGGCATAACAGTTCATACGGTCTATATGGCTTCTGGAAAGGAAGAAAGTCGTACTTCTACGGGTCACCGACCGCTTACCCGGTCAGTGACCAAGGCTCAGGAGCAGCAACAAAAGCTCCAGGAGATGATGACTACAATGGCTGCACTCACAGAGCCAAAAGAGAACCTTGGGACCTCCTTAGATGAACGCCAAGAGGAAGAGACCGATGCCGAGTTCCTCCGCCGAGTACTGGAAAAGAGAGACAAAGAAACTGCTGAACAAGCAGCCAATATACAACGCATGGGCCTCCTCTTCCAGGACATGATAGGGATGATGATACAACAAGATCCCCCGACTGAGGAACCACCGATCGTCCTTGGGGATGATAAGGGAGAGACATCAAACCCTCAGCCCGTTCTATCAATGGCTAAAGAGGACACAATCTCTAAAACTGATCTGGACGAATATATAGCCCAGCAAATAAAGGTTCATCACGCGGCCGAAGCAGCCGGCCACGTCGTAAAAACGGGGCGACCGTATCCAGGCTGGTATGACCAAATCAAGTACCCGCCAGGTTATACAATTCCCAAGTTTCATGTCTACAAAGGGACCGGCAATCCCCATCAACATGTTGCCCAGTTCAGGGCGCTTTGCGGTAACACCGGCGGCGACGACAAGCTTTTGCTTCGCCAGTTTGTTGGAAGCTTATCAGATACGGCCTTCGAATGGTATTCTGAGCTCCCCAATGACTCTATTAAAACCTTCGCGGAGATGGAGCTGCTCTTCACCCAACGTTTTGCAAGTGCCAGCGAGCGTACCCCGATGACGGCACTGATTAATGCCAGGGTAAAACCCGGCGAGACATGGGTTCAGTACGCTATACGGTGGCGTAATCTATGGTCTAAGTGTGAACAGCGCATAGAAGAAGCCCCTGCGGTGGGAATGTTTGTTGGAACCCTTGATCCACAAGCAACCATCTCACAGTTTATGATGTTCTTCAAGCCGACTTCCTTCCAGGCTTTGATCGACAAATTAGCGCAGATGGACCAGATGGGCCATAAACCCCCTCTCCCGAAGCTGGACTCCCGAAACGATAAAGGGAAGGGAAAAGCGATCATTGTCGCTAATGCCCAACAACAACCGAGCGACTCGAAGCCGGTTGCTTGTCCAAACAATACACGCCCATAGGTACCCCTTGAGGATACGATGGGGCGTCCTTACTCCTTCCCCCGCGATAAAACAAGGAGGCTATTCGAGCTGGCGTTGCGCAACAGACTCATAAATCTGCCAGATCCAAAACGCCCGTCGCAACCAAGCGACGTCAACGAGCCCAACTACTGCCCTTACCATCGAGTGCTAGGACATCCGATCGAAGACTGTTACGTTTTCAAAAATTGGCTTGAAAACCAGTACGGCCAGGGCAAATTCGCGCTATCCGACAAATGGAAGGTGAATCCCCCGCAGCCCCACACCTCTAAGGGGACAAATACGCCGGGGGCAACATGCTCCGTCATTGAAGAAGCTCCCTGGGAAGTTGTATTATCAGCCAAAACGAGAAGAATGCTAAATGATCTTCAGACCTGTCCAGCGGTCAAGTGGAAGAACCCCTTGGAACCGCAGATTATTGAGGGGATGTTGAAGCCACGTCCGACTCCGAAGACCGATGGTGGTAGTTCAAGCGTGCATAACCAGCCGTCAAAATCTTCGAAAAAGAAGAAGAAATCTAAGAAGCCCGTGAAGCCTGGCGACAAGCGCACGGACTTACAGAAGCAAATCGACGCACTGGATGAGTACAACCAAAAGGCGCGGACTCCCATTACTCTCCAAGATTTCCTTGATCACGTCTTTCAAAAAGAAGATGAGGGGGAAAGTTCATCGGATGAATCCGAGGAATATGTGGCGAGCTGTCATATGATCTCCCATTCGACCACGAACGATGAAGGGACTTCTGGCACTAAAACGCCGGGGGCAAATACTGAGTCAAGGGTTCCGGGGTTATCAATCGAAATGATTGACGCGTTTCTTAGTGAAGCTCGATTGAAAAGTAAAGCTGATCGAGAACGTGAGACGGCTATATTCGAAAGGGCCAAGCGTCAGCGACTTGAGGAAAGAACTGAGATGATCCCGCTGGAACAAAATGCCTCCACCGCTGACAAAAGCCAACTCAAGATAAAAAAGAGGTTTGCTAAGGCCATATCAATGGGCATGAAGCTACCATCCTCTGAAGGAAAAATAACTGGTGTGGTAGAAATGCACCCCTCTTATTGCTTATATCATCAGAAGGTCTCGCATCCCATCCAAAATTGCAAAGCTTTCAATGGATGGTGGCAAGGATACGTCGCTAATCAACAACGCTTTAAACGGGAAAAGCGTAAAATTCGTCGGGAGTAAAGAAACACGACCAAAGAGCTTGAAAGAACTGCCGGCAATTGTCACATGGTTAACACTACCAGGTCACAAGTGCCTACATTTGGGAGCGACTCTGATGAGGAGCTAGAGCTTGCCCCTCTCTTTAGAGAGTCAACTTCGGGAAAAGAAGAGGAGCCAGTGGTTTGCGAAAATATCCGGCTGCGGAATCGGACACTGCCTGAAAAGAACCTCGGACCATCGAATAGAAAAGATAAAGGGAAAGAAAAGGTCTCTGAAGACATCGTCCTAGATGACCAAGTTCTGGAAGAGCTAAACGCCGAGAACCCGCCAAAAAGGAATAAAGTGGATTACAATGTCTTGGCGCATCTGAGAAAGCTACCCTCACAACTCAGCATTCTCGATGCCCTATTACTATCAAAAGAGGCGAGGGATTCTTTGATTAAGGCCCTACAAGATCCGGACCAATTCCAAGCTTTCCTGGCCGAACAAAAGATGAAGGATGAATTGGAAGAGGTGCACACAGCCGACGTTGCTTTTGGTGATGAAGACCTTCTCCTCGGGACGTGTGAACACAATCGCCCCCTTTATGTCTCACGATACTGCCATGACATAAAGATAGGTAAAATCTTGGTCGATAACGGATCGTCTGTTAATTTACTCAATGTGCGAGTGTTAAAGGAGATTTGTATGAGTGTCCAACACCTCGCCCGAGACAAGATCACTATCTCCGGTTTCGACTCTCAATCCTCAAAGACTCTTGGATCTGTGATATTGACGCTACGCTTCGGGTTACTCGTCACAGACATCAAATTCCATGTTATAGATGCCAAGACGTGCTACAATGCTCTGCTCGGCCGACCATGGCTACACGAGTATAATATCATCCCTTCTACACAGCATCAGTGCATGAAGTATTCTAGGGATGGCCTCGAGTACACAGTGGCGGGAGAGTTGAATCCGTTTTCCGTAAACGAAGTTCGCAAGTATGAAGATGCCAAATACTTTTTACCGAGTTTCGAAGACACGGAAAGGTGTCACAAACCGGAGAACAAAACTAACGCCACCATCCCTGTCTTCGGCAGTGACACCGAGGAGGAGGAGGATATAATTTATTCAGGTCCATCTCAATCCACCAGACCAGGACCATCCGTTCCTTCGCTGATCTTCGGTAGTGATTCAGAGGATGAAGTTCATGCTGTATTCCCTGCTCGGCCTTCAATACGGGTTTCCGCTGATGAAGAGCGAAGTCTGCAGATAACCATGGTGCCGTTTGAACATTACAAAGAACTGGATGCACTCGACACCAACAGCGTAGAAGAATTGCAGACATTCTACATCCCTCCCGGACGAAAAGGCGAGAAGGCAATCCTATTCTACCGTTCTGAAGAAAACAAGGTGGAAAAAGAAATTTGGCATGGCGCGGATCCCACGCTCGACAGGCTTCAGCCTATTCGTCTTCCCAGACATTATACTGAAGGTTTGAAGAAACTGCTGAAACGCCAGGGGATGTCCTTCACACAAACCGTTAGAAAAGCCAAATTCTATGACAAGGTCTGGAACGTTCCCGGGACTCAATGCAAACTGCCTAACGGGAGAATAGAAACAAAAGGGCTTGGGTACATCCGGTCAAAGAAACGGGAGTTAGTAAACAACTGTTATGTCATGTATGACTTCGATGAAGAGGCGGACGCACAATGGGAGGACGCTAATCCTGAACCAGCAAAAGTTCCTGATACAAAACCGCCCAGTCCATCGTTTGAAGACCAAATGAGCAAACTTATAAGGGATGCAAGTCAAAAAGCCCGAGATGATCACAATCGTGAAATGGCAATCTATGAGAAAGCCAAGACACAGCGCCTCCTTCAACAGGCGGTGAAGGATGAAAATGCCGCTCCTTGTCAACCTGCTACAAAAAAGGTTCGACGCGAAAGCAAAAACAAGTCGAAAGGCAAGAAAGGCGCTCGGCAACCACAAAGCAGAGTTAAGAAGCCACGCATCCGAGAGTCGAGCGTTATTGACCTAGCCCTCATGAAGAAAATGGGTCGAGCATACTCATTTCCTCGGAACAAGACAAGGAAAATACTTGATCTTGCTCTAAAACATCAAATGCTTACGTTGCCAGAGTCCAAGCACCCCGAGCACGCAGGCGAGGTGTTCAACCCAAATTATTGCTTTTACCATCGAGTAATGGGACATCCTCTTGAAGATTGCTTCACCTTCAAGAATTGGGTTGAAGATCAGTATCAGCTAGGCAAATTCGCGCTCTCTGACAACTGGAGGGTAGCACCACTGCAGAAGCACGAACCCGAGGCCGCGAAAGAAAAACCAACTCCGCATTGGGATTGGCAGAAAATTCGCACCTGCCACGTAATAACAATATTAAAAGAAGAGTCCGAGGACATGAACAGCCTTCCTTGGTGCTTTGAAAATGGCAGCGATGAGGTAATCTCGGAATTTCCATCAGCGCCAAAAGAGCTGGAAGATGGAATCCATATTACTGCAGATAACCTCAAGAAAATCGAGTTGGGGACAATAAATGATCCGCGACCGACATTCGTCAGCGAGCTGCTGTCTGAAGAGAGGGTGGCTGCGTTAAAAGACGTCCTTGTGCAGGATAAAGATTGCTTCGCATGGAACTATTCCGATATGCCGGGGCTAGATCCAGAAGTTGCCGTACATAGACTAGCAATATCCCCGAACATCAAGCCAGTCAAACAGGCGCCGAGAAGAATGCGACTCGAGCTTGAGATGAGCATAAATACCGAAGTCAAAAAGTTAATCAACTCTGGCTTCATCCAGGAAGTTCAATACCCTGAATGGATCGCCAACATCGTCCCAGTGATGAAGAAAAACGGGACAGTGCGCATATGCGTAGACTTCCGGGATCTTAATAAAGCTTGCCCGAAGGATGATTTCCCAGTGCCAGTCACTGAACTGATGATAGAAAATACATCCACTCATGAAGTTTTCTCCTTCATGGACGGCTCATCGGGGTATAACCAGATAAAAATGCAACCAGAAGACCAGAAGCACACAGCCTTCAGGACTCCTCTTGGTATATTTTGTTATAAAGTGATGCCCTTCGGTTTGAAGAACGCCGGTGCTACTTATCAGAGGGCCATGACAAAGATCTTCGACGACCTTATACATGAAATCGTTGAATGCTATATCGACGATCTCATGGTTAAAAGCAAATCATACGAGGAACATCTCGAGCATCTGAAGACTGTATTTCAACGCCTTCGGCAATACAACTTGAAGATGAATCCTCTTAAATGTGCGTTCGGGGTTTCCTCGGGCAAATTCCTGGGATTCGTTGTTCGACACCGAGGTATTGAAATAGATCCGTCAAAGATTAAAGCGATCATGGAAATGCCTCCACCGAGGACTCTCAAACAGCTGCGGTCCCTCCAAGGGAAACTCGCATACATACGACGATTTATAGCCAACCTTTCAGGAAAGTGTCGTCCTTATAGTCACCTGATGAAGAAGGGAACCCCATTCGTTTGGGATCAAAAATGCCAAGGCGCACTGGACGAGATCAAGCAATACCTGCAGAAC
Organism: Agapanthus africanus; assembly: GCA_030015575.1. Lineage (NCBI taxonomy): Eukaryota > Viridiplantae > Streptophyta > Magnoliopsida > Asparagales > Amaryllidaceae > Agapanthus > Agapanthus africanus. The sequence continues at coordinate 632,000,563 of JASDDO010000014.1, read as the reverse complement.
CCGCCGGTGTTGGCTGCTCCGGTTAAGGGGAAGCCTCTCATTCTTTATACAACCGCCCTCGAAGGTTCCTTAGGCGCATTATGGGCACAAGAGAACGATCAAGGGAAAGAAAGAGCACTCTACTACTTAAGTCGAGTTCTGCTGGGGGCAGAAAGCAACTACTCTCCCATTGAAAAACACTGCCTGGCGTTGATCTTCGCAATAACAAAGCTTAGGCACTATGCGTTGGCGCACGAGGTCCGTCTTATTTCAAAAGTGGACCCTCTCAAATATCTAATGTCAAAAGCCATATTGACAGGGCGACTCGCTAAATGGGCCCTGCTCTTGATGGAATTTTCGATAACATATCAACCTCTCAGGGCAGTAAAAGGCCAGGCCATCGCTGACTTCCTTGCTGAGCATCCCATACCTGCCGATTCTCCTTTAAATTGCGATTTGCCAGACAGACATGCGTTTGACGCAATCGACAATGGTGATACCCGGTGGGAGCTTTATTTCGATGGAGCATCTTCCATGAAAAAGCACAAACAAAATACGCCAATGATCAAATCAGGGGTAGGACTCATCTTTGTGACTCCACAGGGAGGAATAATGCGCTTCGCCTTCTCCTTAACAGAGCCGAGGACGAATAATGAAGCTGAATATGAAGCTTTGATAGCAGGCCTCGAGATCTCCATTGATATGGGAATTGAAAGCCTCCTCATATATGGGGACTCCCAGCTGGTCGTCAGTCAAGTGAACGGCGATTACCAAACATACAAACCGGAATTGGTAAAATACGGTGAAAAAGTGCAGCAACTGCTAACCCAAATTCCATCCTACACGTTGGAAAGTATACCGCGTGCGGAAAACAGCAAAGCAGACGCACTGGCCAAACTTGCTAAAGAATTGGCTGATGAGAACCTCGATGACGTTAGAATTGTGATACAAAGCCGTCGAGTGCTCGCCCCAGCAGAAATACATCCAGAATCATATAAAGAAAAGGGAGCAACTGAGCAGGCGACCCTACAAATAAAAGACCATGAGAAGACCGAAGACTGGAGAGAAGTCTTCATAGATTACTTCAAGTTCCACCGAATGCCTGAAGAAGCGTCCATAAGACATCAGCTCGTGAAACGAGCTCTGTCTTTCGCCTTCGTCAACGATACTCTATACAAGAGGTCATTCGATTCTTTGTGGCTGAGATGCCTAGGACCTGACGAAGCGAGAAGGGTCGTCCAAGAAGTTCACGACGGACTCTGCGGTTCCCACCAAGCAGGCCCTAAGATGAAGTTGAAGATAAAACGGATGGGCTACTACTGGCCCACGATGATGCAGGATTGCCTGGAATATGCGAGGCAATGTCATTCATGCCAAATTCATGGGGACTTCATCCATCAGCATCCCAATCCACTGCATCCAACAGTGGCTAGTTGGCCATTCGAAATGTGGGGAACTGACATAGTCAGCCCCATCGAACCAGCATCGTCAAAGGGACATCGTTTCATCTTGGCGACGACTGATTACTTCTCCAAATGGGCAGAGGCGGTACCGTTGAGGGAAGTAAAGACGGAGAACATCCTCCATTTCTTCAAAACGCATGTCATATACCGGTTTGGAACCCCAAGAAGGATCATCTCTGATAATGGGCCAGCCTACCGAAGTCATAAAATTAGCCGCTTCACACAGCAGCACAATATAGACTGGAGATATTCCTCAGTTTATAATCCGCGAGCTAACGGTCTAGCTGAGGCCTTCAACAAGACCTTGACGAAGATCATGAAGAAAACAGTGTCACGAAACAAGAGAGATTGGCACGAAAGATTGCAAGAGGCTCTTTGGGCGTATCGAACTACATTTAAAACGGCCACAAACACAACGCCATACGCGTTGGTATTTGGGACGGAAGTAGTACTCCCTCTCGAGATAGAATTACCCTCTCTACGAGTGGCAGTCCACTACGAGCTAACAGACGAAGAAAATGCTCACCTTTGGTTTGAAGAGCTTGACGCCCTTGATGAAATCCGTCTTCTAGCACAGCAAAATCTGGAAGCTTATAAAGCAAAGATGACGCGCTCATACGAAAGATTGACCCGACCGAGGACATTTTGTCAAGGCGAACTCGTGCTAGTGGTCAAAAGGCCTATGATCCCCAATCGCGCCAAGCGGGGAAAATTCGAGCCAAACTATGAAGGCCCGTACATCATAGATAAAGTTTACCAGGGTGGAGCCTATCTACTCATGGACATGCACGGTGAAAGGCCTTTCAGGCCAATAAACGGTCGTTTCCTAAAGAAATACTACGCTTAATGGGCCATAGTTTAGGTCAATGATAGATGACGACGACTATGTCCGCTCGCTATCTTCCTAAGCTCAAGCTTTATAAAAGTAGCCGGCCTTCTCCGTGACGGACCGAAACGTCCTTAAACTAGCGACGGACCGAAACGTCCTTAAACTAACGATGGACCGAAATGTCCTTAAACTAATATCAGACCGAAACGTCTTGAAACTAATACCGCAGCATCCTTGGGCTGACGAGATGAATAAAAAAAAAAAAATATATATATAATAAATAAATAAAAAAGATATATAAAAAAACGGTATGTCCATAAGCAAAGAGGGCACGGATGAAAACCCGAAAGGGCTCCGTGAGTAAAAACAGCAGGGCTGCCGGCGAATGTTCGTGAAAACCCGAAAGGGCGCGACCTCGTAAAAAAAAGAGAGAGAAAAAGAAAATTAAAAAAAAACGGTATGTTCATGAGCGAAATGGGCACGGATGAAAACCCGAATGGGCTCCGTGAGTAAAAGCAGCAGGACTACCGGCGAATGTTTGTGAAAACCCGAAAGGGTGCAACTTCGTTAAAGAACCCTTATGGAGTCCTCTCGACCTTGTAAGGAGAAACAACCTGCGTGAGATCCTTACGACTCACAAAGGAGCAACACACTTAGGAATCCTCACGATTCCTAAGGAGAAAATACACTTGCGAGATCCTCACGACTTGTAAGGAGAACTCTCTTATGGGACCCTCACGGCTCATAAGATTTGAAAGTCTTAAGTTACAGAGATCTAAACCCGTGCTTAAGCAAACCCCCACAAACTTCCAATATTGCCCTACAAGTGGTCCAATATTGACCCTTGTATACAATCCACGGGCGCGAATAAACATTTCCCTAGCCAAATTTCATCCGTAATTGGGAATACGTTCGCATGGTGAACAACCCTTATAAATCCCCTCGATTTATGAGGAGAAAACCCTCCTGTAGGATCCTTACGACTTACAGAGGAACAAAACACTTAGGAACCCTCACGATTCCTAAGGAGAAAATACACCTACAAGATCCTCACGACTTGTAGGGAGAAATACCTTTATGAGACCCTTACGGCTCATGAAATCGAAAGCCTTAGTCGACATGTCCCTAACCCTGATCGCTAAGCCTCCTTTGTTCGACAATGACAGAGGCAAATGATGATTCGCTCCTGGCAATACCCCAATTGCAGCGGTGCTGATGCCGAAATCGGTGTCCAATTTCAGGTTTACGGCGAAAGCCAGTAGGCCGCTCATGCATACGAAATAGCCGAAATGATAGGGCAACTTGCAATAAAAAGCAGCAAGTAAAATGTATGCATGCAAAATAGCCGAAATGATTGGGCAACTCGTAATAAAAAGCAACGAGTAAAGATAAAATAAATAGCCGAAATGATTGGGCACCGCGAAAAATAGCCGAAATGATTGGGCAATCGCGACCTTCGCGATATAAAAGCAGAAATGATAGAGCATCGCGGAAATAAAATAAAATAAAAAGAAGAAATGATAAAACTTCGGCCCTACAGTTAAGATCACATCGATCCCTGTATACAATCCAAGGGCGCAAACAAAGAAAGGAACCATACTTCCCCAGCGGATTCCGTCAAACGACGAAGCCAAACCTCAACGGTTCAATTCAACCGAAGAAGCCAGTGACTTCAACAAAAAATTCCTCGACTCACGGATACAAACACTCCTTGACGAGAGCTTCTTGATCCGCGTCGACTCGCAGAGCCACCAGTGCCTCCGTGGGAACCCTCGACTCGTTTCAAACCCCAAGGACACAAATAATCTTTGGCGCTTGGGAAACAAATAATCACTAGTAAAATCATCAACTCACGGATACAAACACTCCTTGACGAGAGCCTCCTTATTCGCGTCGACTCGCAGAGCCACCAGCGCCTCCGTGGGAACCCTCGACTCGTTTCAAACCCCAAGGACACAAATAATCCTTGGCGCTTGGGAAACAAATAATCCCAGCAAATTTCTCGACTCACGGATACAAACACTCCTTGACGAGAGCTTCCTGATCCGCGTCGACTCGCAGAGCCACCAGCGCCTCTGTGGGAACCCTCGACTCGTTTCAAACCCCAAGGAAACAAATAATCCTTGGCGCATGGGAAACAAATAATCCCAGCAAATTCCTCGACTCACGGATACAAACACTCCTTGACGAGAGCCTCCTGATCCGCGTCGACTCGCAGAGCCACCAGCGCCTCCGTGGGAACCATCGACTCGTTTCAAACCCCAAGGACACAAATAATCCTTGGCGCTTGGGAAATAAATAATCCCTCGCAAAATCCTCGACTCACGGATACAAACACTCCTTGACGAGAGCTTTCTGATCCGCGTCGACTCGCAGAGCCACCAGCGCCTCCGTGGGAACCATCGACTCGTTTCAAACCCCAAGGACACAAATAATCCTTGGCGCTTGGGAAACAAATAATCCCTCGCAAAAATTCTCAACTCATGGATACAAACACTCCGTGACGAGAGCCTCTTTGACTCATATCTCGGGCAGTAAGGATTCAAAAACTTGCTTCCTGAACAATGGGACCCTGCAAGTCAATCCTAAATGGTCTCTTGCATACTATTCACGGGTCTCACTCTCTGAAGTCGATTTTCGTCAAAGAGGGAAACAACCGCTTACGAGCCCTCTCGACTCGTAAGAGGGAGAAATTCTCTTATAGGATCCTTTCGACTTATGAGAGAAAACCACACTTGGGAATCCTCACGATTCCTAAGGAGAAAATCCACTTACGAGATCATCTCGATCCGTAGGGAGAAAAGTCTCTATGAGACCCTCACGGCTTATAGAGTTGAAAAGCCTTAGGCGGCAGACCTGAACCTGCAACCTAAGCCATCGCTACCTCTCGGAGAAGTTAAGTTGCCCACCGATCAGGTTCATCGAAAACACCATAACAAAAAGGGAAAAAGCGAAGAAATAGTACCAGACATTGCAAGAAAGAATGTGTCTTTATTCATAAATTCAATCAAAATACAAGGCGGATCGTATAAAGAATAAAGAATGCATATATGCTATATACAAATTGCAGGCGTGTAAACGATACAAAAATATTCAGGGAGAAGGAAGCTTCTTGAACAACTCTATCAATTGCTCGCGTACTTCCTTCCACACCTTCTCCTGATCAACTACCACTGCCAGTTCAGCCTCTACTTGAGCCCGCTGCTGCGTGAAGGATGCGAGCTATTCCCCAACAACCTGCTGAGCTGCTTCTTGGCCTCGGGCATCGCGCTCAGCGGCATCAAGCTTCCGCTTCAGTGCTAGCCCATTAGATATACGCTTGAGAAGACCTTCAAAGACGACTTTCACTTCAGCAGCATTCGTCCTAACTTCAGCACGAAGGCGAGCGGTCGCGTTTGAAGATTCCCGATGCGCCTTTAGCCGTAAAGCTGCCTCCTGCTCCAAATGGCGGAGATAAGAAACGCTTTGCTCAAGCCAAGCTGTCCGTTGGGCGCTCGCGGCCAAAACCTCGGGAGAAGGGCGCGTCGACTCCAACCGATGCAGGCGAGCCTCGATCTCTCTGCAGTGGTTAACCCACGATTCGACGACGCTTTCGTTATGAAAAGTTACGAGCGCCGCCAACATTGGATTAACATCCACAGCGAAATCTACGGCAGAAGGGAGAGCATCCATGTTGAGCTCTTCGATGTACCCGCTCAGCATGCCCAGACTCATCACATCACCCTTTGAAGACGGGCGTCTCAAGAAAGGGCCTGCCGGTAGAGGGACGCGAGACTCAAAAGGGACCGGAGCCGGAACAATAGCTGCAAAACAGAACATGGTTAAATGATGGTTCAAGAGATATTTAAGGATTACCAAAAAAAAAAGGAATTTGCTATACCAGCAGCAACGGACGGCAGAGCCGGAAGGGCCGGTAGCGCGGCAGGTCTGGCATCCCCTCCTTCGATTTGTGGCGCTGCAGTAAAGAAAGGGAAAAGTCAGAAATCATTCAATTGCTAGAAAAAGGGGATGAACAAAGATATTGTATTGAACGTACACTCACCAGCGCCACTAGAGGGAGAAGCAAGCTCGGATGGGAAGGAGAAGTGTGGGAGCAACACTTGGTATAGATGATCGAAGAGCCCTCCTGAAAAGAGCATAGTAGTATAACGTTAGTACATAAGCTACACGTTAAAAGATTAATGCATAAGTCGTAAATTCATACCTTCCAACATCCGCGATGGCACAAGGGAAGGTTGAGGAGCGACCACCGCCAAAGCAGTAGTTGACGGTGTGCCTTCAGGCAATGGAGCATCGGCACTAGCCGCACCTGCGTTTAAAACAAAGACAAACTGGTTAAAAGAGATTGTGAGGTATATATAAACGAAGAACATTGGTCATTCAAAATTTACCCGACAAGCTGCCAGCAGAAACGGAGGCAATCCCTTCCTCCACTGACGGAAGGCCACCGCCTGTAGCTTCATCACCCAACTCGAGGGGAACCGTTGTTATGCTTGCAAGCTCTACAGGCGGCGGGGGACCATAGGCAGGGAGGGCTATGATAGGAACATTGCCAGATTCCTGAGAAGGAGCGCCTAGCCCGTCTTCAGGAATCATGGTCGCCTCACCCGCTGCTCCCTCAGGATCGGCGGTCGCAGCTGCCTCGTCCATCGGCACCACGAGGTCCCCAGCCTCAAGCACCTCGCCCTCTACCGCCTTCGGCTCGGTTGAGACAATCATCTCATCTGCCGCCACTTCAGGTGCGACATCAATGACCCTCTCCGCGGCAGGTCCCTCAATCTCGGCTCCAGGCCCCATGACCCCGACAACGTTGCTCACTGTCGGTTCGGGTTCAGCAAGTACTGCTTCCTCCGCTCCCCTGGGGTCGACGGTCGTCTCCGCCTCCCCCTCAGTTGGACTTAACCCTGCAAGATGGGATACGTATGAGCCAATAGCTTTACAATTCGTACAACAAGGTTCTGAAAGGAGTACTACCTGAAGCAGATTTATCATTGGCGCTCCGAACCGCGCGCGCCACTTGCCGACGAGCTGTAGACAGGGCAACAGGGGGCTCTTCGGAAGGAGTACTAGCGCGAGGAATGGTGCTAGGGCCCGCTCCCGTGGCCAAAGCAGCTTTCCGGGCCTTTGCTTCACGTCTCAACCGCTTCCGCTCCTCTCGAGCCGTTGAGACGGATGCCACGATATAAAGATAGAAAAAATCTTGGTTAACAATGGGTCTTCCGTCAATCTCCTCAACGTGCGAGTGTTGAAGGAAATTTATATGAGCGTCCAGCACCTTGCTCGGGATAAGATCACCATCTCCGGGTTTGACTCTCAATTATCACGGACTCTTGGGTCTGTGATACTGACGTTACGCTTTGGGCTACTCGTCACGGACATTAAATTCCACGTCATAGACGCCAAAACATGCTATAATGCTTTGCTCGGCCGACCCTGGTTACACGAGTACAACATCATCCCTTCTACACAGTATCAGTGTATGAAATATTTTAAGGATGGTCTCGAGTATACCGTAACAGGAGAGTTGAACCCATTCTCCGTAAACGAGGTCCGTAAGTATGAAGATGCAAAATACTTCTTACCGGATTTCGAAGACACGGAGAGATGTCACAAACCGGATAACAATGCTATCGCCACTATTCCAGTCTTCGGGAGTGATACTGAAGAAGAGGAAGCGATAGTTTATTCAGGTCCACCTTAGCACAACAAGCCGGGACTGTCTGCTCCCATGTTGATCTTTGGCAGCAATTCGGAAGATGAAGTCCACGCTATATTCTCTGCTTGGCCTTCAATACAAACTTTCGCTGATGAAGAGCAAAGTCTGCAAGTCGCCATGTTTCCACTTAAACATCATAAAGAACTTGACGTGCTTGATACCTACAGTGTAGAAGAGCTGCAGACGTTCTATGTCCCTCCCAGACGAGAAGGAGAAAAGGTGATTCTATTCTACTGCTCTGGGGAAACTAAAGTGAAAAAAGAAATCTGACACGGTGCGGAGCCTACGCTTGACAGACTTCAGCCCATATGTCTGCCTAATTATTACACAGAAGGCTTGAAAAGGCTATTGAAGCGCCAAGGGATACCCTTCAAACAGACCGCTCGAAAAGCTAAGTTCTATGATAGGATCTGGAACGTTCCCGAAACTCATCACAAATTGCCTAACGGGAGAATGGAAGCAATCGGGCTTGGATATGTTCCGTCCAAGAAACGGGAGCTACTTCGCGACTGCTGTGTTGTGTATAACTTTGATAAAGAAGGGGATGCTTAATGGGAAGATGTTAACCCTAAACCAGAAAAAGTCCCCGGCGTAAAAATTCCCAGTCCGTCATTCGAAGAACAAATGGACAAGCTTAATAGGAAAGCTGGTCAAAAAGTTCGAGACGACCACAACCGCGAAATGGCCATCTACGAGAAATACAGAACGCAACACCTCCTTCAACAGGCTGTGAAAGACGAAATTCCGCTCCCTGTCAACCTGATGTAGAAAAGGTGCGACACAGAGGCAGAAACAAGTCAAAAAGCGGAAAAGACATTCAGCAACGACAAAGCGGAACTAAGAAGCCACGCAGTCGGGAATCGAGCGGTCCGGATTTGTCCCTTATGAAGAAGATGAGTCGAGCATACTCTTTTCCTCAAGACAGGACTGTTTCCCCCAATCAGAGCAAAGCTCTGTTTTGAATTTCAAAAATTTAAAATTTGAAACAACACTTCAAATTCCTTGCGTTGCGCGCCATGTGTCAAAGCTGATACGTCAGCGCAGCGCCCAAGGCAGCGCGCCCAATCAGAGCAAGGCTCTATTTAAAACAAAATTAAAGGTGCACAAGCACTGCGCTGTGCGACAAGTGTCAGCACAGCTGCGCAAGCGCTGCGCTGCGCGACACGTGTCAGCGCAGCTGCGCAAGCGCTGCACGACACGTGTCAGCGCAGCTGCGCAAGCGCTGTGCTGCGCGACACGTGTCAGCGCAAATGCAGTTGCGCTGCGCTGTACGCTGCGCGACATGTGTCAGCAAGCGCAGTTGCGCTGCGCTGTGCGCTGCGCGACACGTGTCAGCGCAGATGCGCTGCGCGACACGTGTCAGCGCAGTTGTGCAAGTTGCGCTGCGCTACGCGCTGCGTGACACGTGTCACGCGCTGGGCGTTTGTGCCAAACAGAATTAAATTCTAGTAAGATCTTTCCGTTCTTGTTAAAACAAGAAGATTTTCTTCTGTAAAACAGAAACCCTTGGATCAAAGATCCAACGGTGGGGAAAATTTCCTAAATCACTCAGAGAATGATCTCTTTAACAAACTTAACAAAGCTATGGGCACTATATAAAAACCCCTAGACACCAATTCAAATGATGATCGACATCAAGAACTTCAGAAAAACAACAAAAAGAGAGAACTCTGAAGAATTAAAAAAAAGTTAAAAAACCTTTATAAAAGAGAAGGTTCTCTTCTGAATAAATCATTGATTTAAAAACAAGATCAATGATCTTCAATAAAATATAAATAAAAGTGCCTTGCACTTTTTTATGAACCACTGGTTCTTTGAAAACAAGAAAAACTTGTTTTCTCTGATCTAAAATTGATCAAAATATAAAACAGTGCCCTGCACTTGCAAAATTGGCACTGTTGCGCTCTTAGGTTGGCGCAAGCCACCAGAGAGCGCCACGTGTCAGCTCCAGAACAACTTGCGCTATGCGCTTTTAAAATAGAGCATTGCTCTCTGAAATTGGTGCAACTCATCAGAGCGCGCCACGTGTCAGCAGCGCAACAGCGCAGCGCACTAACACAGCGCACTGCGCTAACTGCGCTTGCGCTCACCAGAGTGTGACACGTGTCACTTCCACAAGCGCATGCGCTCATTTATTGGCACAAAGCGCCTGACAGGCCACATGGCCACTGTCAGATAATTGATGCACTGCATCATTAAAAAGAAGGGCTGAGCCTAATTAAAGAGGCCTAACAGGCCTAGTAAATGCTATGCATTATTTTCAAAAAAAAAAAGGGAGAGCCCAAATAAAAACAGATGCAATGCATCATTCTTTTTTAATGAAGTAGAGCCCAAACAAGGGTCTGTCAGTGTAACACCTTAGGATAAGGGTTAGTGTATAATTATAATTAAATAATGATTTTTAATAAAAAGTTTACCAAATTATGTTTTAAATATTTTTCCTAATTTAATAATTATTTTTCCTAAATTTTCCTAGGCTTGCACACACATGTGCATGTAAACTAGGGTTTTTAAATGAAGTAAATACCATAATTATTAACCATGGTGGGTTAATTGTAGGATTAATTCTTTTGGGTTATAAGTGAGTTTAATTAATTAGTTAAGAGGTTACTTTAATTTGAATTAGTTTTCTTTTGTGTGTTGACTTGTGAGAGAGAGAGAGAGAGTGCATCATGGCTTTAGGCCATGCTTGCATTAAATGAGGTGAGAGAGAGAGAGGGGTGACTTTTGTGTGAATGATTGTGGTGGCTCTCAACTCTTTTTGGTTTTTCTCTCAAAGCTCTCACACTCTCACATACACAACACACCATCACACTCACACAACACACACTTACCTTCAGCTCCAGAACCCCAGCACCCAGCAGCAGCAAGCAGGCACAGCAACAGCAGCAGCAAGCAGAGGCAAGCACAGCAGCAGCAGCAGGCACAGCAGTGAGCAGCAGCAGCCTCAGTTCCAAGTGCAGCGACTTCTCTCCACTTCTTCTTCTTCCTGCAGCTCCCTAGGGTCGAGAGTGAGGTATAATTCCTAAGCTTATTCCCTAGTTAGCTTTGTTAGTGTAGTTTTGCATCGGTTAATGGATTTTAGTATGTTTTAGTGCGATATGGGGTGTTTAGTGGGAACTTTGCGCTAAAGAGGTGTAGATTGGTTTCAGTAGGATGTTTGAGGTTTGATGAGACCATGTTAACTTAGTTTAACCCCTATTACACTAAAATACCACCAGTTTCACTATTTGATGCAAATGTCGTATTTGTGCAATTTGAGCTTTTCTGGAACTGCTATTGACCCGGTGAGTTCAGAATGATTTTGAGAGTACTGTAGTATAGTGGTGTTGTGCTGATACCCCAGATTTAACCCGACCCCCTAACTGCTACAGTAGGCCGCCAATTTCTTCGTTCTGGCCGCAATTTGCGGCCAGATGGGTAGGGTTTGGGTTGGGGTTTGGTCCTATAGGTGTCTGCTAGTGTGTAGAGTGCTGTGATATTTATATTTTTATAAGTGTAGTTCTGTAGAAAAATCTGGAACCAAATACCTATTTTGCCGTTTTTCTAAACCTTCGCGACACGCGTGATACGTGAGTAGGTTTGGGTTTCTGTGTATCGCGGCGCGTCGGGGTAGTTTCAGGCGCGTGATTACACGTTTTAGCGTATCGCGCACACGCGCGATTGGTTTGCGACACGAGTTTCTAGTTGGACAATAATGTCGCGTTTTTGGTGAAAGTGAGCTTATATGTGTGATATGTGTATGTGATTCTAGGTTCGCAGGCCAGTGAGACGGACGCGGCGAAGAAGGGCAAAAAAGTCGTCGGCTACACTTAGCGCGAGACATGGTGAGTAGATTTCACATCTACGGGTATATCGCCCGCATGGCGTTATGCGTCAGGGCTGATAGGATCTTAGTATTATATATTGCATATAACCATGGACTGTCATCTCATATTGCATTCCCTGCTGTGGTTATGTATATATATATATATATATATATATATTGCTTAGAACTGATAGAACACCGCACTATTACTAACGGTATATGTTGCACGGGCACTATTCGCATGCTACACACACACCGTTAGTAATTGCCATGCCACACTCACTGTAGAGCTACCATGATTACATTGCTATAGTTCGCTTCATATGTGATTTGATATGACTTTCATGTATATTGGGAGCCGCATGACATCTTCTAAAACCGGAAACGAAACTACTTTAAAAAGACGGTTTTCCCCTTATACCCTTATCATGGATTGATTTATATTGAAAATCGCATTGGATTTATTATTGGTGATGGATTTACATGAGATTTCTGGTTTTGAGGACCGTGGAGTTATTTATGAAAAGATGCACTATTTTGAAAAACCCGGTACCTCGTGATATGATATTTTGGTGTGTCCACCACGCGTTTTCTCGGTGCTGAGACGTGTGCTTGAAACCCGATTCGAGGAGTGGATGTTCCGTTTGCGGGTTCGTGGTGGGACCGGTATGGTTCCCCTCGGCGAGATGATCGATGGGATTTGCCGATTGAGCCTGAAGGCGGGCGAGTACCTACCGGTGATTGGTTGGACCTGGCAGTTGTCCGGAGGATACTGACCAGAGTCGAGTGATGGATGCGGGATGATCCGTACTGCCCGGGCCGAGGGCCGATACCGCAGACGGACCCCGTGGGGCCGGTCCGGACTGACGGCGCCCGATATTCGAGGATTTACGTGTCGATGCTGGACACGGGTATTTTATGATATTTTGGGTGCCGATGTTGGGCACTCGTGATTCTTCCGAGATATACAGGATTTGAGGGCCGATGGGTGTGCCGGCGCCAGAGTATATGTGGGATTTGGGTGCAGTTTGAGGCACCGATCATTGTTTTCCATGTTGACATAGTCCATGTAGATATTATTTATCCCATACTCAGTATTGATTACTATACATCTCATCCTGTGGCAATTACCTGTTAGAGTGCATGCATTACTATTGTATCCACTGTTGACATGCATTGATATCATCTGCTGGCATTAGTAGAGCCACGCTATATGTGCATGCTCGCGATTACCTTTATATGTTATCTCTATTCACGAGTTGGCAACTCACCCCCGTTGTGCCACAGTATTTGCAGGTTGCCCTTGGGAGTAGTCACGGCTGGCTGTTTCCGCATCTTTTGGCACAGATACCCCTTTTGAGCAGAGATAGCCTTTTGCTGATAGGTGGGTTTTGTACGGTATTTGTTATCTTTCAGTTGTATATTGATGTATCTAGTACTCTCCATCTACCTTTCTGTATTGACTTAGAGACAGTTGTGAGGACGATATGTATGATTTTATATTCTGGTGTCGAGCTCGCATGTGAGCCGACTTTACTTTATGCAGTCTCATCTTTTATGATATTGTCCTTGCTTTACTGTGTATTCTTCGCTTCGGCGTCGTATATCTTATTGTGATGCTTCATTCATTTTACTCGTCATTTCTGTTACACCTTGTTTCTATCCGACTGGCAGGGAAAATGTTTAAAAAGGAAATGTTACCAAAATTATAAAACTTATAACTTTTGAACTTAAAAAGGATTTCTACTAAATAAATGGAAGTTTTTCGGACATGTACGATTGTTTTTACAAAATGTTTTAAAATCACTCTATATTTATTGGTTTTGATTTCTGGGTTCGGCTTACTTAGCCGCGTTACGCCTGTAGACGTTGCGTGGTTAAGTGCCGGTCACGAGTCGAATTCTCGGGTCGTGACAAAGTTGGTATCAGAGCGTAGGTTTTACCTTCGGAGTGTAGGATGACCCTGGTATGATGGAGTAGGTAGCTGCAGCAGGGTAGCGTAGCGTGCGTATGTTCCGCAGCATACTCACGACACGGTACTCCGCCTACGCGATCTTAGGACTTATTGATTTGATCCCTCCTTATATTCTTGTGATTCGATTTCCGTGTTCTTATCGAATCCAAATTTTCTTTTAGCCATTATGCTGCCTAAGACTACGAGGGCACAGAGAGCGGCCGCGAGGGCCGAGATTCGTGTTGACTCGTCCGAGACGAGGACTGATCCGGGCAGTACGCCGGTTGTACCCGAGCAAGCTGTTCCTGCCGTGACAGAGCAGATCGCCACGTTAGGGGCTGGTATGCAGGAGATGCGCCAGATGATAGGATCGCTAGTTGAGACGCTTCGAGCGCAGCGACCAGAGGTAGCTCCACCAGTTCCAGAGACCGCGATGGTACCTACCGCACAGCCAGTTGCCCCTGCAGCCACGGAGGTGATTACAGTATCGCTATCAGAGTTCATGAGGCTGAAGCCTCCGGTTTTCACAGGCACCGATACAGCCGAGGACCCACAGTCTTTCATCGACAGGATGGCCAGGATGTGCCGTTCCCTCAGATGCGCAGATGTGAGATGGGTTGAGTTCGCGAGCTTTCGCCTGGAAGGTCTTGCGCAGAAATGGTGTGATTCAGTGGAGAAGGGCAGAGCAGCAGGTCTTCCTCCTATGACCTGGACGGAGTTCGTGACCATATTTCCAGCCTGTTTCCTTCCCCGGAGTGTTAGAGATGCCCGAGCACGCAGATTTGAGTCCTTGTGCCAGACGCCAGGGATGACAGTGGCAAAGTATGACGTACTGTTTACAGAGCTAGCAGTCTACGCCCCATATTTAGTGGCTACCGAGGAGTTGCGAGTCCGGAGATTTGTTCGAGGCTTTCTTACACCAGTGTTCCTCGCGATCAGCGCGCAGCACTACGAGACCTATGCAGCAGCTGTAGACGCAGCCCTAGTGGTCGAGGAGCACCTTGCTGAGACTTCGGTACTTCCAGAGCCGAAGAGAGTTCGTACCAGTATTTCCGCACGGGGGCAGTCATTCAGACGCCGCGACAGGTATCGTTCCGGTACGAGGAGTAGCAGAGTTTCGGGACGAGGTCGGATGTTTAGTTCGTATCCCCAGGACGGTCAGCAGTCGCCGCGGGGTTGCTACAGATGTGGCAGCCTACTTCACCTCGTTCGAGATTGTCCAGAGACACACCGGAGGGAGGCGGCAGCACCGCATGTTACCTTACCACCTTCACCACCCCAGAGGGCGTTGCCCGTTGTGCCTACCGTTGCTCCGCGCCAAACTTATTCACAGAGAGGTCGTGGGCGTGGAGGAGTTGCTCAGAGGGGACGAGATGACCGAGGCCGAGGACAGTCAGTTACAGGTGGTGGACAGGCGAGGGTCTTTGCTTTGACACATCAGGACGCGCAGGCGTCCAATGAAGTGGTTTCAGGTATCCTTCCTGTAGGTTCAGTTGATGCACATGTACTGTTCGATCCCAGATCCACACACTCGTACGTATCCACACACTTTGCGCCGAGTTTGGGTAGAGAGTCCGGCTTGCTTGATCAGCCGCTTGTGGTGACCACTCCGGTGGGAGAGTCGTTTGTGGCTAGGCACGTGTTCCGATCCTGTATCGTCTGTATTGGCGAGAGAGAGTTGCCTGTCGACTTGATCCTTCTGGAGATGTTGGACTTCGACGTTCTTTTGGGCATGGATTAGTTAGCCACGTGCTATGCTTCTGTGGACTGCCGCGAGAAGACAGTTAGATTCTGTTTCCCCGGTGAGTCGGTTTTTGTTGTGTTGGGGGACCGTGGTGCCGCCCCTCACAGTGTGATTTCTTCTTTTCGCGCTGGACAGCTTTTGAGGAAGGGATGTCAGGGATTTCTCGCCTATGTTCGCGATGCTCGTGCTACAGAGGTTCCATTGGATCAGGTTCCGGTTGTTAGCGAGTTTCCTGACGTGTTTCCTAACGAGCTTCCTGGGTTGCCGCCCGAGCGCGACATTTCTTTCTATATTGATTTGGTTCCTGGTTCGGGGCCTATTTCTATACCGCCCTATCGGATGGCCCCGGCGGAACTTCGTGAGCTGAAGGGTCAATTGCAAGATTTGCTGGACAAGAGACTTATTCGACCCAGTGTTTCTCCTTGGGGTGCTCCAGTCCTGTTCGTCAAGAAGAAGGACGGCAGTTTGCGTCTTTGTATCGACTACCGCCAGCTGAACAGGGTGACAGTGCGGAACAGGTATCCTTTGCCGCGTATCGACGATTTGTTCGACCAGCTTCAGGGGGCAGGGTACTTTTCGAGGATCGATTTGCGATCGGGCTATCATCAGCTGCGGGTTCGACAGGAGGACATTCCCCGGACAGCTTTCCGTACGCGCTACGGCCATTACGAGTTTTTGGTGATGTCGTTCGGACTCACCAATGCGCCAGCAGCTTTCATGGACTTGATGAACCGTATTTTCTGACCTTACCTGGATCTGTTCATTATAGTCTTCATTGACGATATCTTGGTGTATTCCCGGAGTAGTGATGATCACGAGCAGCACCTGCGGATTACATTGCAGACCTTGAGGGAGCACCAGCTTTATGCGAAATTCTCCAAGTGTGCTTTTTGGCTGGACAACGTAGACTTCTTGGGTCACGTGATTTCACGAGACGGTATATGTGTTGACCCGAGGAAGATCGAGGCCGTTCAGCGTTGGCCCAGACCCACATCGGTGACGGAGATTCGCAGCTTTTTGGGATTGGCCGGTTACTACAGGCGTTTTGTGCAGGACTTCTCACGTATTGCTACACCGTTGACCGGGTTGACCCGGAAGGGAGTTCCCTTCGATTGGACGGAGGAGTGCGAGCACAGTTTCCAGCAGTTACGGACTCAGCTGACGACGGCACCGGTGTTATCTTTACCTTCCGGACCGGGTGGATTTATGGTCTTTTGTGATGCTTCTCGAGTGGGGCTGGGATGCGTTTTGATGCAGCACGACAGGGTGATCGCGTATGCTTCACGACAATTGAAGAAACATGAACAAAACTACCCCACTCATGATTTGGAGATGGCAGCAGTGGTCTTCGCACTAAAGATCTGGCGACATTACCTATACGGCGAGTCGTGCCAGATATTCACGGATCACAAGAGTCTGAAATACATATTCCAGCAGCGGGACCTGAACCTTCGACAGCGTCGATGGATGGAGTTAGTGAAGGATTACGACTGCGAGATTTTATATCACCCGGGCAAGGCAAATGTGGTGGCGGATGCTTTGAGCCGGAGGCCCGGGAGTAGTTTATCTTGTTTGAGCGCAGTACAGGAGCAGTCATCGGCAGATTGGCAGATATTATGCGACAGTCGAGTACAGTTCGAGTTCACGCCGATTGGAGGACAGATAGCGCATGTCCGTGCACGCCCACAGTTGATCGATCGTATACGTGAGGCACAGCTCAGTGATGACCGATGTTCAGAGATCATGGCACAGATTGGACAGGGCAGATTTTCCGAGTTCGTGATCGATGATCAGGGAGTACTACGATTTGGAGCCAGACTGTACGTACCAGATGCTGAAGGGCTGAGACGCGAGATTCTTGAGGAGGCACATCGATCGGTATTTAGCGTCCATCCCGGTTCCACCAAGATGTATCACGATTTGAGAGATGTTTATTGGTGGGACGGAATGAAGAGGGACATCGTAGATTTCGTGTCGAGATGCCTGACTTGTCAGCAAGTCAAGGCGGAGCACCAGAGGCCCGCGGGAGAGCTACAGCCGCTACCCATTCCGGAGTGGAAATGGGAACATATTTCGATGGATTTCGTTATGGGTCTACCCAGGACTAGTCGGGGGTATGACTCCATCTGGGTGATCGTGGATCGTTTGACGAAAGCGGCTCACTTCCTACCGGTGAAGACGACTTTCGGGTTTACTCAGTATGCCCAGATCTACATTGACGAGATAGTGCGACTACAAGGAGTCCCGACATGCATTGTGTCCGACAGAGGCACCCAGTTTACCAGTAGACTATGGCAGAGGCTTCAGGAGGCTTTGGGCACTCGCTTGAGTTTCAGCACGGCATTTCATCCGCAGACCGACGGACAGTCAGAGCGGACCATCCAGACTCTCGAGGACATGCTCAGAGCTTGTGTACTAGATTTCAGAGGTAGCTGGGATCATCATTTGCCCTTAGTAGAGTTCTCCTACAATAACAGCTACCAGGAGACTATTCAGATGGCACCATTTGAGGCTCTTTATGGGAGGAGATGCAGGTCACCCACTTTTTGGACAGAGCTCAGTGAGGGCAGTATCTTAGGGCCACAAATCGTTGAGGTGACGACCGCGAAGATCCAGTTGATTCGCGATAGGATGAGAGCAGCGCAGAGTAGGCAGAGAGCTTATGCAGACCGTCGACGACGCAGACTTGAGTTTTCTGTTGGTGATCATGTTTTCTTGAGGGTCTCCCCAATGAAAGGTCTGATGAGGTTTGGGAAGAAGGGGAAGCTTAGCCCCAGGTATGTGGGCCCCTTCGAGATCCTCGAGCGTGTCGGTGCAGTGGCTTACCGGTTAGCCCTTCCGCCCAGCTTTCCAGATGTGCACCCCGTATTCCATGTCTCGATGCTCCGCAGATATCTTCATGATCCTTCGCATGCGATTCAGCATCCGACGATCCAGCTTGAGCGTGACCTTTCCTATGCAGAGCAGCCGGTGATGATCTTGGATCGACAAGTGAAGAAATTGAGATCGAAGGACATTCCATCAGTTAAGGTACTTTGGCGTGGCCAGAACCGTGAGAAGGTCACTTGGGAGACCGAAAGCAAGATGATGAAGACGTATCCCCATCTTTTTGAAGGTAACCGTAGTTAGATTTTTGAAATTCGGGGACGAATTTCTTTAAGGGGGACAGATTGTAACACCTTAGGATAAGGGTTAGTGTATAATTATAATTAAATAATGATTTTTAATAAAAAGTTTACCAAATTATGTTTTAAATATTTTTCCTAATTTAATAATTATTTTTCCAAAATTTTCCTAGGCTTGCACACACATGTGCATGTAAACTAGGGTTTTTAAATGAAGTAAATACCATAATTATTAACCATGGTGGGTTAATTGTAGGATTAATTCTTTTGGGTTATAAGTGAGTTTAATTAATTAGTTAAGAGGTTACTTTAATTTGAATTAGTTTTCTTTTGTGTGTTGACTTGTGAGAGAGAGAGAGAGTGTATCATGGCTTTAGGCCATGCTTGCATTAAATGAGGTGAGAGAGAGAGAGGGGTGACTTTTGTGTGAATGATTGTGGTGGCTCTCAACTCTTTTTGGTTTTTCTCTCAAAGCTCTTACACTCTCACATACACAACACACCATCACACTCACACAATACACACTTACCTTCAGCTCCAGAACCCGAGCACCCAGCAGCAGCAAGCAGGCACAGCAACAGCAGCAGCAAGCAGAGGCAAGCACAGCAGCAGCAGCAGGCACAGCAGTGAGCAGCAGCAGCCCCAGTTCCAAGTGCAGCGACTTCTCTCCACTTCTTCTTCTTCCTGCAGCTCCCTAGGGTCGAGAGTGAGGTATAATTCCTAAACTTATTCCCTAGTTAGCTTTGTTAGTGTAGTTTTGCATCGGTTAATGGATTTTAGTGTGTTTTAGTGCGATATGGGGTGTTTAGTGGGAACTTTGCGCTAAAGAGGTGTAGATTGGTTTCAGTAGGATGTTTGAGGTTTGATGAGACCATGTTAACTTAGTTTAACCCCTATTACACTAAAATACCACCAGTTTCACTATTTGATGCAAATGTCGTATTTGTGCAATTTGAGCTTTTCTGGAACTGCTATTGACCCGGTGAGTTCAGAATGATTTTGAGAGTACTGTAGTATAGTGGTGTTGTGCTGATACCCCAGATTTAACCCGACCCCCTAACTGCTACAGTAGGCCGCCAATTTCTTCGTTCTGGCCGCAATTTGCGGCCAGATGGGTAGGGTTTGGGTTGGGGTTTGGTCCTATAGGTGTCTGCTAGTGTGTAGAGTGCTGTGATATTTATATTTTTATAAGTGTAGTTCTGTAGAAAAATCTGGGACCAAATACCTATTTTGCCGTTTTTCTAAACCTTCGCGACACGCGTGATACGTGAGTAGGTTTGGGTTTCTGTATATCGCGGCGCGTCGGGGTAGTTTCAGGCGCGTGATTACACGTTTTAGCGTATCGCGCACACGCGCGATTGGTTTGCGACACGGGTTTCTAGTTGGACAATAATGTCGCGTTTTTGGTGAAAGTGAGCTTATATGTGTGATATGTGTATGTGATTCTAGGTTCGCAGGCCAGTGAGACGGACGCGGCGAAGAAGGGCAAACAAGTCGTCGGCTACACTTAGCGCGAGACACGGTGAGTAGATTTCACATCTACGGGGATATCGCCCGCATGGCGTTATGCGTCAGGGCTGATAGGATCTTAGTATTATATATTGCATATAACCATGGACTGTCATCTCATATTGCATTCCCTGCTGTGGTTATGTATATATATATATATATATTGCTTAAAACTGATAGAACACCGCACTATTACTAACGGTATATGTTGCACGGGCACTATTCGCATGCTACACACACACCGTTAGTAATTGCCATGCCACACTCACTGTAGAGCTGCCATGATTACATTGCTATAGTTCGCTTCATATGTGATTTGATATGACTTTCATGTATATTGGGAGCCGCATGACATCTTCTAAAACCGGAAACGAAACTACTTTAAAAAGACGGTTTTCCCCTTATACCCTTATCATGGATTGATTTATATTGAAAATCGCATTGGATTTATTATTGGTGATGGATTTACATGAGATTTCTGGTTTTGAGGACCGTGGAGTTATTTATGAAAAGATGCACTATTTTGAAAAACCCGGTACCTCGTGATATGATATTTTGGTGTGTCCACCACGCGTTTTCTCGGTGCTAAGACGTGTGCTTGAAACCCGATTCGAGGAGTGGATGTTCCATTTGCGGGTTCGTGGTGGGCCCGGTATGGTTCCCCTCGGCGAGATGATCGATGGGATTTGCCGATTGAGCATGGAGGCGGGCGAGTACCTACCGGTGATTGGTTGGACCTGGCAGTTGTCCGGAGGATACTGACCAGAGTCGAGTGATGGATGCGGGATGATCCGTAATGCCGGGGCCGAGGGCCGATACCGCAGACGGACCCCGTGGGGCCGGTCCGGACTGACGGCGCCCGATATTCGAGGATTTACGTGTCGATGCTGGACACGGGTATTTTATGATATTTTGGGTGCCGATGTTGGGCACTCGTGATTCCTCCGAGATATACAGGATTTGAGGGCCGATGGGTGTGCCGGCGCCAGAGTATATGTGGGATTTGGGTGCAGTTTGAGGCACCGATCATTGTTTTCCATGTTGACATAGTCCATGTAGATATTATTTATCCCATACTCAGTATTGATTACTATACATCTCATCCTGTGGCAATTACCTGTTAGAGTACATGCATTACTATTGTATCCACTGTTGACATGCATTGATATCATCTGCTGGCATTAGTAGAGCCACGCTATATGTGCATGCTCGCGATTACCTTTATATGTTATCTCTATTCACGAGTTGGCAACTCACCCCCGTTGTGCCACAGTATTTGCAGGTTGCCCTTGGGAGTAGTCACGGCTGGCTGTTTCCGCATCTTTTGGCACAGATACCCCTTTTGAGCAGAGATAGCCTTTTGCTGATAGGTGGGTTTTGTACGGTATCTGTTATCTTTCAATTGTATATTGATGTATCTAGTACTCTCCATCTACCTTTCTGTATTGACTTAGAGACAGTTGTGAGGACGATATGTATGATTTTATATTCTGGTGTCGAGCTCGCATGTGAGCCGACTTTACTTTATGCAGTCTCATCTTTTATGATATTGTCCTTTCTTTACTGTGTATTCTTCGCTTCGGCGTCGTATATCTTATTGTGATGCTTCATTCATTTTACTCGTCATTTCTGTTACACCTTGTTTCTATCCGACTGGCAGGGCAAATGTTTAAAAAGGAAATGTTACCAAAATTATAAAACTTATAACTTTTGAACTTAAAAAGGATTTCTACTAAATAAATGGAAGTTTTTCGGACATGTACGATTGTTTTTACAAAATGTTTTAAAATCACTCTATATTTATTGGTTTTGATTTCTGGGTTCGGCTTACTTAGCCGCGTTACGCCTTTAGACGTTGCGTGGTTAAGTGCCGGTCACGAGTCGAATTCTCGGGTCGTGACAGTCAGACCAGAACAGATGCTGTGCATCATTTGAAAGGGGAAGAACCCAAATAAAGGTCCAACAGAGACCAAGATTAATGATATGCATTATTAAACATGGGAAAAGCCCTAGCACAGGTCTAATAGGCCAAATGCAAATAAAATGTTGAACATTTTTCAACTGGACTTAGCCCAATCATGGCCGTAAGTCCTCAAATTAAATTGACTGAGCACGGCTGCTCTCCTAAATCAATTTACATCCGGTTCAAGGGTACATCTCCGTACTCCTCTGACATCTGTCGTTGTAATCTTTCAACGTCGTCAGAGAGGTGACGGGTCCCGACGGCCGCAAATAAAATTGGACCACTATGTCCCTAAACTGGAGATGGACCACCATGTCCCTTAACTGGCGATGGACCTCCACGTCCCTAAACTGGAACAATATAGCCCAAATGCTCTTTTGTCGGATCTAAACGATCCAGTTAAGTCAATCTTAGTCTCAAATCCGACTAACGTATCCTTAACAAACGTTTGAGTTGATCTTAGTCTCAAATATGGCTAACGTATCCTTAAACCTTCAAACAGACTTTAGTCCCAAATTGGACTATAGATCGCCCAATCAACTTTGGTTCAAGGGTACATCTCTGAACTCCTCTGACACCTGCCGTTGTAATTCTTCAACGTCGTCAGAGAGGTGACGGGTCCCGACGGCCATATATGCAATGGACCACCATGTCCCTAAACTGGCAATGGACCACTACGTCCCTCAACTGGAACAATAGAGCCCCTAAATGCTCTTTCTGTTAAGTCAATCTTAGTCTCAAATAGGACTAACGTATCCTTAACGAACGTTTAAGTTGATCTTAGTCTCAAATACGGCTAACGTATCCTTAAACTAAAACCCTAAACCCAAATCTAAGAAAATACGGATTTGGACTAATCCATGTCCTACGGGCGACGACATAAATTAGTCTCCGTATACAATCCATGGGCAACCACAAACAAAACAAACACCTACGACATGAAGTGAAATTCTGGAGAAGGAGAAAGTTGGTACCGCAATGCGGTAGCGTAATTAACTGTAGGGGCTTGCGCCTGTAGGGAAGAGCGTCCCCACAATCAAAAACACCTCAAACGAGGGGGAATCTGACGAAGTCTGCTACATCGGCCACATCCGTCTAAATCTCCGATACACGGTGACATAAATCAACTTGGCATCTTCGGAGAGGTTGACGGATAAAACCAAATAGTATCTGCCCCGAATCTCAGGCAAGACGTCCTCACGTCGTCGCCATCTTTCGGAGGGGAACAAGGACAAAGAAGATACTTGACCTAGCTATAAAACACCAAATGATTATGCTTCTGGAGTCCAAGAACCCCGAACAAGAAGGTGCAGTCTCACACCCGAACTATTGCTCTTATCACAGGGTAATAGGACACCCTCTCGAAGATTGCTTCACCTTCAAGAATTGGGTTGTAGATCAGTATCAGCTCGGCAAGTTCTCTCTATCTGACAGCTGGAAGGTAAGACCGCCACAGAAGCATGAACCCAAAGCCGTGAGAGCAGAACCAGATCCACATCGGTCTTGGAAGCGAGCTCAGACTTGTCATATATAACAATATCAAAAGAAGAGCCCGAGAATATGGATGACCTTCCTTTGTTCTTCGAAAACAGCAATGACGAGGTGATCTCAGAATTCCCACCAGCGCCAAAAGAGCTGGAAGATGGGATACACACCACGGCGGATAATCTCAAGAAAATTGAGTTAGGGACAGCGAACGACCCGCGACCGACATTCGTTAGTGAATTGTTGTCTGAAGGAAAGGGTGGCTTCATTAAAAGAAGTGCTTATGCAGTATAAAGATTGTTTCGAATGTAACTATTCCGAAATGCCAGGACTAGATCCAGAGATTGCCGTCCACAAAATGACGATATCTCCGGACGCTAAGCCGATCAAACAAGTACCGAGAAGAATATGGCTCGAGCTTAAGATGAGCATCAACGCCGAGGTCAAGAAGCTGATTGACTCTGGCTTCATCCAAGAAGTTCAGTATCCTGATTGGATCGCCAACATCGTCCCAATGATGAAGAAGAATGGGACGGTACGCATATGTGTAGACTTTCGGGATCTCAATAAAGCCTGCCCGAAGGACGATTTCCCAGTGCCAGTCACCGAGCTGATGATAGACAATATGTCCACTCATGAAGTCTTCTCCTTCATGGACGGATCATCAGGATACAATCAGATAAAGATGCATCCCGAGGACCAGAAGCACACTGCTTTTCGGACCCCTTTGGGTATATTCTGCTACAAGGTTGTAACGTTTTGAAAATCATTTCGGTAAAATTTCGGAAAATCGGTAAAATAAGGGGATTTTCTGTAAAAAGTCAAAATATAAATAACTTTATTATAAAAATAAATATACATATTCTAGCTATGTAATTGCTAGTATTTGGTGTTTATTGAGCCACCGATAAAATTTCTAATTTTCTGAAAATTTTTCTGAAATTAATTATTTTAATATTATTTTAAGCCGTCACTAATACATTTAATTAGGGAAAATTACAAATTGGAATGAGTTGAAACAAATTTTGTGCATCATAAAACATTAATCAAAATTTTAACATGTGGTTTTTGAAATGAAATGAAGTTGATAAATGGTGTTAGAAAATATCGAAGAAAAATGCTTAAATAGTGAATTTAGTGTAAATGGATGTTTGGGGTATAGTATTTATCATTTTCCATCACCACACACCCATACCCACACTCACACACCCCCATTTTTCCTTCCCCTTGGCTGAATTCAGCAGCCCCCACAATTTTCCACACTTGATTTTGGTAAAAGAAAACAATGAAAAGAAAAGAAAAGAGTAAATATACATGAGTATGGGTTGGGTTGACTTGGACTTTCTTGACCTTGCATTTACACCCTCACTCTCTCTATCTCTCCCCTCATCCATTATGGCCGAGCCCCCCCCCTCCTCCCCTCCTCCCTCAACAGCAGCCTCCCTCTTCTCCTTCTCATTTCACCTCAAAATTTCATCACAAAATGCCCAAAAATCAACACAAAAATCCCACAAAATCAAAATCCAACTCCTACCCATTTTTCCTTAGCCTCTCAAGCATGCATTTTGGTGAAAAGTTTTCAAATTGGAGGTCAAGATTTTCATGATAGATCTCAAATCTTGTGAGGTATAAAACTTGACCTTTTGTTAAATTGTTGTTTGAATACTTTAAATCAAGCATAATTAGTTAATAATTTGGGCTTAATTGAATGTTTGGAAAAATATAGTGAGGGTTTGTGATTTCAATTAGGGTTTTTATTATATCATTAGGGATGCAATGTTTCGTTTAACATCTTAATGTATGTAAAATCTGGTTTGGTTGATTAAATTGCACTTGCTATATGTAATTTGTCCAAATCACATATATTTGTAAACTAGGTTTTGGTAATTAATTCAAAATTGAGAATTTAAAATATGGTTAGGGTTTTTATCACTTCATTAGCAACATAATGTGTAGTTTAACACTTTAGGGCTATGCAAAACCTAGCTAGTTGATGAATTGTGAATTTTGCTTTCAAAAGTGTTAAAATCGATATTTGTTGCAAACTTGAATTTTGAGTTAATGATAATTAGTGAGATTAAAAATATGGAGGTGATTTGTATGACCTAATTATGATTTTAAGTGAGCATTTTGGCCATTAGCATCGTTAAAATATTTAGTTTGGATAAAACATCAAGTTTTGAACCGAAATGGGAATTTGTGCTAACTAGTTTTTTTGGAAAATAAAACGATTTGTTTAATTTTATGGTTTTGATGAATTAAACCCTATTTCTTATATAATTAGTGAGTTTTGAAGTCACGATTGGTGTGTTTGGGTTTTTCTCGATGGTTTGGCGTTTGTACGCCGACGTCGAGGGTTTTTGGGTTGATTTGTGAAAGCGACCATAGGTTTTGACCTATGTGGGATTCATGTATCGCTTTGGTCATGAGTCGGATTTTAATGCGATACGGTGCGTTATGATATGTAGGTACCCCATGTGGACTTCGAGACGACAAGCAAGCGCGTGGCGACGTCGGCACCGGCGAGCAAGGACCAGGTGAGTAGATTTATATCTACGGGGAGAAGTCGGGTGGATGGCGTATAGCACCCCCGCAGTTCGTGGTGATGTATACAAATACGTATACACACATATATATTGATTATATTGTTGGATTTATTGGTGATAAAGATAGATTTTAGGTGTGAATGGATAGGTTTAGTGTTGCGAGACCCTAGAGTAGAGGTTGCACCACATTTACACACACACACATACTTGCATACATTCTTCTTCATATGTGCTTATATGGGGTTATATAGTTATGTGTTCACATGGGTATGGGACTATATGTTTATATACTGGATTTGAGGATAGTACTTGGGATCTGAGTTGAGTCGATGAGATTTGATTTGAGGCCGTGAGATCGGTGATTTGGCAGGGTTCGTATTTGAGATACGATATGACGTTGTAGCGGTCCTTTGACGTAGTGTTTCACACACGTTCATGCATACGTAGGTGGTATCAGTATTGTACTAGACATAGATCCGTACCCAGCTTATGATCTTTGATAAAGGGGATACCAGATGAATAGTGTGATGAATGTGATATTGACCCGTACCCAGATTTGGGGATGCCGTACGACAGATTTACGTACGAGCTATATATTGATGATAGATCTACACTCTTGACTTGGGAATATCTGATTATTGATATGGTATCGGATTTGATATTATCGAGGCGGGATCTCCAACTAATATATATGTTTATATATATATCGACTCAGATGTTAGGCGGTTTCTTTACCCTTAATTCAGCTTGTTAGTTCAGCCGTATAGTTTAGTGTAGTTGTCAGATTAGATTAGAATCCTACCTATTTCAAAAACTAACGGATCGTGGGTATTTTAAAAGACAGGTCAAGGGATTCTACGGATATATTTCAAAAAGACGTATCCTTTCTTAAAAACACCGTAGCCCTTATTTTCAAAACCCCACGATTCGTATTATTTCAAATGGCACCACTGTGGAACTCATATTTTATTAAATGCAGATTAGTTATCGTTGTGTCTAGTATTTAGCTCACGCACGTTATTGTTGTTCGCACCGCATCGCATACTTATTTTGTGATTTCACATTCCATTGTTGATATCATGCTGTTAGGACACCGGTACCATTACCGATGATGCGTATGTACCACGTACACTTACTTGCCGGCTCACACACATCTTCATCGGTAATTGCCATGTCACGTAGACTTAGAAAATACTATTACATTGACATAGCCTGTTAGCTAATAGTGTAGACATGATATTAGTGTACTTTCCTTATATGCTAGTTTAGACATTGTAGTTATTACCTGCTACTTCATGTATTTTATTATTCACTGTTATGCCGCATTCATGGATTCTCATGCATATATTCACTATTTTACGTGCTATTGAGGTTTTGGATTCGGATTTCCATGAGATTTTTCTGGATTTGGGGGTAAACCGCAAAACTTATACAAACTTCTTCTCTCTTTTTAAATAAAAGCGTGGTTTTCCCATGATGTATGAGTCATCCACTATGAGTTTGCTGATGGATTTCGGGACCCGATTCGAGCAGATGGAGGAACCGTTTCGGGTACATGGTGGACCCGGTGCGGTGCCCCGGGGCAAGAGGATCCCAGATGATGGCGTTGAGCCTGGCAGGGGAGCACTACCGACCGGTGATTTTATCCTACGCGTCGGATATCCGGAGGATACCGTCATGTTCTTGAGATAGATGGTAGGGGCCGGTCTGGACTGACGGAGCCCTAGATATTGTGATTGAGACATTGAGATTTTGAGATATTGAAGTACAGAGATTGCGACACAGAGATATCGAGATATTTGGATACTTGTTTTGTGTCAATGATAGGCACTGTTTATGCTGATTTCATTTATGATACCTCATTTTAAAAATACAGAAATCTCACTAATTTATGAAAGCAGTTTTCTTCTGTACATGCATTCATACGTCATCCATATGATACATTGCTACCTGAGGCACTGACAACGGCACATGGGATTACACTTGGGTTAGACATTTACCCTAGCCATTGTTATAGGCTGCTGGTTATATATTTGAGCTTATATTATGATCGTATAACCTAAGATTGCGTCATGCATGCGATTCCTGTTCGTAAATGTATTCTATTCACGAGTTGGCAACTCACCCCTGTTGTGCTACAGTTCTTGCAGGTTTTGCCGTACAGGTTTCATTACGGCTTTGCTGGCACTGCTTCTTTTCGGGTGACTTGCTAGTAGGTGGGTTTATTTGTATTGTACCCGTCATTATACCTTGTATATTATTATTCTGTTGTATCTAGAAGTTCCATCAACCAAACATGTATTTATTTTAGAGATAGAGACCAGTAATGTTTATTCTTTCGACCTTAGAGTCGCGCGTGGTATTTCTATTGATTTTCTTGCTGTTTTGAGTTTCCTTTTGAGGTTTGATCCTCGCCCTTGGCGTTGTATATTATATTGCTTGTGTGGTTGTGACCGTCGATTGACGAAGAGCTAGCACCCGCTTGGGGATGCCTTTTATGGATTTCGTATACTATTCATGTTGTATCCCGTTTGGGGGCCAGTATTTACAAAGGAGACTCTGCCGAAATTTTCAGTAAATATTTGATGTTTTTAAAAACGCATAATTCGGCTTATGCTATTAAAACTACTTGATTTAAATTGGTTTTCCTTCACTCTACTACTTATCTTGGTTTGGATTTCTGGGTTTTCGGTTTACTTAGATTACGTACGCCTCGAGACGTTTCGTAGTTTAAGTGCCGATCATGTTCCGTACTTTCGGGGCGTGACAAAGTTGGTATCAGAGCGTTCGGTTTTACCTTTGGAGCGTAAGATGACCCTTGGTTGATAGAATTGGTGACTAAAGTAGAGTGACGTACCGTGGGTCTGTTCCGCGGCATACTTACGATACGCTACTCCACTTAAGGAGCCTTAGGATATACATTTCTTTTCTCAGTATCATATTCATTCCTGATCTAGCCTCATCGGTACCAATTACGGTTTGCTGCCATGATTACGGGCAGGGAGAGATACGGCTAGAGTTGCGGCCAGCACGAGCTCGTTACGAACGAGGACTGACCAGGGCGTAATTCCGGCGACACACGACTGCGGAGATGTGTATTTTTACTGTGTTTTCGCGCCACGAGCGTTTGATGTATCGCTGTATGAGGTTACTCGGATGTGTTGATCGGCACCAGAGGATTGAGCCACTGATAGAGGCCAGCCAGATTTTGAAGACCGTTGATGTATTGCTTATTCATGATGATTGAGGCACTGTTCTGCGTGCAGACGAGTGAGCCAGTTATTGCTGCGAACGACGAAATATCTCCCCAGATGTTGGAGCTATTATAGTACGAGTTATACTAAGAGATGATAGAAGGTCGCTAGTCACCAAGGATGAATGACTAGGACACGTGGTTCGTTCGCTACCCCGATGCGAGGTCATCAGATAGATTGATTCCAGCTAGAGACGACTTCACGCGGAGACGCTGAGAGTAGACAGCGACGATCGAATGTCAGCAATCTATTATTCCAAGTTTAAAGTATTCGGAAAGACATGCAGGCAATTCTATGGACCCTCTAGAAGAATGAAACCCTAACTAGACTTAATGATCATGTGAAAGCCTTTGAACCTTAGGGTTTGCGGCAGTTCCGCAGCGCCATTAGTGAGGCTTGGGTTTGCCCTTCTACGGCTGGACCACCGATGCTGTAGTATGTACTCGATACTATTAAACTGTACCCAAGATGTTGAGCTCTTGGGGGATTATGAGGTTTTGACGAATCGGTCGAATGGTTCGACTTCATTCGGATGCTATGCGATGGGATGCATTGCTTGGGAGACTCCAGATACGAGTATAGCCGTTGGAGCACAGTCCATGCAGCCACGACGAGACGAGTCCGAAGCAGTCGACATTAGAGAAAATGGAGTAAGAGGTTCGTACGAGATCTTGATGAGATGATGTTCCACTCCGCCGACATCAGAGATGCGATACGCATGCCGAGGCATTGTACTTGGATATACCTTCCAGAAGGAGTCGCGATAAGTATGCAGCCGTTCCGGAACGAGAACAGATCTAGTAAGGGACGATGACTTCCGGACAGTTCGGCAGAGACGAGATTTGGAAGAGATCTTGACAGGACCTTTCTTGGACGAACTACGAGAAGACTTGGACCCAGGAGTGGTCATGTTACACACACCAGCAGGCCAGATTTCAGGATCGTCGACGAGACATGCTATGAGTGACCACGACAGTTGGCCATAGATTCTTGGAGGATGTGCTTGAGTGGGACTATTCCGCCATACTTGATTTTGGTATTTTGAGCGATCTATTCGCATGATTGATTTTGATGATGGAGTTTCATGATATCGTTTTCATGCGCCATGGTTTCACCTACTGAGTATTTACGACTTTTGCACAGTTGTTGCAATTGATATCGTTTCCGTACCTTGGTTTCTCAAGTGTGTGATTATATGGATTTCATATGGTTGAGATGATTTGTGCGTATATACGCATACAATTTGGTTTTTGCACTCGGTATAGTTTATATATGCTTGCAGTGCAGTGATACGCATTTTCTGCACTTAGATGCACTGGACTTCGATTTCGATTGTGATACTCGATGTTTGTTTTGTGAACCTTGTGCAACTGATTGGATTTTGCGCATGTTCAGCGCTTGATATTGGATTTCATGATTTCGTGCATGATGGATGCACCTGATTTGGATTTTCGCGCAAGTTGAGCGCATGTTTTGAGATACGATTTTGGTGCACACCAGATGCACTAAATCGAGATTCTTCGTGCATGTCAGATGCACCTGTTTTGCTGTCAGGCACACCTGTTGCCCTTGACAGATGTTTCGTGCACACCCGATGCACCTAGATGTTGTTTCTGTGGATATGTATGGCACATTCATGGATTTCGATTTCCGTGCGCACCAGACGCACATGACATTCATATATATTTGGGACTGATTTATGTTGGAGCAGTATATTTTATGATGTTTGCTATTTGGTTTAGTACTGAGCAGGACTAGTCACAGGATAGTACCTGAGTATATTTTTGCATGCATTGATAGTTATCGAAGGGATTTCCAAAGAAGAGCTATAGTCTCAATATTTACCTACGTGTCCGAGATGACACGAAACATTTTATAAAGGAAACCCTTCTGAAATTGCTTTCAAAACGGCGGGACGTGCATATTAAACAAAGGATATATATATATATATATATATATGTTAGTTTCTTACAATAGACGTCCGCCACTGTGCAGTGCTGCGAGCATCGCACGGCGATTTGAAGAAGATTTGGCACGCATTGCTTCCGGATGTTTTAATGATGTATGTCACATTGATTTTCATTTTGGATTTGGACATTGTGTCTTCACCATGACTCCGATGATTGCGGGATGCTGGATGGAGTTTTGATTTTGTGTTATATGCTCATTTTTCATGCGCATGCGCTGCGCTACGATTAGTTTTCTGTATTTATGATTTCGGAGCCCTGACGACTTGATGGTTTTGCTTAAATGTTTTAGTATTTGGGGGGAGTTTTAATTTAAATTCAGGGACCGAATTTCTTTAAGGGGGGAAGATTGTAATGTTTTGAAAATCGTTTCGGTGAAATTTCGGAAAATCGGTAAAATAAGGGGGGTTTTCTGTAAAAAGTCAAAATACAAATATCTTTATTATAAAATTAAATATACATATTATAGCTATGTAATTGCTAGTATTTGGTGTTTATTGAGCCACTGGTAAAATTTCTAATTTTCTGAAAATTTTTCCGAAATTAATTATTTTAATATTATTTTAACCCGTCACTAATACATTTAATTAGGGAAAATTACAAATTTGAATGAATTGAAATAAATTTTGTACACCATAACACATTAATCAAAATTTTAACATGTGGTTTTTGAAATGAAATGAAGTTGTTAAACGGTGTTAGAAAATATCGAAGAAAAATGCTTAAATAGTGAATTTAGTGTAAATGGATGTTTGGGGTATAGTATTTATCATTTTCCATCACCCCACACCCATACCCACACTCACACACCCCCATTTTTCCTTTCCCTTGGCTGAATTCAGCAGCCCCCCTCAATTTTCCCCACTTGATTTTGGTAAAAGAAAACAATGAAAAGAAAAGAAAAGAGTAAATATACATGAGTATGGGTTGGGTTGACTTGGACTTTCTGGACCTTGCATTTCCACCCTCACTCTCTCTCTCTCCCCTCATCCATTATGGCCGAGCCCCCCATCCTCCCTCAATAGCAGCCCTCCCTCTCTTCTCCTTCTCATTTCACCTCAAAATTTCATCACAAAATGCCCAAAAATCAACACAAAAATCCAACAAAATCAAAATCCAACTCCTACCCATTTTTCCTTAGCCTCTCAAGCATGCATTTTGGTGAAAAGTTTTCAAATTGGAGGTCAAGATTTTCATGATAGATCTCAAATCTTGTGAGGTATAAAACTTGATCTTTTGTTAAATTGTTGTTTGAATATTTTAAATCAAACATAATTAGTTAATAATTTGGGCTTAATTGAATGTTTGGAAAAATATAGCAAGGGTTTGTGATTTCAATTAGGGTTTTTATTATATCATTAGGGATGCAATGTTTAGTTTAACATCTTAATGTATGTAAAATCTAGTTTGGTTGATTAAATTGCACTTGTTATATGTAATTTGTCCAAATCACATATATTTGTAAACTAGGTTTTGGTAATTAATTCAAAATTGAGAATTTAAAATATGGTTAGGGTTTTTATCACCTCATTAGCAACATAATGTGTAGTTTAACACTTTAGGGCTATGCAAAACCTAGCTAGTTGATGAATTGTGAATTTTGCTTTAAAAAGTGTTAAAATCGATATTTGTTGCAAACTTGAATTTTGAGTTAATGATAATTAGTGAGATTAAAAATATGGAGGTATTTGTATGACCTAATTTTGATTTTAAGTGAGCATTTTGGCCATTAGAATCGTTAAAATATTTAGTTTGGGTAAAACATCAAGTTTTGAACCGAAATGGGAATTTGTGCTAACTAGTTTTTTTGGAAAATAAAACGATTTGTTTAATTTTATGGTTTTGATGAATTAAACCATATTTCTTATATAATTAGTGAGTTTTGAAATCACGATTGGTGTGTTTGGGTTTTTCTCGATGGTTTGGTGTTTGTACGTCTACGTCGAGGGTTTTTGGGTTGATTTGTGAAAGCAACCATAGGTTTTGACCTATGTGGGATTCGTGTGTCGTTTTGGTCATGAGTCGGATTTTAATACGATACGCTGCGTTATGATATGTAGGTACCCCATGTGGACTTCGAGACGACAAGCAAGCGCGTGGCGACGTCGGCACCGGCGAGCAAGGACCAGGTGAGTAGATTTATATCTACGGGGAGAAGTCGGGTGGATGGCGTATAGCACCCCCGCAGTTCGTGGTGATGTATACGAATACGTATACACACATATATATTGATTATATTGTTGAGTTTATTGATGATAAAAATAGATTTTAGGTGTGAATGGATAGGTTTAGTGTTGCAAGACCCTAGAGTAGAGGTTGCACCACATTTACACACACACACACACCCATACTTGCATACATTCTTCTTCATATGTGCTTATATGGGGTTATATAGTTATGTGTTCACATGGGTATGGGACTATGTGTTCATATACTGGATTTGAGGATAGTACTTGAGATCTGAGATGAGTCGATGTGATTTGATTTGGGGCCGTGAGATCGGTGATTTGGCAGGGTTCGTATTTGAGATACGACAAGACGTTGTAGCGGGTCCTTTGACGTAGTGTTTCACACACGTGCATGCATACATAGGTGGTATCAGTATTGTACTAGACATAGATCCGTACCCGGATTATGATCTTTTATAAAGGGGATACCAGATGAATAGTGTGATGAATGTGATATTGACACGTACCCAGATTTGGGGATGCCGTATGACGAATTTACGTACGAGCTATATATTGATGATAGATCCGCACTCTTGACTTGGGAATATCTGATTATAGATATGGTATTGGATGTGATATTATCGAGGCGGGATCACCGACTAATATATATGTTTATATATATATATATATCGACTCGGATGTTAGGCGGTTTCTTTACCCTTAATTCAGCTTGTTAGTTCAGCCGTATAGTTTAGTGTAGTTGTCAAACTAGATTAGATTCCTACTTATTTCAAAAACTAACGGATCGTGGGTATTTTAAAAGAAAGTTCAAGGGATTCTACAGATATTTCAAAAAGACGTATTTTTTCTTAAAAACACCGTAGCCCTTATTTTCAAAACCCCACGATTCGTGTTATTTCAAATGGCACCACTGTGGAACTCATATTTTATTAAATGCAGATTAGTTATCGTTGTGTCTAGTATTCTGCTCCCGCACGTTATTGCTGTTCGCTCCGCATCGCATACTTATTTTATGATTTCATATTCCATTGTTAATATCATGCTGTTAGGACACCAGCACCATTACCGATGATGCGTATGTACTACGTACACTTACTTATCGGCTCACACACATCTTCATCGGTAATTGCCATGTCACGTACACTTAGAAAATACTATTGCATTGACATAGCCTGTTAGCTAATAGTGTAGACATGATATTAGTGTACTTACCTTATATGCTAGTTTAGACATTGTAGTTATTACCTGCTACTTCATGCATGTTATTATTCACTGTTATGCCGCATTCATGGATTCTCATGCATATATTCACTATTTTACGCGCTATTGAGGTTTTGGATTTGGAATTCCAGGAGATTTTTCTGGATTTGGGGGAAAACCACAAAACTTATACAAACTTCTTCTCTCTTTTTAAATAAAAAGCATGGTTTTCCCATGATGTATGAGTCGTCCACCATGAGTTTGCTGATGGATTTCGAGACCCAATTCGAGGAGATGGAGGAACCGTTTCGGGTACATGGTGGACCCAGTGCGGTACCCCGGGGCAAGAGGATCACTAATGATGGCGTTGAGCCTGGCAGGGGAGCACTACCGACCGGTGATTTTACCCGACGCATCGGATATCCGGAGGATACCGTCGTGGTCTTGAGATGGATGGTAGGGGCCGGTCTGGACTGACGGCGCCCTAGATATTGTGATTGAGATTTTGAGATTTTGAGGTACAGAGATTGCGACACAGAGATATCGAGATATTTGGATACTTGTTTTGTGTCGATGCTAGGCACTGTTTATGCTGATTTCATTTATGATACCTCATTTTAAAAATACAGAAATCTCACTAATTTATGAAAGAAGTTTTCTTCAGTACATGCATTCTGTTTCATGCATTCATACATCATCCATATGATACATTGCTACCTGAGGCACTGACACGGGCACATGGGATTAAACTTGGGTTAGACATTTACCCTAGCCATTGTTATAGGTTGCTGGTTATATATTTGAGCTTATATTATGATCGTATGACCTAGGATTGCGTCATACATGTGATTCCTGTTCGTAGATGTATTCTATTCACGAGTTGGCAACTTACCCCCGTTGTGCCACAGTTCTTGCAGGTTTTGCCTTACAGGTTTCATTACGGCTTTGCTGGCACTGCTTCTTTTCGGGTGACTTGCTAGTAGGTGGGTTTATTTGTATCGTACCCGTCATTATACCTTGTATATTATTATTCTGTTGTATTTAGAAGTTCCATCAACCAAACATGTATTTATTTTAGAGATAGAGACCAATAATGTTTATTCTTTCGACCTTAGAGTCGCGCGTGGTATTTCTATGGATTTTCTTGCTCTTTTGAGTTTCCTTTTGAGGTTTGATCCTCGCCCTTGGCGTTGTATATTATATTGCTTGTGTGGTTGTGACCGTCGATTGACGAAGAGCTAGCTCCCGCTTGGAGATGCCTTTTATTGATTTCGTATACAATTCATATTGTATCCCGTTTGGGGCCAGTATTTACAAAGGAGACTCTGCCGAAATTTTCAGTAAATATTTGATGTTTTTAAAAACGCATAATTCGGCTTATGCTATTAAAACTACTTGATTTAAATTGGTTTTCCTTCACTCTACTACTTATCTTAGTTTGGATTTCTGGGTTTTCGGTTTGCTTAGATTACGTACGCCTCGAAACGTTTCGTAGTTTAAGTGTCGATCATGTTCCGTACTTTCGGGACGTGACAAAGGTGATGCCCTTCGGTCTAAAGAACGCCGGTGCCACCTATCAAAGGGCTATGACAAAGATCTTTGATGACCTTATACATGAAATCGTCGAATGCTATATCGACGACCTCGTGGTTAAAATCAAATCGTACGAGGAACATCTCGAGCATCTGAAGATCGTGTTTCAACATCTTCGGCAATACAACTTGAAGATGAACCCTCTCAAGTGCGCATTCGGAGTTTTCTCGGGCAAATTCCTGGGATTCATCGTCCGATACCGAGGTATCGAGATAGATCCGTCAAAGATCAAGGCGATCATGGAAATGCCTCCGCCAAGGACTCTCAAGCAATTGCGGTCTCTCCAAGGGAAGCTCGCATACATCCAGCGATTTATATCCAACCTTTCAGGCAAGTGCCACCCTTACAGTCACCTGATGAAGAAGGGAACCCCTTTCGTTTGGGATACCAAATGCCAGAGCGCGCTGGACGAAATCAAGCAATGTAGGGTTCCTAGGCATACTAAAGAGGTCTCAAAAGGCATCAACCATACCAATTTCAAATTTTACAAGTGCCGAGAAACCCTAATACGGATTCGTTGACTAGAGTTTAGGCGAAAAGTGAAACTAGTTAACATTTTAACTAAAAGAAAGATGCTACAACCTTTGTAGATCCGGTTCTCCACTTTCTTAGATCCACGTAGACGTCCCCTCGCTGTCCATCTCTAATCTTGGACTCTTGTATCGGCTTCATCGGAGAAATAGACGGGCTAAGTCGTCGGCTTCGATGCCGAAGATGATCTACGTCGTGGCAACACAAGATCAAGCTCCAACTTCACTAAGTTGTGAAACTTGTGAATAAAACACCCTATACTACTTGGCAAGAGGTAGAGGATGAAGAAATAGGAGGTGGGTTCACTTTAGAATTGGATTTCTCACTCTTTTACTCAAGATGCCTTAAAGGAGTCAAGCTTTCTTCTTGAAGATGAAGATGAAGAAGAAGATAGAATAGATAAGTCTTGTTTAAAAAGAAAAACAATATGAATACTTATCATATCCTAACCTTGGTTAGGTGTAGAGAATAGACCATGGTTAGTGGGAATGGTTAGGGTTATGCATGAAGACAAAATGGTCACTTTAGTCAAAGCTTCATGAAGCTTCAACAAGCTTCATGATAAAAAGAAACCATTTTGTTTTTCTTTTATCTATTTCTCAAAAAGAATGGATAAATAAATAATTGATAAAATCAAAACCCTAATCATTATCATAACCATGGTATAAGTCTTTACACAAAGCCAAGTAAACATGTATCATCAAACATGATACAATCAAGTGTACACAAAAATATATCACATATACAATGTGCACATCAAGTGAGAAAAACATTTTAAAGTGAACCAATACTAGTTAATGCAAAGTAATATATCAAATATATAATTATACATTAAATCATTAAATCAACACTTGATTCAATGATCCGGTCATATCGCACATAACCGACTAGTATTCAATGTATCGACTTATCGAATCAATCTTCGATTCGATAACTAGGTTATATCGCATACAACCAATCGAAACATTCATCTCGAGAATGAAATACGGTATCACATACACGCATTATTCTCGGTCCCGCACATATCTCATATGCGCTCCTATTTCGTTTCGCTTGAGCCAGGAAACCTCTATGTAGGACTCTAAAGACTCGTCAATACGCCGGTAGCAGATGATGATCATATCAAACATCCACAAGCCGCAAGCGGTCTGCTAAACGTAACGGCCACCCGGGTATTAAGCGATCAGAAGATCGACGAGCAAGCCCGCTCACACTCCTGTGAATCCAACCAGTAACACTTACAGTACAGTCCGGTCTGTTCGTCTGATATGTCGCATATCAAGTCTAGGGGTGGTAAACGTTAGACCCCAATAACCGATAAGTCGTGCCAATGTGAGGCTCATAACGGGTCAAGAAACTACTGGTAACACTTACCAGCAAATCTCTGATCAGCCCTGGCCAGGGACTTGCCTGTTACGGCCAATCGAGCACAGCGCAACATCAATCCCCAATACCGGGAGAGACGAAACCCCTCATATCGCTCATTGCCTCCATGTGACTCGGGACTGTACCCAAAAACCACCGTTTTGCACGCCCTCATGGACGTGGTAAGGTGGAGATCAAAGCACAGTGGGAATCACACAAGACTCTATGACGATCTCGGGTCTACAGACCACAAGTGTCACCTGAGAACTGCCATCTGATGTGAGGTATAATACCATCTGGGAGTTCTCGGCGAGTCCGTCCAGTGTACCCAGTCTCCACTGAGCACCCGTATACGATCTCTGATGTCAAACACCAACGGATATGGGATCATCCATCGCCCATCTCTTGAGTCAAGAAGCGTATACGCTAGTCTACACTGGTATATCGATGCCCCGTCTCGATACACCCACGACTAGGGACCTTGAAGGATGTACTTATGGACTACCATGTCCCCACTAGTATGATCTGCATCATAGTCCAGGCAGTCAAGTACACATCCTAAGGGCTTTACCAACATGTAACTACAAGACAGTTTAAAGAGACTAGTATACATGTTAAGATAAAGAGTAACCAGATAGCATACTATCATATCGAGTAAGAGAGTCATCTCTATATATGTCCAAGCATCCAATATAATATACATCATCTGTACAATACTGGCCTCTAGGGCATACATACAACTAACAATCTCCCACTTGCACTAGGGCCAGCTGCTGTAGTATCGCATACCGAGCATTCCGGAGAGTCTCTCAAACTATATCTGGGGAATGGCCTTCGTGAGTGGATCCGCCGTGTTGTTCTTCGTGTCAACCCTCCTGACCTCGATCTCCCGGCGATCAACTATCTCCCGGATCAGGTGATACCGCCTCAGAATATGCCTGGATCGCTGATGGGACCTGGGTTCCTTGGCCAAAGCTACCGCTCCATTGTTATCGCAATACAAAGGTATTGGATGCTCAATAGATGGAACCACTCCAAGTTCAGTAATGAACTTCTTGATCTAGACAGCCTCTTTGGCAGCATCGTTGGCAGCGATGTATTCAGCCTCCATCGTCGAGTCTGCCACGGTTTCCTGCTTGGAACTCTTCCAGCTAACCGCCCCTCCGTAAAGGGTAAAGACAAATCCCAACTGCAACTTAGAGTCGTCCTTATCACTCTGGAAGCTCGAATCGGTAAAGGACTCCACTTGGAGTTCTCCATTACCATACACCAAGAGCATCTCTTTAGTCCTTCGCAAGTACTTGAGAATGCTCTTCACAGCTGTCCAGTGACTCTCTCCAGGATCAGCTTGATACCTGCTCACTACACTTAGTGAGTATGCTACATCGGGTCTGGTACATAGCATCGCGTACATGATAGAGCCTACTGCTGAAGCATAGGGTATCCCTTGCATGCGAGCTCTCTCCAAATCAGTCTTGGGAGACATCTCTTTGGAGAGAGTGACTCCAGAGATCGTGGGCAAGTTCCCACGCTTGGATTCTTCCATACTAAACCTCTTTAGTACGGTGTCAATGTATCTGGATTGGGACAATCCCAATATCCGTTTGTATCTATCTCTATAGATCCTAATCCCCAATATGCAGGAGGCATCACTAAGATTTTTCATTGAGAATCTTTGTGATAAGAAGAGCTTGACCGATTGCAGCATAGGAATATCATTTCCTATCAAGAGTATGTCGTCCACGTACAATACGAGGAAGACAATTTTACTCTCTGCTTCCTTCTTGTAGATACAAGGTTCATCTGGGTTTTTGACGAAATCAAACTCTTTGATAACGACATCAAAGCAGATGTTCCAACTCCGCGATGCTTGCTTTAATCCATAAATGGATTTAAGCAGCTTGCACACCTTCCCGCTGCTCCCACTGTCTACGAAGCCCTCTGGCTGAGTCATGTACACGCACTCTTCTAAATCACCATTTAGAAAGGCGGTCTTAACATCCATTTGCCAGATTTCGTAATCATGATATGCAGCGATGGCAAGCATGATCCGGATGGATTTAAGCATAGCCACTGGAGAAAAGGTCTCGTCATAGTCCACACCTGGTCTTTGACGAAAACCCTTTGCTACAAGTCTAGCTTTGAAAGTCTCCACTTTCCCATCTACACCAAGTTTTTTCTTGAAGATTCACTTGCTCCCAGTGGGTTTTACCCCTTCAGGAGCAACTTCCAAAGTCTATACTTTGTTGGTGTACATGGATTCCATCTCGGACCGCATAGCATCCAGCCATTTCACTGAGTCCCCACTCGTGATGGCCTGCTCGAAGCTAGTTGGGTCATCATCCTCCATGATGCAATCCTCGCTCCCACCATCCATGAGAAAACCGTAGTATCTCTCAGGTGGGCGAGGTACCCTACCAGATCGGCGGAGAGGCTGAGGTTCGTCGGGAGCTACTGAATCCTCTGGTTCTACCAAGTCTTCTGTTATAGTTTGTGTCGCTGGAACCTCTTCCAGTTCTACCTCAATGCCACTTGTCTGTTTCATAAGAAAACCTTTTTCTAAGAAAGTGGCATGTCGAGAAACAAACACCTTTTATTCCTCGGGGTGGTAGAAGATATACCCTTATGAATTTTTGGGATATCCTATAAACTTACATAAGACTGATCTTGCCTCGAGTTTGTCCGGATTTTGTCTTTTGACATAGGCTGGACAACCCCATATCTTAATGTAATTAAGATGTGGTCTCTTCCCTTTCCATATCTCATATGGAATGGTAGGCACTGATTTGGTAGGAACTCTATTCAATAGGTCCATGGCTGTCTCAAGCGCATATCCCCAGTAGAAAATAGGTAACTCAGCTGTACTCATCATTGAGCGCACCATATCTAATAGGGTGCGGTTCCTCCATTCTGATACACCGTTGTGCTGTGGTGTATATGGAGGAGTCAGCTGAGAGAGAATCCCATTCTCTTTTAGGAAGTCCAGGAATTCATTGCTTAAGTATTCACCTCCTCGATCAGATCGAAGGATTTTAATACTTTTTCCGGTTTGGTTTACGACTTCTTGTTTATATTCTCTAAATTTCTCAAAAGCTTCTGATTTGTGTTTCATCAGGAACACATATCCGAATCTAGAGAGATCGTCATTGAATGTAAAGTACGAAGAACCATCCCTGGCATGTGTAGACATGGGACCGCATACATCACTATGTATCAGTCCCAAGAGTTCGGTAACTCTTTCTCCATGTCCCGTAAACGGAGTTTTGGTCATCTTGCTTTTGAGACATGACTGGAAAGTGTCATAAGATGAAAATTCGAAAGGTTTCAAATATCCATCCCTATGCAACATAGCTAGTCGTGTCACATTGATGTGACCCAGTCTACTATGCCACAAGAAGGATTCGTTCAGTTCTGAACTCTTCCTCTTGTGTGTGTTTGTTATACTTAGAACTGTTGATTGATTTAGAACATAAATGCCATTGCACAACGTGCCTGATCCAACCAACTTTTGGTTACGGAAAATGTTCATAACATTGTTCTGTAATACAAAATTATATCCTTCTTTACTCAACAAAGAAACCGATATAATGTTGCATATCAGGTTCGGCATGTAATAGCATTCGTTCAGAACCAATGTATTACCAGTTGGTAATACGGGGTGATATTCCCCGACAGTCTTAGCTGCAACAATTGCACCATTTCAAACTCTAATGTCTTTATCACCTTCTCCAAGTTCTCTACCTTTCCTGAGCCCATGTAACTGATTACATATATGGGATCCTGACCCGGTATCTAATACCCAAGACGTAGAGCAAATGGAGAAACAGTTCTCTGTAACGAACACACCCGAAGAAAATGCATCAACATGTACTTTCTTCATTCGGGTGGCATGGGAATCCTGGTATTCCCCTATATCCTCTTCAGTCCTATAACTCTTATAAGAAAGAACGGAACCAACGTTCCCCAGCACTGTATAACATGCGGGTTCGGTCAATACATTCATATTATTATCTTTATTAGGGCATGACATGGTCGCTACCTGGAGAGAGAGAGAAGAAAACACTTTAGCGTATGCTCGTACAAGATCAGATTAGTTATTATCTTATCTAATCAGGATGGCTCCCACTGGTTTTTATCAAATCTTCCTTCAAACCCTAAAAGGAAAGACTAGCCGGGATTAATTACACCCTACAACTTCGTCGATCTTTCAGCCAGGCCAGTGTCGGTACTTTGAGGGAGGTTCCCCGTGCTTTCGTACGGACCTAATTAAAGTAAACCTTGTTTTCCCAGAGGCGTAACCCCGTTGACACCTTTCTAGACACCTACTTGATCGGCTAATTGTAATGTGTAAAACTCTCCCAGGAGTAACTCTTACTCGCAGTGGGCATCGGGATCCAACTATCTCATAGAAGGTATGCAATCTCATTGCAAATTTCAACACTTGAAATTCCCGATAATATTTTGCCCTTAGCATGCTATGACCTTGACGCATGCCAAACAACCCATAGTCCGCTAGTCAAGTTCAACCCGTACAATTCGTGATTGAATTAAACCCACCCGTACGACCCTTGACGCATGCCAAACAACGCCGTACGAATACCTTAATCCAATCGCATCTCATGCTACAGATAAGTAATAATCAGCTACCGTACACTACGCCTTGACGCATGCCAAACAACCGTAGCACGAATACTAAATATTACATATCTGAATTGACGGAGGGCTACGCAGGTTTTTTCTGAAAACCATGAGCGTAATGAACTTGATATCGTTGTAGAATCAAGTGAAGTTTTGAAATGGAGTGATTTTGAGGCTTTTCTAGTTTTGCTAAAGGGGTCACTCCCGGTGAAGGGATCGTCGGCCCTTTCCTCGTCAAATGAGGTGCGGGATATATCATATATATCACTGTGCAAAGCAGAAACTATAGAAGCAATCAAAAGACAAACCGAGTGTGTAGCATTTGCCAGTTATTGCTAAAGGAGTCACTCCCGGTGAAGGGATCTCGGTCCTTTCCTCATCGAACAAGGTGCAGGATATATCACATATACCGCTGCGCAAAGCAAGAACTGTAGCTACCTGTTTTATTTAAAATTTGATTCTACAACATCTTAGGTTTCTTTTCATTCATTAATCACATTAATGAAGTCCCATCATTTAAGTCACCTAAACATCACAGATAACTATGACGTACACTTATGCCATCCGCATTCGCCTCGATGTCCCCTCGTGCACCGTTAGCTTAGGTAACTAACGACAGAGCAGGGCAGGGCTAGTGCGGGTGCAAAACATAAGTAACGTCTATATAATATATCATATATACTATATACTGTATCCATCAGAACATATCAAATGATCACATCACAGATATCGCAGCAGAAAATATCATATGAAATATTGGATATACTAGGACGTCCGTGTTTTTAATACGAACCAGTATAAAACACGGATTCCACGGTCGCGATGAATAGCCAATCCCACACCCCTAGACCCCTATGAGAGCGGCAAGCAACCCTACCAATTCTAGGGTTAGGAGACCCGGACTCGACTCCTCGAGATGGTCTCCCACTGGACCCTAGAACCCGGTTACTTGTGCTCCCCTCCTTGGGTCTATCCTAATGCGGAAAAGTAAATAATATACAAAAGGTGACAGCTTCCGCAACCTGGAAGTGTCCCAATAAAAGAATATTACATACAAGTTTTTATAAGAATTAAAATGAAAAAACACTCATCTCACATAAAAAACCCCCGGCTATTCGAACACGACGATCCAATATAACATAACCAGCAACACATAACATCACATGTCATCAACGTAAGTAAGTATGCATACCCAATTGTCGTTGACGTATAGCAACGAAACCGGCGATATCGACATGCTACACTTACGGTCACAGAAAAGAAAGTGTAAAACTACAACAGTTGGAATCCGCAACCTCTTTAGACATCGCATGCCTAATCAAATGAAATACTTAGACATCACATGCCTAACAATTATAAACCCTGCATTTTAGTCTCATTATCGAAAACTCTTTTCAATATCAAGTGAGACTAAACCACTAGATTTATAACATTTATTCAGTTATCTCATAACTGTTTGTGAATTCCAATTATTGTATCCGATTCCGGAT
Organism: Agapanthus africanus; assembly: GCA_030015575.1. NCBI lineage: Eukaryota > Viridiplantae > Streptophyta > Magnoliopsida > Asparagales > Amaryllidaceae > Agapanthus > Agapanthus africanus. The sequence continues at coordinate 631,956,215 of JASDDO010000014.1, read as the reverse complement.
AAATAGAAAATATTAAACTTTCCGATCGAACATTCGAACACCCAAGTTTTCCCGAAACCGATCAACACATGAAATAAGTTCAAAGACATTCACTTCATGCCTCAGTACCAATGGTCCAGCCGTAGAAGGGTCAAGCCAATGCCTCACATGTAGCATGCCGTACCGCCCCAAACCCTAAGGTTCAAAGGGTAGTTCAAGACGGTCACATAATCGAGTTAAGGTTTGTTGTCTTCTAGAGGGACCATCGCGTTACTTGAACTACTTAGAACGTCATTAAACTACGGAAAAGTCCAACAATTGGAAATTTCCTGGCAGGGGAAAGATCGGGTATTTACATCCGGTTGAACTTTTTAACATATTCTAAAATATCCGGAAAGCCACATAGACAAAATCTGATAATCCGATCGAATCATCTACGCCCCAAAACATCCCAGAAAACTCAACTCTTGAGTGCAAATTAAAAATTCCCAGAAAACTCAGCACCTGAAAACATGAATTACAGTGCAAACTTTGGAGGCAAATCCCATCAATTAGCCGCGAAACCGCCGCAGAAGCCAGGCTTCTGCCGCGGTTCCGCCGCGCTTTAGAGGCATCATGAGGTAATTTTTGCACTATAATTCTTAGAATTCCCTGCTGAATTTTTTAAGCATTTTCAATCTGGAAAAAACCCCATTTTTGAAAAAAGTCCAGAGAGCATGAATGATTAGGGTTTCGATGTTCGTTCGGATTTCAAACGTCGTCTAGACTTCGCCTAAGGATCTAGCTAGGCTCTGATACCACTGTAGGGTTTCTAGGCACACTAAAGAGGTCTCACAAGGCATCAACCATGCCAATTTCAAATTTTACAAGTGCCGAGAAACCCTAATACGGATTCGTTGACTAGAGTTTAGGCGAAAAGTGAAACTAGTTGACATTTTAACTAAAATAAAGATGCCACAACCTTTGTAGATCCGGTTCTCCACTTCCTTAGCTCCACGTAGACGTCCCCTCGCTGTCCATCTCTAATCTCGGACTCTTGTATCGGCTTCATCGGAGAAATGGACGGGCTAAGTCGTCGGCTTCGATGCCGAAGATGATCTACGTCGAGGCAACACAAGATCAAGCTCCAACTTCACTAAGTTGTGAAACTTGTGAATAAAACACCCTATACTACTTGGCAAGAGGTAGAGGATGAAGAAATAGGAGGTGGGTTCACTTTAGAATTGGATTTCTCACTCTTTTACTCAAGATGTCATTAAAGGAGTCAAGCTTTCTTCTTGAAGATGAAGAGGAAGAAGAAGATAGAATATGATAAGTCTTGTTTAAAAAGAAAAACAATATGAATACTTATCATATCCTAACCTTGGTTAGGTGTAGAGAATAGACGATGGTTAGTGGGAATGGTTAGGGTTAAACATGAAGACAAAATGGTCACTTTAGTCAAAGCTTCATGAAGCTTCAACAAGCTTCATGATAAAAAGAAACCATTTTGTTTTTCTTTTATCTATTTCTCAAAAAGAATGGATAAATAAATAATTGATAAAATCAAAACCCTAATCATTATCATAACCTTGGTATAAGTCTTTACACAAAGCCAAGTAAACATGTATCATCAAACATGATACAATCAAGTGTACACAAAAATATATCACATATACAATGTGCACATCAAGTGAGAAAAACCTTTTAAAGTGAACCAATACTAGTTAATGCAAAGTAATATATCAAATATATAATTATACATTAAATCATTAAATCAACACTTGATTCAATGATCCGGTCATGTCGCACATAACCGACTAGTATTCAATGTATCGACTTATCGAATCAATCTTCGATTCGATAACTAGGTTATATCGCATACAACCAATCGAAACATTCATCGCGAGAATGAAATACGGTATCACATACACGCATTATTCTCGGTCCCGCACATATCTCATATGCGCTCCTATTTCGTTTCGCTTGAGCCAGGAAACCTCTATGTAGGACTCTAAAGACTCGTCAATACGCCGGTAGCAGATGATGATCATATCAAACATCCACAAGCCGCAAGCGGTCTGCTAAACGTAACGGCCACCTGGGTATTGAGCGATCAGAAGATCGACAAGCAAGCCCGCTCACACTCCTGTGAATCCAACCAGTAACACTTACCATACAGTCCGGTCTGTTCGTCTGATATGTCGCATATCAAGTCTAGGGGTGGTAAACGTCAGACCCCAATAACCGATAAGTCGTGCCGATGTGAGGCTCATAACGGGTCGAGAAACTACTGGTAACACTTACCAGCAAATCTCTGATCAGCCCTGGCCAGGGACTTGCCTGTTACGGCCAATCGAGCACAGCGCAACATCAACCCCCAATACCGAGAGAGACGAAACCCCTCTTATCGCTCATTGCCTCCATGTGACTCGGGACTGTACCCAAAAACCACCGTTTTGCACGCCCTCATGGACGTGGTAAGGTGGAGATCAAAGCACAGTGGGAATCACACAAGACTCTATGACGATCTCGGGTCTACAGACTAACCTGCACAAGTGTCACCTGAGAACTACCATCTGACGTGAGGTATAATACCATCTGGGAGTTCTCGGCGAGTCCGTCCAGTGTACCCAGTCTCCACTGAGCACCCGTATACGATCTCTGATGTCAAACACCAACGGATATGGGATCATCCATCGCCATCTCATGAGTCAAGAAGCGTATACGCTAGTCTACACCGGCATATCGATGCCCCGTCTCGATACACCCATGACTAGGGACCTTGAAGGATGTACTTATGGACTACCATGTCCCAACTAGTATTATCCGCATCATAGTCCAGGCAGTCAAGTACACATCCTAAGGGCTTTACCAACATGTAACTACAAGACAGTTTAAAGAGACTAGTATACATATTAAGATAAAGAGTAACCAGATAGCATACTATCATATCGAGCAAGAAAGTCATCTCTATATATGTCCAAGCATCCAATATAATATACATCATCTGTACAATACTGGCCTCTAGGGCATACATACAACTAACAAGCAATACCTGCAGAATCCGCCAGTGTTGGCTGCTCCGGTCAAGGGAAAGCCTCTCATTCTTTATACAACCGCCCTCGAAGGTTCCTTAGGCACATTATGGGCACAAGAGAATGACCAAGGGAAAGAAGGAGCTCTCTATTACTTTAGTCGAGTTCTCCTGGGGGCAGAAAGCAACTACTCCTTCATCGAAAAATGCTGCATGGCGTTAATCTTCGCAATAATGAAACTCCGGCATTATGCGTTGGCATATGAAGTCCGTCTCATTTCGAATGTGGAACCCTTTAAATATTTGATGTCAAAGGCCATATTGACAGGGAGACTCGCTAAATGGGCCCTACTCTTGATGGAGTTTTCAATAACCTATCAACCTCTTAAGGCAGTGAAAGGCCAGGCTATCGCCGACTTCCTCGCTGAGCACCCGATACCGGCCGATTCCCCTCTGAACTGCGAGCTGCCAGACGAACATGCGTTTGATGCGATCGACGGTAGTGATACTCGATGGGAACTTTATTTTGATGGAGCATCTTCCATGAAGAAGCGCAAACAAAGCACCCCTATAATCAAATCGGGGGTAGGCCTCATCTTCATAACTCCATAAGGAGGAATAATGCGCTTTGCTTTCTCCTTAATGAAGCCAAGGACGAACAATGAAGTCGAATACGAAGCTTTGATAGCAGGCCTCGAGATCGCCATCGACATGGGAATCGAAAACCTCCTTATATACGGAGATTCTCAACTGGTCGTCAGTCAAGTAAATGGAGACTACCAAACGTGCAAAGCCGAACTGGTGAAATATGGCGAGAGAGTACAGCAATTGCTGACTCAAATTCCCTCCTATATGCTGGAAAGCATACCGCATGTAGAAAATAGCAAAGCAGACGCACTAGCTAAGCTCGCTAAAGAACTGGCCGACGAGAACCTTGATGATGTAAGAATCGTGGTACAAAGCCGTCGGGTGCTTGCCCCAACAGAAATATCTCCGGAATCATCCGAAGAAAAGGGAGTGACTGAGCAAATGGCTATGCAAATAAAAGACCAGGAAAAGGTTGAGGATTGGAGAGAAGTCTTTATAGACTACATCAAATCCCATCGAACGCCTGAAGATGCGTCCTCAAGACATTAGCTCATGAACGAGCTCTATCTTTCGCCTTCGTCAATGATACTCTGTACAAGAGGTCGTTTGATTCTCTGTGGTTGAGATGTCTGGGACCTGAAGAAGCGAAAAGAGTCTTTCAGGAAGTTCACGACGGACTCTGCGGTTCTCACCAAGCAGGACCGAAGATGAAGTTGAAAATTAAACGGATGGGCTACTATTGGCCCACGATGATTCAGGACTGCCTCGAATATGCGAAGCAATGCCACTCATGCCAGATTCATGGGGACTTTATCTATCAGCATCCAAATCCACTCCACCCAACGGTGGCTAGCTGGCCGTTCGAAATGTGGGGGACTGACGTAATCGGCCCCATCGAACCAACATCGTCCAGGGGACATCGATTCATTTTGGCGACGACTGACTACTTCTCCAAATGGGCAGAAGCAGTACCGCTAAGGGAAGTGAAGATGGAGAATATCCTCCTTTTCTTCAAAACGCACGTCATTTATCGGTTTGGAACTCTGCGACGGATCATCTCCGATAACGGGCCAGCCTAAAGAAGCCACAAGATCAGCCGCTTCGCACAACGACACAACATAGATTGGAGATATTCCTCAGTTTCTAATCCCAGAGCTAACGGTCTAGCTGAGGCTTTCAACAAGACCTTGACGAAGATCGTGAAGAAGATGGTGTCCTGAAATAAAAGGGACTGGCATGAAAGACTGCAAGAAGATCTCTGGGCATATCGAACTACGTTCAAGTCGGCCACGAACACAACGCCGTACGCGTTGGTATTCGGTATAGAAGCAGTACTCCCCCTCGAAATAGAATTACCCTATCTACGAGTGGCAGTCCACTACGAGCTGACCGACGAAGAAAATGCTCACCTTCGGCTTGAGAAGCTTGATGCCCTTGATGAAACCCGGCTCATAGTGCAACAAAATCTGGAGGCTTATAAAGCAAAGATGACGCGCTCATATGAAAGATTGACCAGGACGAGGACATTCCGCCAAGGCGAACTCGTGCTAGTGGTCAAAAGACCTATGATCCCCAATCGCGCCAAGCGGGGAAAATTCGAGCCGAACTATGAAGGAACGTACATCATAGACAAGGTCTACCAGGGTGGAGCCAATCTACTCATGGATATGCACGGTGAAAGACCTTTCAGGCCCAGAAACGGTCGCTTCCTGAAGAAGTACTACGCCTAATGAGTTACGGCCTAGGTCAATGATAGATGACGATGACTATGTCTGCTCTCTATCTTCCCAAGCCCAAAACTCTATAAGTAGTAGCTGGCCAACGGACCGAAACGTCCTTAAACTAATGACGGACCACTACGTCCTAAAACTAGCTGACGACCGAAACGTCTTTAAACTACTACCGCAGCATCCTCAGGCAGACGAGATAAAAATAATAATAATAAAGACGGTATGTCCATAAGAGAAATGGGCACGGATGAAAACCCGAAAGGGCTTCGTGAGTAAAAACAGCAGGGTTACCGGCGAGTGTTTGTGAAAACCCGAAAGGGCACGACCTCGTTAGAAAAAAGAATAAAATGAATATAAAAAAAAGACGGTATGTCCATAAGAGAAATGGGCACGGATGAAAACCCGAAAGGGCTCCGTGAGTAAAAACAGCAGAGCTACCGGCGAGTGTTTGTGAAAACCCGAAAGGGCGCAACCTCGTTAAAGGACACTTACAGGGTCCTCTCGACCTTGTAAGGAGAAACCACCTGCGTGAGATCCTTACGACTCACAAGGGAGCAACACACTTAGGGATCCCCACGATTCCTAAGGAGAAAATACACTTGCGAGATCCTCACGACTCGTAAGGAGAACTCTTTTATGGGACCCTCACGGCTTATAAGATTTGAAAGTCTTAAGTTACAGAGACCTGAACCTGTTCTTAATCAACCCCCACAACCTTCGATATGGCCCTACAAGTGGCTCAGTACTGATCCTTGTATACAATCCACGGGCGCAAATAAACATTTCCCTAACCAAGCCCCACCCGTGGCTAGGGATATGTCCATATGGTGAACAACCCTTATAAGTCCTCTCGACTTATAAGGAGAAAACCCTTTTGTAAGATCCTTACGACTTACAGGGGAATATACACTTAGGAATCCTCACGATTCCTAAGGAGAAAACACACCTACGAGATCCTCACGACTCGCAGGGAGGAATACCTTTGTGAGACCCTTACGGCTAATGAAGTCAAAAGCCTTAGTCGACAGGATCCTAACCCTGTTTACTAAGCCACCTTTGTTCAACATTGACAGAGGCAAATGATAATTCACTCCTGGCAATATCCGAGTTGTAGCGATGTTGATGCTGAGATTGGCACCAGATTCCAAGTTCTACACTCGCGATAAAAATCAGCGAGCTAAAAATGCATACGAAATAGCCGAAATGATGGGGTAACTTGCAAAAAAATCAGTAAGTAAAAAAATGTACGCATGCAAAATAGCTGAAATGATGGGGCAACTCGCAATAAAAAGCAGTGAGTGAAAATAAAATAAATAACCGAAATGATTGGGCACCGCGAAAAATAGCCGAAATGATTGGGCAATCGCGACCTTCGCGATGTAAAAGCTGAAATGATAGAGCATCGCAGAAAGAAATAAAAAAATATATAATGAAATTTATGCCCTACAGGTGATATCACAGCAATCCCTGTATACAATCCAGGGGCGCAAACACAGAAGGAAACATATCTTCCTTCCCCATGCTCCATCAGAAAACGGAGCCAAGTCTTGACGGCAACTCATATAGGGCCCAAAAGACAATCGGAGATCATCTCACCCCAGCGTGGAATGATCACCACTTCGACGTTCGTCTCTATACAGCAGACAAAATGTCACTACAACGTCCCTCCTCCAACGGGATTCGGACACACCACAGCAAGCGAAGCGAAGGCCAAATTCCTAGCTTCAGGTTCTTGACGGTAACTCATATAAAACCTGAAAGACCACCAAAGATCATCTCAAATCCGAGGAAATCAGTGTCCTTGGTAAATACCTCGATTCAGGGAAACCAGCGTCCTTGACGAGAACACCTCGATTCGTGTCAACCTGCAGAGAAATCAGTGTCTTTGCAGGAATACCTCGATTCGTCTCAAATCCGAGGAAATCAGTGTCCTTGGCAAATACCTCGATTCAGGGAAAACAGCGTCCTTGACGAGAACATCTTGATTCGCGTCGACCCGCAGAGAAATCAGTATCTTTGCAGGAATGGCTCGATTCGTTTCAACTCCGAGGAAATCAGTGTCCTTGACAAATACCTCGATTCAGGGAAACCGGTGTCCTTGACGAGAATACCTCGATTCGTTTCAACTCTGAGGAAATCAGTGTCCTTGGAAAATACCTCGATTCAGGGAAACCAGCGTCCTTGACGAGAACACCTCGACTCGTCTCAACCCCAAGGAAATCATTGTCCTTGGCAACCTCCTCGATTCAGGGAAATCAGTGTTCTTGACGAGAGCAACTCGATTCGCGTCGACCCGCAGAGAAATCAGCGTCTTTACAGGAATACCTCGATTCGCTTCAACTCCGAGGAAATCAGTGTCCTTGGCAAATACCTCGACTCAGGGAAATTAGCGTCCTTGACGAGAGCATCTTGATTCGAGACGACCCGCAGAGAAATCAGTGTCTTTGCAGGAATACCTCGATTCGTCATAACTCCGAGGAAATCAACGTCCTTGGCAAATACCTCAATTCAGGGAAATTAGCGTCCTTGACGAGAGCATCTCGATTCTTCTCGACTCGTGAGGAAATTAGTGTCTTCGTGAGGACTTCCTGATTCGTCTCGACTTGTGAGATAAAGCCTTAGGCGGTGGGGATTAAAAAACCTGTTTCCTGAGCACTGGGACCCTGCAAGTAGGTCCAAAATAGACTCTTGCACACTATTCACGGGTCACACTCTCCAAAGTTGAATCTCGACAAGGAGGGAAACAACCGCTTACGGGTCCCCTCGACTCGTAAGAGGGAAAATTCTCTTATAAGATCCTTACGACTTATAAGAGAAAACACACTTAGGAATCCTCACGATTCCTAAGAAGAAAATACACCTACGAGATCCTCTCGATCCGTAGGGAGAAAAGACTTTATGATACCCTCACGGCTCATAGAGTTGAAAAGTTTTAGGCAGCAGATCTGAACCTGCGGCCTAAGCCATCGCTACCTCTTGAAGAAACCAAGACAGGATGCTCGTTCTATCATCTGTAGACCATGTTTGCTAAAGTAACATACTGATAATAAAAGAAAAAAGAAAGCGGAGAAATGACACAAGACATTACGAAGAATGTATATCTTTTATTCATAAATTTGATTGAGTACAAGATACATTGTGTTAAAGAATAAAAGAAGCAAATACATTTTATTTACAATTGCAAATGGTACAAAATGTTCAAGGAGAAGGAAGCGTCTTAAATAGCCCCATCAATTGCTCGCGCACTTCCTTTAATGCCTTCTCCTGATCGGCTGCCACCGCCAGTTCTGCTTCCACTTGAGCCCGCTGCTGTAGGAAGGATGAAAGCTACTCATCAACTGCTTGTTGAGCTGCGTTGCGACCTTGGGCGTTACGCTCAGCGGCATCTAGCTTCTGCTTCAGTGCTAGCCCATCAGAAATACTTTGCAGAAGGCCCTCGAAGATAGCCTTCACCCGGGCAGCGTTCGCATCGACTTCAGCACGCAGGCGAGCAGTCTCGCTTGAGTACTCTTGGTATTCCCTCAGCCTTAAAGCTGCTTCTTGTTCCAAATGGTGGAAGTAAGAAGCGCTTTACTCGATCTATGCCGCCCATTGAGTGCTCGCGGCCAAGATCTCGGGGGCAGGACGCATAGACTCCAGCTGATGCAGGCGGGCCTCGATCTCCCTGCAGTGATTAACCCAAGACTAAACGACGCCTTCAATATGAAAATTTAGAAGCGTCGCTAGCATCGGATTAACCTCCGCAGCGAAATCTGCGGCAGATGGGGGAACGTCTGCGTCAAGCTCTTCGACGTATTCGCTCAGCATTCCCAAACTCATCGCAGCACCCTTTGAAGATGGACGTCTCAAGAAGGGGCATGCCGGCATTATGATGTGAGGCTCGAAGGGGGCCAAAACCAGAACGACTGCTGAAAAAACAAAACACAATCAGATGACGGTTTAAGAAATATAAGAAAGTCATCAATGAGGGAGTTTACTATACCAGTTGCAGCAGACGGCAAAGCCGGGAGGACCGTTGGCGCAACTGATCTTTCATCTCCCCCTATCTGTTGCACTGCAATCAGGGCAAGGAAAAATCAGAAACAAGTTCATTATTGGAAAAAGAAAGAGTATTAATTGAAAATTATACTCACCAGCGCCACTGAAGGAAGCGAGCTCCGACGGGAAAGAGAAGTGCGGGTGCAGCACCTAGTAAAGGTGATCAAAAAGTACTCTTGTAAAGACGCAATAGTACGACATTAGTACATTAATTATGCGGCCGAAAGATAAAACTAATGGGTTACAAATCCGTACCTTCCAACATTTGCGATGACGCGAGAGAAGGTAGAGAGGTAGCCACCGTCAAGGCAGTAACTGACGGCGCTCCCTCGAGCAATGGAGTATCAGCACTGGCCGCACCTGCGTTAAAAACAAAGATAAACTTGTCAGGAAGGATTGCAAGATAAAAAAATGGGACGGTAACCCGAAATTTACCTGATGAGCCGCCAGCCGAAACGGAGGCGTCTCCCTTCTCCATCGACATGAGTCCACCTCCCGTGACCTCATCACCAGACTCTACAGGAGCCGTCGTCGTGCTCGCGAGGCCAGGAGACGGCGGAGGACCGTAGGCGGGGAGAGCAATGATTGGAGCATTGCCAGACTCTTGAGAGAGAGCGGCTGGCTTGTCCTCAGGAATCATGCCCGTCTGGCCCGCTACTCCCTCGGGCTCAGCGGTTGCGGCTGTCTCGTCCACTGTTGCCATAGGGTTGTCGGTCTCAACCGCTCCATCCGCTACTGCCCCAGGCTCGGTTATGGCAGCTGTCTCATTTGTCGCTACCTCGGGCTCGGCATCGACAACCTTCTCTGGCATAGTTTCGTCAGTCCCTAGCTCAGGTCCAGCAACCCAAGCTACGTCGCCCACCGTTGCTTCGGGATCAGCTGCCACCTTCTCCACCGTCCCTTCAGGCTCGACCGTTTCCGCTGCTCCTTCAGTTGGACTCGGCCCTGCAGGACAAGATATATAAGAACCGATAGGTTTACAATTCTTGCAACAAAAGTCTCGAAAAACACATTACCTGAGGTGGATTGATCGTTAGCCCCCTGAGCTGCACGCACCACCCGCCTATGAGCAATGGACAGGGCGACCAGAAACTCTTCCGAAGGAGTAGCAGCATGAGGAACGACGCTTGGGCCCGCTCCCACGGCCAAAGCAGCTCTGCGCTCTTTCGCCTCGCGCCTCAAACGCTTCCTCTCCTCCTGGGCCGTCACGACGGACTTCTTCGAAGCTTCCTTCATCAAGGCGTCTTCGTCCGCGTTCAGAGTTGCCTCCAGAGCCTTCAAGGCATCCCTCATCGGCTTTTCAAGTCGAATCTCTCGCGACAGCCCCGAAGAGGTCGGGACTTCAGTAGCAGGCCCAGGAAGAGTCCCTGCATCGGCTTGCATGGCCCCTGCAAAGAGACAAAGAAAAGATTAGATTGGACATAAAAAGGAGAATAAAAAAACTCGGTGAGCCGAGACATACCAACGCCCGACAGAGCGTGTTTCCTTTCCTCCTCCTGGAAAGTTTTGAGAGAAGCAGCTATAGCTTCTTCAGTGGTGACGCCTGTTAAAAAACGGGGGGAAAAGCATTAGTCAAAGCCAAAAATAAAGGTACAATGAAATGACGAAGAGTGCAACCAATGATTACCTGACTGAGCAAGTTTAGCCAACCATGCTTCGAGCCTTGCCGATCGCGTAGAAGCCTCAATGGCGGCCGCCAAGTCGGTGACTTCTGGCTTTACCAAGAAACTGTAACGTTTTGAAAATCGTTTCGGTGAAATTTCGAAAAAACGGTAAAATAAGGGGGTTTTCTGTAAAAAGTCAAAATAACAATATCTTTATTATAAAATTAAATATACATATTCTAGCTATGAAATTGCTAGTATTTGGTGTTTATTGAGCCACTTGTGAAATTTTAAATTTTCTGAAAAAAAAATTATTTTATTATTATTTTAAGCCGTCACTAATACATTTAATTAGGAAAAATTACAATCTGGAATGAGTTGAAAAAAATTTTGTGCGTCATAAAACATTAAACAAAATTTTATCATGTAATTTTTGAAATGAATTGGTTTGCCAAAATGGTGTTAGAAATTATTGAAGAAAATAGGCTTTTTTGGTGAAATTGGCGAAAACTTGCAATTTGGTAACTTGAGGGGGTCTTTTTGCATGGTACCTTTTTTGTCAATCACTCACTCACATGCTCACCCCTCCTTGGCGGGCCCCACCACAGCAGCAACCCCCCTCCAAGATCACACTTCAACTCTTTTGTTAAGTGTGGAAATAGGATAAAAGTCTAGGTTTTAATATAGTAAATTGAGGTGGGTATTATTGTACTTTGGGAGAGAGTTGACTTGGGCTTTTACCCACAGAATCCACACACATCTCCCTCTCCCTCCTACAGCCGAAATTCTTCATCCCCCTCTCTCTTTTCCCCCTTCTCTTTTCTTCTCCAAAAGTCCACAAAAATCCTAAGAAAAATCAAGTAAAACCTCACAAATTTCCAAATACAAACCTTACCCATTTTTCCTTAGCTATTATTGTATGGATCTTGGTGAATGGAAGCATGTTTGGGAAGGGTAGATTTGTGCTAGATCTCAAGATGATTGTGGGGTAAATTCTTAACCTTATGGCTAATTATTGTTTAATTATGATAATCTATTTTATTCAAGTGTTAATTTGGGTGTAATTGCTAGTTTATGTTATTCTAGAAAAGGGTTTGATTTTGGGATTAGGGTTTGTAAAATTCTAGTGAGGGTTTCTAGCAATATATTATGGTTCTAATGAGTGATTAGCATGTTAATTCTATGAAAAACTAAACCTTGTTGCTTATTGCTAGATGGTTAAATTTAAATTGTCCTAATTATGATTGTTTTGCAAACTAGATTTTTGTAATTTATATAAAGTAGTGAAATTAAATTCTAGTTAATGGTTGTATGGTTTAGTTAATATGTTTAATGAGAATTATGGCCACTAAAATTGTTAAAATATTTAATGTTGATTAAAATACCAAGTTTTGAGCTAAAATGTAAAATTGTGCTAATTTTTGTTAACTAGGTTTTTGTAAATATATATATTTTGATGAGATTAAATTATTGGAATGGTTTTTATAACTTGGTTATGATATTGAGCGGATATTGCGGCCGCTAGATTTGTTTAAACGTCGAGTTTTGTACTAAAACGGGTAATTTTGCTTGCTAGATTTTCGGAAAAATAGCTTTTAAAGTGAGTTTGAGGTTTTTGTGAATTTTAAGCTATTTTATATTGTAATTAGTGCTTGTGATTGTGTAAATGAGTGTGTTTGGGTTTTTCTCGATGGTTTGGCGTTTGCACGCCGATATCGAGGGTTTTTAAGTTGATTTGTGGAAGCAAACCATAGGTTTTGACCTATGTGGAATTCGTGAGTCATTTTGGTCATGAGTCGGATTTTAATGCGATACGGTGCGTTATGATATGTAGGTACCCCATGTGGACTTCGAGACGACAAGCAAGCGCATGGCGACGTCGGTACCGGCAAGCGAGGACCAGGTGAGTAGATTTATATCTACGGGGAGAAGTCGGGTGGATGGCGTATAGCACCCCGCAGTTCGTGGTGATGTATACGAATGCGTATACACACATATATATATTGTTTGAGTATATTGATGATAATATGGATATTTGGTGTTCTTGGATGATTTAGTGTCGCGAAACCCTGGAGTAGTGGTCGCACTACACATGTACACACCAACCCATACTTGCATACTTTCTTCTTTCATTTATGCTTATACGGGAATATATAGTTATGTGATCACATGGGTATGGGACTATGTGTTCACATACGGATTTGAGGATGATACTTGGGTTTGAGATGAGTCGATGAGATTTGTATTGAGGTTGTGAATTCGGTGATATAGCAGGGTTTGTATTTGAGATACGACATGACGTTGTAGCGGGTCCTTGACGTAGTGTTTCACACACGTCCATGCATACTTAGGCGGTATCAGTATTATACTAGATGTAGATCAGTACCCCGATCATGATATTTGATAAAGAGGATACCAGATGAATAGTGTGATGAATATGATATTAACCCGTACCCAGATTTAGGGATGCCGTACGACGGATTTACGTACGAGCTATATTTTGATGATTGATCCGCACTCTTGACTTGGGATGTCTGATTATAGATATGGTATCGGATATGATATTATTGAGGCGGGATCACCGACTAATATATATGCAGTTATGTATATGGATCGACTCAGATGTTAGGCGGTTTCCTTACCTGTGGTCCAGCTTGTTAGCTTAGCCCTTTAGTTAGTTTAGTTGTTAGATTAGATTCGATTCTTACCTATTTCAAAAACTAACGAATCGTGGGTATTTTAAAAGACAGCCCAAGGATCCTACGGATATTTCAAAAGACGTATCTTTTCATAAAAACACCGTAGCCCCTTTTTTCAAAACCCTATGATTCGTATTATTTCAAAAGACACCATTTGTAGGACTTATATTAGATTAATGCAGATTAGTTATAGTTGCGTCTAGTATTCAGCTCCCGTTTATTATTGTGGTTCGCTTCGCATCGCATACTTATGTTATAATTTCTTATTGCAATGTTGATATCATATTGTTAGGACACCAGCACCATTACCGATGATGCGTATGTACCACGTACACTTACTTGCCGGCTCACACACATCTTCATCGGTAATTGCCATGTCACGTACACCTTAGAAAATATTATTGCTTGACTTAGCTTGTTTGTTAGTAATTTGATATGATATTAGTGTACCTGCCTTATATGCCAGCTTAACATTGTAGTTATTACTTGTCACTTCATGCATACTGTTATTCATTGTTATGCCTATATTCATGGTTTTACATGCTATTGATGATTTGGATTCGGATTTCCATGAAATTTTCTGGATTTGGGGGGAAAACCGCAAAACTTATATAAACTGATTTCTCTCTTTTTAAATAAAATGTGCGGTTTTTCCCATGATGTATGAGTCGTCCACCATGAGTTTGCTGATGGATTTCGAGACCCGATTCGAGGAGACGGATGAACCATTTCGGGTACATGGTGGACCCGGTAAGGTACCCCGGGGCAAGAAGCGCGTGATGATGACGATGTGAGCCTGGCAGGGGAGCACTACCTACCGGTGATTTTACCCGATGCGTCGAATATCCGGAGGATACCGTCGTGGTCTTGAGATGGATGGTAGGGGCCGGTCTGGACTGACGGCGCCCTAGATATTATGATTGAGACATTGAGATTTCGAGATATTGAGGTACAGAGACTGTGATACAGAGATATCGAGATATTGGGATTACGTTTTGTGCCGATGCTGGGCACTGTTTTATGCTGATTTCATTATGATACCTCATTTTAAAAATACAAAGGAAATCTCACTAAATTATGAAAACAGTTCTTCATTTACATGTACTTTGTTTTCATGCATTCATACCTCATTCATATGATATTGCTACCTGAGGCACTGACACGGGCACATGAGATCACACTCGGGTTAGATATTACCCTAGCCATTGTTATAGGCTGCATGTTATTCATATATTTGAGGATATATTATGATCATTGACCTAGGTTGCGTTATTTATGCGATTTCTGTGCGTAGATGTTTTTCTATTCACGAGTTGGCAACTCACCCCCGTTGTGCCCCAGTTTCTTGCAGGTTTGCCGTACAGGTTTCATTACGGCTTGCGGGCATAATTTCCTTCGGGTGATTTGCTATTAGGTGGGTTTACTTGTATCGTAGCACCCATTATATAACTTGTATATTATTACTCTATTGTATCTAGAAGTTCCATCAACAAACATGTATTTACTTTGAGATAGAGACCGGTGATGTTATTCCTTCGACCTTAGAGTCGCGCATTATTTTTCTGTGGTTTTCTTGTGGTTTGAGTTTCCTTTTGAGTTTTGATCCTCGTCGTTGGCGTTGTATATTATATTGCTTGTGTGGTTGTGACCGTCGATTGATGAAGAGCTAGCTCCCGCTTGGGGATGGCTTTTTATTGATTTCGTATACTATTCATGTTGTATCCCGTTTGGGGGCCAGTATTTACAAAGGAAACTCTGCCGAAATTTTCGGGAAATATTTGATGTTTTTTTTAAACCGCATAATTCGGCTTATGCTATTAAACTACTTTATTTTAAATTGGTTTTCCTTCACTCTACTACTTTTCTTGGTTTGGATTTCTGGGTTTTCGGCTAACTTAGATTACGTACGCCTCGAGACGTTTCGTAGTTTAAGTGCCGGTCATGTTCCGTACTTTCGGGACGTGACAGAAACCCTCATTGCTCCCGTATTCGATTAAGCCTTCGGTGAAAGGGGCCTGAGGCTCTAAGCCGAGGACGGCATCCAGAGAAAGTACGGACTTCTTCTTCCTCTTTTGCGCGCGGGCCCCGGTCGCCGCCAAAATCATCTTACGCTTCGTGGGCACCTTAGGGCGGCGGGTCCCAATATCCGAGCCCACGCTAGACTCGGGCGAAACTACATTCTCCGTCTCTACTGGAGCACGGGGCGCTGGGGGCACGTCCACGGTATCACGAGGCTGCAATCCGCGCGGAGGGCTCAGCACGCGCGGTGGCCCGGCTCTAGCATCTTTCAGCGGTGGAACGAACGGGGTCCTTGGCTTCAGTGGAGCCTTGCGGTCGCTGCCGGGAGGTGCACCCTTGCGGTCAACCAACATCCGCTTCTCTTCTCGGATGACGACACCCATCGCGTGCGGATACCAAGCCACGTACATGTGGAGGACCCGAGAGACACAGCTCGGCTCGCTGATAAAGATGTGGGAGCCCGTATTCAGCCACATAAAATGGTGCATCGCGCTCCGTATCCCCTCCATGGTGGCCGCGGGCTCTTCTAAAAACACCTCCAATGGGACCCCTGATTATAGCTTGATTGTTGGGCGAACCGGTGGGGGTTATACCTCATGAAGAGCGCCATGTCGTTTTTCCTGAACACCCGGAAGCCCGGCCGTATGGAGCATAAGTGAAGAATCTCCCGAGCTTTCAATATAGAGGCCCCGTCCTTGAAATCATCACGCAGCGCCAACACCGCCTTGGAAGTCTCCGGGCCGATGGTCACGACTTTGTCCATGAAAGAAGTCTTCGCTCCGACTATGTGCGGACGAAGAAGCAACCCCCTAGCCTCCCGCGGAGATGGATTCACAATCGAGGCGCCGATCAGCCGCATGACTCTTAGGAGTCTGCACTTCTCGAAAAACGAGGGGCTCTTATGAATGCCGAATACCCCGAGCACATGCATTTCCATCCATGAAGTGAAGTAGTGCATCGGGAAATTGGCAGGTTGCACCCCAGGTTCATTTACGTCCACCGCCACGCTGAGTCCATGGTATAAGTAGGCCAACCCGGCGATTCCGATCGACAACTGTAGGCCAGCCACCATCCGATGCGCTGGATAGAAAACAGACGGCCTCATGTATCGCGGGTGCATAGGGAGCGTGAACCAGCATAGACACAATCCCAGAAACCCTAAAAAGAAGGTCTCCTCATCAATGCCCGGGACGGCGATTTCTGATAAGGGCATGATGGCGGCATCGGGGAGATAGAAATCCTTTTGATCGTCTTCCGATACTGGTCGACGATCTAAGCCGAAGCCAAAAGGGTCGTCAAGCTTGGCGAACTTTTCACTCCGCTGCGCTAAAATCTCCGGTCGAAGGAAGCAGGCGATAAAGTCTGCAAAACTAACTCCCCGGACTCCCGATTCCAAATAAAGACCTTCATATATATTCAGCACCTTCACCAGACTCGAAAAATGGTGCTGAATAGTATTCTCAGGTGTTAGGCCCATCACCAGTGGCTTGGTGGCGAAGACATACTCGTCAGGAGGAAGCAACTTCTCATAATGCCCCCCCCTCACCGGAAAACCCGAGATCTCAGCAAACTCTTCCAGGGAGATGGAGACTTCCCTGTCCGATAGAAGGAAGGTATGGGTGGGTATGTTCCATTGTTCTATGAATTCCTTAACCCACCACGTCGGAGGAACAAGGTACTCGAACAGTGAGACGTAGACGGCGAAGTACAGACCAATCTTCATCAGATGCGTCCTCTTCGCTAATAGGATATACCTGGCCCATTGCAAGTATCCGGCCGGTTGTCGAGGGGTCAATTCAATAATGTAAGGTTGTCCCCAAGGGCGTGCCTCACCCTGACATATGTGCCACCCTAAAATGTCCATAGCCGGCGGCGGCTGCACGGGAATGGCACCAATCGAAGGTTCGAGAAGATCCTCCGAATTCCAGTTCACGACCTCCACGACATACTTCACCGGGGGTTCATCCGCATAGGGGATCGACGAGATAGGCTCTGACGGCGTCGCGCAACCGAAGCTTCGGCGACCCTTGATGATTTCACTGTACCACCTACCCCACAGGTGAAGGCTCTTATACTCGGGGTCATGATCCTTAATGAGAGCGACCACCTCCCGGTCCACCGGCGCCTCGGGAAATCCTCCCTCTGAGCGAACGAATGGGAAAGACAGATCAGCAGACATGATTGCCTGCAAAGAAAAACGAGATTCAGCCGTCAGTATCTTAATTTAATTTTTAAAAAAAGGCCTGACAATTGGAACTTCAAGAATTGTACCACACTGCAATGCAGTGGATAGGGGACCAAAAAGGGACCCACAAAATCTTGATGACAATGCATCAGTTAATAAGACAGCCCCATCATTGGATGAGACTGTCAATTAATGAGGAGATTCCCAAAAAAATATTCTCATTAATGAGAAATCCCTAGAGACAAGGAGAAAATCTCCTCTTTCAGAGCAAAGCTCTGTCACAGAGTAATACTTGTCAAACTCTGGTCTCAAGGGAATAAAATTCCTCAAAAGATTAAAAGAGCTTAGCTCTGTAATAATGATGGAAATATCCATCAAAGGAAAATTAATTCTTAAAAATTAAAAATTAAATTTTTTGGGGATCTTAAAGATCCATGAAAACTCTTAAGAGTTCTTCATTTTTAGATCAAAAGATCTATGTTTTGCTAAAGAGCAAAGCTCTGTTCATAGGTTAAGAAACCCTGAAACAGATTCTTGAGTGCAAGGTTCTGTTGGTGAAATCTCAAAGAGGTTTTCTTTAGATCAAAAGATCTATGAGAGCAAGGCTCTATTAATTAAAATTAATTTAATTTAAGATTAATTTTTACCTGAAGTTAAAAATTTCTATCATTGGAAGCAAGAGCAAGGCTCTGAAAATGAGAAATCTTGAAGATGGCGATCATCTGTTGAGGACCAGGCATCCTATTTATAGGCGCTTGTGCGCCCCTTCAACTCCTCAGTTGATCTGACGGTTGGGATCTTGCCACCGCTGCACTCACGTGTGCGCCACGTGAGCGCAACGGTGGGGGGGCATTTGTTTCCCCAATCAGAGCAAAGCTCTGTTTGAATTTCAAAAATTTAAAAATTGAAGCAACGTTTCAAATTCTTTGCGCAACGCGCAACGCACCACGTGTCAAAAGCTGACACGCCAGCGCTGCGCCCAAGACAGCGCACCCAATCAGAGTAAGGCTCTATTTCAAATAAAAATAAATGAAGCAATGCTTCAGATGATCTGCACTCAGCGCTGTGCGACACGTGTCAGCGCAGTTGCGCTGCGCTCTGCGCTTCGCGACACGTGTCGGCGCAGTTACGCTGCGCGACACGTGCCAGCGCAGTAGCGCTAGCGAAGTGCGCTGCGCGACACGTGTCAAGCGCAGGTGCGCTTGCGCCAACAGTGCCAGCATTTAAAACAGAAAAATTCTGGAGAGATCTTTTAAATCTTATTAAAACAAGAAAATTGCTTTCTGTAAAACAGAAGACCTAGGATCAAAGATCCAACGGTGGGGAAAATCCCTAAATCACTCAGAGTAAGATCTCTTTAACTGATTTAACAAATCAATTGGCACTATATAAAGGCCCCTAGACTCCAAGTCTGAAAGACAATGACATCAAGATAGAGAGATACAAAGCTCTTGAAAAGAAAACTTTGAGAAGAAACTCAGAGAGATAAAAAAAGAGGTAAAAACCATTGAAAAAAAATGAATTTCTTCTAAAAAGATCGATGATCTAAGAACAAGATCAAGATCTTTAATAAAAAAATAATAAGAAGAAGAAAGAAGTAATTTACTTCTTTACTAGATCTTTTGATCTATATAAAGGCATTGCCTTTTGATGAACCACTGGTTCTTGAAAACTAGAAAAACTTGTTTTCTTTGATCTAAATTTGATCAAAATATTAAACAGTGCCTTGCACTTTTGAAATCTGCACTGTTGCGCTCCTTGGATTGCCGCAAGCCACCAGGGAGCGCCACGTGTCAATCACAGAACAGTTGCGCCTTGCGCTTCTAAAACAGAGCACTGCTCTCTTAAATTGGCGCAATTCATCAGAGCGCGCTACGTGTCGGCAGCGCACCGGCGCAGCGCACTACGCTTGCGCTCACCAGAGCGCGACACGTGTCACCTCCATATGAATTTGTGCTTTGCGCTCCTCAATTGGCGCAAAGCGCCTGACAAGCCACGCGGCGCACTGTCAGAACAATAAATGCTTTGCATTATTAAAGAAGGGA
Source organism: Agapanthus africanus (assembly GCA_030015575.1). Lineage (NCBI taxonomy): Eukaryota > Viridiplantae > Streptophyta > Magnoliopsida > Asparagales > Amaryllidaceae > Agapanthus > Agapanthus africanus. Next base: position 631,936,312 of record JASDDO010000014.1, on the reverse strand, counting down.
CAGAGCCCAATTAAAAGGCCTAATAAAAAATGCAATGCATTATTAAAAAGGGGCAGAGCCCAAATAAAGGTCTAACAGACCAATTTAGATGTTGCGCATCATTTAAAAAAGGGCAGAGCCCAATCAAAGGCCTAACAGGCCAAATGTGAATAAATGTTAGACATTTTCTAACTGGACTTAACCCAATATTGGCCGTAAGTCCTCAAATTAAATTGAACTGAGCACAACTGCTCTCCCAAATCAATTTACACCCGGTTCAAGGGTACATCTCTGAACTCCTCTGATATTTGTCGTTGTAATCCTTCAACGTCGTCAGAAAAGTGACGGGTCCCAACAACCATACATAATACGGACTGTGGGATCCTTAAACTCATGGACTTATGCGTCCTTAAACCAACATTCATCCCCAAAATGGGAATGTTGAACACCATGTCCCTAAACTGGTAATACGGACTGTGGGGTCCTTAAACTCATGGACTTATGCGTCCTTAAACCATCATTCGTTCCCAAAATGGGAATGTTGGACCACCATGTCCCTAAACTGGTAATACGGACTGTGGGGTCCTTAAACTCATGGACTTATGCGTCCTTAAACCAACATTCGTCCCCAAAATGGGAATGTTGGACCACCATGTCCCTAACTGGTAATACGGACTGTGGGGTCCTTAAACTCATGGACTTATGCGTCCTTAAACCAACATTCGTACCCAAAATGGGAATGTTGGACCACCATGTCCCTAAACTGGTAATACGGACTGTGGGGTCCTTAAACTCATGGACTTATGCTTCCTTAAACCAACATTCATCCCCAAAATGGGAATGTTGGACCACCATGTCCCTAAACTGGTAATACGGACTGTGGGGTCCTTAAACTCATGGACTTATGCATCCTTAACCAACATTCGTCCCCAAAATGGGAATGTTGGACCACCATGTCTCTAAACTGGTAATACGGACTGTGGGGTCCTTAAACTCATGGACTTATGCGTCCCTAAACCAATATCCGTCCCCAAAATGGGAATGTTGGACCACTATGTCCCTAAACTGGAACAATAGAGCCCAAATGCTCTTTTGTCCGATCTAAACGATCCCGTTAAGTTGATCTTAGTCTCAAATTGGACTAACGTATCCTTAACAAACGTTTAAGTTGATCTTAGCCTCAAATATGGCTAACGTATCCTTAAACCAAAACCCCAAAGCCAAATCTAAGAAAATACGGATTTGGACTAATCCACATCCTACGGGCGACGATATAAATTAGTCTCCGTATACAATCCACGGGCAACCACAAACAAAACAAACACCCACGATATGAAGTGAACATCTGGAGAAGGAGAAAGTTGTTACCGCGATGCGGTAGCGTAATTAACTTTAGGGGCTTGCGCATGCAGGGAAGAGCGTCCCCACAATCAAAAAACCCTCAGACGAGGGGGAATCTGATGAAGTCTGCTACATCGGCCGCATGCATCTAAACCTCTGATACACGGTGCCATAAATCAACTTGGCATTTTCGGAGAGATGGACGGATAAAACCAAATAGCATCTTCCCTGAATCTCAGGCTAGACGTCTCTACGTCGCGCCGCCATTCGGAGGGGAACAGCCACTACAAGGAGCAAGAAAGAAGGAGAACCACAACAAGAAGAGAAGGAGTTCAAGATCTAGGTATAACCTTCTAACCGAGTAGCTAGAACTTGTTGTTAGTATGTTAGTTTTTGTTTAGCAAAGATCCTTCATGGTTGGTCCATGTTACCTTGTGAGAAAATTTTGATTTTTACCTATTTCGCCTTCCCAACAGAACTGGGGTGGGTAACGTAGACCTAACAGTAGTATCAGAGCCTAGCTAAACAACAACTAGCATGTTAGAAAAGTGTTTAGAACTTCGATCCGAAAAAAAATCGCGAAACATGTCAAAATCTCATACTTTCTGCCGATTTTTAAAACAGCCCTAAAAATATTTCTACACACCTTAAAAATCCGTGCAGGGTATTTTAGGAACAGCCAAGAAAAATGAGCCGCTGAGTCGATCAAGCCGCCGTGGAAGCGCGGTGAAACCAAGCGTTTCGCCGCGGATCCGCCGCCGAGTTGACTCGGCCGCGACTCGGATTTCCTGCAGTTTGTTCAGTATGATGTTTTGGAATTTTTAAGATGCTTTGTTTCTGCCCAGATTATCCAAAGAACAATGTTGTGTTTGGGGTAGTTACAAATTGGTATTTTGATCGAAGTTCTACAAACTTTGTCTAATTGGTTATATCTGTAATGTGATATATGTACCGAACGTCGATTAATCGCTATACGTCGATTAGTGGGAGTTGTACATATCTGTTATCTGTGATGTTGGTTTGTGTATATGAACTTGTTGGATTGTCACGGATGAATAGCCGGGGTTGTGAGATGAGAGTTTCTTTATCTTTCATTTGATGTAAATTGTAAATTGATGTAATATTATTTTTTTGGCCGCACATCCGGGATGAGGTTGTAGCCGCCATTGTATATTATTTCTTTTACTGTTTTTGCTCCTATGATAGACCCAAGGAGGGGTGCACAAACTACCGGGTATTTTGAAGTGCCGAGTGGCCTACTTACGTTGTTGAGGGAGGTTGCTTCACTTCGGGTACTTGGCGGGTAGTTTGCCGCACCCGTAGGGTTCTAGGATGGGGTGTGGCTATTCATCGCGACCGTGTAATCCGTATTTCGTTGCAGGCTCGAACGAAACACGGATTCCTAGCATATCCAATGTGTTCTGTGATCTGGAATGGCTATCATTGCATCTGACGAATGTATATATCTATATATGATATCTAGTAGACGTTGCTTATGTTTTGCTTCCGCGCTAGTCCAGACCCCGCTCTGTCGTTAGTTAAGTAACCTAACGGGTGATGACGGGCCCCGTGGCGAATGCGGATGGCATACGCGTACGTTATATTTTCGTTGTTTTCTACAATGGTAGGATTAATTGATGGGACGCATTATATTAATGCAAAGAAAAACAAACCTAAAAAATGTTGTTGGAACAATTTTTCAAAATGCTGTTATTACAAGGACGTTCTCTCTTGTTCTGCACAGAGGTATTCAGTTATGAATACCCAGCACCTCATTCGACGAGACAAGGGCTGAGATCCCTTCATCGGAAGTGACCCCTTGGACAGAAGTTTGCGTCAGGGTAATAACTTCACTATAGTCGATTATTCTTGCTTTGCATCGAGGTATTCATTTTGGAATATCCTGCACCTCATTCGATGAGGAAAGAGCCGAGATCCCTTCACAGGGAGTGACCTCTTTAGCAAAAGTTTTCGCTACTATATTTTTAAAAAGGCAATCATGTTCCTTCAATGATATCAAGTTCATTACGTTAATGGGTTTTTCGCCAAAAACCCAGCTGTAGCCCTCCGTCATTTAGGATTGGTATTATTTAGTATTCGTGCTGCGTTTGTTGACCTAGTCAAGGCGTAATGAACGGTAGCTAAGTGATATTTTTCTGTGCATTGCAAATGTGATTGGTTAGGACAGTCGTGCGGCCTTGTTGACCTAGTCAAGGGCATGTACGGGTGGGTTTAATGCAATCAATATAATGACGGGTAGAACTTGACTAGCGGTTTATGGTTTATTGACCTAGTCAAGGTCATAAACCGTTAGGGGCAAAAACCACATCGGGAGTTTCAAACATACAGGAAACTTGCAGATTCAGCATACCTTCTGGAGTGTGGTGACTAGAGTGGATTCCATCTAGGTCATCACACAATGATAGTTGGATCCCGATCCCACTGATGAGTTAGATTACTCTCTGGAGATTATTTCACTTAACAATCAATGCTATAAACCAAGTAGGTGTCTAGAACGGTGTTAGCATGGCTACGCCTCCAGGGAAAAGAGGTTATGTAATTAAGGAACTTCGTGAAAGCGTTGGAAAACCTCCCTCGAAGTACCAACACTAGCCTGGCTGAAAGGTTAAGCAAGTATTGTTACGTGCGATTAATCCTGACTAGTTCTTCTTTTAGAGGTTTGAAGAAGAATTTGAGGAAACAGTGGGAGCCATCCTGGTTAGATAAATTAATAAACTAATCTAATCTTGTAAGAGCGCACGCTGAGTGTTTCTTTTCTCTCTCTCCAGGTAGCAACCATTTCACGCCCTAATCAAGATAATAAAATGTATCGCTTGACCGATCCGAATTCTTATTCGGGGCTGGGGAACGTCGGTTCGGCTCTAACTTATGACAATAGTCAAAAGTATGAGCAGGGGAAAGAGGATTGTATGGATTCCAAGGATACCCAGTTGAAGAAGAAGCATAGTTTTGCATATACTTCAGGTGTTCTTGTAATTGAGAACTGCTTTACGGTCAGCCCTACCTCCTGGGTACTTGATACCGAATCACCTCCTGGGTACTTGATACCGAATCAAGATCTCATATCTGTAATTTAATGCAGGGACTGAGAAAAAGTAGGAAAGTTGCACCTGGTGATATATCGCTCAGGGTAGCGAACGGAGCACAAGTTAATGCTGCAGCCGTTGGTGAATATCACCTAGTGTTGCCAAATGGCAATACTATGATTTTGAACAATTGCTACTATGTACCTTCCATGGTTTGCAACATCATATCAGTTTCTTTACTCGATAAAGATGGATATAACTTTGTTCTTGATAGAAATATCATGAACATTTACCTTCATAAGGTACTGGTTGCAGAAGGTACACTGTGTAATGGTATCTATGTTCTAAATCAGAACACAGTTCTCAATGTACAAAACACACGCAAGAGGAAGAATTCAGATACGAATGAATCCTACTTGTGACATTGTAGACTTGGTCATATCGGAGAGAAAAGGCTAAGTAAGTTGCATAAAGCTAGACTCTTGAATACGTTCGAGTTTTCATCTTATGAAACTTGTCAGTCTTGTCTCAAAGGAAAAATGACCAAATCTCCGTTCCCCGGACATGGAGAAAGAGCAACAGAGCTCTTGGGACTCATACATAGTGATGTATATGGTCCAATGTCTATACATGCAAGGGGTGGGTTCTCGTACTTCATCACATTCACTGACTATCTCTCTAGGTTCGGATATGTGTATCTGATGAAACACAAATCTGAAGCTCTTGAGAAATTCAAGGAATTCAGAAACGAAGTAGAGAACCAGACTGGCAAAAGTATCAAGATCCTCCGATCAGATAGGGGAGGGGAGTACATAAGCACGGAATTCCTAGATTACTTAAAAGAGAATGGAATTCTCTGTCAGCTTACTCATCCTTATACACCACAGCACAACGGTGTATCGGAGCGGAGGAATCGTACCCTATTGGATATGGTTTGCTCCATGATGAGTAGTGCCGAGTTGCCTCTTTCATTTTGGGGACATGCGCTTTTAACAGCGGCATATCTATTTAATGATGTTCCTGCAAAATCAGTGCCTAAGACTCCGTTCGAGATATGCAATGGAAAAATGCCATATCTTAAAAGATTTAAGATATGGGGTTGTCCAGCTTATGTTAAAAAGCATAAACCAGATAAACTAGGGGCGCGGTTAGTTTTATGTAAGTTTGTGGGATACCCAAAGAATGGTTATGGATATCTGTTCTACCACACTGAGGAACAGAAGGTGTTTGTTGCTCAGCATGTCGTTTTCTTAGAAACGGAGTTTCTTGCAAAAGAAATTAGTGGGAGCACGGTAGAATTGGAAGAAATTCAGCAACCACACACTGAAACTGAAGATTTAACAGAACCTCAGGATTCAATAACCCTAGACGAACCTTGGCCACTCCGCAGATCTGGTAGGATTTCTCATCCGTCCGAGAGATACTACGGTTTTCTTATAGACGGGGATCGAGAGGATTGCATCTTGGAAGAAGATGATCCTACCAGTTTCAGGCAGGCCATTATCAGTAGGGACTCTAATAAGTGGCTGGATGCTATGCAATCCGAAATGGAGTCTATATACACCAATAAAGTGTGGACCTTGGATATTGCTCCACCCTGGGTAAAACCCGTTGGATGTAAATGGATCTATAAAAGGAAACTTGGTGTAGATGGGTAGGTGGAAACCTATAAGGCTAGACTCGTTGCAAAAGGTTTTCGTCAAAAACCTGGTGTGGACTATGACGAAACTTTTTCTCCAGTGGTTATGCTCAAATCCATTCGGATCCTACTTGCCATTGCTGCCTTCCATGACTATGAAATCTGGCAGATGGATGTAAAAACGGCTTTTCAAAACGGCAGTTTGGAAGAGAGCGTTTACATGGATCAGCCAGAAGGTTTTGTAGACAGTGGGAGCAGCGGGAAGGTGTGCAAGTTGCTTAAATCCATTTATGGATTAAAACAGGCATCACGGAGCTGGAACATCTGTTTTGATGAGGCAATCAAGGAATTTGATTTCATCAAGAACGAAGATGAACCTTGTGTCTATAAGAAGATTGTAGGACGAACTGTCGTGTTCCCAGTCTTGTACGTGGACGACATTCTTTTGATATGAAATGACATTCCTATGCTACAATCGGTCAAGCTATTCTTATCACAACGGTTCTCCATGAAGGACCTGGGTGATGCCTCGTACATTCTGGGGATCAAGATCTACAGAGATAGATCCAAGAGATTACTAGGACTTTCGCAGTCCAGGTACATAGAGACCGTACTAAAGAGATTTAGTATGGAAGATTCCAAGCGCGGTAATATACCCGCATTGTACGGAATCACCCTCTCCAAGAAGATGTCTCCCAAGACTAACGAGGAGAGGGGTTAGTGTATATTCCCTAGGGCCATTATTGTATCATACTAGTTTGTATATTACTTAATGGAAGCTTGGGATATTCACATGTATATAACAGTCTTGCTAAATATGGTAGTATGCTACTTGGTTTTTCTATCTTAATATGTGAGTATACGTATTGATAGAGCTCTTAGGATCTTGCTTGACTACCAGCGTTGTGATGGCAGTCACACTAGTGGGGGCTGGGTAGTCTACAAGCACATCCTTATTCAGGTCCCTAGTCGTTGGATTATCGAGACAGAGCATCGATACTCCGGAGTAGACTAGTGTGTACGCTTCTCATCCCAGTTGGGGAGATGGTCTGTCCCACAGCCGTCAGTACGTCGTACTGGAGATAGTATGCAGGTGCTCGTTAGGTTACGGGTACACCAGACAGGACTCACAGGGAACTGTTGGTTGGTTTTATACCAGTCGTCAGTGAACAGTTCCCAGGTGACATGAGTACAGCATAGTCCGCAGACTTGACACTGCTACTTCGCCTCGAGTGTGTCCCACTGTTCTTAGATTGCTACCCTACCACGACTCAAAAGAGTCGTGCAAACAGGTAGCAGTTGGGTGCAGTCCCGAGCACTTGGAGGCAGTGGCGGTTAGACAGGATTCGTCTCTCCCGGTATTGGGGGTTGATATCGCGCTGTGTCAGAGAGCCATTACGCAAAGTCCCTGGCCAGGGCAAGCGAGATTTGCTGGTAGGTTCCAGTAGTTTCTCAGGCTGTAATGGGCTTCCCTCCGACACGACTTATACCGTTATTAGGGGACTGACGCTTGCCGCCCCCTAGGCCCGATATGCGATAGTCTTGGACGAACGGACCGGACTGTATGGAGATTGTCACATCAGACTCAGTAGGAGTTCGGATGGGTTTCCTCATCGGCCTTCTTATCGACATCTACCTGGGGACCGTTACGTACAGCTAGTGCCGCTTGCGGTCTGTGGTTAAACCCACTGCCAGCGTAGTAGTCGAGTCTCTAGAGTCCCACACAGAGAGTTTTCCTACTCCAGGGGAAACGATATAGAGGTCGTATGGTTTTACGACAAGGGTTCGGATGCATACGTGTGTTTACGCACGTACGACTTTCGGACAGTTTTTACCAGTCGGCTTTGGTTTAAGCCAGTTACTGGTATCCAGTTATTGGATTTATACAGTCTAAAGTTTTTCCGTATTTTTGCGGAAAGGAGGGGCGTTCTCATAATTATGCGAGAAGCTTCTAGAAGGTGGTGACTAAGGAGGTTAAGGTGGCATATAGAATGATTGTGATTAGTGAGTCACCTAGATGATTCATACATGTCTTTTGTCCATATAATGAATCATCACTAGATATTATCAAGCATGGTTGTTAAATTGTTATTTATTCTTTTCTTGATAAAAATAAATGCTTGATATATATCATGTTATCTCACTATTCTCATTTCATTATCATTATCATCTTCTCTCCCCTCAAGCTCTCCCTCTTCAAACACTAATCCTCCCCTCTCATGAGTTGAGTACAAGGATTAGTTAGACTAACTAAATCATAACCCTCACTCTATATCACCTAGCTTCTTTGATTAGCACTTAAAGAAGGTTAGTTGCCTCAAGTTTAGAGGCTAAGCTTGGAGTAAAGCTCTCGGGTGGATCGTCTATTACTTCGAGAAGGCCGAGGAGGAGGAGGAGTTCACAAAGACGAAGGACACGATTCGTTAGGTATCATCCTTTAACATAGTAGTATATAACTTCTATGTTTCTTGTTAGTTATCGTTTAGCTTCGATTCATGCGGTTAGTCGATGTTTAAGCGAAGAACAAGATCGTTTTTTAAATTTCCGCCTCCCCGCAAGTCGTGGGGTGTTCTACATCGACTTACAGTTCGCATGAGCACTATACCCTACGTTTCAGCGGTAGGATCTATAATGTATGCGATGCTATGTACAAGACCAGATGTAGATTACGCGCTGAGCATGGTGAGCCGGTATCATTCAGACCAAGGTGAGAACCACTAGACGGCAGTGAAGAACATTCTCAAGTACCTGAGAAGGACTAAGGAGATGTTCCTGGTTTACGGTAATGGAGACCTCAGGGTCGAGTCCTTTACCGATTCAAGCTTCCAGAGTGACAAAGATGACAGCAAGTCTGTCTCGGGTTTTTTGTTTACCCTCAACGGAGGGGCGGTGTGTTGGAGGAGTTCCACACAGGATACCGTCGCAGACTCGACGATGGAGGCTGAATACATTGCTGTAAGCAATGTCGCAAAAGAGGCGGTCTGGATGAAGAAGTTCATTAGTGAACTTTAGGTGGTTCCGTCCATTGTTGACCCAATACCTTTGTATTGCGATAACAATAGGGCTATAGCTTTAGCAAAGGAACCAAGGTCCCATCAGAAATCTAGACATATATTAAGGCGGTATCACCTGATCAGGGAGATCATTGATCGCCAGGAGATCGAGGTACGGAAAGTGGACACAAAAGAAAACACGGCGGATCCATTCACAAAGGCCCTCCCTCAAGCATAGTTCGAGCGACTTTTTGAGCTATTGGGTATGCGGTATGCCAGCAGATGGACTTAGTACAGACGTTGGGTATGCGGTACACCAATTACTGGCCTTTAGTGCAAATGGGAGATTGTTGGATATGTATGCCTTAGAGGCCATTATTGTATAGTACTAGTTTGTATAATGAATTTTAGAAGCTTGGGATATATACACGGATTTTACGACAGTCTTGCTCGATATATTAGTATGCTACTTGGTTTGTTTCTATCTTAATATATATGTTTCTTTTAACATATCGCTAATACATATTGATGGAGCCCTTAGGATCTTTTCTTGACTACCAGCGTTGTGATGGCGATCACACTAGTGGGGGCTGGGTAGTTTATAAGCACATCCTTATTTTGGTCCCTCGTCATAGGATTATCGAGACAGGGCATCGATACTCCAGATTAGACTGGTGCATAGGCTTCTCGTCCCAGCAGGGGAGATGGTCTGTCCCACAGCAATCAGTACGTCGTACTGGAGATAGTATGCAGGTGCTCGTTAGGTTACGAGTACACTGGACAGGACTCGTCGGGAACTGTTGGTTGGTATTATACCTGTTGGAGATAGTGCCCTCAGAGTTAATTATTGGATCACAGGCACGTGATTGCAATGATTGAGGGAGGACCTATCCCGGTAGAACAGTCTTACTCGAGATGATAGTATACTATCTGGTTTACCTTTATCATCGTGTACTGCTTTAGGTGACCTGACAGGTTGCTATTACACGCTGATAGAGCCCCTAGGATTCTTGCTTGACCACCAGCAGTATGAGGGCGATCATATAAGTGGGAGCTGGGGGTCTACAAGCACATCCTTAAAAGGTCCCTAGTCGTGGGAGATTCGAGACAGGGCATCGATTCTCCAGAATAGACTAGTGTATACAGTCGAGACCCCGACGAGGGGCGGTGGCCGGTCTCACAAGCCACTGGTGTCAGTTGGATCACCTAAGATGTATACAGGTGCTCATTGGGTTATGAGTACACCGGACAGGACTCGCAGGGAACATGCTAGTTGGTCTTATACCTGACGTCAGATAGCAGTTCCCAGGTGACATGTGTACAGGTTAGTTCATCGACCTAGGGATCGTCATTTTTCTCGTGTGAGTTCCCACTGTGGTTTGATTACTACCCTACCACGGCTCAAAGGAGTCGTGCAAACAGGTTTTAGTTGGGTACAGTCCCGAGCCACATGGAGGCAGTGAGCGGATCTTCAGGGGTTCGTCTCTCCCGGTATTGGGGGTGAGGTCGCGCTGTGTCTAGGAGAGCCATTACACGAAGACCTTGGCCAAGGCAGGAGATTTACTGGTAGGTATTCCAGTAGTATCTCAGGGTGTTCTGGGCTACACTCCGACACGACTTGTACCGCTTTTAGGGGTCTGACTTTTACCAACCCCCTAGGCCCAACATGCGATGCTCATAGACGAACGGACCGGACTGTACGGATATTGTCACTGACAGGCTCAGTAGGGTGTCAGGATGAGTTCACTCATCGACGTCCCTTTTAGTCAATAGCTGGTGGCCCGTCACGTATTGGCTTATACCTCTGACGTGCTGGTGGTTAAATCCACAGCCATAGTATTGATGAGTTTTTAGAGTCCACCACACTTTCAGTTACTCAAGCTTTCGGGCGAAACGCTGTAGAGGCCGTATGGAGATATGGCAGGGTCCGATCAGATACGTGCGGTATTGCACGGATCAGGATCGGACAGTTTGTACTAGTGGCCGTATGGTTATATGGCAGGGTTCGATCAGATACGTGCGGTATTGCACGGATCAGGATCGGACGGATATTACTAGCCGGCTTTGGTTTAAGCCGGTCCTAGTTTAGTACAGTGTAGATTTTGTCTCATTGCATTTGTATCCGGACGGAATACAGATGCGGGTGTGTATGCACAGTATGGGGGTTTTCCTGTAATTTATTACGGGACCGGTTTTCTGGAGTTGCCAGTTTGCTTTCCGTTCCGGCCGGTTTTCCTTTGTTCTTTCCCGGCCGGACTTTTCCGATGGAGGGGGGTTATTTGCAATTGTGCAAATAATTTTAGTGGAGGGGTTTTATTGCAAAAGGATTTATTATGAGAGCATCTTTTCTTTTGCACCATTCTTGCATTTATTGTGAAGTGAATGGATTTGATATAGGTATGGGTTTTGTTATGGTTGATGTTTTCTTGTCTCTTGATATGGTCACCTCTTGATTTCTCCTACCCTCACCTCCCTTAATGGATTGGTTTTTATCCCTCCACCATTTCTAAATTGGGTAGGCCGGCCACATCTTTTAGAAGAGGAAAATGAGAGGTCCCAACTTAGGATGAGGGATTAATTCACATCTCATTTTTCATGCTTGCCAAATTCTCAAAAACCCTCTCAAAAGTTCATGATTCCTCCATCAAAGGCAACTCCAATACCCCAATGAGACATAGACTCTACACATCCTACAGCAAACCTTGGGCATGTCGAGTTGCCGGCTTCATGGCCGAGTTGCCTCGGTATAGAGGCGGGAGCCCGTAAAAGATGCAGGCGACGTGGTGCCCTTCCGGCGAGGAGGCGACGACCGGAGATCCCGCGAGGAGATCGGAGTGGAGATGAAGACCGGAGGACTCGGATCAGTCGGTACATCTCTAACCTATCTTCTTACTTAGCTTAGACTAGTTTAATGGCATGATCCGGGGTTTAGTGCGCGGTGGTGCCGGTTTGCCAAGTCCGCAAAAATTAAAGTTTATTACCGTTTCCGCGTTTGGCCGTCGGATTGACGGCCGGGGCGCCGCCGTGCACTTACAGTGGTATCAGAGCATCGCCATTAACTTCGTCTAGCTTCGTTTGGTGTGTTTGCATTTCCGATCGACCAAAATTTCCAAAAACCGTATTTTTTGTTCACATCAGTTTCTGTCGAAATTTTTTGGAGTCTAAAAATTTTTCAGGTGGTCTCAGAATGATGTGCAGGGAGTTCTAAGAATATTGCAAAAATTTGGTAAAGCGATCACTCCGTACGACCGCGGAAGGGCGGCCAAAACCCCCTTATGGCCGCGCTTCCGCCGCAGAAGTGTGGGATCGTGTGATTAGTTTTTTGCAGTGGGCTTATGGGCTGTAATTAGGGGTTTTGGAATATTAAAATTGGGCCCAGGTTTTCTGTGAGTGCTACAGTTTTGATTGGGGGCCCACTTGTTAATTTTTGGTCAATCGGAAAATTATAAACACATTTTTCATAGTATTTACATTATATCTGCGACCGTGAATGTCACTCGATCGGTAAATCCGGTCTAACTGCTATAGCCCGGTTAGACGGATTTGCGAACGTGACTTTCACGTTGATGTTTTGTGTTTATGCTGTGATGTTGCGGATCGGTCGTGGGGGATAGCCTGGATGCAATGCTAGTACTGTGCTGTTGTATTATGTGCATTTGTATTGCGGGGCGAGCGTCCGACATGTGGACTGCCGTCACTGCCTGTCTGTATTATTCTTTTGGGGCACGACCTGGTTGCGGTCGATGTACCCGGTGTATGTATATTTTACTTTCTGTACTAGGATTACCCCGCGGAGGGGTGCACGGATAGCCGGGTTCTGGAGGGAAACAAGCCCGCATCTCATGGCATTGGGACGGAGGGGGCTTCACTCTGGGATTGGCGGGCTATTCGCCGCACTCGTAGAGGGTACAGGTTGACCCAGGAGGGGTGCCCAAGTTGCCGGATTCCGTGGAGTGCTGGGTGGTCCATTCACGGAACTGAAGGGGGCTGCCTCGCTTCAGGTTTTGGCGGGTGACTTTCCGCGCCCGTAGGGGTCTAGGATTTCATTGCACAGGCTATCCACACGACCAGGGGAACGTCGAGTTTCAGTAGTGGCTCTGTGAAACCCGGGGATCCCACATATCTGTATTGTTCTGTGATGCTGTACATTTCTGTGATGTTGCATTTCATTCACGCCTTGAGCGAAATATAATATATTGGTATATATATTAGTAGATGTTGTATATGTTTTTCATCCGCGCTAGTCCAGTCCCCGCTCTGCCGTTAGTAAGCTAACCTAACGGGTGATGACGGGACCCAGTGGCGAATGCGGATGGCATATACGTACGTCAGTATATTTTCGTTCTTTGTGGTGTGATCAATTGATGGGACTGCGTTCATTCGGATCAATGCAAGTTAAACAAACCTATTCTGATGTTGTTGGAACACTTTTCAAAAAGCTGTTATTGCAAGGACGTTCACTTTTGTTTTGCATCGTGGTATTCATTTGGAATATCCTGCTCCTCAGTCGATGAGGCAAGGGCCGAGATCCCTTCACCGGGAGTGACCCCTTGGACAGAAGTTTGCGTCAGGGCATTAACTTCACTATAGCCGATTACTTTTGCTTTGCACCGTGGTATTCAGTTGGAATATCCTGCACCCCATTCTACGGGGAAAGAGCCGAGATCCCTTCACCGGGAGTGACCTCTTTAGTAAAGGTTTTCGTCACTATATTTTCTAAAAAGCTATCCGTTCCTTCAACGATATCAAGTTCACTACGTTAAAGGTTTTCGCCAGAAACCATTCGTAGCCCTCCGTCGTTTCATATTGGTAGTCAATAGTATTCAAGCTGTGTTTGTTGGCCAAAGTCAAGGCACAGTGTTTGGTAGCTGTTGGTTATTCATATGCAGCATAGATAGATGCGTTGGTTTGGAACAGTCGTATAGCCTTGTTGGCCAAAGTCAAGGGCTTGTGCGGGTGGATTCGAATCAACCTGGAGAATGGCGGGTAGAACTTGACATGTGACTTATGATTTGTTGGCCAAAGTCAAGGTCATAAGAGCATGGGGCAGAAATCACATCGGGAGTTTCAAAAGAACTGAAACTTGCCAGGTATGCGCATACCTTCTGGAGTGTGGTACCGTGAGCGGATTCCGTCACGTTATCATGCGATGAGAGTTGGATCCCGATTCCCACTGATGAGTAGGTTTACTCCTCGGGTGACCCCGACTAATTCTTCTTTCAGGTTTGGAGGAGAATTTGAGGTACAGTGGGAGGTTTCCAGATTAGAAAAAGTGATAACCATTCTGATCTAGGATAGAGTGCACGCTGAGTGTTTCTTTTCTCTCTCTCTTTGACAGCGACCATTGACCCGACCCTAGACTATGACTCAGTGACCAAGTTGACCGAACCTACTTAACACTGGCTTTTGGATTGTCAGAGTTGCAGACCTCATTGCCACTCCTACTTTTACCCTTTTCTCCGGGACACCCCGTATTACTACGAACGTCCACTTCCATTGGACAAAACCATCGTATGGTTATATACGAACTCGAAGGAATTTATTCGAGGATGGTTTCCGGTTCTGGAGAAAACGGATAGGACTATTCAGTTGTCTTTTCTTTTCACCTTCTCTCAGGCTACGAGTACTCCTTGGTTTAGGAGTAGTACACCTATTACGCAAATTGGATAGTCTTCTTCCAAACCATAGGCCGGTGCCGACCGGTAGGGAATGAAGAAAACCAGTTAGCCTAAACGGTGTACAGAAGGTATTAAGTTCAGACAAAGCAAGGGATTAGTAAGAGGGCAAAGTAAATTGCGACTGATATTCACGACCAAACTAAGTATTTCTTCGTCAATCCTAAATCACCTTTGTATTTCTCCAGGACACTCCGTATCACTACGAAGATCCCATTTTATTGGATAATCCATCGTATGGTTATATACGAACTCGAAAGGAACTTGTTCCAGTTCGGGGATGGATCCTGGTTCAGGAGAAATAGGAATAAAGTACATTCAGGTGTCTTTTATCTTCACCTTCTCTCGCGTTGCGAGTGTTCCTAGGATTGGGACAGTACACCCTTTATGCTTTTTGGATAGTCTTCTTCCAAACCATAGGCTGGTGCCGAACGGTAGGGAAGGAAGAAAACCATTTGGCCTAAGGGGGTGTACAGAAGGTAATGACTAAAGACATAGAAAGGGATTTAGAAAGATGGCAAAGAATTACAAGGTTACAGTTGTGAATCTGGATAATGGAAGAGGCATTACTAGGACTACCAGGATACCCCATCGAAACATTTCAATGTTTCAGTTCAACTGTGTACTGTTAATGGAAAACTGATTTCCCGATTAGACACTTACTCCAGGGTATGTATTTACCAGGTATGATTCTCGCATCTGCATGGTTTTACAGATGATGGGTGGGAGTAAGTTATTGGGAATTAGGTGATCATCCTCATTATTTGAGAAAGTCACCTGGGTTGTTTGCCGGACGGCAATTATTTGGTTTTGAATATCCGCGGTTATGCACCAATTTCAAATTGATATATCTGTACGTCTATTTTCATAGAGTGAGATATACCTTTTGATATTATGTCGATGACATTTACCTATATCAGTGGATGGTTAGGTAAGGAGCATTAAACAGCGGTGTAATTCTTCTTAACCATAAGTACAGTTTTCAACCTACGACACACAGTGAAAGAGTTGTTAGACTCAGCGGACTTATACAGAGTATTGTATGTTGTCCAGTGTCTATTAGGACAGAGGGGTTGGTTCTCGTACTATATTCGATTTACTTATGACTTCTCTTGTTTTTAGACAAGTGTTTCGAAGAAACACAGGGTCCGAATTTTGAGAAGTTATAGGTATTTGGATAAAGTAGAGAACCAGGTATAGCAAGTATCGGGATTCTTCAAAGTGATCGAAGATGTAGATACTTGTGTATGGTATTCAGTTGATAGTAATGATAAAGAGAAATTGCTTCTCTTTCAGGTTACTCATAATTGGAAGCATTCCTAAGTTGAGTAACGCTGATCGGCCTCCTTCCATTTAGTTGACATGCACTGGAGATAGTTGCATGATTTGAATCTGGTTCAATTAAATCAGTGCCTCTGGTTCTATATTGGATATAGTACAGTTCATATCTTAACATTGTTAAGGTACGGGGAGTTGTCCGGCTTATGATTAAAACCAGACTCTGGATAACTCAAGGCACGTTTCTGTAATGGCTGTTTGTGGGTTGACCCAGGCTATGACGAGGGTTGACTTTCTACCATCTGGCAGATCAATAGAAATATTGTTCTAGACTCGCCACAGTTTTATTAAAAATGGATTTTTTCAAAAACAGTAGTGGGAGTATGGTAGAACTGGAAGTGATTCCAGAACCGCAAACGATTACTGAAGATTTGATAAGGAACCTAAAGATTCAATCTGATTTGACATTTCATTGGCCACTCCGCAGATAAGGTGGGTAACTTCAGGCACCCGAGAGGTACTCCGGTAGCCTCAAGGACGGTGACAGGGAAGTTCTTGTTTACCCACACTTGCCATTGCTGTTGTTCGAGGCTGCGAGACACGGCAGGAGGATGAGTATAGCGTCGTTCTGAACTAGCATCAGAAGTGTACGTGTATATGACTCTGCCAGAGGGTTGTCGTAGTCAGTAGGAGCAGCGGAAGCATTGGTGGACATCAGGCTTATGTTTATTTATAGACTAAAGCAGATGTAGCGGAGATAGATCATCTATTTCTGATGTGACAGTCATAGGTTTGACGTCATCAGAATAGGGGATGGATCTGTTGAGAAGGTAGTAGGAAGTGATATTCCTATACTACGATCGGTTATACTTTGGTCGTCACACAGTGTTTTCTCCACAAAAGGAATTGGACATTATATCAGACATACTGGTTACTGGATCTATGGTTTTAGATCTAGATTTGGGTGGTTTCCCAATCAGGGTACTTTGACAGCATTCTAAGAGTATTTAGAATGGACGACTCCTGGCACGGTAGTATACCTGCAGGTAATGGAGTCACCCTCTCTAAAGCTGTCTTATAGACTAAAGTAGAGAGGGATGTGCATGATTGGCAGATCACTTGCTTAGGCAATTGAGTCAATCATGAGATGTCAAGTACCACACCAGATGTTGTTCTTGCACTAGATGCAATAAGTTGATATTGATCCAATCCTGGGGAAACAGTCGGAAGCAGTTTTAGAACATAAGTGAATGTTCTAAGGATATGATAACGGCTGCCTCTTTTAGGAGACGGTTATCATTCCAGGCTTCCAAGGTGACATGGACGACAAGGAGGTTGTCAGAGTTATATTTTTCCTTCTGACGAGGGGCAGTATTTTGGACAGGTGGTCCAAGGAAATACTGAGGGTGGCATGGCGCAGGATACTGATTAATTTCAGTTGACGAT
The DNA here is from genome assembly GCA_030015575.1 of Agapanthus africanus. NCBI lineage: Eukaryota > Viridiplantae > Streptophyta > Magnoliopsida > Asparagales > Amaryllidaceae > Agapanthus > Agapanthus africanus. The sequence goes on along the minus strand of JASDDO010000014.1, from coordinate 631,918,914 downwards.
ACAGTCTAAGAAGTTTGGATTTGGAGTTCATTCATGAGCTAGGTCCCATCAGACATCCGGACATTCTAAGACAGGTATTGCTCATTTCGGGAGATGGCTTTCTCCACGAACTTGAGATATAGAGAGACATAGAAAGAAACACCATAGGCGGATCCACTCACTGAGGCTATTCCTCGAACGCAATAGTTTCACAAACGAGTTTTGTGAGACTGACAAGTAGAGGAGTTGGGTGTTCGGTATCACACGGGCTGTGAGTATGCGACATCGCAATAATTAGCCTTGAGTGCAAGTGGGAGATTGTTGGAGATTGTGCCCTCAGAGTCAATTATTGGATCACAGGCACGTGATTGCAATGATTGAGGGAGGACCTATCCCGGTAGAACAGTCTTACTCGAGATGATAGTATGCTATCTGGTTTACCTTTATCATCGTGTACTGCTTTAGGTGACCTGACAGGTTGCTATTACACGCTGATAGAGCCCCTAGGATTCTTGCTTGACCACCAGCAGTATGAGGGCGATCATATAAGTGGGAGCTGGGGGTCTACAAGCACATCCTTAAAAGGTCCCTAGTCGTGGGAGATTCGAGACAGGGCATCGATTCTCCAGAATAGACTAGTGTATACAGTCGAGACCCCGACGAGGGGCGGTGGCCGGTCTCACAAGCCACTGGTGTCAATTGGATCACCTAAGATGTATACAGGTGCTCATTGGGTTATGAGTACACCGGACAGGACTCGCAGGGAACATGCTAGTTGGTCTTATACCTGACGTCAGATAGCAGTTCCCAGGTGACATGTGTACAGGTTAGTTCATCGACCTGGGGATCGTCATTTGTCTCGTGTGAGTTCCCACTGTGGTTTGATTACTACCCTACCATGGCTCAAAGGAGTCGTGCAAACAGGTTTTAGTTGGGTACAGTCCCGAGCCACATGGAGGCAGTGAGCGGATCTTCAGGGGTTCGTCTCTCCCGGTATTGGGGGTGAGGTCGCGCTGTGTCTAGGAGAGCCATTACACGAAGACCTTGGCCAAGGCAGGAGATTTACTGGTAGGTATTCCAGTAGTATCTCAGGGTGTTCTGGGCTACACACCGACACGACTTGTACCGCTTTTGGGGGTCTGACTTTTACCAACCCCCTAGGCCCGACATGCGATGCTCATAGACGAACGGACCGGACTGTACGGATATTGTCACTGACAGGCTCAGTAGGGTGTCAGGATGAGTTCACTCATCGACGTCCCTTTTAGTCAATAGCTGGTGGCCCGTCATGTATTGGCTTATACCTCTGACGTGCTGGTGGTTAAATCCACAGCCATAGTATTGACGAGTTTTTAGAGTCCACCACACTTTCAGTTACTCAAGCTTTCGGGCGAAACGCTGTAGAGGCCGTATGGAGATATGGCAGGGTCCGATCAGATACGTGCGGTATTGCACGGATCAGGATCGGACAGTTTGTACTAGTGGCCGTATGGTTATATGGCAGGGTTCGATCAGATACGTGCGGTATTGCACGGATCAGGATCGGACGGATATTACTAGCCGGCTTTGGTTTAAGCCGGTCCTAGTTTAGTACAGTGTAGATTTTGTCTCATTGCATTTGTATCCGGACGGAATACAGATGCGGGTGTGTATGCACAGTATGGGGGTTTTCCTGTAATTTATTACGGGACCGGTTTTCTGGAGTTGCCAGTTTGCTTTCCGTTCCGGCCGGTTTTCCTTTGTTCTTTCCCGGCCGGACTTTTCCGATGGAGGGGGGTTATTTGCAATTGTGCAAATAATTTTAGTGGAGGGGTTTTATTGCAAAAGGATTTATTATGAGAGCATCTTTTCTTTTGCACCATTCTTGCATTTATTGTGAAGTGAATGGATTTGATATAGGTATGGGTTTTGTTATGGTTGATGTTTTCTTGTCTCTTGATATGGTCACCTCTTGATTTCTCCTACCCTCACCTCCCTTAATGGATTGGTTTTTATCCCTCCACCATTTCTAAATTGGGAAGGCCGGCCACATCTTTTAGAAGAGGAAAAATGAGAGGTCCCAACTTAGGATGAGGGATTAATTCACATCTCATTTTTCATGCTTGCCAAATTCTCAAAAACCCTCTCAAAAGTTCATGATTCCTCCATCAAAGGAAACTCCAATACCCCAATGAGACATAGACTCTACACATCCTACAGCAAACCTTGGGCATGTCGAGTTGCCGGCTTCATGGCCGAGTTGCCTCGGTATAGAGGCGGGAGCCCGTAAAAGATGCAGGCGACGTGGTGCCCTTCCGGCGAGGAGGCGACGACCGGAGATCCCGCGAGGAGATCGGAGTGGAGATGAAGACCGGAGGACTCGGATCAGTCGGTACATCTCTAACCTATCTTCTTACTTACCTTAGACAAGTTTAATGGCATGATCCGGGGTTTAGTGCGCGGTGGTGCCGGTTTGCCAAGTCCGCAAAAATTAAAGTTTATTATCGTTTCCGCGTTTGGCAGTCGGATTGACGGCCGGGGTGCCGCCGTGCACTTACAATACCCATCGTCAGTTAATAGTTCCCAGGTGACATGAGTACAGCTTATTCCGTTGACTTGACACTGTCACTTCGCCTTGAGTGTGTTCCCACTGTACTTAGATTACTACCCTACCACGGCTCTATTGAGTCGTGCAAACAGGTCGTAGTTGGGTGCAGTCCCGAAGCACTTGGAGGCAATGACGGTTAGACAGGATTCGTATCTCCCGATATTGGGAGTTGATATCGCGTTGTGTCTAGGAGATCCATTACACATAGTCGTCCCTGGCCAGGGCAAGTGAGAATTACTGGTAGTATTTCCAGTAGTTTATCAGGGTGTTCTGGGAGACACTCCGACACGACTTATACCGCTATTAGGGGACTAACATTTACCGCCCCCTAGGCCCGCCATGCAATACTCTAAGACGAACAGACCAGACTGTACGGAGATTGTCACATTCAGGCTCAGTAGGAGTTCGGATGGGTTCACCTCATCGGTCTTCTTATCGGCATCTACCTGGGGACCGTTACGTACAGCTAGTACTGCTTGCGGCCTGCGGTTAAACCCACTGCCAGCATAGTGTTGAGTCTTTAGAGTCCCACACAGAGGGTTATTCGCCTTTGGGCAAAACAGAGTAGAGGTCGCATGGTTTTGCGACGGGGTTCATTCACATCCGCGCACTTGTGCACGTTTGTTGTCCGGACAGTTATTACTAGCGGGCTTTGGTTTAAGCCAGATCCTAGTATTTGTTTTGGGATTGGTTGTGTCTCATTGTATTCGTGTTCCTCGGAACACGGATGCGGATGTGTATGCACAGTTGACAGAGGCAGAGGAATCTCATTAGGTTTTTTGACCGTTGACTTTTTCTTAAACCCTAATAAGAATGAGAAATATGATTAATGATATTAATTAAGGATAATTGTGCCATGGTTAGGTTGACCATTTGACTTTTGTTGACCTTTTGACTTTGGTTGACCGGTTGACTTTTGTTGACCTTTTGACCATCATCATTTCACTTGCAAGATGCTTCTTGATTCTTGCAAATTGCATTTATTATGAAATGATAATGGTCATTCCAAACTAACCATCACAATTTTCTTTTGTTATTATTATTATTTCATATTCTCTCATATGAGAGTATGGTTGTATTATTCTAGTTGATTCTATCATGCTCTTTCTCCCTCTTGAAAAAGCTCTCCCTCTTCCTCTCTCAAAGTTTAAGTGTTTCATGTGTTGAAAATCATAAGCTTTTGAGACTAAACCATCAAAGCATCTCTCTACTCCTTCTAGGGTTCTTTGTCTAGCAAACCAAGCACTCTAGTTATCTATTGGTTGAGATAGGAGCTCAAGGTAGAGGCCCTCGGGTGGATCTATCTTCTGCAAAAAGAAGACGATGAGGAGGAGCCGTCTACTCCACTACAAGGACCAAGCAAGAAGGAGAACCACAACAAGAAGAGATGGAGTTCAAGATCTAGGTATAACCTTTTAACCGAGTAGCTAGAACTTGTTGTTAGTATGTTAGTTTTTGTTTAGCAAATATCCTTCATGGTTGGTCCATGTTACCTTGTGAGAAAATTTTGATTTTTACCTATCCCTCCTTCCCGACAGAACCGAGGTGGGTAACGTGGACCTAACATGCGGGCTACTCGGATATCAGCCTAATGACTGCATATCGAGGAATACATTAGCCAACGCGATGGTACGATGGACTTAAACCTAGTACCACAAACCTAACAGACTCTTGTCTTAAAAAATGGGGGTTATCTACATCCGACGTTAGGACATGTTTGCATGTAAATCTAAGGTAGGTAAACTAAAAACACTCCGAAATGAGTACATAAACTAGAGACTCCGGAATGAGTGAATAAACTATAAACTCTGAAATAAGTATGTAAACTAGAAACTCCGAAATGAGTGAATAAACTAGAAACTCAAAAATGAGTACATAAACTACTTCACGCTAGATCAAGACATCAAGAAACAGAAGAGTGAGTGCGAATGAAAAAACATATATTCTTTATTCATGAATCAAAATGTTTGAAATATACAATTTGTAAAGAAAAAGGGATACAATTGTAGCCTTTAAGAAGGCGGGGCTTCTAATAAAGCTGCAACCCACTCATTCTCCTGCCGTAGCTCATTCTCACGCTCCACTATTGCGGCTAGCATTGCTTCGAGTTGAACTCGTTTTTGCAAGCACGAAGAAAACTTCTCAGAAACTTCCTGCTGAGAACTTTCGGAGCCCTGCATCCCTCGCTCGGTAGAGTCAAGGTTTTTCCTCAGCGCCATTCCTTCATAAATGCATCGTTGAAGGTTTTCATAGATAACTTAGAACCATGCATCATTCTCTTCTACTTAGGCACGTAATTGACTTGACTCGCTAAAAGCCGTTTCATACTCCTTTTGCTTTAGGACCAGCTTCTGCTCATAATATTGGATGAAAGCGGCACTTTATTCGATCCACGTGATCAATTGAGCCTTCGAGAATAATGCTTCAGGCGTAAGATGTTTGCGATCGATCTCATGGAGGCAAGCCTCGATATGCTTACAATAATCAACCTAGATGCAGATGAAATCTTCATTATGGAAAGTCACAAGAGTCGCCAGCATAGGATTGACTTCATCCGCAAAGTCCGCAGCAGAAGTGAGAGCCTCGACATTAATGTATTCAATAAATTCGCTTAGCATGCGCCTACTATTTGCTACGCCTCTAGAAGATTGGCGTTTAGCGAAAGGCCCTACGGGTATAGAAATGCGGGACTTAAAAGGAACCAAAGCCAGTGGAGCTGCTACAAAATAAGACATGTACAAAGACGGGTCAGATTTCAGCATAAAATAAAAAAAAAATGAATAAGATCTAACCTACCAATAGTTGAAAGTGGAAAATTGGGGAGCTTAGAGGGCTCAGCCATTTCTTCGTCTTCTCCTTCGAGCCGTAAGACTGTAGTCAGTATGGGAAAAAGCTTATTAGAGGAGAATTACTCGTAGAAAGATGAAATTATAAATCAAAGATATACTAAACTGTTAGTTATATGTATGCCCTAGAGGACATTACAGTATATAGGATGTATATTGTAGTGGATGCTGGGACATATATAGGGAGGACTTTCTTGCTCGACATGATAGTATGCTATCTGGTTGATCTTTGCCTTAACGTGTATACTGATTGTCTCTCTGTTACATGTTGGTAAAGCCCTTAGGATGTGTACTTGACTGCCTGGACTATGATGCGGATCATACTAGTGGGGACATGGTAGTCCATAAGTACATCCTTCAATGTCCCTAGTCGTGGGTGTATCGAGATGGGGCATCGATATACCAGAGTAGACTAGCGTGTACCTTCTCGATCCATATAGATGGGCAATGGATGATCCCATATCCATTGGTGTTTGACATCAGAGATGATATACGGGTGCTCAGTAGAGACTGGGTACACTGGACGGACTAGCCGAGAACTCCCAGATAGTATTATACCTTACGTCAGATGGCAGTTCTCTGGTGACACTGGTACAGAGTAGTCTGTTGACCCGAGATCGTCATAGAGTCTTGTGTGGTTCCCACTGTGCTTTGATTTCCACCTTACCACGTCCAAGAGGGCGTGCAAAACGGTGGTTTTTGGGTACAGTCCCGAGTCACATGGAGGCAATGAGCGATAGGAGGGGATTCGTCTCTCCCGGTATAGGGGGTTGATGTTGCGCGGTGTTCGATTGGCTATAATAGGAAATCCCTGGCCATGGTTGCTGAGATTTACTGGTAAGTGTTACCAGTAGTTTCTCGAATTGTTATAGACCTCATATCGACACGACTTATCGAGCTATTGGGGTCTGACGTTTACCACCCCTAGGCGAGATATGCGACATATCAGACGATCAGACCGGACTGTACGGTATTGTTACTGGTTGGATTCACTGGAGTGTGAGCAGGCTTGCTCGTCGATCTTCTGATCGCTCAATACCCGGGTGGCCGTTACGTTTAGCAGACCGCTTGCGGCTTGTGGGTGTTTGATATGATCATCACCTGCTGCCGGCGTATTGACGAGTCTTTAGAGTCCTACACAGAGCTTTCCTGGCTCAAGCGAAACGAAATAGGAGCGCATATGAGATATGTGCGGGACCGAGAATAATGCGTGTATGTGATACCGTATTCTATTCTCGCGATGAATGTATCGAATGGTTGTATGTAATATAACCTAGTTATCGAATCAAGGATTGATTCGATAAGCCGATACATTGTATACTAGTCGGTTGTGTGCGACATGACCGGATCATTAAATCAAGTGTTGATTTAATGATTTATTGCATAATTATATATTTGATATATTACTTTGCATTAACTAGTATCGGTTCACTTTAAATGGATTTTCTCACTTGGATGCACAAGTTGTATATGTGATATACTTTTTGTGCAAATGATTGTATCATGTTTGATGATACATGTTAACTTGGTTAAGTGTAAAGAATTAAACCATGGTTAAACATATAATTAGGGTTTTATTTTTCCATTACTTATTTATTCATTTATTTATTTGTTTATACATTTTGGAAAATAAATGGCATAAAGAGAAAAGAATGGTGGCTTTATTTGTTGTTTTGTGAAGCTTCTTGAAGCTTTGACCTAGTCCACCATTCTTGTCTCTTGCTTAACCCTAACCATCATTACTAACCATGATCTATTTTCTACACTTAACAAAGGTTAAGAATATGATAAGAATGATTTTCTTTTTCAATTATTCTAACAAAACTTATCATAACTTCTTCTTCTTCTTCTTCCATGAAGAAGCTTGATTTCATCAATGGTGGATTGATGAAACAAGTGAGAAATCCAATTCTAAAGTCTACCCACTTCCTATTTCTTCATCCTCTACTTCTTGCCAAGTAGTAGAGTGTGTTTTCTTCACAAGTTTCTTGACTTGGTGAAGTTGGAGCTTGATCTAGCGATGCCTCGACGTAGATCATCTTCGGCACGTCGTCGATGACCTAGCCCGCCATTTCTCCGATGAAGCCGACGCTTGAGCCCGGGATTCATTTTGGACAGCGGAGAGACATCATTGCGGAGCTATGGAGGTGGAGCACCGGATCTACAAAGGTTGTATTTCCGTTCACTTAGTTAATTTGTTAACTAGTTTGATCTTTCGCCTAGATTTCTAGCCAACGATCCGTATTAGGGTTTCTCGGCACCTAGATTTTTTGAAATTGGCATGATCGATGCCTTGTGAGACCTCCTTAGCATGCCTAGGAACCCTACAGTGGTATCAGAGCCTAGCTAGAGCCTTAGGCGAAGTCTAGACGGAGTTTGAAGTCCGATCGACCCGAAACCCCAACTCAAAAAATGCTCTCTGTCCTTTTTTCAAAAAATGGGTTTTTTCAATATTAAAAATATACAGAAAAATCAGCAGGTGATTTTAAGAGTTTCTGTGAAATTCATGTTCCTAAATCCATTGAACTGCTGCGGTTCCGCGGCACGAGCATGGCTCGTGCGGCGGTTCCGCGGCCGTACGGCCACCTTATTTAATATATTTTACACATTAACTCCTAATTGATAATGCTGGATTTTCTGGGAATTTTTAATTTTTATTCAAGAGTTGAATTTTTTGGGTTGTTTTGGGAATTCGAATGTTCGATCGGATTATCAAATTTTGTCTATGTGTTTTTCCGGATAATTTTTGAATATGTTAAAAAGTTCGACCGGATATAAATACCCAATTTTTCCCCTATCGGGAAATTTCCAAGTGTTGGATCTTTCCGTAGTTTAAAGACATTCTAAGTAGTGCAAGTAACTCGATGGACCCTCTAGAAGACAACAAACCTTAACTCGATTATGTGACCGTCTTGAACTGCCCTTTGAACCTTCGGGTTTGGGGCAGTACGGCGTGCCACATGTGAGGCGTTGGCTTGACCCTTCTACGGCTGGACCGTTGGTACTGAGGCACGAACTGAATGTTTTTAGACTTGTTTCATGTGTTGATCTGTATCAGGAAAACTTGGGTGTTCGATTGTTCGATCGGAAAGTTTGACATTTTCTATTTATCCGGAATAGGATACAATAATTGGAATTCACAATAAGTTATGAGATAACTGAATGAATGTTATAAACATAGCAGTTTAGTCTCACTTGATCGGTTGCCACGGAATTTTGATGTGATCAAAAGTCCATCGCAATCACGTAGCGTACGCGGATACTCGCCGGGTAAACTTAATAGACAGCTACACCCCATAGCCCCGACCAAGTGACTGTAGGAGAACCCCGTCGCCGAAAGCATCCGTTCGGGTGCTCGCGGCAGCGGTGTTCCGCCTTGGTGCACTTCGTCGACGGTATCGGGGGTGCGGCCGCCTACTAAAGTTTGCGACGAGCATTCGATCAGGATGTCGGGAATCTTGTTGAATTGCCCGACTTGATATTGAAAAGATTTTTCGATTTTGAGACTAAAATGCGGGGTTCATAATTGTTAGGCATATGATGTCTAAGTAATTCATTTGATTAGGCATGCGATGTCTATGCAGATTGCGGTTTCCAACTGTTGTAGTTTTACACTTTCTTTTCTGTGACCGTAAGTGTAATATGTGATATCGCCGGTTTCGTTGCTATATGTCAACGACAATTGGGATGCGCATATTTACTTACGTTGATGACATGTGATGTTATGTGTTGCTGGATATGTTATATTGGATCGTCGTGTTTGAATAGCCGGGGGTTTTTATGTGAGATGAGTGTTTTTCATTTTCATTCATGTAAAAACTTGTATGTAATATTCTTTTATTAGGGCACTTCCAGGAAGCGGAAGTTGTCACCTTTTGTATATTATTTACTTTTCCGCACTAAGATAGACCCAAGGAGGGGAGCACAAGTAACCGGGTTCTGGGGTCCAGTGGAAGACCAACTCGAGGAGTCGAGTCCGGGTCTCCTAACTCTAGAATTGGTAGGGTTGCTTGCCGCTCTCATAGGGGTCTAGGGGTGTAGGTTTGGCTATTCATCGCGACTGTGGAATCCGTGTTTTATACTGGCTCGTATTGAAAACACGGACGTCCTAGTATATCCAATATTTCATATGATTCTTCTGCTGCGATATCTGTGATGTGTTCATGTGATGTTATGTGATAGATACAGTATATAGTATATATGATATATTATATAGCCGTTACTTATGTTTTACACCCGTGCTAGCCCTGCCCCGCTCTGTCGTTAGTTACCTAACCTAACGGTGCACGAGGGGACATCGAGGCAAATGCGGATGGCATAAGTGTACGTCGTATTTATCTGTGATGTTTAGGTACTTAAATGATGGGACTTCATTAATGAGATTAATGAAATAAAAGAAACCTAAGATGTTGTAGAATCGAATTTCAAAAATAAAACAGGTAGCTACAGTTCTTGCTTTGCACAGCGGTATATGTGATATATCCTGCACCTTATTCGATAAGGAAAGGACCGAGATCCCTTCACCGGGAGTGACTCCTTTAGCAATAACTGGCAGATGCTACACCCTCGGTTTGTCTTTTGATTGTTTTTAAGAGTTTTTGCTTTGCACAGTGATATATATGATATATCCCGCACCTCATTCGACGAGGAAAGGACCACGATCCCTTCACCGGGAGTGACTCCTTTAGCAAAACTAGAAAGCTTCAGAAGCACTCCATTTTAAAATCATTTGATTCTACAATGATATCAAGTTCATTACGCAATAGGTTTTCAGAAAAACCTGTCGTAGCCCTCCGTCATTTCAGATAATTGGTGGTTAGTATTCGTGCTACGTTTGTTGGCCTGGGTCAAGGCGTAGTGTGCGGTAGCTAACTAGTATTTATCTGCTTATGCATATGATGCAGATTGGATTAGGGTAGTCGTGCGACTTTGTTGGCCTGCGTCAAGGGTCGTGCGGGTGGGTTTAATTCAATCAGGAAATGACGGGTTGAACTTGACTAGCGGACTATGGTTTGTTGGCCTGCGTCAAGGTCATAGGACGCTAGGGGCAAAATATTATCGGGAATTTCAAGTGTTGAAATTTGCAATGAGATTGCATACCTTCTATGAGATAGTTGGATCCCGATACCCGCTGCGAGTAAGAGTTACTCCTGGGAGAGTTTTATACATTACAATTAGCCGATCAAGTAGGTGTCTAGAAAGGTGTCAACGGGGTTACGCCTCTGGGAAAACGAGGTTTACATTAATTAGGTTCATGCGAAAGCACGGGGGACCTCCCTCAAAGTACCGATACTGGCCTGGCTGAAAGATTGGTGAACTTGTAGTGTGTAATTAATCCCGGCTAGTCTTTCCTTTTAGGGTTTGAAGGAAGATTTGATAAAAAGCAGTGGGAGCCATCCTGATTAGATAAAATAAAACCAATCTATTCTTGCAAGAGCGCACGCTGAGTGTTTTCTTTTCTCTCTCTCCAGGTAGCGACCATATCACGCCTTAATCAAGATAATAAAACGGATTATTGACCGAACCCGCTTGTTATACTGAGCTGGGGAACGTTGGTCCCGCTCCAACTTATAATTGTTATAAGACAGAGCAGGAAATTGGGGAATACAGATTTCCCGTGCCGCCCAAACGAAGAGAGTGCATGCTGATGCATCATCTTCGGGTATGTTCATTATACAGAACTGTTTCTCAGTATCCTCCGCATCCTGGGTATATGATACCGAATAAGGATCCCAGATATGTAATCTGTTACATAGGGCTACAAAAGGGTAGAAAAACTGAGAACGGGTGATAAGTTTCATGAGACAGAAAATGGGGCAAGTGTTGCAGCCAAGTCTGTTGGTCACTGTCACCCTGTATTGTAATACATTGATTTTGAACGAATGTTATTAGATACCGAACCTGATATACAAAATCATATCAGTCTCTTTATTAGTAAAGAAATGATAAAATTTTGTATTGTTGGATAATGTTTTGAACATTTCCTATATCAAAAGTTGATCGGTTCAGGCACGTTATCTAAAAACATTGATGTTCTAAATCAAACTACAGCTCTCAGTATATAGAACACACACAAGAGGAAGAGTTCAGAAATGAACGAATTCTTCTTGAGGTATTGTTGACTAGGTCAGATCAATGTGACCCGACTAGCTAGAGTTACATTTAGATGCATATTTAAATCTGTTTGAATTTACATCTTGTGAAACTCGCCAGTCATGTCACAAAGATAAGATGACCATAGCTCTGTTTATTGGAAACAGAGAAAGAGTTAGTGAACTCTTGGGATGATACATGTTGATGTATGTAAGGTCCCTAGTCTACACATGCCAAAACTGGTTCTTTATACTTCATTACATTCTCTGATAATCTCTCAAGATTCAGACATATGTTCCTGATGAAACACAAGTCCGAACCTTTTGAGATATTCACAGAATATGATTTAGAAGTAGAGAACCAAAATACGGGTATAAGTATTATGTCCTTTGATGTGATCAAGGAGGAGAATACTAAAGCATGGGATTCCTGGACTATTATAAGAATGAGATTCTCTCTTAGAATTACTCCTCCGTATACACCATTGCACGATGGTATATCGGGGTGGAGCAGATACACCCTATTTGATATGGTGTGCTCTATGATGAGTACTACTGAGTTACCTATTTCCTTTTGGGAGTTATGCACTTGAGAAGCTGCATACCTATTGAATAGGGTTCCAATCAAATCAGTTGCCTACCATTTCATATGTGATATGGAATGGGAAGAGCCCATATCTTAAGTTAGTTAAGATTTGGGGTTGTCCGCCCTATGTCTAAAAGCAAAATCCGGACAAGCTCAAGGCAAGGTCTGTAATGTAGAACTGGAAAGGTTCCAGCTATACAAAATACAGCAGATAATTTGGTAGAACCAAACGATTCAGTAGTAACCAACGAACCTCAGCCTCTCCGCCGATCTAGCAGGGTTCCTCACCCACCTGAGAGATACTTCGGTTTCTCTATGACAGTGGGAGCGAGGATTGCATCATGAGATGATGACCCAACTAGTTTCGAGCTGGCCATCAAGAGTAAGGACTCTGTAAGAATGGCTGGATGTTTAGCGATCTGAGATGGAATCCTTATACACCAATAAAGTATGGACTTTAGTTGCTATATCTGAAGGGTTAAATCCCCATCAGGAGCAAGTATATCTTGAGAAGATTACTTGGTGTACATGGAAAAGTTGAGACTTTCAAAGCTAGACTTGTTAAAAGTTTGCATCATTTACCAGGCGTGGATTATGATGAAACCTTTTTCAAGTAGTTATGCTTAAGTCCATCCAGATCCTACTTGCCACGGCTACATACCATGACTACAATATCTGGTGGTTGGGTGTCATGACAGCTCTTCTAAAATGATATTTTGGAAGAGAGCGTCTATAAGTACATAGCCAGAGGGCTTCGTAAACAGTGGGAGCAGCGGAAACGCGAGCAAGATGCTTTATAGGATAAAGCAGGCATCGCGGAGTTGGAACATCTGTTTTGATGGATTAGTCAAAGTAGTTGACATCATCAAAATGGTAGATGAACCTTGTATATACAAAAAGGTAGTAGGGAGTATGGTGATGATCCTCGTAGAGTACGTGGATGACATACTATTGATAAGAAAGGAGTTTCTTATGCTACGCTCGATCAATCTCCGTTTATCACAAAGATTCTCCGTGTAGGATCAAAGTGATACCTACTAAATCCTGGATTTTGGATCTTTGAGATAGATCTATTTGGATGTTAGGAATCTCACTAGTAGTAGTGAGATGGTATCAATCGATCCTGGGGAGAATCGCTGGAAGTGTTCCAGGGTGATAAAGACGACTGAATGTCAGTCGCAGGCATTGTCTTTACCCTCAGTAAAGGGACGGTATGTTGGAAGAGTTCCAAGCTAAATACCATGGCATACTAGACGATAAAGGCACGATACATCGCTACTTAAGATGCTACCAAAGAGGCTGTTTGGGTGTATATTGTTCATGAGATGAACTATGTTCCTCCCATTGTGTGACAATGGAGTTGTGGCTTATGCCAAGGAACGCAGGTCCCATCAGTGATCCAGACATATTCTAAGACAGTATCACCTGATCATGGAGATAGTTGATCTCCAGGGTGATCGAGGTTTGGAGAGTAGACTCAGAGCACAACACGGCGAATCCACTCACGAAGGCCTATTCCCAGAGAGAGACTTTTATGGGATGGTTGAGTATGAGATACTACAACCACTGCTACAGATGGCCCTAGTGCAAGTGGAAGATTGTTAGTTATATGTATGCCCTAGAGGCCATTACTGTACATAGGATGTATATTGTAGTGGATGCTGGGACATATATAGGGAGGACTTTCTTGCTCGACATGATAGTATGCTATCTGGTTGATCTTTTCCTTAACGTGTATACTGATTGTCTCTCTGTTACATGTTGGTAAAGCCCTTAGGATGTGTACTTGACTTCCTGGACTATGATGCGGATCATACTAGTGGGGACATGGTAGTCCATAAGTACGTCCTTCAAAGTCCCTAGTCGTGGGTGTATCGAGATGGGGCATCGATATACCATAGTAGACTAGCGTGTACCTTCTCGACCCATATAGAGGGGCAATGGATGATCCCATATCCATTGGTGTTTGACATCAGAGATGATATACGGGTGCTCAATAGAGACTGGGTACACTGGACGGACTCGCCGAGAACTCCCAGATGGTATTATACCTTACGTCAGATGGCAGTTCTCTGGTGACACTGGTACAGAGTAGTCTGTTGACCCGAGATCGTCATAGAGTCTTGTGTGGTTCCCACTGTGCTTTGATTTCCACCTTACCACGTCCAAGAGGGCATGCAAAACGGTGGTTTTTGGGTACAGTCCCGAGTCACATGGAGGCAATGAGCGATAGGAGGGGATTCGTCTCTCCCGGTATAGGGGGTTTATGTTGCGCGGTGTTCGATTGGCTATAATAGGAAATCCCTGGCCAGGGTTGCTGAGATTTACTGGTAAGTGTTACCAGTAGTTTCTCGAATTGTTATAAACCTCATATCAACACGACTTATCGAGCTATTGGGGTATGATGTTTACCACCCCTAGGCGAGATATGCGACATATCAGACGATCAGACCGGACTGTACGGTAGTGTTACTGGTTGGATTTACTGGAGTGTGAGCGGGCTTGCTCGTCAATCTTCTGATCGCTCAATACCCGGGTGGCCGTTACGTTTAGCAGACCGCTTGCGGCTTGTGGGTGTTTGATATGATCATCACCTGCTGCCGGCGTATTGACGAGTCTTTAGAGTCCTACACAGAGGTTTCCTGGCTCAAGCGAAACGAAATAGGAGCGCATATGAGATATGTGCGGGACCGAGAATAATGCTTGTATGTGATACCGTATTCTATTCTCGCGATGAATGTATCGAATGGTTTTATGTGATATAACCTAGTTATCGAATCAAGGATTGATTCGATAAGCCGATACATTGTATACTAGTCGGTTGTGTGCGACATGACCGGATCATTAAATCAAGTGTTGATTTAATGATTTATTGCATAATTATATATTTGATATATTACTTTGCATTAACTAGTATCGGTTCACTTTAAATGGATTTTCTCACTTGGATGCACAAGTTGTATATGTGATATACTTTTTGTGCAAATGATTGTATCATGTTTGATGATACATGTTAACTTGGTTAAGTGTAAAGAATTAAACCATGGTTAAACATATAATTAGGGTTTTATTTTTCCATTACTTATTTATTCATTTATTTATTTGTTTATACATTTTGGAAAATAAATGGCATAAAGAGAAAAGAATGGTGGCTTTATTTGTTGTTTTGTGAAGCTTCTTGAAGCTTTGACCTAGTCCACCATTCTTGTCTCTTGCTTAATCCTAACCATCATTACTAACCATGGTCTATTCTCTACACTTAACAAAGGTTAAGAATATGATAAGAATGATTTTCTTTTTCAATTATTCTAACAAAACTTATCATAACTTCTTCTTCTTCTTCATCTTCTTCTTCCATGAAGAAGCTTGACTTCATCAATGGTGGATTGATGAAACAAGTGAGAAATTCAATTCTAAAGTCTACCCACTTCCTATTTCTTCATCCTCTACCTCTTGCCAAGTAGTACAGTGTGTTTTCTTCACAAGTTTCTTGACTTGGTGAAGTTGGAGCTTGATCTAGCGATGCCTCGACGTAGATCATCTTCGGCACGTCGTCGATGACCTAACCCGCCATTTCTCCGATAAAGCCGACGCTTGAGCCCGGGATTCATTTTGGACAGCGGAGAGACATCATTGCGGAGCTATGGAGGTGGAGCAACGGATCTACAAAGGTTGTATTTCCGTTCACTTAGTTAATTTGTTAACTAGTTTGATCTTTCGCCTAGATTTCTAGCCAACGATCCGTATTAGGGTTTCTCGGCACCTAGATTTTTTGAAATTGGCATGATCGATGCCTTTTGAGACCTCCTTAGCGTGCCTAGGAACCCTACATAAACAATGCAAGAAGGAGGGGCAGATCCAGATTGGAAGGCAAAGTGGGAGACTAACATTTGGCACAGATGGTTGAAAAAAACTCCTACAAGATTGCGACAATATACGTTAAGAAATTAATCTAAGGAGTAATATCACTACTGAAACGAAGTAATAAAAAAAATTTGAAGGAAAATTACCTTCTGTCGCTAAGCCCGAGAAAACTCGGGGAGGTGTAAAAGAGATGGGTGGAACAACAATAGTTATAGTGATAGCTGACGGGGTTCTTCAATCAGCATATCGCCATGGTTTATCGTGCCTGTATCAGAAATAAAGAAAACGTTAGAAAATGTGTCTAGCAAAAATAAAGAGTCGAAAGTAATAGCACAGAAGAAACCTGCGGGTTTCATGAGAATTGACGGTGCGAGAACTATGACTGTATCCGGAGCATCACTAGTCGCGGCAGCCTCTTTGACTTCCATCACCACAGAGGAGACGAATTCAAAATTTGCGTCCTCATCCCCCGAATCAATAAGTGTCGTCGCTATGCTATCATTAACCATGGATACTGGAGATCCACCGGGAGAAGGATTAGCAGTTGGAGCAACATTAGACTAAAGATGAAGGCCCTCCATCCCAGAATCCCTAGATGCCGCCATCTCATCCACAGCCCGACATCTGAACTTGTTCCTACTGTATCATTCAATAAAAAGGAGGAATGTTGTGATTTTAATAAGTGGCTATGGAAAGAAACTTGGAAAATAAATAAGTTCTACCAGATTTCATTAAAATATCGTACGTTGTCTCACCTTGAAGTAAACGCTCGACCTCTTCACGAGCTGCACGTGCAATCTTCCTGTGAGTTGTTGACAAGGTAGGGAGAATGTCCTCCATAGGAGCATCAGGGGTTCATATTTCACTCGAACCCACACATGTGGCCAAGCTAGCCTGACGCAGACCTCTTGTCTACTAGGCAAGCGGGTTCATTTTCTCCCTCGCTTCGTGCTTTCGGCATTTCCTCTCGGTCTTATCCGTATGAAGAGATCTCTCCAGAACCACCTGTTCCCCACCGAAACACGGAGACGCGACCGCGCGGGTCCGTCTTGCCTGAATTTCGGGGCAGATGCTAATTGGTGCTATCTGTCCACCTCTCCGAAGATGCCAAGTTGATTTATGACACCATGTATCGAAGGTTTAAACGGATGCGGCCGATGTAGCAGACTTCATCAGATTCCCCCTCGTTTGAGGGGGTTTTGATTGTAGGGACACTCTTCCCTACACGCGCAAGCCCCTGCAGTTAATTACGCTACCGCTTCACGGTAACAACTTTCTCCTTCTCCAGATGGTCACTTCGTGTCGTGGGTGTTTGTTTTGTTTTTTGTTGCCCGTGGATTGTATATGGAGACTAATTTATGTTGTCGCCCGTAGGGCGTGGATTAGTCCAAATCCGTATCTTCTTAGATTTGGGTTCGGGGGTTGGGTTTAAGGATACTTTAGCCTCATTTAAGAGTAAGATCAACTTAAACGTATGTTAAGGATACGTTAGTCTAATTTTTAGACTAAGATCAACTTAACATGATCATTTAGATCCAACAAGAGAGCAATTGGGCTCTATTGTTTAGTTTAAGGACATTGCGGTCGATAATTAGTTTAGGGACATTACGGTATAATGTTAGTTTAAGGACATGTCGGTCCAAGGTTAAGGGCATCAGAGTCCGTGAGTTTAAAGACATCACAGTCAAGGTTAAGGCCATCATAGTCCATGAGTTTAAAGACCTCACAGTCAAGGTTAAGGACATCATAGTCCGTGAGTTTAAAGACCTCACAGTCAAGGTTAAGGACATCATTGTCCGTGAGTTTAAATACCTCACAGTCAAGGTTAAGGACGTCATAGTCCGTAGGCTTAAGGACCCCACAGTCCGTAGAGTGTTTGGTTGTCGGGACCCGTCACCTCTCTGAAGACGTTGAAGGATTACAACGACAAATATCAGAGGAGTAAAGAGATGTACCCTCGAACCGGTGTGAGTTGGTTGAAAGATCTGTCGTCCAATTTGGGACTAAGATCTGTTGAAATATTCATAGGCTGATGGGCTCAATTAATATGAGTTGAGGACTTATGGCAAATCTTGGGCTAGGTCCAATAAATATTTAACATTTTATTTTGGGCAGTTGAGCCTTTATTTGGGCTTGACCCTTTCAACAATTTTTTTGTCTTTTATTGAATGCTGAGCATTCATCAGAGTTCTAGGCTTATTAATGAACAATTTATGTTCTGTCAGCGCAACACGTGGTGCGCTAGGCGCTTTGCACGAATCAAAAAGCGCAGTGCGCTACTGCCAAGTAGCGCATGTAAGGGACACATGTCGCACTCAGCTCTAGGTGCTAGATGACAAGCGCATGATGCCAGTTTATGAGCGCTGAGCGCTAATCCATAAGCGCATTGTGCTCTCAGTTTAATGGCGCACACGTGAGTGACACGTGGTGCGCTTGGCGCTGAGCGCCAGCCCATGAGCGCAGTGCGCTATTTCAGAAGCGCAAAGCGCAAGTTGTTAATTGGCGCATACATGGTCGACACGTGGCGCATTTGGCGCTGAGTGCCGGTCTAGAGAGCGCAGAAGTGCGGTTCAAGGGCGCAAGGCGCATTTCAAGGGCGCAAAGCGCATTTGATCAATTTTATGATCTGGGAAACAAATTTATGTTCTTTTATAAGAGACTTTGTCTCAAGATCTAAGAACGATAGTTCTTATTTTGCAGGAGAGATTTCCAATCTCTTATGTTGATGAAAGGCTTTGCCTTTATAGATCCATGATCTGTGAGAAGAATTATGTTCTTCTTTTATTTTATGATGAGATCTTTTGATCTCTTTGTGAAAGACTTTTGGTCTTTATAGATCTATGATCTGTTAAAAGAAATGAATTCTTCCTTCTTAATCATGAGATGATTTCATCTCTGTGTTCATCATTATCATTTTTACCTTGAAGAAAAATCTTCTTGCAAGAGCTTGCTCTTTATCTTTGAATTTCTCAAAGTTTATTGGGGGGAGGATTTCTCTCTATAAGACTTGAAGTCTTGGAGCCTTTATATAGGGCAAGCTGATTTGTTGAATCGGTTAAAGAGATCTTTCTCTGCTTGATTTGGGGATGTTTCCCCACCATTGGATCTTTGATCATAGGGCTTCTGTTTTACAGAAGGCAATCTTCTTGTTTTTAACAAGATTGAAAAATCTTTCCATAACAGAATTTAATTCCGATTAATTAATGATTTATCATTATTATTAGATCTTTTAATCTAACGGTGGGGAGTTTTTTTTTTAATTCCAGCGCTAGCGCACCCGTGCTTTGCACGTGGTACGCTGCTTAGAGCGCAGCACACCTTGCGCTAGCGCGCCTGTGTCTTACACATGGTGCGCTGTTCAGAGCGCAGTGCACTTAGCGCTAGCGCACCCGTGTTTGACACGTGGTGCGCAGCTTACCTAGCGCTAGCGCACACATGGTGCGCTGCTTAGGGCACAGCGCACTTGGCGCTGCATCTGAAGCGTCGCTTCAATTTTGAAATTTGAATTTCAAACAGAGCTTTGCTCGGATTGGGGGAAACAAATGCCCCCCCACCGTTGCGCTCACGTGGCCCACATGTGGGTGCAGCGGTGGCAGCATCTGTGCCCTTGGATCAACTCAGAAGTTGGAAAGGCATTTCAATGCCTATAAATAGGATCTTTGGTCCTTTAGATGATTCTGTTCATCTTCTTTCCTTTGAGAATTTTTATTCAGAGCATAGCTCTTCTGCTTAAGAACTTTTCAAGAGTCAAAACTCTGTTAAAATCTTGGTAAAGATTAAATCTTTTAAAAGATCATTTTAAGAATCTAGGGTTTCACCCATTAATAGAGCCTTGCTCTCCATAGATCTTTAATCTGAAGAAAACCCTTTTTAGGGTTTCATTAACAGAGCTTTACTCTCTTGAACCCATAGATCTAAGAAGATCTTCTTGCAGGATTTCTTAACCCATGAACAGAGCTTTGCTCATAAAGAACTTTTAGAGTTTGTTCATAGATCTTGAAGTTCTCAGAATTTTTAATTCATAAAAAAAATTGATTTTAATTTTTCTGATGGATTCTTTCATCATCATTTTTTCAGAGCAAGGCTCTTGAGGAATTTTTATTCCTTTATGATCAGAGTTTGACAAGTGTCACTCTGTCACAGAGCATTACTCTCAAAAGGAGATTTACTCATCTGCCCGAGAGATCTCTCATTTAATGAGAATTTTCTTGAGGATTTCCTCATTTAATTAACGGTCTCATCAAATGATGAGGCTGTTTTATTAATTGATGAATTGTCATCTAGATTTTGTGGTCCCCCTTTGGCCCCTCTCCACTGCATTGTAGTGTGGTACAAATTCTAAAGTACCAAGTGTCAAAATTTAAATTAAATTATAGAACTAACAATTTCCTTTTGTCCTTTTTGCCCAGGCGACATGTCTTTCGATCACTTTTTCCCGTTTGTTCGTTCAGAAGGAGGATTCCCTGGAGCACCTGTAGACCGGGAAGTCCTAGCTTTGATCAAAGATCATGACCCGGAATATAAGAATCTTCACCTTTAGGGGACATGGTATAATCAGATTATTAAGGGTCGGCAAAGCTTTTCGTGCGCGGTACCCTCAGAGCTCATCATGGCGATCCCTTACGCCGACCGACCCCCGGTGAACTATAACGTGGAAGAAGCCAACTGGACTTCGGGAGGTCTTCTTCAGCCTGCTATGGCTTCGATACCCGTTCAGCCTCCAGTGGCTTTGAATACACTGGGGCGACGTATTTGTCAAGGCGAGGCACGACCGTGGGGACAACCATATATGATTGGCCTAATTCCTCGTCATCCGACTGGTTAGCTGCAATGGGCCCGTTATACCTTATCGGTGAAGAAGTCGCAATTGCTAAGTCTTGGGTTGTATCCAGCAATTTATGCATCTCTCTTTCAGTATCCTACGCTTCCTGCCTGATGGGTTAAGGCTTTTCTGGAGCAGTGGAATATTCCTACCCATACCTTCCTTTCGCTGGACCGAAAAGTATCGATCTCCTTATAGGAATTGGCAGAAGTTTCTGGCTTACCGGTTATGGGGGAGCACTATGAGGAACTGCTTCCTACAGATGAATACATTTTTGGTGCCAAGCCAGTGATGACAGGCCTCACCCCGGAGAACGCCATTCAACACCAGTTCCCTTGCTTAATCGAAGTGTTGAATATTTATCAGGGCCTTTTTCTCGAATCTGGGAGCCGCGGGGTTACTTTCGAGGATTTCATTGCTCGTTTTCTCCATTCGGAAGTCCTCTCGAAGGGTGCTGCTAAATTCGCCAAACTTGACGACCCTTTCGGTTTAGGGTTAAACAACTTCCCAACGGCGGAGGCAGATCAAAAGAGTTTCTTCCTTCCCAACACTCCAGTTGTTCCTTTTGCGGAGATCGCGGTCCCTGGGATTGATGAGGAAATGTTCTTGGGGTTTCTTGGGTTATGGCTGAGCTGGTTTGCTCTCCCGATGCACCTTCGCCGTATGAGGTCGTATGTCTTCTATCCGGCTCACCGAATGATTATTGGGGTGAAAGTGGCTGTCTGGGTCGTCGGGTTAGCTCATCTGTATTAGGGCCTCAGCTAAGTGGTGGATACTACTGAACACGGAGTGCAGCATGTGAACTTCTCAATGCATTACTTCATATCATGGTTCGAGCTACATGCACTTGGCATTTTCGGCATCCATAAGAGGTCGTCCTTCTACGACAGGTGCGAGTTCCCCCGGATCATGCGATTAGTCGATGCATCTATTATAAATCTGTCACCGCGGGAAGCCAGAGGTTTGCTCCTTCATCCTCACACTGTCGGAGATGGCATGACTTTCACCGACAAGATCCTGACTATAGGCAAAGAGTCCGCGACAGCGGTGCCGCCATTGCGGGACATTTTTAAAGATGGGGCCTCTGTTTTGAAAGCTCGGGAAATCGTTCATTTATATTCCATCAGACCGGGCTTTCTAGTGATTAGGAAAAATGATGCGGCGTTATTCATGAGATGCAATCCGCATCGTTTCGCCCAACAATTGAGCTATATTCAAGGAGTTCCACTGGAGGCTTTCTTTCTAGAACCTGCTGCCACCGAAGAGGGGATGCGAAACGCGCTGCATCATTTTATGTGCGTGAACACAGGGTCCAATTTCTTTATCAGCGAACCGAGCTGTCTCCCGAAGGCCCTTAGTGTGTACGTGGCGTGGTACCAGCATTCAATGGGCGCCGTCATCAGGGAAGAGAAGCGACTGTTGCTCGATTGCAAAGGTGCACCCCCTGCTAGCGATCAGAACGTCCCCCTGAAGCGACAGACCATTGTCCCCCCTGTTGGAGATAGTGCCCTCAGAGTCAATTATTGGATCACAGGCACGTGATTGCAATGATTGAGGGAGGACCTATCCCGGTAGGACAGTCTTACTCGAGATGATAGTATGCTATCTGGTTTACCTTTATCATCGTGTACTGTTTTAAGTGACATGACAGGTCGCTATTACACGTTGATAGAGCCCCTAGGATTCTTGCTTGACCACCAGCAGTATGAGGGCGATCATATACGTGGGAGCTGGTAGTCTATAAGCACATCCTTAAAAGGTCCCTAGTCGTTGGAGTTTCGAGACAGGGCATCGATTCTCCAGAGTAGACTAGTGTATACAGTCGAGACCCCGACGAGGGGCGGTGGCCGGTCTCACAAGCCATTGGTGTCAGTTGGATCACCTAAGATGTATACAGGTGCTCATTGGGTTATGAGTACACCGGACAGGACTCGCCGGGAATATGCTAGTTGGTCATATACCAGACGTCAGATGGCAGTTCCCTGGTGACATGTGTGCAGGTTAGTTCATCGACCTGAGGATCGTCATTTGTCTCGTGTGAGTTCCCACTGTACTTTGATTACTACCCTACCACGGCTCAAAGGAGTCGTGCAAACAGGTTTTAGTTGGGTACAGTCCCGAGCCACATGGAGGCAGTGAGCGGATCTTCGGGGGTTTCGTCTCTCCCGGTATTGGGGGTGAGGTCGCGCTGTGTCTAGGAGAGCCATTACACAAAGACCTTGGCCAAGGCAGGAGATTTACTGGTAGGTATTCCAGTAGTATCTCAGGGTGTTCTGGGCTACACTCCGACACGACTTGTACCGCTTTTGGGGGTCTGACTTTTACCAACCCCCTAGGCCCGCCATGCGATGCTCATAGACGAACGGACCGGACTGTACGGATATTGTCACTGACAGGCTCAGTTGGGTGTCGGGGTGAGCTTCCTCATCGACGCCCCTTTTGGTCAATAGCTGGTGGCCCGTCACGTATTGGCTTATACCTCTGACGTGCTAGTGGTTAAATCCACAGCCATAGTATTGACGAGTCTTTAGAGTCCACCACACTTTCAGTTACTCAAGCTTTCGGGCGAAACGCTGTAGAGGCCGTATGGAGATATGGCAGGGTCCGATCAGATACGTGCGGTATTGCACGGATCAGGATCGGACAGTTTGTACTAGTAGCCGTATAGGTATATGGCAGGGTTCGATCAGATACGTGCGGTATTGCACAGATCGGGATCGAACGGATATTACTAGCCGGCTTTGGTTTAAGCCGGTCCTAGTTTAGTACAGTGTAGATTTTGTCTTTTTGCATTTGTATCCGGACGGAATACAGATGCGGGTGTGTATGCACAGTATGGGGTTGCCAGTTTGCTTTCCGTTCCGGCCGGTTTTCCTTTGTTCTTTCCCGGCCGGACTTTTCCGATGGAGGGGGTTATTTGCAATTGTGCAAATAACTTTAGTGGAGGGGTTTTATTGCATTATGGATTGATTATGATAGCTTTCTTTTCTTTGCACCATGACTTGCTTTGACTTGTGAGAAAGTGAGGGTATGGGTTTAAAAAGTGAAGCATGGTTGTATGTTTCTTTGTCCCTTGGATGTGGTCACCTCTTTCATCTCCTACACTCACCTCCCTTAATGTTTTGCTATTACCTCCTCCACCATTCTCTTTTGCATGAGAGGATTCATTTTTAGAAGAGAGGTGAGAAAAAGAAAGAGAAGAAAATGAGAGCTTCATCTTTGAGAGGAGAAAAATGAGAGTGATTCATTTTGTGTATATCATTCTTCATCTCATTCCATTGCTAGAAAATTGAAAGCACCAATTTTCTATATACCATTCCTCCATCTTCAAAAGGCAACACCAAAACCCCAATGAGACATAAGCACTACACTTCCTACAGCACATCTTGAGCATGTCGAGTTGCCGGCTTCATGCCCGAGTTGCCTCGGTATAGAGGCGGGAGCCCGTAAAAGATGCAGGCGACGTGGTGCCCTTCCGGCGAGGAGGCGATGACCGGAGATCCCGTGAGGAGATCGGAGAGGAGATGAAGACCGGAGGACTTGGATCGTCGGTATATCTCTAACCCGTATTCTAGTTAGCTTAGACTTGTTAATGGTTACGATCCGGAGTTTAGTGCGCGGTGGTGCCAGTTTGCAAAGTCCGCAAAATTTAAGTTATTCACCGTTTCCGCATTCCGCCGTCGGATTGACGGCCGGGGCGCCGCCGTGCACTTACACCCCCTCCACTAAGAGAAGCTGCCATGATCGAACTCCCACATGACAGGCCCGAGCTACCGATACCCCAGGCTCCTGTAGAAAAGGTGACTGTAGCCTCCCCTGATTCTGGTGTGGGTTCAGATATCGGGACTCGTCGCCCCAAGGTGCCCGCTAAACATAAACTTGTGCTTGCAACGACCGGAGCTCGCTCGCAGAAGAGGAAGAAGAAGTCGATCCTCTCTGCCGATGTTGTATTTGGTCAGGAACCTCATGCTCCTTATAGTGAGGGCTTGGGCGAATATGGGACCAACGAGGGTCTATTCGTAGCGCCGGACGATACCGACCTCGAGGATGCTTTTGCAGCTTCTGTGCGATCAGCAAGCCATAAAGCGGGACTGACCATCCTCGCGCAATCAAGTAAATATCAGCCGTACTTTTTGTCATTGCATTATATCTTTATTATCATGTTTTGACTGACAATTTTCCTTCTTTAACAAGCATTTCCACCGAAGAGGCTCTCGCGGCTTCCCTTAGGACCTTTGAGGAGGAGGAGAGGATTCGCGCTTCGCTGAGTATTGGTATATTTCGGCTCACCGCGTCTTCATTCTCTTTTCTTATGGACAATCTGACCCCCTCCTTATCTTATCGCAGGGACTGCAATGCCAATCCCGCAAGGTGATGCGGAGATTCTTCCAGGGCCAGCCATCGAAGTCCCGGCCTCCTCAGCACTACCGAAAGAGACCTTACTCAAACGATCGATGATGGATGTGTAAGTCTACGCTAGCGCCCCGGCCGTCTACAGACGCCAAATGCGGAATAAAAACTTTTTATCTGGCGCTATCGTATACTTTAACCCGGATCTGCCATTATTGCTAAACTAACAAACAGTAAAGAGTGTAGAAAGGTTATACCGAACGATCCGAGTCCTT
Source organism: Agapanthus africanus (assembly GCA_030015575.1). NCBI lineage: Eukaryota > Viridiplantae > Streptophyta > Magnoliopsida > Asparagales > Amaryllidaceae > Agapanthus > Agapanthus africanus. Next base: position 631,893,513 of record JASDDO010000014.1, on the reverse strand, counting down.
TGTTCTTTAACCATCATCCCACGCACCGTTGCGGCTGCTCCGATCTCGTCGATCTCCGATCTGCTTGTCCAGGTG